>OX438752.1:22804002-24004002 GCA_949316235.1 Oegoconia quadripuncta | reverse complement strand
ACGCTGGTAAAATAACACCCGTCCTTTTTCTTGGAGGTTAAAAAAATTCATCTTGATTCGATCAATTTTCGCACAATTTTTTGTTGTATACTCGTATCATCGGTTATAAACACGGAACTTAAAAATATGATAAGGTCTGATGAAGCATAGGACTGGGCTGTACAAGCCAGTAGGCGGCTTAAGGACAACTGAAGCCCAGCATTCAAATATTGCGTTCTCCCTTTATGCTTGCATTGTTTGAATTTTCTTCTCTTCTTGTAATTGAAATACATGGACTGCAAATTGTACTAAAATCTTCGATTTTTAGAGTTCCATGTCTCAAAATGTTATAATTTCTATATTAAAAATACTTTCAAAAAGCTTTTAATACTCATTCATGATGATCGCATATTATTATGGTCTAACCGTGTATATGCAAAATCCCGTTTCTAACTGTTCAGGAGATCCCTCTCGGAGAGAAGCTGCACCATCAGGGCATTGCGAAAATCATGTTTTAAATATCAAAACCATTAAGGAGTGGAGTTCCCCTCGTGAGGAGACTATCCTGGTTGCAGCATCATCTATCATCATCAGCAGTCTATCGTATAAATCTATTGTTTCAGAACTGAATGAGTATGAAAAATGTCAGCTCCTTTCGTAAATATTTGAATGGACATAGTTACTACATAGTAACTCTTTTAGGATCCAAGTGTAGGCTAAATTTGATTCCGATGACTGCACCTAAAGATAAGATATGGCTCTTGAGCCTCCAACATGAGCTCCTGAAGACGCCAATGCGTACAACACCTTGTCTGTGATTATAAAAAAATAAAGAAATTATATCCATTCAATTAAAACTTCAACAATGGGCAAAGGTCAAAGCCCATGTAGACTAACATTTTTTTTTAAACACGACAGCTTAATTTTTTTGGGATGACAGTGACAACACGATCGGAATCCAGATAAGGGAATAACTACAAACAGAAATAGAAACATGTGATCGTATCTATGTTGGTACAACGTTGTCTTTGCCTTTTCGACACCTAATTTGTACTTTATTACGAAGCATTATGGATATACAGTAAAATTTGTGTCTGCTGTAAGTTTGTCGTTTGTAAATGTTGCGTGTGTGGCGCGTTTAGATAGTAGGTATGTTGCAATTAAAAAGTGTCCTGCGAAGTGTGCCCGGTGTGACATTGGTTGGGTTCTGTTTTATTATAATTGAAATCAACAGCAGACGTCGTTGTAACTTTCTTCTGTCCCATCGTATACAATGAATGAATGATATTGTAATTGTCCAAAAGTATTGCTACTCGACACTAGACGGCGCTATTGTGTACTTTTTTCGTTAACACCTTGGGCTAAAAGAGCGCAATAGAAAGGGATGCCCTTATACCCAGAATAACGTTATCTCACTCTATTTTTGCATTACATAATTTCTAACCTACCAAATTTGTACATGCAGTGCTGCCAATTACGAAAAAATTCCTCGATTTGTGGGAAAATAGAGAGTGGGGAATAATTGAAATCGGGAATTTATCGGGGAATCAAGGCCAATAAAATTTGTAAAAGAACCCATAGTATTTTTATTGCTAATCGTGTTACTACATTTTTTACGTAATAAGAACAACAAGTTTTCAAGTTAAAGTAAAACATTAAACAACATTTTACATGAAACAATATTGTAATTCTTTAATTATCATTTCCGAGAAATTTCTGAAAAATTACGTAGGAACCATTAAAAATATTGTTTGATACATGCTTCGATCATCTACATGACTCATACATCATCATGTAATAAAAATAATTTTATAATAGTAGGTTATTTGTCGAAATATTCACTTTTTGGAAAAGGTATTTATTCTACAAATTATTAGTAGGAGTACTAGCTTAACTAATAAACGTAAAACACGTTTTTGAAATAATATTTTTTTGCAATAACAAAAGAATCATAAGAATTCTTAGTACCTATAGTGAATACGAATACGATTGGGGTAAACCCCGACTCACCTTTATCGATAACGTTTGAATCGTATACGATGTGCATAGGTAATGCCGATGTCATTACTTTTGTATGAGAGATCATTCATTCATCGTCAATCGTATCGATGACACTCGCATTCGTAATCGTTTGAAATGCGTAATAAGATTTCGCGAGTTTGACGTCGATGATCGTAATAATCGTTTACGATGGACTCATCGATTGACTTACGTAATAGATCCTCAGGTTTACGCTGCTCCTCGAAGGTATTTGTGGATTTGTAGACAGTCAAGTGTTGTTTCCACACGCACATCTCAAGATGCGGCTCGAAAAACCAACATATTGGAGCCAAAATTGGTGGAGTACTTTAGCCCTTGTCACGAGGGGTGGCTATTTAACCAGTGGATCCCTAAAAAGTTATAATTACGTCAGTGGTGTTGAAACGCACCGTAAACGATCCGTCTACGGTACGATACGACCGAATTCAAGGGTCATCGCCCTCGGACCTTCGTGACTTGATTAATTAGGTATAGGCCAGACGTGTATGGTATGGTGACCGCTAAAGATCTGAAAAAGGCGAGTGGACTTGGATACGCTTCGATTTTTTGCTCGAATAACGTTACTGTGTGTTAGAAATGATTGTTTTGCAGGGAACTTGCTTGACTGAAAAATTTTAAGTGAACAGGTCCTTTCGGTGTTTGCTTTTCTTTTGACGACTTGTACCGATCGTATTGTAATTTAGTTACCCGGTGACCTATAGAAGAATATAGGCTAGTATAAGATAAGACAAGACATAAGAAATAAAGTAATGTTTGTTTGCTGCGTTTCATAAACTTCGACTTCGATTTTTTTTCAATTCGATTTGATTTTTGATTCAATAACCTCATTATAACTTTCCACTTTTTATATTTAAAGATTTAAACCCAAACGTGGCTCATAAACCTCGTCGTATATGTGTCCTCTTATTTTATACAGAGTGAATATGAATTCGTGCGATTCCCACTAACCGGTGACGTCACTCTTGATTACGAACAACTTAATAGTCGAATTCGATCAAAAAATTTTCGATTACCCAAACAAAGTTGGACGACCTGTTTGGTGTAGTGGTTAGAAACTCTGCTGCTATACCAAGAGGGTCGCGTGTTCGAATCCCGCTAGGGGCATATGTTTGTGTGATGAATACGGGCATGTGTACCCGAGTTATGGATGTTTTTCATTTATATATGTATTTATTTATAAAAAAAAATGTATTTGTGTAGTGTATCAACCAACTGGTATCCACAACACAAGCCTAGTTAATAATAATAATAAATATTTGGGGCATTTACACCAATCGTCTAGTCCCAAACTAAGCAAAGCTTGTACTATGGATACTAGATAACGGATAAACATACATAAATATTTATAAAAACATCCATGACTCGGGAATAAATGTTCGTATTCATCATACTAACATTTACCCCTCGCGGGATTCGAACCCGCAACCGTTGGTTTCGCTGACAGGGTCACTATCCACTACACCAAGCGGTCGTCGGTCGTCAAGTTGCTTAGTGTGGAACTGGATGGCACTGTCTGTATATTGTCCAAGGATATTTAAAGTAAACCATTCAGAAACCACCTTTCGTGCAACAATTTTCAGCTGTATTTGGATGTGGTACCTTGTGGAAAGTTGTTCATAATCAGGTGTGGAGTCAATAAACAGGAATTACACGAATTAAATTTCAACTTGTATAGCCATTTATTATAAATCAGTATAAAATTCATATTCATTTACTTCTGCGTATTACACAGGTACAATAATGATGGTAAATGATTTAAAATAACTGAATCACTGTGATCTACAAAATATGATGATATTCAAAAAAATAAACAATACAAGTCATAACATATAGTTTTGTTATGTATCACACAATTATCCAACTAAACTCTCATTGGTATCTGAACTCAATGTGATAAGCTCCAATATATATCGCATAATAATTTCACTAAGTGCGCGAAGTCGTAATTTCTCAATTACTGTACTTTTATTTGCGAGAACCAGAACTACGGTTACGCACACTGATTACATACGGAATTATATAATATTCCGAAATCATTTAGCGCCAATGACATACATCAGTGGCCAAAAATTACTCTGAACAATTTGGACTTTTGGACGGCCTACTAAATTGACCATGTACAGAACAGGTTGTATAAGACAACTCAGAAGTTATCAGAGAAATTTTAAAACGAGTTATGTTATGCAAGTATTCAGTCACACCATATCATCGATTTACGTTACATCTTCGTCAGTGAACGTCATTAGGTACTCGCACTTATTTACTCATTATCAATGTTATGAATGAATGACTCTTTACTCTTTGCATATATTATGATATGTATCAGCTTACCTAACTACAGTATAAACTCAATCAGAAATAGTATCCATTACATAATGATCTCTTCATCTCATGCTCCAACCCAATTGTGGGATGACAATGGGAAAAACCTGCCAATTCATTGCTTATATGACAGCCGGATTAATGAAAACGCCACGACAGTCCACCGGATTAATTTAAATCATCTAAAATAGCCGTATAAACTTGAATCTTGTTAAAAGTTCGTTTACTTTTCATAACTTCAATTATTCTCGGCTTCGCCGATGCAACGTTTGGGATCTGTTCCAAGTGTTATTGTCAGGTCAAATGTAGCTCAAAATGGTTCGTATAATCCCGGGCTTCCAGTGCGTCGCCCTTTCCATTCCGAACTTGGCTGATACGATGTGGTCACGTCGTAATTACATCTAGAAGTTTTAGCATATGCGAAATCGCTTTTCATCAAATTGGACAAATCGTGAAGCGAAATATTCGAGTTTACGGGTTTTCGAGTTTCGATATTTAGTTAGACACCTCTACACGATAAACTTTGAAAGCTAGGTACTCTCAAATTTTATAGTGCAGAGGTGTCTAACGATCAAGGGGTAACAGGAATCTTCAGTTAGAAATAGATTGTGTGTGTACTTTACTCAAGACAGGTCTCATTTCGAAGATTGATGTAGTTGGGAATGATATAGCAGACCAGAGAGCACAACAGCTTTTTGCCAGACAATGCTTCTGCATTGGTCCTTGTCCGTGCACCAGAACCGCCCTCAACATTGATTCCATATATACATCTGACCCTCAACCCTACTAAAATATACATACATACACTAACCCGACTTTATTTAATATTATTCTGCTCATTATTCTACCTCACGTGGCGTCCGTGCGTCACTGGGCATTTGGGGGCACTGAAAACCAGCGCTGTGATTCGTCGCAGCATGAGCTGAGTGCTAACCCATTTGTGCACGCCGCAACACGTCGCCGCCGCATTGTCGGGATCTTCTTCATAATTGTATTTCTATTTTAGCTATAATTTACTACTTCTTTGTTTCTGTATCGTGTTGTGGCGTTCATAATAAACTATTCTTATTCTAAAATAATCTGAGAAGATTAAGATAGGCTGTCTTATTGTTTTTTTTTAAATTATGCATTTCTTGAGCAGTGAATGCTCCGTTTTTTTTTCTGTACTGTAAACACCTGACTGATCACACCGCGCCGCGCGTAAATCTGCGCTAATGACATTTTAATTCTCCAACAGACATTTAAATATTGTATCTGTGTTTAACGTTTCTTTTTCTTTGTTCGCAGGTTGGTGTCGGGCAGTGGTAACGGCAAACACGTGAGATAATAATAGGGCTTGGCGAAATATTACAAATTTTAAAAACTCACGAAAGATAGCTCTAAAATGATTTAGATTACTTTATGTAAACATACACTGTTATGAATTTACTTATTCAGATACACTCGATCGTACTTCAAGCGTAATACTTCCAGCTAGATTTTAATTTCCATGGGAAAGGAGATAAGAAACTATATGTGAATGTGGATGGATATTAGAATACAGATAGTCCAAAAAGAAGATTGTGTGAAGGAGGAAAGGAAGTGAGTATTGAGGTGACGGGAGATTCAGGAAAATGCAAGAAGAAAGCGTGTTGTGCCGACTTTTTTTTTATGCACAACGGGTTAGCACTTGACCTCAATCACACCTGATGTTAAGTGAAGATCAGGCCGAAGGTGGAAGCGTACTGACCCGGAAACCCAAATATTTAGGGAACTGGCTATCTTATCTCGGACAACCGGAACACAACAATGCTATTAACATTGCTGCTTGGCGGCAGATTTAGATAGGATGGTGGTAGCTAGCCAGGCGGACATTTAAAATGCCCTACCACCAATCAAACCGAGTAATAAACATGTACCCCGCTGGGGTTCGAACCCGCGACCTCTGATTCGTTAACCCTATGTTAAAGTGGGAAATGGGTACGAAGATGATGATCCCTATCTTATAATTTAGAATAATAAAATGAGGCCGCTCATCCAAAAGGAAAAGCTTTGTTATCTCAAGCAACCGGAACAAAACAATGCCGTTAAAGGGTAGCTAGCTAATTTTTTTTAAATTATTTATTTATTTTAAAAATGCCATGCTACCACAGGTTTTTTTTTTATTTTTTTTTATTTTTTTTTTTTTTTTATTGAAGAGGTGGGCAAACGAGCAAGAGGCGCACCTGATGGTAAGTGTCACCGCTGCCCATAACCATCTACGGAAACGGAAGATCCGCAGTGGCGTTGCCGGCCTTTAAGGAAGGAATATGCTCGCTTCTTGAAGGTTCCCAGATCGTATCGGTTCGGAAAGACATCCGCTGGGAGCTTATTCCAAAGAGTAACGGTACGTGGAAGGAAATGTCTACTGAACCGCACCGTGGTGGATTTCCAACTGTCTAGGTGGTGTTGGTGGAATTTAAGTTTATGCCTAGTAGTGCGATGATGGAACTCAGCAGCAGGAATCAAACCGAACAATTCCTCGGAACACTCGCCGTGTTTTTCTTTTGTACTACAAAGAACACTAAGTCCACTCACTGGAGTCATTCATTAATCACAACACAAGTTATCCTTCACTAAATTACCACCTATCATACAATCACTCAAACGCTTAACGTTAGTTTAAAACTGTGGTTAAGTTTGATAGTACCGTTAATGTTTAGCCAGAGGGAAAAGCGGAGTAATTTTTTTCTGGTCAACACATAATACATGTTGGTTATGGTTGGTTTAAACGTTTATCATTACCAATAGATTAAAGGTCAAAGTGTTGAGCTTGATATATATTTGTCGGCAAGTCTTCTCATAGCTATAGCAATCTAAAAAATCTTAAGAGGTTTTGTTCCGTCCAGTAAATACGGAATAAATAAAAATAAAATCGCTCTGAATTAGGGTTATTTTCAAGAAAACGGCCACTTTTTATAATCGTGAATTTTGGAAAGTAATCCCCATCAAAGCTGTTTATCCGTTATCTAGTATCCATAGCACAAGCTTTGCTTAGTTTAGGACTAGATGATTGGTGTAAGTGTCGGAAATATTTATTTATATTTAGCTTTTAGGCTTCTGGAGTGCAGGTCAGAGCGATTTATTTGATTTATTCTGTATTTACAAAGAAATCTTAATTTATCCATTGCACGGAATAAACTCTTAAAATATTCCAAATTCTACCTCCTTTATTGCGACGGATTATAAGTGGTATGTTATCGATATAGTAATATCGATTCCTAATGATCGATGTGTACAATCGAGAACAATTCATTACCGCATCCAAAACATGGGTAATCTTCGCAACGGATAACTGATAAATCTTAACAATTGATTCACTAATTAATTCTGATCGATGCTGACGGTACAATGCGCGCGCGCAGGCGTCCGTTTGACAAATCGACTGCGCGTGATACATCGATCGTGTGACGTGTTCGATTCGATTCGAATTAACGGCCATCGACGTATGATGTGGGATAACAAAGATGTCAAGAAAATTTAACCTCTTCATTGGTTCATTTTTTTGGTTTTTTGGCTGATTATTTACTGGTAGCTTGTTACCCTAAGGTCTGCGTGGAAGAGATCGCTGTTAGCGACAAGGCCGCCTTTTTGTGCGATTAATGATATACGCTGTAAATTTATTGTGTAGTTTTTCTTAATTTTACAATACAGAGTATTTCATTGATTGAATGTTTACCAATGATAACGATATATGACGGACAGCTAAGTTGTCCACTGCTGAGAACATCTGGAAATCGAATTTTGAGTATCTTTTTTTTTTGTTTATTTATCCATAGAACATTATTTTCACAATCTTCGCTATAAGACGCCTACGAAAACCTGTAAAAAAAATCAGCTGGTCCATACATTTTGATCGAATAGGTATTGTACTTTTGTATGGAACAGTTGATTATTTTTTTGGAATAGTAAAGTTGGTTCCATAGAAAAAAATGATCGTATTAGTGGGTAGATTCATCCCTCAAAGTTTGTCGAATGATTTGGATTTAACCCTATAAAGAGCCGCTCTCAAATAGGACCACGCATTACTGAGATACGTCCGGACAAAAACTAGGCACACCCACACACAACGCCATCAAACATAACACCCGTCGTTTTTCGTCGGGGGTTAATAATCAGAATATAACGCACAAATTCAATTACTTACAATAGGCACCCCGCCGTTACTAACCTGCTGTAGCATCTGAGATCGAAGATAATGAAGACCTATCGCATAATGAATTCACCCACAGCATGATTTATTAAACAATATCCTAATTTTAAATTTAAAAAAATTCGTGGTTCAGTCGAATTCACTATTCGTTTTCGATTAGCGAAGTTAAGCAATGTCTGACGTGGTCAGTCCATGGATGGGTGACCATTAATGGTTTTAATACTCGTTTAAATATTTATGTAAGTTTATCAGTTGTCTAGTATCCATAGCTTTGCTTAGTTTGGTACTAGATGATTGGTGTGCGTGTCCGCAATATTTATTATTTATTTACGTATATCTGACATAAAGGCACGAATTCGAACTTCGTACCCGGGTCTTGTTTGGTGGTATAATGCCCATAATCTCTCCCACTGAAAGGAGGCTGAGCTCCAACAATGGAGACGTGTGAGGCTGTTGATGATGAACCAGTCCCCACTGTTGATTTTCAAAGTTATAAACTACTAGTAGGATAATCTTACTTTCCGTTGCTGAGTCTTTTAATTTGTACGCAACAAAGTGAGGCGCACGTGGTTACTGGAATCCCTTATCTATCGCAGATCGCACTAGTGTGGGAGAAGCCTATTCCGCATTCAATGTCGGTGAAGAATGTCGGTCACGCAGACGTACGGATATTGTACTCATTATGCAACATCTTGTGTCATTGTTTTAGGTAACGCTTACGATAAATCGATTCGGAAATATGCGGTCAGAATAGACACCCCACGACTTGTGGAGTGATAGCATAATAACAGTGCTACTACAATACTAAAACAATACGCACACTAGAGGACTAATGTTCGTATAATCAAGCGCTTCTTATTAATAGAATTTTTAACCGCCTCCGTGGCTCAATGTAAACAACATTGGATTTACGATTCGGAGGTCGCGGGTTCGATCCCCAGCGGGGTACATGTTTAAGTACTCGGTTTGGTTGGTGGTAGGGCATTTTAAATGTCCGCCTGGCTAGCTACCACCATCTTATCTAAATCTGCCGCCAAGCAGCAATGTTAATAGCATTGTCGTGTTCCGGTTGTCAGAGATAAGATAGCCAGTCCCCCAAATGTGTTGGGGTTTCCGGGTCAGGACGCTTCCATCTTCGACCTCATCTTCACTTAACATCAGGTGTGATTGAGGTAAAGTACCAACCCGTTATGCATAAAAAAAAAAAAAGAATGTTACATACGTGAAGTCTCTGCGCCTCAAACTAGGTACAAACTCTCTCAGGAAACTCATCATCTCCAATTTTTGGCGTTAATTTTTTTTTAACGTTTGGAAAATTTACAGCTTGTTATAACTAAGTACACGGTGAAATTAATTTCAGAAAGCCATTAACATTTAAATATAAATAATAACAAATATCCTTCGACATATTATTACAGGGCCATTTAGTTCACACTAAGCGACTACGCTTGCATTATGGATACCAGATGGTTGATATACTACAGAAATACATTTTTTTTTGTAAATAAATACATATATAAATAAATAAATATTTCGGACAAAGACCAATAATTTTGCTTCATTCACTCTCATAAAGTTGTTCATACATGCTCGTCAGTTTAGGGATAATCTTGACTTGGCGATAACAACAAGGCTTTAAAGCTCGGTAAGTAATACCTCACGAAATCAAGAGAAAGGCTTAAGAAAGCAGTTAGTTACCTTTACCTTATACAAGTTACAACCACTTTTATGAACAATCACACGTAAAACGGTAGCCAAGTCAGAGCTGCCTTCCTTAATATTACACTTCATGTTTTCACAGTTCATTTATTACATTATTACATAAAACAGTTGTTTTCATAACTTAACCGTTTCCAGTGGAACTTTCACTTTTAACCATAAAAGCTATGTTACGTAGTCGTGAAAAACACTTAATCAATTTATAATCTATAAAGTCAGTGTGAGAAACTATACAATGGGACAAAACTTTATGATCTTTTGTTGCTGACGGTCCCAAGCGATATGCGACCTCTTTGTTACAACTAGATAATTATTTTAATACGCACAAGAACATGGCAGCCATGCACTTTCACTAGAATTTGCATTTTCTCTCCGTGTATATACATATCTAGTCGCGTTCGCAATCGCGTATACGTTTACTTTTTGCAACGAACAATGCACTCATTATTAATAGAATAAATATTTATCTACAGCTAATGAAGTCGGTTAAAAAAAAAAGAATAATATTGTCTCAATCCTAAACAATAAGGTACATACTGTTTGGTATAGTGTTTAAAAACCCTGACTGCTATACTAAAGGTCGCGGGTTGGAATCCGGAAATACGGACACTGTACCCGAGTTGTCTTCATTAATATAATATAAATTTATTTACATAATTATTTAATACAAGCCTAATTGCTTATCTAGTGTTAAACTAGATGGTGTTGTAAATAAGATATTTTCATTTATATGATTCCGTACATCAGCGCTGATTTTCCGTTACTTTTTCTCACACAAATGGAAAAATATTAGTAAAAAACAAACATCTACTCACATGTATATGGATTAAAGCCATATTAGATTTCTTTTCAAAATAACAGTAATAATTAAAAAAACATGGATTCCGAGCTAGTCGTTGTATTATAACATCGATATTGTGTCCAATTACATAGTATTGTAACACGGGTGTCAATGACAAAGGCCGTGTTTATTCACTCTTTTATAACGGATTACATAGTTTATTATCAATTAGTCAATCGGAGGGAGCCGCGGTGTGAGCTCTCATCCGAATCAATCTCTATTCCATATTTAAATGCACTTCTTTTTAAAACAACGCGCTCTCTACCACGGCCAGCATCACACCACACGATCCCAAGCGTTCTCCTTGGACCGTCGCCACAGTACACTCAATATTAATAATAAAAAAAAAAAAAAATATCCTTAGACATACATCGCCATCTAGTTCCACAGTAAGCAACTATAGGCTTGTGTTGTGGATACCAGATGGTTGATATACTACATAAATACATTTTTTTTTGTAAATAAATCCTTATTATAAATGAAAACATCTATAACTCGGGTACACATGTCCATATTCATCACACAAACATATGCCCCTAGCGGGATTCGAATCCGCAACCTTTTGGTATAGTGGTCAGTGTTGCTAACCACTACCCCAAACAGGTCGTCAGATATTATATAATACAAGTTTATGAGTGAATTTATTTGCGTGTGTATGTATAGTGTTTAATTTTATTTATGTTTTAATAGGCCCCAGGATGATGACCGAATTAAGAGGTTCTTCAAAGGTGTATTTAGACCTAAGGCACCGGGGCCTAAATACAATGTGACTTAGGATCCAAGTGTAGTTTTAGCCTTGCAATACCTAAATGATTATTGAGGATAACAAACAGGTATACATTACATGTTACTTAAGAAAGTTGACAAATTATGATTGTGGATAAATGTACACCCGGCGACATTATCCACAGATTACTTTAAACTAACAATTTGTAGTAAATAAGCAACGCAATATCGTCTTCGATTGGAATTCGATTTAGAATAGATTTTGGTTGTATAATGTGGGCATGAATTTACAGGTAGGGGCTAAAAGACATCCGCATTTTTGGGCCAGTGTTTTGTCACCTAATAAAAGGTACACCTAAAAAAAGCCGGTACTAAAGACTATCAACTTAGCTATTCAAAAGAATTTTTGGAACCTTAGTATAGTTATAAGAAATATTTGAAAATATCGCTCTCAGAAAACATTTTGGCTCACAAACTATACATAAACTAAATTCTTTCCAAAAAAAAAAAAAATAGGCAAGTGACAACTGACAACTGACATTTTTGACTGTGAGGTTATAATTTAAGTAGAGATAACCATGGACGTAACAATCAAACTGTTACGTCCATGGGGATAACAGCAACAGCGAGCGAGCGACGGACGACTCTGAAAAGAAAAAACAATTTTTCTTTGGCCTAGCATCTTGTTTCCATGCGTGAGAATGCATGTGGTTAATGTTGCCAGTATATAATTTCAAAGTTCCCCAAACCATATTTCAAACCTCTTTTGTTCTTTTCTAAAGTCCTTTAAAAATATATGTGTTAGGTTTTTAGCACGTCTGATACTAAGAGTTTAAGACTATATTTATTAATTGAAGTGACAACAAACTGGCCCAAAGATGTATGGATCTGTGCTGTTGTCCTTTGCTAGAAAAAATCATTCCAAATATCTGTCGCAAGTTGTTTTTTCAGTAAGGCTGCGAGGTAAGATGTGTTGTTTTAATTGACAAAATACTTAGTGAAAGTACTCAAAGCAATGAAGATGAAATTACGTATAAAAGTTTGTTTATAGGCCGTCATTAGCTCTAAATTAGTTTATATATTATAAAATTTATGTAAGTGCTTACATAATTAGAGTAATTACTGATTAATTATAACTAGTCGGAAATATTAAACTTCCTAATCATCATATATAATTTTTGTCTGATGCCCCAAAAAGATTATGTATGAGACATGCATGACCAAAAATAACTTATGTATCATTGCCTCTAATTGGTTACATGTGCTGCCGTCAAAAATATGGTCTTTTAAGACGCCGGCGGATACGGCTAAATAACATTTAACAGGAAACGTTAAACACATCATTAGATTACAAGAATTTGAGCGTGTAATCGTATGTTCGGATCGCACTTTGAATCGGCGCGAAACTCTCGCGTGATCGGATTGGTCGATTATGTTGGCGGGAATCGCACGAACGATCTCATTGGTCGATTTATGGCACGTGCTTTCCGAACATCCGTTTTGAATATTCTTAGAATTTGATTGAACGGAATTCGCAGTAGGCATGTTTGAGATAAAAGATTTACGACGACAATTGGATCTAATAAATGTTACTTTCTTTTTAATATTATTGTACATTTGTACATTCTCTCATACATTCACAAATTCCTTTAAACAAAGAGATTATAATAAAACTTTGTTGGAATTTAGAAACTAAAATAACCGCTGGCGATTTGAGTTAAGATCCTTTTCTCATACAAAAAACGAATGTAGAAAGGTGTAAAGAACTAGCTAGACACTAAGAGGACAGATCGACATCCACTGATATTCGTATTATAAGTATAGATATTTTTACTAGTAACTAGTAGGTACTAAAGCTTTCTAAAGTCGCACATCCATGGATGTATCGTTCTTCACGTTGCACTTAGATTAAAAGTATACCGGATGAGTTTTTTTACCGTAAGGAAAAAATCGAGCATATTAGGTAAGTGACATAGAAGGTATTGGTATAGGTAGTTTTTTTTTTTTTTTTTCAAGAAACAATAAAAATATTTTGTCATTTGACGGTCGCGTTTGTAGCGTTCATTAAATTAAATAAATAAAAAAATTAATTATTAGCTCCAAATAAATTTCGCATGATAGAAATCCTACGAATCCCGACAGTCGTATATCAATCTACGGCCGGTGCGTGCGCCTATGACGGTTTGAAAAAAAAAACTACCCATGCCAATAATTTCTATTTCATTTACCTAATAATTGTTAAGGGTGGAATATTAAAAGAAACAGTCGATTTAACATTGAATAAAATATAATAGAAATATAGCAATAGTTTTCTCACAATGACAGAATAAACAACAACCAAAACAGTAACCTAGCAACACACGACTAAGACAAAGCCACAGATAATCCTTTAATCTTAATATCTTCTCTCTTTGTGAAGTCGGTTTAGTTACGATTGCTTAATCCCATGAGTATGCTTAATTTCAACAACCTCGGCCTGTACAGAGGCTTCGTAAACATATCGGCAAGTTGAAACTCTGCAGGAACCTTCTCTACTGACAGAGTTCCTTCATTGACAGTTTCTCTGACAAAGAAGTGACGAATTCTTATATGCTTCGTTCTTTGATGAAGCTCATAAGAAGGGTGCTTAGCTAGCTTGATAGCAGAATAAACAACAACCAAAACAGTAACCTAGCAACACACGACTAAGACAAAGCCACAGATAATCCTTTAATCTTAATATCTTCTCTCTTTGTGAAGTCGGTTTAGTTACGATTGCTTAATCCCATGAGTATGCTTAATTTCAACAACCTCGGCCTGTACAGAGGCTTCGTAAACATATCGGCAAGTTGAAACTCTGCAGGAACCTTCTCTACTGACAGAGTTCCTTCATTGACAGTTTCTCTGACAAAGAAGTGACGAATTCTTATATGCTTCGTTCTTTGATGAAGCTCATAAGAAGGGTGCTTAGCTAGCTTGATAGCAGAATAAACAACAACCAAAACAGTAACCTAGCAACACACGACTAAGACAAAGCCACAGATAATCCTTTAATCTTAATATCTTCTCTCTTTGTGAAGTCGGTTTAGTTACGATTGCTTAATCCCATGAGTATGCTTAATTTCAACAACCTCGGCCTGTACAGAGGCTTCGTAAACATATCGGCAAGTTGAAACTCTGCAGGAACCTTCTCTACTGACAGAGTTCCTTCATTGACAGTTTCTCTGACAAAGAAGTGACGAATTCTTATATGCTTCGTTCTTTGATGAAGCTCATAAGAAGGGTGCTTAGCTAGCTTGATAGCAGAATAAACAACAACCAAAACAGTAACCTAGCAACACACGACTAAGACAAAGCCACAGATAATCCTTTAATCTTAATAATAATGCCTATTTTTTTCCTTACGGTGAAATAACTCATTCGGTATATTTAGGGACGACATCGATTCACCGCATGATTATTAGTCATTCAGTCATGCAAAATTGGATTTTGAAAAACAAATGCATTTTGCACAGACATAATGATTGAATGGTTATTTGTTTGCCAGAGTAATAATTTAATAGTTTGGCCGTGTCGTATCAAGAAGTCAAGGAAAAGGCGGAATGTAGAGAAGTGTGTAAAGGATTCCACCGACAAGAGCATAGCTCTTAAATATAAGAGAGAATAGTTTATAAATAGATATAATTATTCCGTGCCGTCACACTCTACCAATATTCAATGGTGTGCAAATATTGTCAGTATCACTGAAAAGAAATTATATAATATGAGCGATATCGTGTAATAAACCCTGATAATAATACTAGAATACATATATATTAACATTAATATATATACATTATTAATTAATACATATAATAATATGGTATTCATGGGACTCTAGAGATTAAAAGCCTTCGTTATTCTTTGCTCACAGCCATCCACTGCTCTGTATAGGGCTCTTCCCTATTACGCTAATTGCTGTGTCAGCCGCATCTAATGAAATGTCGTCAACTGTACGAAGTCATTGGGCCAACGAGTCGGCGTCTGGCCACCCTGGCCTTATCGCTCCACTTGGACTGCCTTGGTCCACCATTCGTTATCACGTCTACCCAAATATCCTACCCACCTCAACCTTAATCTCTCTAATTTACAATAACAGGGATAGAATTTGTATGCTTAAAGGGTTTAAACTATTGATAGCTTAAAAAAATGTTAAATTGACTAGGTATTTTAAGTGTAGGTACCTACTCTGTGTACCAACAAAACAAAGCATTTTTGACTTTGACAAATAATAAGTTTTATATATTCTCCTGGAATATTATAAATATATCAGCATCAACAGCCTTACATGTCCCCACTGTTGGGACTCAGCCTCCTCTCACTGGGCGAGGGTATGGGCCATAATCCACCACGAGAGCCCAGTGTGGATTGGTGGATTTATGTCAGACTAATGGCTACCTGACAGTCGTGTTGTGACGCCGCCCCTGTAGGCCACCGACTTGGCTCAATGATTGCCTTCAATTGAAAATAACCGAGACCGACTATTTAACGTTCCCTCCGAAGCAAGGAAACACTCGTATTAAAATGCCACCCATCCAAGAACTGCGCCAGCTAATCGAAAATGAACTGCGAATGTGACTGTGCTATGAGTGAGTGGATTAATATACCTACTGGATACTAAAACATACCTCATCAATAAACAATTTTATGCACAACGGGTTAGCACGTGATGTTAAGTGAAGATGAAGCCGAAGGAAACCCAAATATTTGGGGAACTGGCTATCTTATTATTTGAAATACATCACACACAAATCTCTTTATCTTCTTCTCTTCTCTAAATATTTAAAATAAAGTCGCTAACTGCGCGCTTAATTGTTCTAAACCACATAATATCATTTAGAGAATTACATGCATAATATGTTTATACTTGTACGTCCCTTCACTTGTATATCATCACAAACTCATGCTTTCCGTCATGGGAGGATTTTCCCTAATCGCCACATTGGGCAGGGGGTTGGTGATCGTAGGTTTTATGGAAGGAATATACTAGTGGCTAAGTTTTGGTCCAATAAAATTTAAACTTGCCTCGACTCGAAAAGAAGAAGAGTTATGTACTGCTCATGAAACAATCGCGTTTTGCGACACCCACTTTCATCTTACAACTTACCTAATTACATGACCCAATGTCACCAGGTCAATCCGTCCTTTCCCTCCGCAATTATAGCTCCGAACTATTGCTGTGCCTAAGCCAGACTACATTGCAGATAATAGTAATCTTATCATGTTGTTGTATCGGGCCCTGCCCATGCGCAGGCGTCCCATTAGCGACCGACGCCCGACCAACTTTCCCCGCAGGGCAACTGCACCGATTGTTGACGATTGTCCTCTGTGCTGAGCTAGGAGTATGGGGAGTGGCCGTATAATGTGTTTTACATTGCGGGCCTAAGTGAGGGCTATCAAATCAACAGTCGTATATTTCAGAGCCCTTGTAAATGTCTCGTCACTTGGATGGATATTTTGATTATTAGTGACCCGAGGCGGTAATAAAACTTAACATTTCCTCATCACGAATTTTATGCGTGTAAATGATCCAACCGTATATCTTTTTGATGTGATTTCAAAGTAAATGTCGGTTATAATAGTGGTTTATGCGACTGCAAGGTAAAGAGGGTCATTTTAATGCGAGTGTAGAATCCACTAGCTTCGTACATTATTTTACCTTCATGCAATAATTGAAATAAAAGATAAAAAACACTGCCAAGTGTGACTTGGATTTCTGAGTATTCTATACCTTCCCAACATCACTTTTAAAACTGACAAACTGAAATATGTAGTTAGTTACGTACAAGTATGTATGAAGAAACCCGCAAGATTAAAAATGTTACGTGATAATTTGTCATGCAATTAAAAATGACTGTTATTCGAATTTTTTCTTTAATTGTAAACCTTCCTTCATATCAAATTTTAAGATTGTTGATCAACCGAAAGTATACCTCGATTGATAGGTTTTGATCACAAATCAGTCAGTATATAATCAGGAGTATGTTTTCTTTTTTGAGTTGGATCGTTTGCTGTTAGTCAAAATACTTTTACAGCGTCACCGAGCGCGCGAATCTGGTAGATATCCAACAAAGTGATTCTAAAAGGATCCCGTTTTTAAACAACAGCCCCAATAAGGAGGCTTATGTTTTTCGAGTATATGTATGTTACCTCCTGTAGCTTAAACGGCTCTACCTATTTTGAAGTGAAAAGTGTCGTTCGATTCGTCTCGATCACTAAAGTGTCATAGGATACATTTTATGGTAAAAAATTCAACGTACAATCCCCAAAATACAAAACATGCTGTCGGGTTTTTTGGTTTTTAAATACTTAAATAGTTATTAACTTTAATATACAGAACCCTAACAACAGAAAAAGAAATCATGATAACAACATTTCGTACACTTTACACTAAAATGTGACAAGATTATTGGTGGAGACACCAAGGATTAAAAGATATAGCTAACCGGCCAAACCGTTGGTGATTCAGCAAACGGACCCTACTGGTGCGTGTCCAGCACACTTTTAGCCAATTATTTTCCTCTGTTGTCTTTTATTTATGATCTCGTCTATGTGTCTGTCACGTTTCTGACTGACGACACTTTGAAGTAAAGTATAATTTGCCTCCTCCATTTGCTACATTGTAACTCTTGCATCTCATATTTATGCCTGGCATGTAGTTACTGTGAACATGCTACTTTCGAATGACACTTGCGCTCCTTATACACAATTTTCCCGCTCAATAAATGCTACATTTATGTTCTAAAATCATTCATCAGTCCATATGAGGGTTATGGCCCTTTTCCTTTAATTCGTGGAATCGTATAGATAGAACTAATTGTTTATGAATGTAACAAATTTTTCAACGCCCGACAAAAAACGACAGGTGTTGTTTTTGACGGCGTTGTAGTATTTAGCTTTTAAAACTGTTTTTGGTGTATTTCAATGATAACATAGTTTTTCGAGGTTTTTCAAAACTATTTTTATTTATACCATGAGCGTAACTAAGAAAAATTAATGTATGAGTCTGTGCTGTGTAGCTTCGGTACGCAAGAGAATAGAACCAACCTGTCTCTTCCCAAAATGGGAAGACTTCATATATACTACTATAGCTGTCAGAGGGATCTAGGGTTATCAACTTTCACATTACCAAAGCACTGTACGAGTAGGTGAAGAAGGTGAGAGATACATCTTGTCTAAGGGACAAGCTGCAATACGGTAAAACGATGCCCACTTAGATTGTGGTATCTAAGTGGACATTGGTTTGGTCTCACCCTCGGTTACCCTTCGTAACTCAAGAGTTGACTAACTGTAAGGTGAAAGAAGGCTTGTTAGGCTGTGGTGAAATGTATCAATGTGGGCCGTCGACGCATCTAAACACGTACATTATATTACATACATAATATTTATGCAAAACTATGATTTACGACGGTATGCAGTAAACAGACATATGACTGAATATAATAACAGCCGTTGCGAACGCGTAATTAGCGTCCTCGTAATTTCATTGTTGTGTCTTGTTTGTACGCAAATTTATGCGAGATTCGAGATTGGAGCGTTGCTCGCTGTCTTCGCCCACTGGTGCGCGTAATGTTTTGCGACAACTAGTGTTGTTAATTGTAAATTTGTCTATATGTATGAGTGCGAGTAGTCTCAGATAGAAGGCAGCGTCGTCGGTGAGTCGCTAAATCGTCGCGGTCAAATTATCTCAAAGTTTTCATTTGTTGATCTTCATAAAGTGTAAGTTAACGCTAAGATTTTCAATAAACAGTATTATTATGTAGGTTCTTTAAATTGTACACAGTCATCCCGAGCACCGCGATACTGTTACCAGTCACCGTAGTGACTGGTAACAGTATCGCGGTGCGCGGTAACTTGGAGTCGTAACTCCAAGTCAGTGTCGCCTTGCTACCGCGGCAGAGTAGTTATAACGCCGACAACCTCATGCATGACCTCGTCATGCAGTCGTCGCCGGTCGTGGAAATATAGTCGTCAACCGACAGCTCGGTATGTCACCGCACACGACCGCGACTATTTTTATTTATAAACATTTCAGTCGTCGATCAACCGTAGGTCACCATATGCAAGCTTTAGCTGAAGATAATCTGGAACAATTACGAGATAGTTTGCTTCGATATGTTGGCCACAAATGTAAATAGACTCGTCCGCCGTTCTCGGTGAATGACTAAATGTTAAACCATACGAACTCCGACATACCTACTCGTGTATTATTGAATTTTCATCAAAAGCCTTGGAGGAAAATAATACCGCCACCATATTTCACCCTGTAACAGCCTCCTTAAGATATACTTCGTGACTACCTACTAATCTCCGTCTCCAGACTAATTAAAGAAATAGGGTGTGTTAGAAAAAAAAGGTTTCCACTTTCACTCGGCAAATGGGCGCGTGGCTATTAAAAGCTGCATGAAGGAATTGGTTGAAGCTAATATGGGGAAGGAAGTTGATTGGAGCTCAATCTCCTGCTTTCGTATACGAGTACACCACCGACTGCGCTTAGATGCAGTGTGCGGGATGGTAACAGAAAGCTACCGCGAGTAAGTTCCTATAATAAGAGTGACAAAACCGCAAATTGTAACGGTTCGAGACCAGCCGTCGTACCAGGTAAAAATGTTTGCGTTCAATTGGTAAATTTGGCACCACGTAGGCGCTCCAGAAGAAATTATGGTAACCTTATCCCCTTATCCTTATCGTCAACACCGAGCGGCGTACTGATTTAAATCATGAAGTATGAATTCGTGTTCCTCCCACCAGTGTATACAGTCCTACAAAATATGGTGCGAATTTTCAGTCAAAATAAATTCAGCCTAAAGTCCTGTGATATGTTAAAAATTGAGAAGTACGGTAATTGATGTTCATAGCCTTAATGGGAAGTCTACTACCACCCATGAAACTTGTATTTAACTTATCAAATGTGTTGATGACGCTCAAGTTACACTGGCTCTGCAGGGTAACACTGCGCCAATTAGTGGCCCGCTCTGCTACTTGAATCTCTTTCCGACCCTCTAATATATAAAGGACAGAGATACAAACCGCGCAACAATTTATACCAAATTCTCGTTAAGTACTATAGCTGATGCTTTCGTCCGTCTTTGTCTTCACCTCATAGACGTTAACACTTCCACCACCTATTCACACGATCAAGGCTGTTAAGTGGTTATTTTTATTGTGTATTGCAAAACAAACTCGATGGTACGATGCCTTCGTACAGACGGCCATCGGTATTTTGGCTAATTGTCGGCAATTATATGTCTTGTTTGTTTGTGAGAGTGATTCTCACGGCACCTTACAACTCGTGGTGTAGAATAATAATGATAATATATATATATATAGTACTAACTTCTTTTAACTATATTACTAAATGTAATTCATTATAATAGTGCACAGACCACGCTGTACCTTTGCTTTGATGACTTTTTGGGAATTTGAGTTTCGAATGTTACATTAAAAAAAGATTGTTTAAGGTAATTTTGGCGGCAAATCGTTTTTTAGTTTGTTTTTTAACTCCCGACGAAAAATTACGGGTGTTATGCATATGACGGCGTTGTGTGTGTGTCCGTCTTGGTCCGGCTGACGCTCAATAATGAATTGTCGGTGTGTGGTTATATTTAATATTAAACTAAAAGGTTATATAATACAATACAAATTCTTTATTGCGGAAAATAGTTTACAATAATTTTTGATGATAACAATAGAACACAATTAGGCGGTCTTATCACTAAAAGCGATCTCTTCCATACAACCCACAGCCATGGGACATTTGTAGGTAGAAAAACAGATAGGGTGCACGATACTACCCACTGAAGAAATAATTATAGATAAGTATGCATAAATATAATAATAATATCATATTATATATAATATAAATATATATAAATAAATAAATATATATATAAATACTTAAAATATAGTATAAAACACAATCGCTAGAAGCACTTATAGATAGTTAACTAATGTTCACGAGGCGGGAGTTATCAGCCATGTTTGATGAAATTGTTATTATCATTTGAGGTTTCATTTGAGCATTGGGTAAGTACGTATTGACTTCATCAGACTATTTAGTTAATAATCATCCCTGGATATAACCCGCTCGTTCGCATACCATGCTTATTTCATAATTATAATGAAATATAAAAATCTTATTTATTTAACACTTCATTGTACGCACACATCAAAATACACAAAGAAAAGAACCTATTTGTAATATAAAAACCTGATTTTAAAAGAGCAACCTTCAAGTTTCTTGCTTATTCTTCTCAGGGGAATATTGCATTTTGAACAAGATGAAATTTTAAGTGTACCCTGTGTGCCTATAAAATAAAGCTTTTATGACTTTGACTTTAATTAATATGTGTAAAGTACACAGCTGTTTAGTTAAAGGAGACATCTCCATAACATAACGTGTCATGTGACAAAGCTGTAACACACTATGGGTAAACAAATAAAGAAGGATATATAAAACCCTAATGCAAAAACAAAGTAACAAACACAATAACACACAATGTGACTGAAACGTTAGCGAAAGCGTCAGGGTAAATTACCCAATTGCCGTACACTCCAATCGTGGTGTCACGTACGAGCCCATTGGCACGTTTTGCACTATATCTCGCAATCTCATGTTACCAGCTCGGGAGTGGCGAACTAGCACCCTAATTATGTTGATGCCAGCGATATGGCTTGGCATTTAGTGGCAGTAGTTGTGTTTCGCCGTAAACAAGAATGGGAACTGAATAATTTGTTTAATTAACTGTTATTTGTAATTATATTGTAAGAAAAAGAAACAACCATTGTTCTATTATAGTATTTTATGACATATATTCTGTTCCTGTTAGGTAGGTTCCAATGTCCAGCAGAATCACTGCAGAGTTTTAGTCTTGCGCTTACGTCCGGTAGCGGACCTGTATACATGTGTACAGTCTATGTACACATGTATGACACGTTACCGGACGTAAGCGATCATCATCAGTCGATGATGGTGATAATTGATTTGCGATATGTGACTGTAGAGTTTCTGTATTCAGTGTATCATAAGAATGTTCAAAGTCGTGCAATGAGCTATGGAGAGGGCTATGCTCGGCGTTTCAATACGTGTACGAATCCGTAGAAGACTTAACGAAAGTCGCCGACATAGCCCAACGGATTAGTAAGATGAACTGATGCCCGTTCGGGCCAGTGTTGCCAGATCAGAAATGTGAAAATGTGGTATCGGCACTTAAAAAACGCGGAATTTTTTGTTTTAACATTAACATCGATTTTTCGCTCTCAACTTTAGTTTTAACTATTTATTCGTACAAGGACTAATGAAAACCTTAAGAGTTGTTGCAGCAGACTTGAAAAAAGCGGAACCGCGTAGGTGCAAAGCGGAAGGCGGATCCATTGTCACTAAGGCGGTGTAAAAAGCGATATATCTGGCAACACTGGTTAGGACATGGGAGACCACGTATCGGTAAGCGCAGGGTAGGACGTCCGCCCCCAAGGTGTACGGACGCCTTGATGAAGGTCGGGGGAAGTTGCTGGATGCATGCTGCATCCAACCGGTCGCTCTGGAAATCTATGGGGGAGGCCTATGTTCAGCAGTGGACGTCATATGCTGATATGATGATGAAGGAAGTTTAGAATTACCTTCATAACATTGAAGAGCGGTAAGATACATTAAACATGCTTGCCTAAATTTGCGTAAACTTTCTCTTAGTATTGAAATTGAACTTGCTGACCGTTGTTTACCTTGTAATGCTAAACAAGTCTATTGTTCTGCCGTCGTTACTATTGTTAATGCGAACTAATGATATTTTCTTGTTTATAGATAATTTTGTAGGTCAATGTATAATGAATGAGTACGGGTCTACAATTCTACATGCCAGCGTTTTTTTTTTGCTAAATTATGTGCATAATAAAGACCATAGAATTGTATACGTCGTGGCAGTCATAAAGTAAACGGATTTTTCTCTGCGGAAGGAAAATAAGTGAAATCAAAGAAACACCCACAATTTAAACTTATTGAAATAACGATTTTTTTTTAAGTTATGTCGAAGCGCCAGCTACCTCGGGTAGAATATAGCCTTTTTATTCAACGGGGTAATGCAGTCAATCCTAGCCATGAAGTTACTATTTTCCCGTGGATGTCCTAAAAGGCGACTAAGGCAGCATTAACAGCTAAGCTCAATGGGCAACAGTGCGAAGCTCTCAAAGGATCTGCGATCGCCAACCCGCCTCTTGGCGATTTGGGTAAATCCATGTATCCACCCTAATGGGAGAGGCTTATCCAACAGCACTAGACATCAATAAGCTGTTAATGTATGAAATAATATTAATAGTAACTTTGTTTGTACACACCTTACACGTAAGTCACCATAGTGCTGTACTGGAGACTAAAGCCAATTTGTTGTTGTTAATGAGGACTTATTGTTACACATATTTTTAAGTTATTGTAAATGCTTGGTCTTCCAAATACATATATTTAAAAAAATGTCAAACGAAAGTCAGAAATAATTTAGTAAGAAATAGTTATTTCTTCGCAGGATTGCTCATATTTTATAAATTCGCCTTGATTCGCTTTCCTTACGAAGGGTCGTAGCATCTCTTACTGTTTTCTATCGGATTTACCATGGCGAGTGTTCCGAGGAATTGTTCGGTTTGATTCCTGCTGCTGAGTTCCATCATCGCACTACTAGGCATAAACTTAAATTCCACCAACACCACCTAGACAGTTGGAAATCCACCACGGTGCGGTTCAGTAGACATTTCCTTCCACGTACCGTTACTTTTTGGAATAAGCTCCCAGCGGATGTCTTTCCGAACCGATACGATCTGGGAACCTTCAAGAAGCGAGCATATTCCTTCCTTAAAGGCCGGCAACGCCACTGCGGATCTTCCGTTTCCGTAGATGGTTATGGGCAGCGGTGACACTTACCATCAGGTGCGCCTCTTGCTCGTTTGCCCACCGCTTCAATAAAAAAAAAATAAAAAAATTCGAATGGAAACATAATTGCTGTTTATTTGTTTCAGAGATGGCAGCGGAGGTGGTTCGTCTTGTACGACGATGGAGAACTCACGTACTCGTTGGATGAACATGTAAGTACTCTCTCACATAACGACGTTTCCTACGACACAAGAAAATTTTGGTGATACGACCGTCCTCTATTATTTTAGCAGACTATATTCGGATTACGATTCATATATGACAAACGACTCGTAAAGGGCTATTATAAAATATTCGATATTTGAACGATTAAAATGCATGGAACTTTCATTGTCAAGTTGTTTCTTTATTTGAATTAATATAAAAAATACAAAAACAAAATAGTTTATTTTGTTGCATCAATAAATTCTTACAAAATGTTACAATTTATTATGTGTATTTGAATAAAAGTTGGAAAGAACATGGTGATAGGTACTTCCAGTGTCCAAACTAGGTAAAGCTTATTTTACGTGTATAATTACGTACATATTGTCATTAAAATAGCAAAGTTTCGTGGATTTCTCAAAGAATGACAAAATGTGTGTGTGCGTGTTAGCTTGAAAAAATTTTCTGATTTACACTACAAATACACTTTATTGCACAAAGGAGAAACATACATTTTGCAAAACAATAAAAAAAACTATGATAATAAACGGTGCCTGGAAGAAGACTATGAAATAAATTCACCGTTGTACTCAAACTGTATCCTAAGTACAATTAATATGTTTTCTTTTTGTACAATAAAGCCGTTACAAACAAACAAATCACTGATTGGTTCTGAAACTAGGTACATTTAAAGTTCTGTAACTGCTTTAAACTACATCATTCTTTAAATACATGACATCCTTTTCATTTAACCATATTATGTCCAACAACACATTGCGCACAAGTGTTTGTTGAATGGCAATAGGGTGACTTTTTATACGTAATTTTATGACATAACGACAGTTCCTGTATAGGACATATAAGTAATTGGTTGTTGCAAGTAACACGATACGTACGTATTCCCATGAGTTTAATAAGAATTTTACCAAAAAAAAAATACATTTCTCGTTACCAAGTTGACAGGACCAAAGCTGTCATCATGAGCATATCAGTATCAAATCTTTCACATACCCCATCATCATACATATTCATATATCGGTCCATCGCAATTTAAAGCGCGCATGAATTTTTAATACAACCGTATATAGACATAGCGCGCAAGTGGCAAAAAGTGGACGAGGCTTGGGTGCGGTTACCCTACCAGGAACAAACAGGAAGGTTATGGGATGGAGTTAAACATTGAGTTCTTAACGAGCTAGTCGAGACGCAGCCTGTATTACTTTCAAGTATATTATGTATACAAAATCGAAGATATCAATAATTGTAATTCGCTGCAATTTAATATAAATTCACACTTACGGTATGTAGTTAACATACCGAACATTCGCACTAAGCGGTTCGATTCTTCATTCATAATGCGAACAGCCAAGGCATGGAACTCCCTTCCGGCGTCAGTCTTTCCTGAATCCTACAACCTTGGGATCTTCAAGAGCAGGGTGAATAGGCATCTACTGAGATCGCGTGCTTCATCTTCGGCCACATCATCACTTCCCATCAGGTGAGATTGTGGTCAAATGCGTATCCAGTTAACCATAAAAAAAAAAAAAAAAAAAAAACACTTCATTAAAAACTTAAATGTTACTGGAACATATTCTCTCTTCTACAATTTTCAATTTTACTCAATGGTTTGTAGCAGGAACATGGAATCACTAATTCACTCATTTTATTACTCGGACCCCAAATATGTCGCCGTTGTTATATCGAAGACGAAAGGTCCATCTCTATCCATGAAAAGTATTCGCGTTATAGAAGCATCCTACAGCGCATAGGTAAATTGAGTCACAGATAGCCTTCGAGCTCAGATTTTTGCGGTGAATACCTAATGAAACAATTAGAATTTATACAATGTGTCCCGGAGAGAAGTGACCAGCGGGCGTAGTTTGAAAATTTATACAAAATTATCGATAAATCATTTAAATTTAGAGACCTAACTGCTTTTGTTTTTTAAAAATTGTTAATTCTTTTTTTTTAATAGACATCTCTGACCTTCTGCACTATTTTAGTCATAATTTCTTTGTGTTTACGTCTTTCCCAATTCTTTTTTTTTAATTAAGTGCTGTTATTATTATTCATCAAATTAAGTTATGAAAATTATCCCAAAACAAATAAATAATTTATTAAAAAAGAAATAAACTTAAAATTCGACCAACAAAACTGTATTTCTTTAAGTTTAAAAATAAAAAAACGAAAAATGTCCCTATAACATCATGTTTTTTTTTAATTATTATGATACTACATGATATTCTCTAAAATATCCTCGAACAATGTTTTTAGTTATTTCAAATAAATGTGAACGTACGAGACATTGAAATTGACCTTTTATGCTCCAGTAACTAGATAGAGATAAGTTTAAAAAAATGAAAGTAATGTTTTAAGCAGTTTATTTGCACATTTAAGTGTTTTGTTATTACAATGAATCATTTTGATTTTAACATGATAGTTTAATAATAAATAAAAGATACTTAATTTGTTAAAATGGTTGTTTATTAAGAAAAATCAGGTAATTAATTAATTATGTTTTCAAAATGACCGCCGTCAGCGGTTATGCAGGCCAGGGCCCTAAATGACATCCTTAGTGTAGTTCGCCTTATTTCTGCATGATTCTGCGCTATTTCTGCGGCAGCAGCATCGATTCTCTGTTTCAGCTGGTCTCTTGAAATTATTGGCACAGCATAAACTTTTTGCTTCATGTAGCCCCAGAAATAATAATCAAGAGGCGTCAAGTCTGGTGACCTCGGGGGCCATGCTACTGGACCGCCTCTGCCAATCCATCTTGGATAATTTTCATTGGCCTGGCCTGCATAACCGCTGACGGCGGTCATTTTGAAAACATAATTAATTAATTACCTGATTTTTCTTAATAAACAACCATTTTAACAAATTAAGTATCTTTTATTTATTATTAAACTATCATGTTAAAATCAAAATGATTCATTGTAATAACAAAACACTTAAATGTGCAAATAAACTGCTTAAAACATTACTTTCATTTTTTTAAACTTATCTCTATCTAGTTACTGGAGCATAAAAGGTCAATTACAATGTCTCGTACGTTCACATTTATTTGAAATAACATAAAACATTGTTCGAGGATATTTTAGAGAATATCATGTAGTATCATAATAATTAAAAAAAAAACATGATGTTATAGGGACATTTTTCGTTTTTTTATTTTTAAACTTAAAGAAATACAGTTTTGTTGGTCGAATTTTAAGTTTATTTCTTTTTTAATAAATTATTTATTTGTTTTGGGATAATTTTCATAACTTAATTTGATGAATAATAATAACAGCACTGAATTAAAAAAAAAAGAATTGGGAAAGACGTAAAAACAAAGAAATTATGACTAAAATAGTGCAGAAGGTCAGACATGTCTATTAAAAAAAAAGGATTAACAATTTTAAAAAAACAAAAGCAGTTAGGTCTCTAAATTTAAATGATTTATCGATAATTTTGTATAAATTTTCAAACTACGCCCGCTGGTCACTTCTCTCCGAGACACATTGTAAATGAAGTTTTGTTCACAATCAAATTCCAAAGTTTCTAAGTGACTTCCTAAAAGGGCGTTATCACTTTGACTGTTTTATTTGTGTGTACCACGAAATCACCGTCAGTTATGAAAGGATTCCAATAGTTCTTTTCCTGTTAGAAAGATTATATGGCTGGTGTCCCATATAAATTATATGAAGATTCAATGATGCACTCCGGAGATTGAGAACGTAATCTTACTGAAGTCGGTTATTTTCATGCCGATAATTATGCTCACAATTGAATATTTCCAGAATATCACTCCTTTAAAAGAACAATCGCGCTCGTGCAGGCGGTGCGCAATACTCCCATTTATGATCTTTATTCCAACACCAATTATAGGTACTCCCCTCCTGTTTCGCACATAGACCGTTACATTTCACACCTGTGTAAGTCGAGGATTGAATGTAATCAAACCTCTCAATTAGACATTCCTCTCTTTTGCCCCAGCCTGAGTTGCATCTGTTAACATTGTCGGCGTCTTTAACGCAACGGTCTGCGCAAGGGCCGCACTTCTTTGTGAATTGCCTATTCGTTAGCAACTTCGGCGATCTCTTCACAATGCTGCAGTAATCCCAATCTTCGTTATCGGTTGTGTAACACCACTGGTATTGGGATCCAAAATACCCGCACAGGCTTCTGCAGTGCTTTCTTTGTCCTTTTAATTGAGATGTGAAATAGACCGGCGCTGTTTTCTGACCAAGCACACATGATTTTTGAATCTTATCCGATCCTGTAATACAAAGGCCGCTGACACAATTGTTCATACAAGGTTCTTTTCCATAAGTATACGATATTTTGTTATATTTCAAATTTAAAGCACCAACTACAGCTATTGTAGTGTAAAGTAGAAATATAAAATAATGCATTATGTTGGAATTACCTATTTCACTGGCGTCTAATTTAACACTGTGTTAACCCATTTTAACAAACATGACATCATGGCTTTATTAGAAATATAATGTTTGTGTAATCAGTTTCCTTTTCCTGTTGTTAATTGGTGTTATAAATTTCAAGCACTAATACGTAATTGCTACGCCTGCTCATTATACGATTGCTAGAGCTAAGAAAACACTTGCAGTTACAATCAATTATAAGTATATATATTGTAGCTTTCTGTAAAATCTTGCAACATTATTTCGAATTGCGAATCTTCCCTCAAATTACGCCAACAAATAACAATGTTTTAACTGATCTCAAATAAGTTACTATTCAGAGTACATTTGAATTCGTGTAATTCCCATTAACTGGTGACGCCACTCTTGATTACGAACAAGGAACCATAGTTGGATTCTATCACAAAGTCTTCGATTATCCATACAAAGTAAACCATTCTGAATCCACCTTTAGTGTGGAAAGCCAGCAATTTTCAGCTGAATTTGGTTAAGGTTCCTAGTGGAAACTTGTTCGTACAACAGGAATAAACGGGAATTACACGAGCTAAATTTGTCCCTGTATTACTGCATAACTCCAACAATTGCGAACTGATTTTCATGTTTATTTTTTTATTTAATAGCAGTTGTCGTCAGGGTACAGGGTTTTCCCAATTTGGTGAAGATGTGGTGGATTGAGTTCCGAGTACAGTTTTAACGGAAAGATCGAATTTTGTCAGATCTGAAGACATAAAGTCTATAGATGTAGTGTCCGGAAGTAGTAGACCGCATATTATGCACAAACCTACATGCGAGATAAATTGCAAAACACACATATGGATTTCCAAAAAGTGATTACTACATCCTTGTTTTGTGATAGAGATTAAAATGTAAGGTGAATCATGAGCGTACTGTTTATGAGCTCAAGCAGTTCAGACAAACAAAGTTATCTCCAGCCCACGCAAGTATTCCTGTACTATTTGCCCTCGGTTCCGCGTTTCTCATTAGCTCTCACTCACTATTAATTTATGGGTTGAGTTTTCATGCAAATGCATGCGAGGTATGACTCCACTACTAGTGGAGGCGAGTGGAAAAGCTGTGTGGGAGGGTTTGCATTTATGATTAATATCGCTATCAATTTGCATATCATATCATAATAGATCTTTCCCTATATCCTTTATGGCTACCAATATTGCCAATTGACCTATATTTTCCTAAAAATGGCTATTCATAATTGTTATTGGCATTTCTAATAACCCCAGCAGCTGCCTATTTCACAACCTAGTTGAGTTTTTACTAGATTAGTTGCTTACGGTATTTGAATAAATCGGCACACATATTAACTCCAGTAGAAGTGAAGCCATGTTCAATATTGGATTATGACACCTTACAAGTTACCGACCAACAGCGGTTGGGTTACGCAACACTTCTATCGTACCTATCACCTAAATCGTTGTTAATGATTTATATGTTTTACATTTCCAAGGAAGTTGTTGATTTTGTTCTGATGATAGCAAGGTTTTTTGATTTAGGTGAGTGATCCCCACTAGCATTTTCCTAAGAGTGTTTCCATGCTTCGTCGAAACAGTCCGTCTTGGTTGTTTTCAATTGGAGGAACTACACGAAGCGGCTTTAAAACTGACTTGTTCTTCATTTTCATCTATTGCCAACCGCCTTGCACCACACATCATCGTCGCATCATTTACTATCCCCATCCTACATTTATCGAGACATGTTCTCCACTCCAGAATTAGTTTTTCCCAGCGACCATCGGTTTGTGACAGATGTAGCTAGTCCATTACCACTTTAGCTTACCAATTCGCCAACACAGCGTAGCAATTACTGCAAATCCTCTCACGGAAAGAAATTCAAATCGCGGAATCGAAGAGCCTTAAATTTAGTGGAATACTCTAAGCTAAATCATCTCTTTTCACAATCTCAAGAAAGTTTTCTGGAATTATTAACCTAGAATTTAGATAATATCGGGATCGCCACATGCAATCCACAACAAATTACGACCCAACTGCTATCATTGCTCTGCATTATCTGTGGATATTTGACCCAACATAGCCTCGAGGGAATTTTAGCAAAATATCACATATATTTTGTTCTAGTTAATTATGAAACTTGTTTATAAGGTGCCCCGCCCCCTTGTGTGGGTAGCTGTTTCCTCTGATAATATCAGATCAGTTACAAATCATTTTAGTAATTGTCGAGCAATTAAATGCTGTTGCATTGTATTATCTGTGATTATAGCCTGTTGCTGATAACATCTGTGTACATAAGTCCTATTTTTAAAGTCAAGGTTACTAGTTTGTATACACAGGTTGCAGATTTATAAAATTAACAGTGTCCTGTTATTGGTAATAATCTATCTCTTTTACTTTGATAAGTCGGCTGTATTTATCTGCTTAGATAATACTGTTCTGAGTCATCTTTCACAATCATTAAAATTACGGCTGTTGGAGATAAGACAGCTATTTCTTCAAATGACTTTAGAAAAAGCGTTTCTATCTTCGGCTTTTTCTTCTGCATCAGGTCCGATTGAAGTGTCGCCAGAATCCGCAGAAGTTGAAAGTATCGATAAAGTCTATGAAACTTTAGATACATCAATTACAGGGTTAACTGCTTGCACGTTTAACAAATTTTTCTTTATAATATTACGACAAAATGGCATATTTGCTAGGTTAGAGCGCGTGCATCCACTACCGCGTTCGCCGACGGAATGCGGCCGTGCGTTGAGCAAGCGATGCGCCTGCGTCGCGTCGGCGCACCCACGGCGATTCACCTGCGCCCGCGCTTCCGTGTGTGCTTTGCTTGGCCAATAGAGGCTGTTTATATGGTCCGACACGATTCCTGAGAAGCACTTTCGATTTACAATTTTGAATAAAGTAGCAATGAAATCGATAAAATACAGCCGTGTGAAGATCCGATCATTACGGAGCATCTTAATTTTAAAGAATAACCTACTTGGAGCGTCTTTGGGAAAATTAACACCTTTGTATATTTACTTGTTATATTTGTAAAAGTTGAATAATAGGAACTTTTGTCTGAGAATTATCAGAGCAAAACTCCATAATAGGGGTAAACGTCGAACGTTTAATGTTTCATATAAAACTACAATGAAATATCTGTTCGACGTTTGTGTACGTATATTACGATGAGTTTTGCTTTGATAATTCGCCCTCCCGCGCCAGATGTTTATAACATATCTATTTCAGTTACTCCACTCACTACATCCATTTAGCCCTTTCCCTTGCGATGTCTATTTTAACGATTTGCGATGACTATTAAGAGTGATGATGAAAACTAAAACTCAAAATTTCTACCTACCAATTACAGTTTCTAGCCAATAATTAAAAACAATAATAAATTCTGTAGCAAAATGGCAAAAACGGAACCCATGTATTTACAAGGAAAAGCAAAAAACTAGGCAAACACCTTCAGCCACGGTCAAATTGCATTGCAGACTATTCACTCACTATTTCGCTCCCTTGCATCCCATTCGTACATCATTATCGGAAACTGTAATGTACGGATGAACCTGTTCATTAATTCCATATTTATTTTGGTCGTGCGTTATAAAGCGTCCTCCTGCATCGATTGCCGATCTCGTATCTCATGAACTGTGGCCCGTTGCTGATGTAACCCGGTCCCAGCATACGACTGCAATCTTTGCGCCGTTTCGCGAAACTGAAAATTCTTGGGAGAAAAATTTCGTAACCGTCCACCATTGTTACATTTAGTCTAGTTTACGATCTGTTCTCACATAGAACATAATGATTTTGCGTTATTATAATAACTAGGGTTTCTTAGACACTTGAAGTAGAAGCCCTTAAAATTTTGATTAAAAATAGAGTACTTACTTGGTTAGACATTGGGTGTGGTATTTGGTTATAAATACGGGTTTCAACAATATCGAAATTCATTTCATCACTGACAAGTAATCGAACGCACAACAGACCTATACTTATGTCATTGCATCGACTGACAAACACTGAAAATTCGACATATCGATGTGTCATCCATTAGATCTAATAACAAATAATAGTATTTTATCATTAGATTTTTTGAAAAGGATTCCTTGACAACACACCGTGGTCTGAGGTACCTAAAGAATTTGAACTATGGTTTCCTGATGTTTAGGTATTAGGAATGAAAAATGTTGAGCGTATCAACTTTAAGTTATATGCACAATTCTTTATTTACAATCAAAACTCTTTATTTTCATAGATAAAATTTACACTCGAAAATACTGTTTTTTTTAACCCCCGACGATAAGCGACGGATGTTATGTATTTGACGGTGTGTGTATTTGTATCCAGTCTTTGTCCGGACATAGCTCGGTAACGGGTGGTCTGATTTGAGTGCGATTTTTTATATTATGGACTAATTGAGGGGACAGGTTCATGTATTTGGCTTTTAACCAGTTTTTTTGGTGTATTTTAATGATATTCTCCTTTCGTCTTTCGAGGGAATCCTAAATTTTCTATTTATAATTATTATGCTCTAGCTTTCCACCCGCGCAGCTTCGCCTGCGTAGAATGCCTTTATCGCGGATATATTTCATTTATTTATCCCGCGGGAACCACTCACTTTATCAGGATAAAAGTATCCTATGTTTTAATCCAGGGTATATACTACCTATATACCAAATTTCATCCAAATCCGTTCATCCCTTTCGCCGTGAATGAGCAACGAAACAAACAAATAAACTAAATCCAAACTTTTGCATTTATAATATTAGTTAGATTATTTAGGAATAAATTAAATCTATTTCTTTTGATGCATCATGCATGATAAACAATACCTAAGTACATAAGACACTACCACTTTAAATCTTCCAGTATATGTAGAATGTCGTTGCGCCGCGCGGTCAGCCTACAATAAGGCCCGTATTAATAAACCATTCTCAAGATTGAGAACAGTCTTGTGACCGGTCTCAAGTAAACGTGTTGATTAATAAACCTAACTTGAGACCTGAAAAGCACGTGCATACTCAAGCAGTACTCACTTGAGAGGTGCGCGAATTAATAAACGAAACTCAAGACTATCATTCATTCGCCGCTGATGCGAATACTTGAGAAGTGATCTCAGCTGAGTAGACCTCACAATTGGTTTACAAATTATCACGGTGCTTGAGATAGCGTCAACTTCTTAAGACGCATCTCGGGTGATACAACCTCAAGACTTGTATTGAGATTGGTTTAATACGGGCCCAAGACTGCGACGGCCTTCGTGTACAACCTGACAAACTGACAAGGATTCTAGGATTCGGTTACATTTGTGCTAGTGTGGCATTTACGTCACTAAATGTATATTTTTACCGAAAGGAGTATGAGAGAGTATTTTCGGATGTATGTATGTACATTTCTATGTAACTCTCTGTAGCCTAAATGACTTGATCGATTTTGAAGTGCAAGTCTTGATCCCCAGAGTATAGGATAAGTTTTATGATAAAAACCCAATATGGCGCACGCAATATACAAACTATGCTGTCGGGTTTTTTACTTTTGAAATAGTTATTGTTACAGGAATTATTTTGTATCCGCTCAAGTGTATCTAGAGTATAATTCAAGGAACAATTTAAAGCCTTCAATTTCCTTTCACATTTTTAAAAGCCCATTAATTTACGAACACTTTGGTACTATTTCCTTTAAAACCCTAACTAAATAACCGGCGGAAGTCTAGCAAACACACCCTAATTAGGCCGACACGTCGTCGGTGTCGTGTCGGCCGCGACGACTTGCGCAAACGCATCCGGACAGCGTCTGAGTTAGAGTGCAATGCTGGTTATTTGGTCCAGGGGCGCTGACGTTCTCTTTTAAGTTCACAATGTTCAGAAATCGGTATCTCTATATATTTAGAATTTTGAAGAAAGGTCCGCAATTTTAAAGTTGTGGTCGAAGTGACCACTAAAGAATTGCATCGCTGATGCACCCAAGAAAGCTTCTCGAATTAGTAAACATGGCAATAATGGGCAGGCGTAATTGGCTAATTTTAATGGTAAAATACCGCCAAAAAATCTTACAATGAAAACATTTCCAATGTAAAAAGCTTAAGCATTTCAAAGTATCGCGATTCTATAAACATCCTTTTGTAGATAAGTTATCTTATAAATTTATCTCCCTAAAGAATTCGTACGAGCCGGTGATAACAGGATGATTGATTACCGTACACCAAATTACCGTATAGGTATTATGCGCTTGCGCAACTCGGCACTGAAGCGATCGGTTTCGAAATTGGAATTCATTCATTCGCTCAATCGAACGCACCGCTGAGATCTGGTGTAATTTTCGCCGCAAATCGGAAGTTAATTAAAAAACGCTACCTATCTTTCAGCTTTTTCTAAAGCTTTTTCTGAGGGGTAATTTTAAATTACCCACGACAGGCATCATAAACAGATGGTTCCGTAAAAACCTTCAACATTCGACCCAAAAGCTTTATATCGTTTTCAGTAAATTCAAATAGCGATAGCGGTTTACAAAATTTATTAGAAATATTAAGCTATAAAGTGGTCATATATAAAATTTATATAAAATTTATTAGAAATATTAAGCTATAAAGTGGTCGATATTATTTACAAACCATCTAATATTATAAATGCTAAAAATGTGTGTATGTGTATATGTTTTTGTTTGTTATATCTTCACGCCTAAACGGCTGGACCGATTTGGATAACATTTGGTTGGTATACAGATTAGGACCTGAATTAACATATAGACAAATTTCTTTTGCTGAACCAAATTTGATGAAATGATCCACGTAAACGAAGTCACTGGCAAGAACTAGGATAATATAAAACACGCTTCAATATTTTTTCGTTTTCTAGGTTCAACGCAAATAAATAACCGCTTCTTTTCTTTTGACCATAGACGTACAATTAAATAAAATAAATAAATATTTCGAACACTTACACCAATCATCTAGTCCCAAACTAAGCATAGCTTGTACTATGAATACTAGATAACGGATAAACATACATAAATACTTATATAAACCGCCATGACTCGGAAATAAATGTTCGTATTCACAAACACACAAACATTCACCCCTCGCGGGATTCGAACCCGCAACCGTTGGTTTTGCTGACACGGTCACTATCCGCTACACCAATCGGTCGTCTAATTCGCCGATCTAATTGTAAGATAGACAAGTTCTGCAAAGGTATTATTTTAAATATCCTCCTAATTAAGGGTAATCTTACAAACTACTACTACGTACTAGTATTGCAATGCCGTTTACGGTATCGTACGTAACCCGTTGAATCGTCATCTCTCGTTATTACACCGTGAAAACTTATTACATTACATTTCTGATGAAATAAAACTGTTTACAATATTAGTAACCGTACTGTGAATGAGAGTGATTGGTTATAAACTTCCAGTTCCCGTAGCATGACATCGTTTGTCGCGCAAAGGACAAATCTCGCGCAAAATAATAAATAAATATAAATTTCTTTGCACATACACACAACGCCATCTAGTGCCACACTAAGCAACTAGGCTTGTATTATGGATACCAGATTTTTGATAAACTACACAAATACATTTTTTTTGTAAATAAATACATATATAAATGAAAAACATCGATAACTCGGGAACACATGTCTGTATTCATCATACAAACATATGCCCCTAGCGGGATTGGAACTCGCGACGTTTTGTTATAGCGGTCAGAATTTTTAACCACTTCACCAGGTCGTCACAAACAAAATAAACGTTTATTGCGCCTGTCACGCCACTAGTGCAGGTAAAAACACAGTATGTTGGGTAAAGTGGAGATAATGAAGCACTTTGATATATTTGAATTACTTACAAACAAATAAATAAGTATAAAACATTTATACCACCTTCGACCTCATCTCCACTTAACATCAGGTGTTATTGAGGTCAAGTACCAACATTTATGCATAAAAAAAAAATTAAACTACCTAATTATGTATGCATGAGTAAATAAATTTCATAATTGGAGTAATTACAAATTCTTTTTATGTATTTATCGTTTTCAAAAGTAGTAGTAGTCGTATTTTAGTTTTTAAACTTCTGTTTCTAAAAAAGATCGCCTCCGTGGCTCAATGTAAATACCATTAGGTATACGATTCGAAGGTCGCGGGTTTGATCCTCAGCGGGGTACATGTTTAAGTACTCGGTGTGGTTGGTGGTAGGGCATTTTAAATGTCCGTCTGGCTAGCTACCACCATCTTATCTAAATCTGCCGCCAAGCACCAATGTTAATAGCATTGTTGTGTTCCAGTTGTCAGAGATAAGACAGCCAATCCCCCAAATATAAATAAATAAATATCCTTAGACATACACACAGCGCCATCTAGTTCCACAGTAAGCAACTATAGGCTTGTGTTGTGGATACAAGATGGTTGATATAATACATAAATTCGTTTTTTTTTTGTAAATAAATACTTATTATAAATGAAAACATCCATAACTCGGGTACACATGTCCGTATTCATCACACAAACATATGCCCCTAGCGGGATTCGAACCCACAACCTTTTGGTATAGTGGTCAGAGTTGCTAACTACTACACCAAACAGGTCGTCGAAATGTGTTGGGGTTTCCGGTTCAGTATACTTCCACCTTCGATCTCATCTTCACTTAACATCAGGTGTGATTGAGGTGAAGTACCAATCCGTTGTGCATAAAAAAAAAAGAAAAGATTTAATCTTTTTAAAACACAACCGCTGTACCCAAGGCTCCTCTAGATGCATCATTGTATCCACATTTTATATCACATTTCAAGGTTGGATTTGTTTTAATGATGACACTGTTTCCCGATCGTCATTTGTGGAAGTTCCACGCATGACGTTGCTTGCAATGGTCAATATACACTACTTTTACGTCATCCACGGGGGATTTTGTATTCTATTCTTATCTTTGCCCAGAACAACACGCAAACTTTATTGCTTAGTAGCAGACCTCAACCTTAGTAATTGAGTAATTATATATGTATACGCTCTACATGTGCTACGTATTGGTATGGTATAGCTAATGGTTGGTAAATGGTCGATTATAGGCGCATTACCACAGTGATATATATGTCCATAGCGCATATAGCAAAAGATTGCTTAATGAAGTTATTATAACTCATGTTCTAAAACTAGTGACTGTTGCTGTTAACGTCCAACTGCGCAGGCGTAGCGGCGCTTACCATCGAAGACTCAAAGGTAGCGCAAATATGCATCACTGGATTCAGGTTACGTATTGATCGTTGGTGTCGAAATCATAGGCCCGTGGGATCGGGAAGCGCGACGATTTATTAACGATCTGTCGTCGCGGCTGGAGACAAAAGTGCTGACTGATACCTCAAACTACAAGCATTTATTTCAACGTAAGATACATGATATCATTTATTGAATGTCAATGTAAATCTACTGGAAATAAAAGGGCTTATTGCATTTATCTGTCAGTCAGTATATCCATGCTACTACCGCTTCGGAAAGTGGTAAAAGAAGCGGCGCATGAAACCCACAGGATCATTGTCCTCCCTTCCTCGAACCCTTGAACAGCGACTTAGCCTTGCTATTCAAGGGATCATGCTGCCAGTCTTTTCGGCACTCTCCCTTCATATTTCGAACTTCTAATACGTTTTCTAGCTTATTTGGAGCAGTACTGTGTTCGGGTGTTTCCATATTCTTTTAATTTGTACATTTTTACTCCGTGTTTTAATAAAGTTACTCTTCTTTTTCTTCAATAAATTTACCTAACACATCTAAAATGTTTCATCTAACAGGCACTTCATTATACTTGCTACATAAGAATCATATCGTGGGACTCGTGTTCATTTGCATACATTTGGTTCGTATGCCTCTGTTAGTACTTCTAGTGTATTTGGAGTTCATGAATGTTCCCATGCCCATTCTCACAATTTGTCTATTGCGAACTCAAACAATATTGACACAGCAATATAATATATTTATTACTTACCTTGTGACTTAAACATTGAAACCCCTTACAAGTAAAGACATTAACTAACATTTCAAAGATGGCCGCCACAAACGTCAAAGGAAATCGCAGAAGTCACGGCCGAAGGTATGTTTAGATGCAAAATAACAGCAGTGGGTAATAAATAGTGATTTGCGTCGGCATTCGCTCTAAAACGTCGCCATGGAAACGGCAAAAGGCGGGTCCAGCGGCCTGAGCCGGCGCACCTTCCCCGTTGGCCGAAGTCAGAAAACACCAGACCGGAATAATTGTATTATCTTCACTAATTTGGTATTGATGCAAAGTTCTGAATGTAAACTTAATTTTTCTATTCCGCTCATTCGTCATTATCGTCACGTCGTGATTAGTCTGTTTAGATAAAAGATTTCCTAAACACTTTACTCAAAGAATTAATAAAAACGTCAAAAAAGTTATAAAAACTCGACTGCGACTTACAAATATCTATTTTTATTAATTGATGTAGACCGGAGTCAAAGGTCGCGTAAGCGAATTTATAATTACAAGTTGATATTAGCTACGATCTATAAGAAGGCTCCAATCCCGGCTTAAATCAACTGACTCATTTCCTTTTGTTTTTGATTTTATATAAATTTTTATATTTCCTCAAAGTTACGAAGTTATCGTTTTCAGTATTCATTATAAATCGCTAAATGCTTTGCTTTGTACCACAATCAAACAGTCATTAGCGCTAGCGGCGGCTCGCGACATGTAGTATACAGCCTGTTTTGCCATGTAAATGTTGCTAGCTTAATCTACATAACACATGCAATGGAAAAATGGGGGCATGCTGTGAAATGTACCATAACTTGTACACGTACTACGAATGCAAATAAATTAAAAGTATGCAACCAGGTAAATTAACTTTTGCCATGTGGAATCTCGTTAATCTTTACAAAGTAATTTTTCTCGCCATTTTCTATTTACAAATTTCCTTTTCGTTGCAAGCAGCAGTTGATAGCGATGAATGTCCTAAAACACCTTTATGTGATTTAAATGCTTTTAAGACCACACAAGCCCGCGATAAACGTTATCTAAAAACGTACGCATGTTTACAAATCCGTCCCATTTTTAAAACAACGCGACTTTTTTTAAAAGAAAGATAGTATACATTGTAAACGTACGTTACTTGTTCAATAGTTTAGCTACAGATCGGTTCTGTCGTAAGATGTTCTGTTTTATTTAAATTTATCAGAGTATTGTGTATTACAAATCTTTTGGTCACCTATTTTATTTCGTTACTCGATATTGTCAATGCTGGCCAAAGGTTTAGTCTTTATATTTATTCAATGATATCTATCTTATGATGTGGTTATATCAATAAACTTCAAGGAATATTTTGCATTCCCATCAAATTTCTTGTTTTGCACGAATATTACCTTCTTCACTAGTTATCAATAGTACTAAAGGTGAAAGTGGATTTTTTAGACTCTATTAAGTATCTACATCGAAAACTTTTGCTTCGAGAAATCAAAAATAATATTGTACGTTGGCGAACATGTGATTAAAAGCCATTACTTTTAGCTACTAAATAAATATCTTGATATTTATTAATCTTTCTTCATTTTACTTCCCTCCAAGAATGTTACAAATAGAACGCATTGACCCTGTCATTTCTGCTTCACGTTGACTCGGCCCATGGCCTATAGCCAGGCCATCATTTACAACAACTTGCAGGGTATCGGAGAACTGTTCCACTGCAGTTGCCTATTACGGACATAGACTATAAATCAGACTACCGGGTCTTCCGGTGAAGTGAAGCCCCTGAAACTTGGTTCAAATCTTCAGTGGTAGCGATGAATTACAATGTTTTGCTCCAAAATTATTTTAAAGTAAAATTGGGCATTAGAAATACGATTTTGACATTATTGCCAGTTTAAAGTTGAACTAACCTAACAGTATGAGTTGATACCTTTTACAATCTTTAGTTATTGTTAACTTAGACACTATTAGAAGCAATTCTAACTACAAAAAATCCTAATTACAATGTTTATACTTTTCGGGTTCCCCAGGGTTCGTTTTGGGTTCGATACTATTCCTGCTTCGTATAAGAATCTGAATGAAGAATTTTCCGCTCAAAGTTTATAGCTTGTGTAAATAAGATGTAACACATTTTACGGTCTGAATGACAGGCCGCAGATGTGTGACAACGAGCTTATGTTTTGGTGATCCTAAATGGAATAAGACCAATTTATACCTCCATTTTGGGTCAAACATAGTAACTAGACATGCCAACTAACGTAGCTAACTACCGTGTAGTTCCACTAGCTATGTTTTTTGCAATTTCTAAGCAGAGAAAGTTGTCATAATTAGTTATTTAGTTACGTTTCAATGCATCCAGGGCTGCAGCTTTCACATATGATTTTTATGATTAGACTTATGGTACTTATTAGAAGCTGGTAAACTTCCTACTTCCTTCTTTAATGAAAGCTATATTTCCTGTCTTGAAATCCTAATTAAACAGTATTTCCTTCAATATCACTTTCTTTTTTATATTCGCTGAATAGATCAGCTGATCGTATTTAGTGGTCAGATGTCTATAACAAACTTCGGTTTACAGTCCGTTATAGTTACTTTTCGATTTGTAGTTAATTTTTTTAGTTACTTTTCATCTACACTGCATTTAGTTTTTAAACCACGAATCAATCTTCTTGTATGTTTTAACCCTGTTGGTGTATCTGTATGTGGCATTGTAGCGCCAAAACAAATGTGAAAATGTTTTTATTTTTTGCACGCTGGTGTTTGCAAGATAGTAGTTAGCCATGTTTAACGTAAATCGATTCAACATGTCAATTCAACATGTCTAATCAAAATCAGTTCAGCAGTTTCTAAGATCATGAATAATGTTTGTTTTTTACCAAAATTTAACACAATGACTAGAGCTAGCAAAAATCCTTCAGAAATCGTAAGTGCAAACAATTTTTGCCACTGCCCTTACTGAACTCTTTACCCGACACGGTCGCCAGTTATAACCTACAATAAAAATATAGTATCTAGTTCTTAAATAAGTATATTCGAAATTTTTAATAAGTGCAAAGTAATATAGGAATAAATAAATACAGACGATCTGTAGTAAATCGTTGATGAAAAAAAAAATTATACCAAAAACGAACGAATGCACCAAATCAAACACAGAAGCATCCTATACCATGAAGCTAAGCGACGGAGTTAAGGCGCGGCGGGACACAGTTATCTCTATAAGCGGATTACCCAGGATCAACTGATTGCCTGGCCCTTAAGTACCGACATGCACTCAATGTTTGAATGTCAAGTCATGGGAACATAGTGGAGTGGTAATTAGAATGAACATGTAGTAAACCCAAATAAAAAGTCAACAGAAAACGTCAGAGCAATTACCGGGTTCTTATTAACAAGTCTGGGTGTAAACATGTGTCGGATTCGGACCGTTTTATTCCACTTCAAAATGGAGGACACCCAAATTATCAATCAGTTGATTATAATATGCACTAGTGATGCAATCATTTTCATTTTCGATTAGCAACGTCTGGCGCGGTCAAGTCTTTGGATGGGTGACCACTACTGGCATTTTCATACGAGTTTGTGTGTGCTCCGGAAGACATATTGAAGATTAATAAAAATATGAACAATTTACCTTCTGAAGTTTTTGCTATACTCGACACGTCATTCAAATAGGCCAACGATAAAGTATCAAAGGTACTCTGCTTAGCCAGGAAGTCTCATATGTTTTGTCTCACTCAAAAGGTAAATCAATAGATAAAGTAGACGCCTACGTTTACTGCACTAGAACTTTACACTTCATTGACCTAAAAGATGATAAATGAAGCAATCTACTTCGAAGAGTTGGGTTGAATATTTGAATAAATCATCCGAACACATGCTATAGGCCCGGTGAGCGATTTAGTAGGTTAAGCTCGTCTATTTGCACTTGCAGACTTTCCATTTACGAGTTGTTACAGGCTAAATCACTAATGGAATGACAGGTGTACTTCCATTGGCTTCCAAAATTGTAGAATCCTGTGGGTTTGCTCGTACACACCAATGCGCACAAACACTACTATAAAAATCATCTCAAATAATTTAATATTTTACTGACAACCAGGGAGTTTAACCCCCGACGCAAAAAGAGTAGTGTTACAAGTTTGAAGCCTATTTTCGTCTGTATGTGGCACTGTAGCCTAAAAACGACTGAACCAATTTGGAAACGGTTTTTTATTATAGAAAACTTCGATAGGAGATGGCTAGAATGTTTGGTGCAAATGGTTATTTTGTGTCTTGCATTTACACTGTATATGAAATATAATATGATTTGTCAATCACATTGAAGTCAATATCGAACATAACATCAATAGAGAGATTCAATACATAATAATGAGAGTAATGCAAATCTAAACAAGCGCAACCAATGTCGCGCGCGCGCAGGATGCATTCAAACCGGAAGTGTGACAAACAATGCCCTATTGTGAAGGTAATTACCGACAGGATACGACGCTATTGTCATGTGGACCATTTAATTTTCATATGGTCATAATTTTGCTCTCGCAGTGTCCATCCATAAGTAGGTACCTAAGGGGAGATAGTTACCTAAGTCTACGAGTAGTCTAACATTTAGTTTTACCATGGTTTTATTACTCGATTTCCGCCCGCAACTACGTCTGCGTGGATATTGAAATAAATATCGGTCTTACTCAAGAAATATCATAATGAAAGACGGCTATATGGCCGAATAAATATTGCCCGTCCAAAAGTAAATTGAAGTAGCACAGGGCACATAGTTCGAAGTACCACTGGTCGGTGGGGCATTGAAGGTCTCGAGTGGAGACCACGCACCGGCAGGCGCAGGTCCACTTACAAGTTGGACGGATGACATGATGAATGTCGCGGGAAGTCGCTGGATGCAAGCATTCTTGGGGGTGCCTAGTTCAGCAGTGGACGTCCCGTGACTGATATGATGATGATGAAATCTCCGCCAATATCAAGCATACAAACGATTTACGATTTTATTGTATGAATAAATGTAGATAGTACCCTGATAGACCTATTCTAGATAGATAGAGCACTAGGCGTGGGGTGGGATCCCACCCGTATATAGTTAATATATCGAATATTCGCACTAAGAAGTTTGATTCTTCATTCATCATCCGAACAGCCAAGGCATGGAATTCCCATCCGGCGTCAGTCTTTCCTGAATCCTACAACCTTGGGATCTTCAAGAGCAGAATGAATAGGCATTTACTGGGATCGCGTGCTTCATCTTCGACCACATCGTCACTTTCCATCAGGTGAGATTGTGGTCAAACGCGAATCCAGTCAATCATAAAAAAAAAGAAAATTCTACGCATCACATAATCATCCCAATCCCAACTTCCCAACTACCTAACTACTATTACAAATGCGAAAGTTTGTGTGTTTGTTACCTCTTCACGCTTAAACGGCTGTGTGCGAATTGTGAGGTTTGTATCGTTTTTAACTTTACCATCGCGTTCGCGTTTACGAAAAAAGTCCCTATGAAAAAAATCGTTTTGCAAACTATCCGCTAGAGGTGCTGCACATATCTCCATACAAATCGTCACGTAAACGTGAACGCGGTAGTAAAGTTAAGTAAATTTGGTGTAAAGGCTGGTAGACAGATTAGGACCTGGATTAACACATAGGTTACTTCTTATCCCGGAAAACTGACTGGTTCCTGTAGGATAGGCTTTTGGGAGTACTTTTGAGTCATAGAGTGATGCATTTGGTAGTAGAATGAATTCTACGCGGTCGTAGCCGCAGGTAACAGCTAGTATTAAAATCTCTTAAATAAAATTACAATGACATTAAAAAGAATATGTATATTAAATATAGTTCACATATAAGGCAAGGGACTAAAAATTTGGTATTCGGTACCATATGCATCATGCTTTATAAACCATACATTACGAGTACCATTGCATCCCATTACAATACAATACGCAATCAAATACGAATAACATAAAGGTTTTTTTGTCTGTCCTGTAAAGCGTATGGATATACGCTTTACAAGACGAATAAAAAATGAGACAGTTTTTTAACAACCGACGCACTCGGTCGTATTGTGCGTAGGAAATTAATATCCTCTTTGGATATTGCTTTTTTCTCCAGATTTATTGAAGTGAATTCACTTAACTTATTGTTCAATAAATATACAAAGCCCATCAAAAGCATTTTGTGTAAAAGTCTGGCCAAGCCTCGCGACTGTTAGCCCCTAAAAGGTAATAATGAATATAGAAATCTACATACACACACCCGAAAAACTGTACCCTCCTTCCTGGGTCAGTCGCGTGTAAAATAGTTTAATTTTACTATACCTTCAGTGTTTTTATATGACATACTTTACAGAGATTTACAATTACTATTACGTCAGCTTTCACTGTCAATAAACGAAAATGTTGAGAGCTTTACAACCAAATGTACACAACAAAATAAATCAGACTTGTCCGCTAGCCCACAATCAATACCCATAAATAATCAAAATCGATTACGAGTCGAATTTAATTAATCAAATCGAATTTTCGTATTCGCCAATCGATATGATCGAGATCTCTATCTAAATTATTTTGCTCTTCGGTTTGTTTTAAATTCAGAAAATATTGTGACGTTTCGTTGCATTGATATTGATCGATTCGCTTTGGGTTTCATTTTTGTGATAAATGCAAATAAATTGGTCATTGTGTCAAAAAAAGCAAGAACTAGATTTACGTTTTTTCGCATAAAATACCTAAGATGTTTCCCAAGTAACTCTCTCAAATCAAACATTCGTTATTGTTAGCTTAACAAAAGAGCCGTTATTATGGGAAATCAAATAAAAACCAAAACAATAACCAGCAAAGCGTGCAATCTGCGTAAATCGAACCGCGCGGTCGGCCAGGATCGGTTCGAATCGCCCCAGGCGAGCTCACCGCTATTCGGTACAAAAAGCGTCGATATCACCGCAATATAGTAGTAATGCAAACAAAGCCGCAGGTAGGAAATGCACGTCTGTGCGCGATTGGTACAAGGGATTAGAACAGCGATATTTTCTGTTACAATCTTACCACGATTAGACATTATCTCGAATTAGAGATATCTCGCATGAACTGAGAATCGGCTCCCAGAAGTGACACAAATCGAAATACCCTGCATTGACACATGTCTTGTCTTTCTGGGATTATATAAACAACTTTATAAGTTTCTGTGTCAGTCTGCTGTATTGTAAATACTGAGGGGCGATTCTCGCGCAATAGACATTATGTCGTATTCGACATATCTCGAAATAAAATGGCGAATGTCGAATGAAACAGAATTTTCGTATTCTCAAAATGTCACGTTGGAGAATTGTCTATTCCCAGCGCTCGACTTACAACGAGTGGTAAATATCAGTCGACATTGGATCTCTAATCGTCAAATCGTAGGTATCGTAGTGACATTTCTTTCTGCCAGTTTGGTATTGGAAAAGTGTTTGTGTTTTTGTGTGATTTATCGTCTAAGTGCCATTTATTTAGCTCTTAAATCGACAAATTCGACAATGTTAGGTGACGAAGTAATAGGAGTTGACAATTTTATATCTTCATTTATTGGTGATGTCGTAGAAGAAGCTCGAATCTTGGCAGAGTTTCCTCGTAGACAACGCCTATGGCGCCAAGACCCATATGAAATGCGGGATAATGCTTTTAAAAAAAATTTCCGATTGTCGAAGGACTTGGTTATGTCAGATTGACACTTGCTTGAGTTACGTTTTACGCGGATTTGTTTAACAAACCAGTCATTCTGTGGAATCTTTTTCGTTAGATTTCAATAATAAAGCAATACCTTGTAGTTTATTCATACTCTGAAATGAAGTCGGTTAAGTCTTATATTTCAGAACCTATTATAAGGCTGGATTCGTTGATCTCGATTACGACTAAACACAATCGATAAAACGGAACGTAACTTAGATCGACATCCCAATAGTTCGTGACATTTTATCTCTAGCGACCGCGAGAATACGTTTCTTTCGTATTATAGACATTTTTGTGACATTTTTAATCATTCCACGATTAGACATTATCTCGAATTAGAGATATCTCGCATGAACTGAGAATCGGCTCCCAGAAGTGACACAAATCGAAATACCCTGCATTGACACATGTCTTGTCTTTCTGGGATTATATAAACAACTTTATAAGTTTCTGTGTCAGTCTGCTGTATTAGCCTTCACATTATTACAGGTTAATTACGTGGTGACCAATGATGTTGGGTCCACAATTACAAATGCCTAGTATAAGTTTGTATATGACAATATATTGGGGACTTGTTTGTGGTCCTTATTAATAAATGAAAAAAAAATACAAGCGTTTGTCTGGTTCAAGATTGTCTATCACTATTACATAATTTACGTAAAATTACGCAAATTGAAAAGCTTCTTTGATGTACCTTATAAATCCCAGATAAATAAGTGTCTCAGAATTGTCAGGTTTGAGTGTATTTAGTTGTCGCACAAGATTCCATCCTAAAGGCCATTCTCAATGCAATGTAGAACTCACCCGCAGTATACATATAAAAATATACGTATATTTTGTTAACAAATTCCGCTCCGCTTATGCTTTACATTCGTGATAGGCGGTCGTTCCGTCACAGCCTGTGAGTGCGGAACCGCTATCGATAATTTTTGTGCGCGGGCGCATTTCGCGTAAACGTTTCCAGCCACTTCATCTGGCCCCGATGAAAGTTCTAATTCAGCGATGTAGCACATAAATCTCAGACACTCCGTGGTTAGTGCATTCGATGATTACTGTCAGTATTATATCCCGATAAGATTTATTGGATTGTAGCTAAAACTGACTCGGAAAGTAGCGGTACTTATTGTATTTCACTTTGTGATAGAGATGCTGATATTTGAGACTATAACCCACGACTGTTATGTCAAGACACGACGGACGAGCAGCGGACCGGGTCGAAAATTATTACTATAGACATGGGCACGAGACGCGGTGCAAGAGCGTTGTCTTTAACTTCGCAGTTTTAGATTTTTTAACTCCAGACTTAAAAACAGGGTTGTTATAAATTTTAAGCTTTATGTTCATTATGACATTGTAACGCCAAAACGGCTGAACTGTTTTGAAAATAGTTTTACAGTGACGAAGATATTTGACTTTCAACACAGTTGCTTTGTGTCTCTGGATGTTATTATTGTTCATATTTATCGATTTCTATATTTTCAATTTATGTCATTACAGTCGGCGTATGTGCGTTAATATTTGTAGATGATTTGCTGTATTTTTGAAGGATAAGAGCTAGTTCTTTGTCATCAGGGTCACTCCTGAAGTCGATAGTATCGACCTTACCTCTGGGAGGTTACAGATTGCTTGCTAGTTACAATATTTGACGACCGATTGGTGTAGTGGATAGTGACCCTATCAGCGAAACCAACGGTTGCGGGTTCGAATCCCGCGAGGGGTAAATGTTTGTTTGATGAATACGAACATTTATTCCCGAGTCTTGGATGTTTATATAAATATTTATGTATGTTTATCCGTTAGCTAGTATCCATAGCACAAGCTTTGCTTAGTTTGGGACTGGATGATTGGTGTAAGTGTCCGAAATATTATATTATATTATATATATTATATTATATTATTATATTATTATATTATTATATTATTATATAATATTAAAAATTAAATTCCCGCTTTCCCCCGGGTCCCGATGGTATGGTTTTGCGGTGCTAGTATTCTGGAGCCAAAATTTAACCGCCTTGATGTCTGTCCATCCGTCCGTCACCGCCATTTATGACAAAAACTATTTGACATACATAGACAGTTGAAATTTGGTGTGCAAGAAAATGGTGACCCTAATACAGACCAAGTAAAGCTGACCTTAATTTTTTTTTTACAATACAATACAATATGAATACTCTTTATTGCGCAAAATAATTTGCAATAATTTTTGATGATAACAATAGAGCACAATTAGGCGGTCTTATCACTAAACGACAACCCACAGCTATGGGACATTTGTAGGTAGAAAAACAGGTAGGGTGCACGATACTACCAACTAAAGAAATAATTATGGATAAGTATGCATATTTTTTTTTATTTTCTATTAAACCCTTCCATAGTAATTTATGTTTTATGGTTAATTGAACTTACCTAAGTGAACTTCAACCAAAATTATACGAGTTGCTGCATCCGTAGAGATTTAATAAACCATGTAGTCCGTTTTCTGTCGTACTGCATCACCACACGATTTTTAGATCTATATTTAACAAATCTAAAATAAAAACAAGGCATTTGACTCCCGTAGTAGGTAGTTGCGTTGTGGTCCGGCAGGGGGCTCTGTCTTCATTCGTTTTCCGTGTGTTGCATCATCCACGTTCGCTCCGTTAAAATAAATAATTTCGCGGTGTAAAGTGAAGTTTTTAGGTGTGTGTGCTGACTTTTACATTGGAAGGAAAAGTAAGAAGAGTGAGGACAAAATCCGAAGTAAAATTAGACGTTTGGAAAAGGAGCTAGTATCCCGACAAAAATTTCCGCCGGATTCCATAGTAATTTATGTTTAACGTATTCTGTTCAATATGCCAGGCGCCTATGGTAGGCATGTATGATTCAGGATATGAGAACCTATCATCAAAATGTGTGACTCAGTAACCAGTTGAAAGAAAGCCGCTAAGGCGCGTAATTGTCGCGTATAAGATTGTCCGGTCATACTCGTATGTAGTGAAAATAAATGATACACGGACGTGTGGTAATGCGCTCCACATACGTCGAGGATTCGAGACACTCCCCGCTGCGGTGACCATGACTTTGTGAAATAAAAGGGGCAAGGTACTTCGTTCGACGTCATGAACGATAACAATTCCCTAAACAATTGAGTTAGGCGGTCTGACTGCTGTAGTGAAAAAATCTAGTGAGTCTGTTGTGTCTCGGTTCCATACCAAACAATCAAAAAATTACATTAAAATTTCTTCACAAGAGTGGCTGGCATAGCAATGCATCATCAGTATCAACACTACTTACCGTGACAGGGACACGCATTTATATTGCAGATAAAGTTCAGCAAATCCCCGAGTGTCTTATGTAATGCATCTACATAAACAATCCAACTGTGTTAAAAGTGTTGTGTCTTTTCGTCAAAATTAGCTAAGAACCATCTCGCAAACACCAGCTTACAAAATAAAAAAACCGTTTGCAAATCCGTTCAGCGTTGGCGCTACAATGCTCCGTGGCTCAATGTATACAACATGGGGTTTACGATTCGGGGGTTGCGGGTTCGATCTCCAGCGGTACTTGGTTTGGTTGGCCATTTTAAATGTCCGCCTAGCTAGCTACCACCATCAAAGTCAAAGTCAAAAAATATTTATTTCGTAGGATAAAGATTATCACTTGAAAACGTCACATTTTTTATCTTAATATTAAAATTATTGACATTATTGCTCATTCGCAAAGCAGACTCCCCAGAGAAGAACGAGCAAGAAACTTTTAAATAAGTTTGGGTTACAATTATATTATCTTATCTAAATCTGCGGCCAAACAGCAATGTTTATAGCATTGTTGTGTTCCGGTTGTCAGAGATAAGATAGCCAGTTCCCCAAATAAGATAAGGTTGCCGGGTCAGTACGCTTCCACTTTCGACCTCAGCTTCACTTAACATCAGGTGTGATTGAGATCAATGCATAAAAAAAACGAACATACAAAGGCTCCAACCTACCATCGGCAGTTAAAAATGTTGCGGCAAAGCTCCACCCTATTCTAACTAAAGAAAATTATTTGAAATTAATTTTTACTAAAAACATAAATAATTCCTATAATTTTAATCATCATGGTAACCTCAACCCTCATGTAAATCTCTCAAGTGACCCTTTTGTATAGTTACTATGCTCTTTGCAAGTGACACTGACCACTAGCTCATATTAACACGGAGCTAATTTGAATAGCGGACAGTGTTGCCAGCTAATGGATTAACCCAAGAACGGGGTACCCCAATTATAGGGTGGCGGTTCCAAGTCGGCCTTGTTGGCTTGACGGTTGACCGAGTTGGATGATGATTGAAGTGGCAATTTTATGAGAAACATGATGACGCTTAAACGGCATTTGACAAGTTATAGTTCCGGGTTCCAAAGTGTACTTGATTTATAATTTTTTCTCGTTAGTAAGAATACGTTAGTAATGTATTCTTATAATGTGTACGATGGATAAGCTTTCCGCCCGCGGCTTAGCCTGCATAGATTAACTTTATCGCGGATATGTTTAACCGATATTGGGTGTCGAATCGGAGGTCGCGGGTTCGATCCCCAGCGGGGTACATGTTTATGTACTCGGTTTGGTTCGTGGTAGGGCATTTTAAATGTCCGCCTGGCTAGCTACCACCATCTTATCTAAATCTGCCGCCAAGCAGCAATGTTAATGGCATTGTTGTGTTCCGGTTGTCAGAGATAAGATAGCCAGTCCCCCAAATGTGTTGGGGTTTCCGGGTCAGTACGCTTCCACCTTCGACCTCATCTTCACTTAACATCAGGTGTGATTGAGGTCAAGTACGAACCCGTCGTGCATAAAAAAAAAATAATAGTCACTTGACTTTTATTTTCTTTCTTCAGGACAATTCAAACCATGTTCGTAAAGAATGGAAACATTTTTCTCAACACTTGGGTTCGTTTTCTGCAAGCAAATTCAAAACACGTCCATTTTACAGAGCCTGGTATCTTTCCTTCTGAGATATGCTTCTGTCCCAATTTCCTACTTGTAATCATTATCGGATGATAACCGTTGCAAGTAGCGGTTCCCAACATTTGACTCCAATAACCCCCCACAATAAACATCGCAACACTCGCGAACGGTCCGCACCGTGACAAATCCATAATACGCCAACCGCATCAGCAACCAACCAAGTTTGACCCCCGTCGTCCCCACAGTGAACTTTAACTAAGAGTTAGGTAGCGGCAGTAGTAGAGACGGTCAGGGATCTGCATGTAATGGTGAGGATTCGTGAGGTGCAAGGCTAATTGTTTTCTGCACTGTGACAAGGACAAGATTTATGACGTCACGAAGTGTCTTCCGCTATCGATTTGAGAAGTTATTCGGTTCGTATTTGTGTTGGCTACATTTTATTTTTGTATAGACAGGTGAAATGTAAATGTTAGGATACGATTATTTACACTTGTAATAATCCGCCTGGCTAGCTACCACCATCTTATCTAAATCTGCCGCCAAGAAGCAATGTTAATTAGCATTATTGTGTTGCGGTTGTCAGAGATAAGATAGCCAGTCCCCCAAATGTGTTGGGGTTTCCGGGTCAGTACGCTTCCACCTTCGACCTTATCTTCACTTAACATGAGGTGTGATTGAGGTCAAGTAAGTACATACCCGTCGTGCTTTAAAAAAAAGTTATGTGAATGGAATATTTCGTTTAGCGTGGCAGGTCACGACCAATTTTTTGACCGACTGAAATGTGACCGACTCGCCACCGATTATCGGTCGCCGATTTTCTCGCTGATCTCGACGGACTCTACTCAGCTGGAAGTTTCTATGTTAATGTCGAGGTATATGCACGTCATGGTTTTAAAATTGCAAACCCTCGTCAAATTAAAACGACCTAACATGCCCCATGCGCAATCGCAGCTTACTTCTGTTTGTAACACACATAGAGCACTATGCCCTTGTATTTCACTTGTGGATCACGAATATATTTTTTTTTAAATAAATTTCCTTGGACATAACACACAGCGCCATTTAGTTCCACACTAAACAACTATGCTTTTTTTTGTAAATAAATACACATATAAATGAAAAACATCCATAACTCGGATACACAAATATTTATTTGAGACCTAGTTTTACTCGTAAGCATGTACTTTATATTTGTGATACTGCAATAAACATACTGAATACTGAATACACATGACCGTATTCATCATCTAACTAATATTATAAATGTGAAAGCTTGTATGTTTCTTTGTTTATTCGTTGCTCAATCACGGCAAAACGGATGAACGGATTTGGATGAATATACCCTGGATTTTCATAGGATATTTTTTATCCCGATAAAGTGTGTAGTTCCCGCGGGATAAACAAATTTCCGCGATAAAGTTCTTCCAAGCAGGCGAAGCCGCGGGCGGAAAGCTAGTACGAATATAGGCCCTGAGCGAGATTCGAACCCTTTTCGATTCGTATAAATAAATATAATTTAATATAAAAAAAATATATAATATTAATAAAATTTGATTGATGTAGTGCCAAGAGCGGGTATCCATCCAAGGACTGACCATCAGACGTTTCTTGACTTCGCTAATCGAGAACAACCGTAAATTTATATCTTAATACAGCTGCGACATCTCTAGCTACTTATTGTTCTAGTACGACACATGCCAATAGATTATTATTGTGTAAGACTTTTTAGTCATGTATTTCTTAAATATTTTATATCGATCTCGTACGCAGGTGGCTGATTATCGGTGGGTCGTGTGTGTTACCGCATATCCTTTAGAAGATTTAATTTGAAATTCACAGTAGGACTTAACGTTTCGTAAGATAATTTAAAATTACGCATGCTAACAGACACTTACTAAGAATAACATTGGGTAACAAAGTTACTGCTGTGAATGTCTAGGTATAGCGCCCAGTTCCCGATGTAATAGCTAAACGTTGGGCTAACGGTTACATAAAACAGGAGGGTATAAATAGCAGGGTTTGCATATCTAATGGACAAGGTTCCTCAGTTCAATAAACAATGATCGGGGCCCCGTTTAAGGTATACGGAATCCGCAACTCAGCTGGAGAAGCGAAGGTACTAAACTTTGAAAGGAAAGAAAAATAACTCTATTCATTAAAAGTTTTAGATCTTGCTGTATTTTAAAGGGGGGTGTAGAATGATATACTAAATTACACGGCCGCTTCGCCGATGCACGATTCGCCGAAAGTCGACTATATTGCGGAGTTTGTTTTTATAAAAAAATTTGGCTATGAATAAACACGGCATTCGAAGAAACGTTCTTCAAGTACACCATTCTACATCCTTCAAGGAGTGCAGGATATACTTTTTAAATAAAATGTTTCTATTCTTAAAGCAGGGTGTTATATGTTTTTAGCCTATATCTATGTGTCTGTCTTTTGCATCTTAGTGCGAAATTGGCTGATCAAATTTGAAAATTGTTTTTATTTAAATAAGATGGGGTTTCCGGGTCAGTGCGCTTGCACCTTCGGCTTCATCTTCACTCGTCAGGTGTGATTAAGGTAAAAGTGCTAAACCGATGTGCATAAAAAAAAATTTCGACAGCCCGTGTTTGCGAAATTGGAATGGAAATGTTCACGTGTTTAGAGGATATTTGACACATTTGCTTTGTTTTCCGGATGACATTATTATTCTTGGAGGTATTATGAATTTAAAATTTTGAATTTACTGATCCGTCAAATTTCTTCCACGTCTGTCTCTGCACACTTGAGTTCTTTTTACATAATATTGAACGAAATTTTTGCAGAGATAACGTGATCAATAGTAAAATCACATTGTTATGTACCTATACATATATTGCAACAACTCTAACCATTTATGAATTCGTTATTCTTCTCAACTGTAAGCTATAAAACCTTTGAATTGTCGACCAGCACCTAAAATGGCAATACCACTGTTAGGAATTCCACCGTATCCCATTCACAGTCGTTATCTACGGTGCCGCTAGTCCGAAAATTATTAGCGCTGGGTGCACTGGGGACCGCTACATCGTCGTACGTCTGTAGGAGATTCTCTATTAAAAAGAATGTATTGAATGTTTCTTTATATTCATATGTAATATTCATTCATATTCATTTATATATCATTTATATGTTCGTGTATATATTCATTTACATATTCGTAGGCTTATTTATGTACTTATTATTATGTACTTAATATTTATTTTCTTATTTTCATTTTACTTGTGTGCACTCTATGTTTCCCCTTTACTATTGTTATTACCTATGTTGGGTTTGCTGGAAGATATCTCTTTTAGGGATAAGCTCGCCTTTTGTATATCTTACTCTTAAGTATCACTGTAATTGTTTTCTGTGTATGCAATAAAGTAAAATTTCAACGTAATTTTTTTTATTAATATATATTTTGAAATGCTGGTTTTTAGCTTGTAGAGTGCTCAATATAATATATTCGTGTAGAATAGGGCTCTATCAGAACTAAATAATAAATATATAATAATAATAAATAAATGTTTCGGACACTTACACCAATCATCTAGTTCCAAACTAAGCAATGCTTGTACTATGGATACTTGATAACGGATAAACATACATAAATATTTATATATATACATCTATACTCCGGAATAATTGTTCGTATTTATTACACAAACATTTACCCGTCGCGGGATTCGAACCCGCAACCGTTGGTTTCGCTGACAGGATCACTATCCAGTACACCAACCGGTCGTCAAATATCTATTTGTAATAATTGAAACGCCAGAAATTGGAAAAACAACCTATCGATAAGATTCCATTGTCTATCTCCGGAGTGCATCATCATATCTTTATTGTATAAGGTACAGTCGATTGCACAAAGACCGTAAACTATCAGTGTAAGTCCGCCCGACGCTATCACAAATGAGAACGAGAAGAGACCCGCATATAGGAAGAGGTACTATCATCTTGCGGCCGCCTATACCACCATTGCAGTACCCTTTGAAATAAAAAAGGATTTATTGAAATCGGTTCACAAATGTCGGAGATATCGCAGAAGTTAAAGACATATAGTCGATAGAGTCAAAAAGAGCAACCTTTGAGTTTCTTGCTCATTCTTCACCGGGGAGTCAGCTTTGTGAATGAGCGGTAATCACAATTTCCGATGTTATGAGTTTGTTGAAATTAAAAAATATGTAAATAGTAATATTAGTCAAGGAAACCATCTTACCATCAACTTACCATCAGGTGCGCCTCTTGCTCGTTTGCCCACCTCTTCAATAAAAAAAAAAAAAAAAAAAAAAAGGAAAAGGCGGGGTGTAGAAATGTGGAAAGGACTCCACCGACAAGAGCATAACTAGTTCTTAAATTGAAGAGAGAGAGAGAGAGTTTGTTGAGCTTTAGCGGGACTAAATATTACTGAAAATGCATTTCATTTTTTTAAGCAAATTATCACTTTGGTACCAACTATTTTTGTGCTTCCTTTACCCGAGTGCATTTCCTGGTAGCGCTGCCAGCTATTGCGTAACGTAGTTTCTGCGACACGGTGCGCGCGCGCAGCCCTCGTGGCGAACGTCAAATTAAACCATTTTTGGAAGCGGCGAAAGTTGCGATAAATATCATTGTTACATTGTTTCTGTTAACTATTAATTCACAGCTATTTTCTTGTCTTATCTATTGTTTGCACTTTTAGTTTGTACATTTCATGCATAGGTAGGTTTATCTTATCTTGGACTTCAAATTTTTAAGTTCAAAAGGACGCTGAGGCAAAAAGGCAGAATTTTATCTAACTTTTTTGCGGCACAATTTCGATACTGACCAATAACTTAAAACGCAAGATTAATTCACTTTGTCGTCCTATTCCAGGCCTGTTATTTTTGAACTCTTATCGAATAGGTACGCATGCGAAAATTATAAGAACAATAATATCTATGGACATACCTACACACAGTGCCATATTGTACCACACTAAGCAACTAGGCTTGTATTATGGATACCAGATGGTTGATAAACTACACAAATACTACATTTTTTTTCAACCTAGTTCGGCAACAGAGGCTATGTTATTGACATAAAAATTAACTAGCTTAACTTAGATTATAAGATAAAACTGTAAACTTTTTGAAAATAAAGTTATTATTATTATAAGAAAAAAAAGTAGTATTTGTGTAGTATATCAACCATCTGGTCCATCCATAACTCGGATACACGTGTATGATAAATTCACAAGGATGATTTTGTAGTTTGCTCTGCAAGGCATATTCTACCTTTGTACCAAATTTCACCCTTTTATCCATTTCAGAGTGATTGAGCAACAAACTACGAATCTTTTATAATATTAATTGAATAATATTTCATCTCTGGACTGGAAATTTGTAATTTAAAAACCTGTTTTAAAAAAGCAACCCTTCGTGTTTCATGCTTCTTCTTCTAAGGGGAAAATTGACTTTTGAACATTGCCTGTTAAATATTGACTACCTATTTTAAGTGTACCCCGTGTATCTAAAAAATATATTTTTTTGACTATTGATTGTCTGACTAGTTACTCTCCAGTGAAACTGCATTATCTTTATCAATCCGCCGCATGCTTTCGTCTTCCCAACTGGAATCCCGTTGCGTCGCATGGCGTTCTATTTTCAAACGGTGCCTGAGTGCGCGGGCGACTGTCAACCCAACTATTTCGACGTGTGCGCATACCGCCTGGTATAAGTAACGGGCGCTCACTAAGTTATTTGAAAACCTATTTACGAATATTTACGGTGTAAAGTTATTTAGTAACTGAAAGATGAGAAATTAACTACTATCCCTATTATTTGTAAGAAAAATAAGTGTGTAATGACGATTCTAAATTTCATCCCAAATGTGGTGATCACTGATGTTACAAACATAAATCTAATCCCTGAAACAACCTCCACGGTTCACCTTTTTTAGCCCCCGATGAAAAACTACGGTAGTTGTGTATTTGACGGCGTTGTGTCTTTGTCTGGACACACATACATCTGGATGTATCTCGGTAACGGGTGGTCCGATTTGAATGCAGTTTTTTTATATGTGTTAAAGACTAAACGAGGGGACACGTTATTAGCCACGTTTTATGAAAATCGGTTAAGGCGTTTCGAAGATATTTAGCTTTTACACAGTTATTTGTTGTTTGGATGATACGAGTCTACTCTTCGGATTTTTATGATTTTCATAGTTATAATAAAAAATAAATAAAAATAAAAATATTTTATATCAGACAAATGACAGTCCATAGGTGTTAGTACAAATTTTACTTACTGACTATGTTAATATTATATCTAGTTTTAGAAAATTAATAAATTTAAAATAAATTATCTGAGGACTTGACTCATATGTTGCCCGCAAGCTCATCGAGACCTCAGAACATGAACATGAAGAACAAGAAGAATAGTTATGAATTATAAAAATCCACACGTAACAGAGGGTGAGCCCATCGCCGTTGGAACGTGCAAGTTTTTATGTGCACAACGGGTTAGCACTTGACCTCAATCACACCTGATCAACCTGATCACCTCAATCAAGATGAGGCCGAAGGTGGAAACGTAGTGGTGGGTATCCGGAAACCCCATCTTCAAAAGGGACAGGTTATTCTATCTCTGACAACAGGAACACAATAATGTTATTAACATTGCTGTTTGGCGGCAGACTTACACATTATAAAAGAATAATTATTTATAAAAGAAACTACATATCGTAAATCAACACAGTATGCATTAAAAATCGTACATAAAAGTGGCCTTTCACAGCTACAATCATCACGCATTTCTATAGGTATACGTAAAAATAGGTATAGTATAAAATAAATAAATATAGTATAAATAGTACTCCTTTTCCTCACAATTAACAATTACGATTATCTTACATGTCTCAAATCACACCAGTAGATATTAACTAAACTACGCTGCAGTATACATTTTGCGGGTAGTTCTAAAACTGTCTAGATGACATTTGCATACCGCTAGGATAACCGGCGCCGGGTCATGCGCGGGCGGTGATAAACGTTAAATTATGCGAGAGATTAAACTGGACCCCGCTCAAGTTCAATCCAAGGTCTTGTCCGTGATTTGAGTGAATAATAACCGAGTTGATTACTCTTTATAATTTGTGGTCTTCCTTGTCCTCGTTGCTGTGGATCGTGACCGTTTTAACACGCTTTTATTGGGTTGACCCATAAGTTTCTATAAGAAATCTCTTACTAGCTGTTAGACTACGTTCCGAGCACTATCCATCAAACAAGTTTGGATATCTGATGAAAAGAACTGACACTCCTAACTGTGAAGTCTGTGGAGTAGTTGAGGATGTCCAACCATGTTGATGGAATGTGCTAGAAACCGAAATGAAAGAGATACACTGATGAGACAATCAGTATGCTGTAGGTTTGGCTCAATCAATTTTGGGTAAACCTGGATCAATAGCGGCCAGATTATTATATAATATGTTTGTATCTTCTCATCAGTGAATCTTGGTCAGGGTACGATGGGACTGTCATGTCTAGAAGGACTCAAGTCCCTAAATTAAATAAAGATAAAAAAAAATCTCTTACTTTTCACCTACTGTTAAATGTAGTATCAACTTGGAACTTGACAAACTTATGCAGCTCTGATGACTATACAATAATGTAGTACCATTGAGCTGGTATGATGATGGAGGTAGGAGGTGGTATTGGGGACTCTTCAATGGCCAACAGTAAGACAATGGAAATTAATATTACATAAATGCCACTTGTCTGAGGGAGCTCTTTGATAAGATATTGTCTTGTGTAGCCGAAAAGCGCCGAATGTTCGTAGGTCGTGCGGTCACTTCATACAAGTAACATTTGAAAAGTCGTCAGAACCCAACGAGTTACTATATTTTCTTAATCCAAAACTGAAATATATTGGCCATGAAAAATTTGTCCTTTAAATTCTTTGTGGACATATTTTAGGTGAACATTATTCTTACACACACAGGATCTCAGAAATCCCACTAATGACTTATCCATTTTGACGACCTGCTTGGTGTAGTGGTTAGAAACTCTGACCACTATACCAAAAGGTCGCGGGTTCGAATCCCGCTAGGGGCACGTATTTGTACGATGAATACAGACATGTGTACCCGAGTTATGCATGTTTTCATTTATAAGTATTTACAAAAAAAAATATGTAGGTATATATGTATATAATCAACTATCCATAACACAAGCCTATACTTGCTTAAAGTGGAAGCAGATGGTAATGTGTGTATGCCTAAGGATATTTATTTATTGTTATTTATTACATTCACTATTTAACATCAATCAGGATATTTATGTAAATCACAATTTAAGTATTTAAAGAACAAAAAAAATCTTGTATTTTGTAGGCGCCTTATTGGATTTTTTACCATAGAATGTATCTTATGATACAGACGAATCTAACGACAGTTTGCACTTCAAAATCGACCATGGCCTAAAGGCTACAGGAACTAATATAAAAATTTACATGGCTGCGGATTACATTTAGTCTGTCGTAGACTGAGTAAAGTTAGGTTTTTCTAATAACCAAACAAACAAAAGGACAAATCACTTGCTATAAAAATGTCTTACTTAAAATTCACCTTTCCAGTCTATCGTGTGCAAAAGTTACCTATATAAGTACCACAACTTCCCTTCGAAGGCTTTAATAGGAATCAATTTAAACATCCAATGAACTTAAAGTTTAATGAGCATCTAAGTAATTACTTATGTCATACTGAGGTATCGCTGCCAAGTGAAGTGGACATCTTAAGAGATAAGGCCACCTTTAAAAGTGACATTGAGATACTGGTCGGGTTATAGCAGTCGTATATCATTGAGCTATTTCTGTTTAAACGCAGGGTTTATTAAATCGAGGATTATACGAGTACATATATGCTGTTTAAACCATTCTGAAACCGACTTTAGTATAGAAGTCCAACAATTTTTGGCTGGTGACTCTACTCCTAATTACGAACAACTTTCCAATAGGAACCATAACCAAATTCGGTCGAAAATTTTTGGACTTCAATACTAAAGGTGGCTTCAGAATGGTTACTTTGTATGGGCCATCGAAAATTTTTTGATGGAATTCGTCTATGGTTCCTTGGGGAAAGTTGGTCGTAATTAGGAGTGGAGTCACCGGTAAACATGAATTACACGAATTCAAATTCACCCTGTATAATCTGTACTGAAAACTAGTTTTTTTTTTTTTTTTCATTCATATTATTCCTTGAATTACTTAGGTAATTAAATTAGGTTCCTTATTACTCTATAAATTGAAAATAGGAACTTTAACAACCCACAGGAAGTACTCAACTCTAAATGTCCAGATTTTAAGCGGTGAATGCAAATTATGCTGGAACCAGTCCCGCCTAGTCCCGAGGGATTCGAGAAGAAATTAAGTTCCAGGAAACATGTTCTGGAATAGCTTAAGTAGCTCTAGGATTTATGGGCAAAGCCTTTGCAACTTGAACGATAAAAAATAATAAAAAAGCCGGCTAAGTATGAGTCTGGACTCAAGCAATGTGTATTCCATGCCATTAGTACCTTTTTAACCACGACGGAGTGTATTTGTATGTCTGTTACATTTTTCCTCCAATGCGGCAGGATTTAAATGCTGTTTTTTTGCATTACGTAGCTATTCCTTCAGAGCAGGTTTTTAGATAAGATATATTTTACGGTTATAATTCGACAGAGGGCGCTGTAGTACATATTTTTCTTCGTAACCATCTGGTATCGATTTAAATGTGATTTTATATATTCATGGCATATCCAAAAAAAACATGTGTTATTTTTTTTACTTTTATATAAAGAAAGATGTTACAAGTTTCTTTTCTAAAGCAAGTGGTAATTTTTTGAAATAAGCGTAGTTGTATGACTGAAACCCGTTTCTTTTCCACAGCCCGACACGGTCCCCCAAGCCAGTGTGGACATGACCACCGTCCTGGAGGTCAGCGAGGCGGACTCGGTGACCGGCCACGCCCACAGCCTTGCCATTACGGCTCCCGAACGAGTCACCTTCGTGAAGGGTACCTGTCGAGAAGAGGCGCGGTGGTGGGCCGATGTCCTCAGTGTGTACCCGAGAAGTAAGGTAAGAGAAAACGAAAGGCAATAAAGGGAAAGTCAATCCTTACACTAAACCGACGTGCGTGTATCAACAAATTTATTAGGGTCAATGAAGCAAAAGAGGTGTGTCAGGATCGTGCAAGTTGAACTCTGTGGTCTCTGCCTACCCTTTCGGGAAACAGGCTTGACTTTATGTAAGAAGAAGCTGATAATTGGAAAATGGTATGGTTCCAATAAGAGAAGAGTAGGATTTAAGTCTCTTGATGTGGGTGATTCCCTTTGGGAGGAATTGTGACAATATCGAAGTGATGAACTATATCGCGATCCCGCCTGTCTCAGTAGGGCAAATCCTCCAACAGATGATTACTGAAAACCTGTACATTTTTAACACGTTATTATTAACTTCATCTGTAACTTACGTACTTAAGTTTATTATTAATAAATATCCGTGGACATACACATAGCGCCATCTAACTCAACGCTAAACAAATATGGTTGTACTATGCATTCCAGATTGTTGATATACTGCTTTTTCTTTGGAAATATATACATTTTATAAATGAAAACATTCATAACTCGGGTACACGTGCCCTTATTCATCATACAAATATGTGCCGGTATAGTTTGATTGAGCATTTTAGTATATCAATCCGGGTTTTTAAACACTACACCAACCAGTTCGTCGTATGAAATGAAATGAAATGAAATGAAAATCATTTATTCATGTAGGCAATACAATATGCACTTATGAACGTCATTTGTTTTTTAAACTACCACTAGCTCGGAACGCGACCACTACTGAGAAGAGCTAGCGAGAAACTCAGAGGGTTTGTCTCTTTTCAATAAATCATGTACAATCAAGAAAGGTTACAACAATTTTATATATCGTGTAGAGGAGCCGTTTAATCCCATGGATTACTTTCATTAATATAGTCTGAAATTTTGTAATATCCCTTTTTACATAATTTTTGTTTTATAATAAGTTTAAATTTATTAAGCGGAAGATACCGTATATCCATGGGAACCCTGTTGTAGAAGCGCACACATTGACCTCTGAATGACTTATTAACTTTACTAAGTCTACTAAAAGGTACAGCTAATTGATTTTTGCTCCTTGTATAATTCTGATGACAATAAATGGATGTTATGTAATGGTAGAGCCGAGAGGTGGATAGCGGAACGCTTCAATGGCCATTATTATCGAGTCCCATGGATTACACTTGGTGACAAGGTTGTACTTTTCAGTACATTACTGACAAAGCTTTGAACATGGGTCACAGACATCTTAGATCGTTCAAGAAGTTTTTATAGTTGTACCTAAATGTTTGCACACATCCGGCTTCACTAATTATCAATAGACATTTAGATATAGTATTCTAAGCTGAGTTGCTTTATAAAGAATAACTCCGGAGTTATTCGAGATCGTGCAGTCCTTGCACTAAAAAGAATTCAATCAATCTTTTATCCATTTATGATACACAGGTGTGCAGTTTGTTAAGGTTATTATTTATGAATATTAATCTCTGTGAGCATCCAAATGGCATACAAATAATTTGGTCATGTTAAATTTGTACCTAAATAATAGATAATAGGTAACTAATAATCCATAGTACATGCTTTACTTAGTTTGGGACTAGATTGTCTAAATGTCCGGAAAAAAAATCGTCTTTCGAAGCACTCTTGGCGCAGACGTTTTCGCTATTCATTTTCGATTAGCTAATGTCTGACGCTTTCGGCTGGGTGACCGCTAATGGCATTTTATATAGAAGTTTTTCCTTGCTTCAGAAGGTAAATAGTCGGTCCCGGTTGTTCCAATTGAAGGTAGCGAAGGCCTAAAACACTGACTGTTAAGAGCCATTCGTCAATTCCTATCTGAATCCGATGACGAGGATGAACTAGTAAATCGTCAAGTGAGTCGTTTTACATGTAAGTGCTTAACCCTTAATTGGGCGCGCCTAAAAAGTTACATAAGCGATCCCGTGGGGTGTTTCGCACCCCAATTAGTAAATTAAAATAAAACACGAAATACATGCAAAATCAGACTTTTATTAATGAGGGCATTTAAACTGAATCAACTTTTAAACTTCTCTTTAATAGTAATCAAGATTTTTTATATTATAAAAATCAACATAAAACATAAAGAAATCGTAGTTTTCATCCCGTTCTTGTAGTGCACGTGGCATTTTACTGCTAACCTAAAACAAAAATACCACAACATAACCTCAAAAATGACAGAGTATTTATTATAATTTAACTTGTTTGACACGTTTAAAACTTATTATTTGTGAATTTAAAATGTATGGAAACAGAATTAATAAAATTAACAATTATCCACTTATTTGAACTACACGAACAGTAACCTGGGGTGTCGTGCACCCCAAACACGCTTTCCGCGCACAACCGTCCACGACCGAGCGCCGCTCGCAACTAAATTGTATAAGTTATACGCGACCTAGAATACTAGCGCGCAAAATTCAATTTTTAAAAAGTTATCAGCCTGGAAATCTTCTTTGGGGTGCACGACACCCCACGCGACCAATTAAGGGTTAAAATACTTAAAGAATTAACTCTTTCATTTACACCAGCCGATCGGAAAGACGTAGGTAGTTGTTTCTTCTAATATGATCTAACTTAAGTAAGCAAATGGACAAACTTACAGTTACAAATTATAATCGAGACCATTATTCAATTAACTGGTGTTCAACAGAGCTTCTTTATCAATAAAAAGCAACACAATTTTCGTCATCAGCGTTTAGCCTTAGTACTGCTTCAGTAATTGATACAGCTCAATTATGTATGTAGCTAATCCCGAGAAACTACTCTTAACTGTCCGTCTTTCGCACCTTACAGACGCCTGTGTAATTAGCAATTACCGACTACGCCGTCTCTAAACAATTCCTTTACATATGTGTTATATCAGAGTCGTATCTAGGGGCCGTGCCACATCCCCTTAAAATGGTGCCTTAAACTCTTGAATTAAGAAATCAGTAGAACAAAATACACCATTAGGATAATATTAAGATCAAACTGATTAAAACCGTAAGAGGTGGCAGTTCCTTCAGGAAGTGTTTAGCAGTGTAGGTTGAGATGATGATAAATACAAAATAAAAAACACCCTAGAGGTCCACCATCCACCTCCTGGCTCCACCATCAGACCTCGACACCAGGTGCAATATATTGGACTCATCAAAACAAATCATGTGAGCATAAACTCGAGGGGTTTACTAATACCCACTGAAGAGTTCCACCGTCCACCTCCTGAGTCCATCATCAGATCAGCTCCAAGATACCAAATTATAGTATTGTCATCCGAACTACATAGGTATACATAAGTACCAAGTTTCATTTCAATACGACAGAAGTAGGGTTAAATAGAAAAAAATAGCTGTCATGTCGTTCTTGAAGAAGTAAAAGGTATTGCGTTGAAGAGACATAAATGGATCATTAATTTGTGGCCAAGACAAGAGCGCGATCCAGAAGGTGTATAAAGCAAACTGCTAATATCAGGGCAACTATTTCATTAGGTATTACACACTTAATTAGTACAGACAGTAAACTGTAGTTAGTGGCTCTGTCAAGGTAGAAACATAATAGAACAACTCGATAAAAAAGTCAGGTACTACCTACTTGTTTCAAATTTTCAATACTATTCTGTAATTGTGACACCATGTAATCTTGAAAGGCTGTGTTCAGTACATTTCTAAAATATCGATTACTTTCTTAGTTCGTCATAATGACCACCGCATGGAATACAAACTACTGCTGTGGCTAAGAAGCGACACTTGCCCTCCCCCGGCCAGTTTACCCTCACCCACGTTTCAGGGGTCCGGCCAAGGGTACACTTTCCTCGATTTTGAATGAATGAATGAATGAATGAATTTACCTACACAAATGTGTACATGCAAGGCAGTAGTGTAGTTATCATATCTAACCGCTGGTATAGAGAGCCTTAGCGTATAGCCTGTCAGTATATACGACCCCCCTCATAAGTTGTTGAGTAAATGACATATCTGCGACTATAGTTACTATCTTCATTTCTCTTGATCCGTCCCTGAATCCGGCCAGTTATTTCCTTACAGTATACGTCCTCATTAACGGTTACTAAGGAAACAGAGTGCGGGACGAAAACACAGTGTTTACATATCTAAACGAACTCGGAGTGGCAGATAATGAGTGCGTAGGACTTCCTGCAAGAAACGCGGCGCGTGCGTCTATCTCTGCATATTTTCTAACACACACCATTAAATGTCGGTTTGCTCACTTGTGAAAATTGTTAGGAAGTTATCAAACCGTTAGCAAGAATTGCCCAGTAAAAATGTTTCAGGGTTTTTATTCATAACACTATACACGCCTTGAAGGACTCATTACTCTTTACCCTGAGAAAAAGTAGAAAGTGGGCATATTAATGGGGGAATAAGTATGTGTCAATGACCCGTTTTTGATCTCAAATTTTGCTCTATCTAATTGAACCACCAAAATCGGCAAAATCCACTCTTTATCTCCAGAACGCATCATCAGTTCTTGACAAAATTAATATCCATATATACATAAAGTAACGCTTGTTTGACGACCAATTGGTGTAGGGGATAGTGACCATATCAGCGAAAAACGGTTGCGGGCTCGAATCCCGCGAGGGGTAAATGTTTGTGGGATGAATACGAACATTTATTCCCGAGTCTTGGATGTTTATATAAATATTTATGTATGCTTATCCGTTATCTAGTATCCATAGCACAAGATTTGCTTAGTTTGGGACTAGATGATTGGTGTAAGTGTGCGAAATATTACTTATTACTATTATTATTATAATTCATCCCAAATTAAGCTGTGCATCGTCTAGTGGCCTCACTAGATAAATTAATAGAAATTAATAGATTTTCCTACACCCTATCAAACGAAAAAACTACCATCAAAACATACATAAAAAACACAGTAGCATATTGGGAGTATGTTAAAAGTAATAGTTGACGCAGTTTCTAGGAAGATTATGAACTGTACAGGAATTATATAACAGTAATTTCACAATTATTGCTCCAAATGCAATTAGAAGGCCTTTAATAAACGGACCAATGCCCATTAGGTTTTAATACGTCCTAATATTTATTTCACAAACATAATAAAAGCTTCACCTTGTTTACAGCATTTTCTAAATTCGACACGAACAGTCAGTTTCAGGTCACACGCTATAACAGTGAGTCAGTTGCGCGCGCGCCTGTAACCCGAGCCTGCGCTAATTACGTCGGCCCATTTGTGGGGGAAGTGGGCCGGGCGCGGCTGTGACTAGGGTTGATGCGTATAAAAAAACTACTAAAGAATATTGCTAGGTAAAAAATTGTTACTTAAACTAACATTTTTAGTGTTCTGTATCAATAATGGCTAACTATAAATTGAAAATTTAGAAAACCCAGAGAAAGCAGGCGATTATACCAATTGTTTTAAAGGCAAAATATTTTCGAAACGTCTTAATCAATTTACAATGAACATTAAGAAAGTATTTACCCCTAGTTTAAAGCCCTCCAACCCAAGTTTAATCTTTGATATCTGATCACGCATTACTAAGATACTTCTGGATAAAGACATATAGCACTCGTTTTTCGTCGAGGGTTAAAAAACTGAACACTTATGGTTCGATATGTCATCTGTTACAGTCTCTTTTTTCAGAAACTGTTTGGACGTATCTTCTGTAAATGACATGGCTAAACAACTGCCCTTAGCGTGTATAGAAATTTCCCACTAGCTGGTAATTATTAAATATCGATTCAAAAATTATGACGTATTTATTAGTTCTAGAAAATTGTCGCCCAAAATACAGACTTGTCGGTAAAAAAGCAAAAATTCAGTTTTCAGGGGCTAAATTAAACGAAATTACAGATGTTGTCATATGCGAATATTTATTATGAAAATAAATAAATAATGTACCTATATTGTATATTGAATGTATGTTTTGAAATTATAGATAATGGCTAACAAATGGATTGTGACTTACACCGATGAGGTTTGCGTAAGATGAAAGAAATGTTACAAAAATATACATTAGTGATTTTTTTATAGTCACGTTTTAATTTTTTCGCTTGTTTAATGGTTGGCAACCCTAGACGAAATCATTTCAGGACAGATGACCGAGTTCACGGAAATCGATCAGGCGGTGATTACTAATAACGAGGAATTAGGTTGGTCACAATTTGAGGTCAATTCGGTGTAATTCGGGGGTCGCACGCATCAGTGAAGGGGGGGGAGCGACGGCTTAACTGGAACACTCGGTCATCTCAAAGAAGTCACGATTTATAATGAGTTAAGGATGTCAGTCCTTTTTGAATTCATACGTAATGAATGAACGACAAATAAAAGATTAACCAAGAAGTGGTAAGAGGACACTTTTTCTGATTTTATTGCTGGTCGGGTTAATGCTAAATAATAATAATTAACAGTTGTTTCTTACAAGCGGTGTTAAGCATCTTTATGTATTCTGTGGTCAAGCTAGTTTTTGGGTAAATTTAATAGAAAGTTTTGGACAAAATATTTGCTCCTACCCACTAAAACCCCCCGGCGACCTTCCTCGGCAGTAGGGAGGACCTGGGAACGCATAAGCGGCTCCAGGTCGTCCCCCGCCCCGCCTCCCCTCACAAAGGGAGGCCATATTTGCTCCTAACAATCTCTATGAAACCTATGTTGGACACCTGTGGCTGATATGATGATGATGATGAATATTTAACTTGAAGTATGAAACTTCTTTTTTTTAATAACAACATTATGACGACCTGTTTGGTGTAGTGGTTAGAAACTCTGACCATTATACCAAATGGTCACGGGTTCGAAACCCGCTAGGGGCATATGTTTGTGTGGTGGATACGGACATGTTTACCCGAGTTATGGATGTTTTCATTTATAATACTCAACTAAACTCATTCATCATCCACCAGATATATACACACAAACATATTCACACAAACACACACACACCAACACACACCTAACACTCGTATTCACTATTCATTATATTAGCTGTCATTTCTTTATCTATCATATTTCGATTTGTTACTTTTCTTCTTCTCCCACATTTTTAGTTTTTTTTAATTTGTCAAGCTTCATTTTTGGCTATATGGATTGTAATTAGTTTCTTTATTGTAATGAACATGTAACGCTGTGAAGTTTGCTAAATAAAATAAATAAATAAATAAATAAAATAATAAGTATTTATTTACAAAAAAAATGTATTTATGTAGTATAATAATATCTACCATCTGGTAGCCACAACACAAGCCTATAGTTGCTTACTGTGGAACTAGATGCCGCTGTGTGTATGTCCAAGGATATTTATTTATTTACAATAACGGCAATTGGATCAAATACGTACTTTTTTTGAAAAATAAATAACTAAAAAAAATGTTTATTGCCTCAAGTCTGGGTACAGAACAATTTGGGGAAAAAATTAAATGCTACTTAAATATTAGGCAATAGGAAATGGCTCAGCTTGTAATATTTATATACTATATTTTTTGATATCTACTGCTTTTTGTGGCAGCTCAAATGGAAATCTATTCCTCTTAAAATTTTATAGCAAGCTTGACGAAAGCTTTTTGCCTTAACGTGCCTTTTGCGACGTACAGAATAGTTTCATTTCATCTTTATCGTCAACCTGCCTATATATTAGCCTAGCACAGATATTCCGGCTAAAACAATTTTTTAACCTTCCAATGAATTCCAACAAAAGGGCCCGTTCACCTTCAGATAGAGGTACCTACGTAGTTACAGAGTATGTCTATTCGGACAGGGTAATTCAATCCAAGGGCGGGGAGACCGGTTCTGCGCGTGTCGTCACGGCTGCGATCTCATTGTAACTGACTATTGTGGTCCCGGTCCTGTGTAACGTGTCATGGAGCACGACGGGGCTTCTCAAACTATATGTCGAGACTGGTCGGATGTACTTGCACTTGGTATGCACCGATAACATTTTTTTATACATCAACCATCCGATATCATTCGATGAGGGTATTAGGCAGCAACGGTTATGTCTAACCTGGATTAGGGGCTATTTTTTATGATGGACTAGAAACGCTTACGCACAATTACGAAGTCGAACATGAAACAAGCGATATAAGCATATTGTTCATTTTGTGATATCATAGCAGTCCCTCTAATTTTAAAATAAAGTTGGAGATTCTGGGTGGACTCACCTACACTTTCGGCCTTATCTTCACTAACACTAGCACTCGTATTGTCTAATTTTAATGAGAATGGACTGTATCGCCAACTGCCAAATTGGACCAATAATAAGGCTTACATTAAGGGAGCTGATGTGATTGCGGTCAAAAGTTTACTCATTACGCATAAAAACAACCATTACTTTTGTGCTATTCTCTATCAAATAGGAGATGAGCTACTCATTCTCTGAAATTACTTACTTTACTTTAAGTACGCAGTTACCTACTTGTCTATTTAACCACGATTCAATAGCAAACATGTTGGCGATATCATTCAGCACAATCCTTGTAGCTCAAAGTAAGATATCGGTGAATCTGTAATGTTCCCAAAGTTTGAACATCCCTGAGCTAGACCATTATGTGAACAAAAACTGGGCATCGTATCCTGTGATCATTGGATTTATATTTAAACAGCCGGAGACAGGTGTGAGATTCATTGCAGTGACCACTCAAGTTTTGGTACTGATATGATTCATCATCATAACAGCCGCAGGACGTCCTCTGCTGAATCTGCTTGTAAATTTGTACCGCAAATTTTGTTGAACCTATTCTCCTCACATTGACAGCGTCTTGCGGCAAGAAATGTCATTTTGGAGATATAATAAATATAAATATTTCGTACACTTACACCAATCATCTAGTCCCAAGCTAAGTAAATCTTGGATACTAGATAACGGATAAACATACATGAATATTTATATAAACATCCATGACTCGGGAATAAATGTTCATATATATTCATCACACAAACATTTACCCCTGAACCCGCAACTGTTGTTTTGCAGATAAGGTCACTTCTACGAGTTAGCATTCGACCGCAATCACACCTGATGTTAAGTGAGTGGAAGCGTACTGACTCGGAAACTCTATCTTATCTCTGACAACCGGAACACAACATTGCTATTAACGTTCCTGTTTGGGGGCAGACTTAGATAAGATGATGGTAGATAGCCAGGCGGACATTTAAAATGCCCTACTACCAACAAAACCGAGTTGTGTTGCTGAATGTTCAGTAAATGTACCCCGCCGGGGAGCTAACCCGCGACCCCCGATCCGTAAACGCTTTGTTGTTCACATTGAGCCACGGAGGCAGTTATACCACTGTCCACTACACCAATCGGCCGTCAAGATGAACTAGCACCTTAATTGTAAATTCTCACATACACCATCTTTCACACACACACAAACATTTCACTAACTCCTCAATTTTTGTAAGAAAATTACGATTTAAGTTTTAGTACCTACCTAATTGTATATTTATAAAGGGTTAATAATAGGCATCTATACCACATCGTCACTTTCCATTAGGTGACATTGGTGTCGATTCGGATGTACACCAACTAAACTAAAACCAGTTTTAGAGTGGTGCCGTCGCATCATACTGTTACAGGGAGAAAGAGACAGTACTACTTTAAAACTGGTTTTAGTGTAGTTTAGTTGGTGTACATCCGAACGCTTATCCAGGTAATCGTAAAAAAATACAATGTCAGCTAATATTTTAAAATTTAAATAAAATGACTGGAGACCTTGATATATCTTTAATTTGTTTTTAAAGTATTAACTAAAATATTTGTGTAGCCTGTGGATTTCCCTTTCCGTAGCTGTAGTAGTTTAGACATAAGTATTGATAATGCATAATTCCTATTAATATTTCCAATTTCTTTCTACTGCACAGGAATGAAAAGTAACTTTCTCAAGGTGGGACTTGAGAGAGGAAAGCCATGTGTAAAGTGATTGTATATTATTACGTTATGTTAAAGTATGTATATTATGACGTGCGTATACAATCGCAGCACAAAGAACTAAGTTCTTATATTTAACGGAACAGCGCCCAGTGTGCGAAGTGCGAGTTTTGTCTCGTTTTTAACTTTACCATCGCGTTCGCGTTTACGAAAAAAGTCCTTATGAAAAAAATCGTTTAGCAAGCTATCCGCTAGAGGCGCTGCACATTTCTCCATACAAATCGTCACGTAAACGTGAACGCAGTAGTAAAGTTAAGTCGAAACAAAACTCACACTCCGCCCTCTGTTCGTGGAGCTGAGCTTATGCTCATTATTGCTGAGTCCTTCCTCTTTGCCACAGTGGCACGCAAAATTGTTTTATTTATCTTTATGTTTTGTAATTTTATTTGTTTGTACGTTTAGTGTGCGCCTGCTTGTGGCGAATAAATTATTTTCTTTCTTACTTATTCATCAGTCAGTCTTTAAGAGGGGTTATTCCGTCCAGTGGTGCCCTCATCAGATACTTTAAGATTTCTTTTTAAATACAGAATAAATCTAAAATATCGCTCTGAACTGCACTCGAAAGGCCTAAAAGCTAATTATAAATAATATATAAACAGTTTTAATTACGGTTATTTTCAAAAATTTCATATGTAGGGTCCAGGAAATGTACGTCCGACAAAATAAACTTCTTTTTATGTGGATTCGAGTATTTTTTATTGGCAAGAAACCACATTTACAGAATGAAAGCGCCATCCGCCATTTTTGCACACACAGAACTGATTGAATTGTCGCACACCCCACTCTTCGCGGAACATAGTCACAGTTTATTAATTGGGCGGAAGTACTCAGTACCATCTTTCAAATAAATCACATTACAAACATCGCAATTTGAATGGCTTCCGGGTCTACATTGTATATTCACAATCCACATTAATATTATATAAATTTCGGGAAAATAACCCCCATCAAAGTTATTTAGGTGATATTTATACGAGTAATTAGCTTTTGGCTTCTCGAGTTCAGTTCAGAGTGATTTGCTTATTTATTCTATATTTAAAAATAAATCTTAATTTATCCAATGGGGGCGCCACTGGACGAAATAAACCCTCTTAACCACAACACCAAACAGGTCGTCGTTTACTATCAAGGTATTTGTCAAAAGTACTATTTAAACTAACAATTTCTTTCTGGTTTATTAAATAAGGTGTTTATCACCGTACCATTACTTTAAGAATGTACACCAACTCTAATACTTTCTTAATAATTACTACCTTCCGCACTTCCATAGACGGGGGGACAGGGTACCATTAGGAGACGCCATTCATCCATTTGAACGTGACACACGGAACCTTCGGTCCGAAATTGATAGGCTAACCGAGTCGTTAAGGCTTATCAATGATAAATACCAAACCTCGCAAAAAGAATTGCGGGAGTGCGAACTGGCCTTCGATGAGTTGGTGGAGTTAGGTAATTATAATAATGATAGATTTAATTCTTTGATAAATAATCACCTTTGTGATTCTGACGCGACTTCGCCCGGCTCGACCCGGCCTGCGAGTATTTCCCCAAGCCAGGCGGTGGAACCGTGTGTCACAGTCGCTTCGGTATGTAAAAGTGCCTCCCTCTCGAACATACGTATCTATTGTGATGAGATTGGTAAACAACTCGGTTTACAACTTAGTCGTCGTATGGGCCCAGCGATTATTAATCATTGTATGCCTGGGGCTTGTAACGGAACACAAGCGTACCGTTGATACAAATTCAGTGTGTGAGGCATTTTGTGGGTTCGAGGGGGTACAAGCTTATTAAAGAGTAATAAAGTAGTTAGGACACACTTTTCTAGGTCAGGTAGTATTTTAAAATGATTCCACTTAAAATCCAATCTAAATAACAAAAACTTGATTTATTGGAAAACTAGGGGGTATTTCACAAAAATGGAAATGAGGAATTCATTTCAGTTAGCAGTGGGTCCTATATCTCGAATTTTAGCAATTTCGTAATTGTTGTGTATTCTTCTATGTTACCTTAAGGCGGACGGTCATAACCCGCTGCTGGTATGTATAGGGAGGAGGCTTGTGAGTTTAATACAAGATGCGAGGAAGCGACGCCGGCCAGATCGGCCGAGTGCCGCGCGCGTACCAAAGTGTGTTGGTAGATCGCGCGTGGAAACGCCGAACAAATAAAAAACTTACTTTAAAAGGCATCGAGTGGTGACGATGGCCTGGCCTCCTCCTGGCGTTTCAAGCTTCCTTGCATAACAGTGTGGTGGTGGCGCACTAGAAAAGCATTTGCAATTGATCGAACATGAAAGCAAAATTATAATCATTCTCACGTAGGGTGATTGGAAATGAAGATGCGTTGATGTCTCTTGTATGAGAATTTCTCGCATAGTGAAATCGCAATAAAATCTCACATTTGGTAAATCCTAAGTAAAGGATGATACGCTGCGGCGTCTAAACGAAGTTCCTTGATGGACTTAGAGGTGGGTTGAGCACCTCATATGGAAGAATGTTCTTCCTAGTTATATAATGTTGTGTCGGCTGAATGCTTCAAGCATTTTGAACAGTCGTTTAAATTATGTTGAATTCATAGTGGGCGTTGATCGCTTACCTTGCGTTTAGCATTGTCTAGTACGATACGTCCTTCGGGGCGCCGTTCTAGTAACCAATTAACAAATAAGGCGTGACGAGCTACACGCCAGATATCAAATGATGTCTATAAGCCTACAGGCGAGCCTACGGGCCGATTCTAGTATGAAACGTCTTTCGGGGCGCCGTTCTAGTAATCAGATCACAATAAAGCATGACGAGCGACATGCCAGATATCAAATGATGTCTACAAGCCTTCGGGCGAGACTGCTGGCTGAATCTAGTATGATACGTCCCTTGGGGCGCCGTTCTAGAATTCAGTTAAGAAGTAAGCGTGATGAGGGACACGCCGATGTCTTATGATGTCAATAAGCCTACGGGCAGGTTCTAGTATGAAACGTCCTCTGGGCGCCGTTCTAGCAATCTAATAGTGTGAAGGTGGCACACTAGAATGGTCACTGAGGTGAACCATCAGCGTGAGTGGGTACACGCTCGATGTTTACGAACATGTAAGGCCTACGGGCTAATAAATATGGATCTGCGGATACCAAAATACGTGGCACGGCACGTTGGCGTGAGTGGCGACACGCAGTGTTTACGAACACTAAAAGCCTACGGGCAAATGAATATCTAAGGATATCAAATAAACAGTGTGAGCTGGCACACTAAAAATGGTCACTATGGTGAAACCATTGGCGTGAGTGGTGAGTGGAGACACGCAGTGTTTACGAACACAAAAGGCCTACGGGCTATTGAATATGCAATGATACCAAAAATCGTGTTAACACGTAAAGCATGTAGGGAGGGAATACATGCTAGGTGTTCGAACATCGACCAAACGGGGCTTCAGTCTGGAGAAGTTTACTAACCAAACCCTTACTTCAATCATCTCATTTTAGATGATTTAAATATGAATCAATGGTTGAAACGCCCATTCATAGCTCTTGATAAGAAGTCGCTGGTCGCCGAATGGACGATAGGGGAATGGCTTATCAAGAGTTGTGGGGAGAAATTTAAGAAAGGTATTCAACCAATAGTTTTAAGGAAACCTAGCGTAATTAGTTTTAAGCTATACTTTTAAGGAAAATCAACCTGGGATCGAGGTCTACCGAAATATTAGTCCGTTTATTGAGTGATACGTAATAATGCTCGAATATCTTAATCGCCTTTTAAGCACCTTAGTCGCCTTCTTAACAAAAACCGTAAAGGGAATTAACTGACGATAAGCGATGCTTCGCCAACTGTATTCGTAAAACCAAACCTGCTTTAATGTCATGTTGTTCAATATTTTATAAAGAAGTCTGTTGCCCTAGTAGGATTCTCAGATAACGATCGAAAGGGAATCTTATAGGAAGATATAGATTGGATGCAAATAACAATAGTACATTCAGGCTATGCTGAAAGGATGTATTATTGAGGAAGAGAGTTATGGAATCTAACAACTAAGCAATTCGTATGATAGGCATGTAAAGGAATAATAACTGTCAGAAACTCTGTTTACCCCGATAGGATTCTCAGAGGTAATCGAAAGGGAGTCTTGTAGGGGGACAGAAGTATGCTCTACGACTGTAAGGTTGAATCGCCTGTTACGATTCTCTGTGGGAGGTCGCTGGTCGCCGGATGGACGATAGGGGAATGGCCCACAGGAATCGCGGGAGCTAGATTACAGTAAAGGATTCAACCACCAATAGTACATTCAGGCTTGTAGCCGAAAGGATGTGTTATTGGGAAGGATCGCAATGGAGACTGACATCTGTGGTTAGCCTCTTTATCAGCGTGGCAACTACGTAATGGTACAGGGATAGTAATTTATCTAAAGGTAAAACTACACCGTAGTCTTGTAGGCAAACAGAAGTATGCTCAACCATAAGGTTGAATCGCCTGTTACGATTCTCTGTGGGAGGTCGCTGGTCGCCGGATGGACGATAGGGGAATGGCCCACAGGAATCGCGGGAGCTAGATTACAGTAAAGGATTCAACCACCAATATTACATTCAGGCTTTGGCTGAAAGGATGTGCTATTGGGTGATGTCGCAGTTGAGTTTGACATGTAACTACCTAATGGTAGAAAGTTCGATTACCTAAACATTACAGGCAGTTTTAATATTATCCAATGACTTGTTTCAAGAATAACTAGTTTCTTCCTAAAATTGGTTAGGCCCAAGTCGAATCTCTTATGGCGAGATTGCAGACTGACCAATCTCCTCTCAGTAGAAGCTATACTTCTTTTGGAAGTTTCTATCACCTCTTAATTACGATTGTCACTAAATAAAGCTAAATAACGACAATTTATCTAAACCCCTTGCTATATTAGTTCAGCGGATGACCTAAAATATCATATTGTAAATTCTAATACTTAATACTTCCGAAGGCTCAATTGCCTCAGGCATAGGAACTATATTTGAGACTTAATTAATACTTATCGGCTGATTGTATCAGTTGAACTTAAAGATTTCATCATCACTTTCGGGAACGTGTTAGGCACGCTTAGAAAATCACTTGCATGACTGTTGATACCCGCTGGGAGTAAGGGTGTGAGTGGGGCCCTAGGGTGTAAATTCCGTATAACGCAAAACCCTTTGGTGATTATTGAAATCTAACTACATAGTAATGGTTGTTACCATTATAAACCTACACTTTTGTAACGTGTCCTCCTGAGGCATGGTTTCTTCGAAGTTTATGCAAATACTTTACGCTTCACCTAAGGTCTGGCGTTTGAGCTGAAATAGTAGAGGGATCTATTCCTTCTTAAAGTTAGGTCTAGTTGTACTAGATCTGTATTGCGAATTGACTCGTAACTATATAACACTGATTGCATTAGTGTAAATTTTAATACATTTATCAGCATTCCATCTGATTGTATCAGTTGGACATGTGGAATATTTTCCCAAATACCTAAAACCATCAGCCGATTGTATCGGTTGAACTAGATGATGACAATCATTTACTCCCTTTTTCTCCCCTTTGGGGGGGAGTCACCATAATGGCCGGACTCCACCGTGGGTGGCGGAGGAGGCGCCACCCGCCCCTCATCTGAGGGCTGCCAGGATTACAACTTTCATGTTGAAGACTGGGGACTCAGATGGGGGCTAACTAGTTAGGCTTCCTTCAGAAGCATTATTCCTTTAGTGAGATTTGGGTCTCGTTTGTCATTCTGACAAACGGGACCCCTTTCTATTTAAAATCATAATTAAGTCGCTTACATCTTTACAAGTTGGGTCTCGTTTGTCTTCCGGCAAGCGGGACCCTTTTCCATTTAACCTTTAGAATTGATAAATTCGTACACTTCGGTCTCGTTCGTCTTCGGCGATCGGGACCTTCTTTTATGTAAATTTTCTTAACTATCACAGGACCTTACCTCTAGTTCGCCATCTTATTTTGTACTGTAAATCTCTAAAAAGACACCAGGGTTCTATTACCATCACAACGTAGGTGTTCTAGACGATCACAAAGCCAAAACTAACCTAGTATGCCTAGGGCTTCAATATATTTCCGGCATCTCAGTCTATTTTATAAATTTCACGTGGGTTCAGGGTTAGCTAACATTTTCAGTTTGATAAACTATTCGAGGTCTCGACTTCAGGGAGTAAATTGTAACTGCTCTACGCGGTTGTTTGCTTTTAAAGAGTGAGAGCGCGTTAGAGATTTTTAAAGAGGGGGGGTCTTTACAATTGGTGCCGTGACCAGGATGTTAAAGTTAATTCTATGACTGAGATACCTACCATAAATTATTATTTCGGCTTTCGAGCCTACAATTGCTGACCGTGAAATGGAAGAGATTAACATAATATAAATAAAGATGGCATTCACATGTACCTACTATGTGAGAACTTGAAATAGAAAAGTGATTTACCCTTCTGGTCTAGATCACTGATTTTTAGAATATTAAATAATTTTCGAATGGAAGAAGGGTAAAGTTGTTTGGCTGCTTAATTAGTAGTAGTAATTCAATGAAAATAAACTAAAGAATAACTAAAGTAGATTTCAAAATTGAGGTTCCATTGGTGTACCATTTAGTTAGTTTAGCTGTAGGACGATCATTATTCTTTATGTGTTCATAATGATTGTTGAGTGTTAGGTACAAATAGTGGTTATTCTCAGAACGTGAGTTCGAGAACTATAATAGGTTCTTCTTATTATATTGGTTTATAGTCTTAAAAATCTTAACGACTGATTACGATCATTATTATATATAGAAATTCAGACGACTTCATTTTGAGGTCTCGTTTTATTCTTTTTTTCTTGTAGCATTCCTTCGTGGCCCTAGATAAATAGTTTCATTTGTGGAATGTTGGAATGCTATGAAAGCATAGGTAACACAGTAGTTTAGTCGGTTGGAATCAAATTAAAAGCCTGTTATAAAGTCAAAGGTATGAAAATAGATATTTTATTTATTGGGTTAGTACGAAATCAAAGCAAATAAGTTATTTTGCGGAAAAGTAGGTACCTAATGATGGTCCAATATTAAACAATAAGGCCCAATTCATCCTGCCTCTTGAACGAACACAAATGAGAAAATGTATCTTTACTTATAATTACTTAGCCATTGTTAACTCATTACAAATTTTTTATACCTAATTTGCAAAAGAAATTCAACGTTAAATTAATGTCAGTTATTCGAAATCTACTCGATACCATCACATTTTAAGGCCAACCAATACTTATCACTGTCGAAATTTTTAATTTACTGTCATTAGTTCAAATTGTTCCCTATACGTAAAAGAAATACAAATTTGATTTACATAATTAAGAAACGGTTCAATTAAAGTCAATGTTTGGAAATTAATGCATATCAGTCAACAATATCAATGACATTAACAATAAGTTAGGAAGAGAAAACAAATAATAATTAGCAAGTTCTTTTTATGAACTGCTGTTCTGTTAAGTTTTGCGTATAGTCGTAACTCTGATTGCTTTTAGGGTTTGATCTTCGTATTTAACTCAGATTCACTAGTAATTTGATGCATTCATAATGTTGAGTATATAGTTAGTTAACTACTCAATTATAGACTCCGATTCTTTTGGTAAAACCAAATAAAATACTAAGACATTGTACTTTAATACAGCTCGGGTATTTTAGGTTGAGAAGTATAGGTATTTTGTTAAAAGTTCTGCTACTACCATATGAAGCTCTTTTAGGCGACGATGTTTAACGTCTTGTAGTTCAGTGATTGTAAATTGTAGAAAACCGAGACAAGTATGCGATTAGTCACTCGGCAAGTTGAGGACAAATACAGGAATAGGTAATTTATCACGGTTTATAAGTACTATAACTTCGGCTTTAATCTAACAAGCCCAATAGTTTTCGCGAAGGAAGGAGGGTTTATATGTTAATTACTTTTCATCGGATACTAATTATAGGTTAGGAAATTGGTAAGATAGATTAGATGTGGGAATAATTGGGTATTGGAATTATTCTATATAAGAGGCTTCGTTTAATCAATGGAGTTTTGAATTCTTTAAATCTAGTGTGAATTATTGACGTACTACGCCTTGCACCATAACGGTAATTTGGATAGTGGGTGACGATATGCAGGGGGTTGTATAATAGATGCAGCCTTTTGCTGGTCGCTAATTATCTTTAGTACTGTGACAAAAGAGTACCTTTCAGATATTGAAGAGTTACAAGTGGTCTGCAAGGAATTCTTATACTCCACAAGAAGCTAGAACCTATGACTACTTTACACTTTACCTAGATTTGCAATGATAGCTCATCAAGGGAATTTTGAGGTGGGTTTAGAATGATTATACTGGTTGGATGTGTCACCTTCAATCTGGAATGTGTGATTGCCGGAGGGCTATTTAAGTAGTGTAACCACTCTTTACCCTAAATTTACCTTTGATACTTGAAAAGGCAAATCAAACTTTCAACATATCACATTTTTCGGACGTATATATGCCAACAATTCATACGTTGATTAAATATTATTAAATGAGCTGAAACTTAAATTCGTTAAAAAGAAATAGCATTAGCTGGGAAGAACGGGAGTGCTAGGTTATAAACGATTGTTACTAGAGTTGTAGTGAATAGAGTGGTGAGATAGTGGAAGCTTGATGATCACGTTACAGATACGATTTTACTTTACGTATTATTTATCAAATAACAGTTGTTCTACGAACTCAGTACTACCAAATGTCAGCATAAATGTGACGCTGCATGGAAGAGGCGGAAACGACCTCAATGTCGGATAATTTACCTCGGATTTATTAGTAATATCGGAAGCTTGGAGCAACATTGTAGTAATTATTGTTATTTATTTTTATTTTTTTTGACAAGGGACGCTTCGGCTCCGAGATTATGAGATCAGGGAAGTCAGTTTTGAACAAGTAAATAGTTGGGGCTTTAGATTGGAATTTGTATGGTTTGGGAAAATTTTAACCGGGTAAACCTTATAAAATTTTGGCGGGCGAGTGTAACGGAACACAAGCGTACCGTTGATACAAATTCAGTGTGTGAGGCATTTTGTGGGTTCGAGGGGGTACAAGCTTATTAAAGAGTAATAAAGTAGTTAGGACACACTTTTCTAGGTCAGGTAGTATTTTAAAATGATTCCACTTAAAATCCAATCTAAATAACAAAAACTTGATTTATTGGAAAACTAGGGGGTATTTCACAAAAATGGAAATGAGGAATTCATTTCAGTTAGCAGTGGGTCCTATATCTCGAATTTTAGCAATTTCGTAATTGTTGTGTATTCTTCTATGTTACCTTAAGGCGGACGGTCATAACCCGCTGCTGGTATGTATAGGGAGGAGGCTTGTGAGTTTAATACAAGATGCGAGGAAGCGACGCCGGCCAGATCGGCCGAGTGCCGCGCGCGTACCAAAGTGTGTTGGTAGATCGCGCGTGGAAACGCCGAACAAATAAAAAACTTACTTTAAAAGGCATCGAGTGGTGACGATGGCCTGGCCTCCTCCTGGCGTTTCAAGCTTCCTTGCATAACAGTGTGGTGGTGGCGCACTAGAAAAGCATTTGCAATTGATCGAACATGAAAGCAAAATTATAATCATTCTCACGTAGGGTGATTGGAAATGAAGATGCGTTGATGTCTCTTGTATGAGAATTTCTCGCATAGTGAAATCGCAATAAAATCTCACATTTGGTAAATCCTAAGTAAAGGATGATACGCTGCGGCGTCTAAACGAAGTTCCTTGATGGACTTAGAGGTGGGTTGAGCACCTCATATGGAAGAATGTTCTTCCTAGTTATATAATGTTGTGTCGGCTGAATGCTTCAAGCATTTTGAACAGTCGTTTAAATTATGTTGAATTCATAGTGGGCGTTGATCGCTTACCTTGCGTTTAGCATTGTCTAGTACGATACGTCCTTCGGGGCGCCGTTCTAGTAACCAATTAACAAATAAGGCGTGACGAGCTACACGCCAGATATCAAATGATGTCTATAAGCCTACAGGCGAGCCTACGGGCCGATTCTAGTATGAAACGTCTTTCGGGGCGCCGTTCTAGTAATCAGATCACAATAAAGCATGACGAGCGACATGCCAGATATCAAATGATGTCTACAAGCCTTCGGGCGAGACTGCTGGCTGAATCTAGTATGATACGTCCCTTGGGGCGCCGTTCTAGAATTCAGTTAAGAAGTAAGCGTGATGAGGGACACGCCGATGTTTTATGATGTCAATAAGCCTACGGGCAGGTTCTAGTATGAAACGTCCTCTGGGCGCCGTTCTAGCAATCTAATAGTGTGAAGGTGGCACACTAGAATGGTCACTGAGGTGAACCATCAGCGTGAGTGGGTACACGCTCGATGTTTACGAACATGTAAGGCCTACGGGCTAATAAATATGGATCTGCGGATACCAAAATACGTGGCACGGCACGTTGGCGTGAGTGGCGACACGCAGTGTTTACGAACACTAAAAGCCTACGGGCAAATGAATATCTAAGGATATCAAATAAACAGTGTGAGCTGGCACACTAAAAATGGTCACTATGGTGAAACCATTGGCGTGAGTGGTGAGTGGAGACACGCAGTGTTTACGAACACAAAAGGCCTACGGGCTATTGAATATGCAATGATACCAAAAATCGTGTTAACACGTAAAGCATGTAGGGAGGGAATACATGCTAGGTGTTCGAACATCGACCAAACGGGGCTTCAGTCTGGAGAAGTTTACTAACCAAACCCTTACTTCAATCATCTCATTTTAGATGATTTAAATATGAATCAATGGTTGAAACGCCCATTCATAGCTCTTGATAAGAAGTCGCTGGTCGCCGAATGGACGATAGGGGAATGGCTTATCAAGAGTTGTGGGGAGAAATTTAAGAAAGGTATTCAACCAATAGTTTTAAGGAAACCTAGCGTAATTAGTTTTAAGCTATACTTTTAAGGAAAATCAACCTGGGATCGAGGTCTACCGAAATATTAGTCCGTTTATTGAGTGATACGTAATAATGCTCGAATATCTTAATCGCCTTTTAAGCACCTTAGTCGCCTTCTTAACAAAAACCGTAAAGGGAATTAACTGACGATAAGCGATGCTTCGCCAACTGTATTCGTAAAACCAAACCTGCTTTAATGTCATGTTGTTCAATATTTTATAAAGAAGTCTGTTGCCCTAGTAGGATTCTCAGATAACGATCGAAAGGGAATCTTATAGGAAGATATAGATTGGATGCAAATAACAATAGTACATTCAGGCTATGCTGAAAGGATGTATTATTGAGGAAGAGAGTTATGGAATCTAACAACTAAGCAATTCGTATGATAGGCATGTAAAGGAATAATAACTGTCAGAAACTCTGTTTACCCCGATAGGATTCTCAGAGGTAATCGAAAGGGAGTCTTGTAGGGGGACAGAAGTATGCTCTACGACTGTAAGGTTGAATCGCCTGTTACGATTCTCTGTGGGAGGTCGCTGGTCGCCGGATGGACGATAGGGGAATGGCCCACAGGAATCGCGGGAGCTAGATTACAGTAAAGGATTCAACCACCAATAGTACATTCAGGCTTGTAGCCGAAAGGATGTGTTATTGGGAAGGATCGCAATGGAGACTGACATCTGTGGTTAGCCTCTTTATCAGCGTGGCAACTACGTAATGGTACAGGGATAGTAATTTATCTAAAGGTAAAACTACACCGTAGTCTTGTAGGCAAACAGAAGTATGCTCAACCATAAGGTTGAATCGCCTGTTACGATTCTCTGTGGGAGGTCGCTGGTCGCCGGATGGACGATAGGGGAATGGCCCACAGGAATCGCGGGAGCTAGATTACAGTAAAGGATTCAACCACCAATATTACATTCAGGCTTTGGCTGAAAGGATGTGCTATTGGGTGATGTCGCAGTTGAGTTTGACATGTAACTACCTAATGGTAGAAAGTTCGATTACCTAAACATTACAGGCAGTTTTAATATTATCCAATGACTTGTTTCAAGAATAACTAGTTTCTTCCTAAAATTGGTTAGGCCCAAGTCGAATCTCTTATGGCGAGATTGCAGACTGACCAATCTCCTCTCAGTAGAAGCTATACTTCTTTTGGAAGTTTCTATCACCTCTTAATTACGATTGTCACTAAATAAAGCTAAATAACGACAATTTATCTAAACCCCTTGCTATATTAGTTCAGCGGATGACCTAAAATATCATATTGTAAATTCTAATACTTAATACTTCCGAAGGCTCAATTGCCTCAGGCATAGGAACTATATTTGAGACTTAATTAATACTTATCGGCTGATTGTATCAGTTGAACTTAAAGATTTCATCATCACTTTCGGGAACGTGTTAGGCACGCTTAGAAAATCACTTGCATGACTGTTGATACCCGCTGGGAGTAAGGGTGTGAGTGGGGCCCTAGGGTGTAAATTCCGTATAACGCAAAACCCTTTGGTGATTATTGAAATCTAACTACATAGTAATGGTTGTTACCATTATAAACCTACACTTTTGTAACGTGTCCTCCTGAGGCATGGTTTCTTCGAAGTTTATGCAAATACTTTACGCTTCACCTAAGGTCTGGCGTTTGAGCTGAAATAGTAGAGGGATCTATTCCTTCTTAAAGTTAGGTCTAGTTGTACTAGATCTGTATTGCGAATTGACTCGTAACTATATAACACTGATTGCATTAGTGTAAATTTTAATACATTTATCAGCATTCCATCTGATTGTATCAGTTGGACATGTGGAATATTTTCCCAAATACCTAAAACCATCAGCCGATTGTATCGGTTGAACTAGATGATGACAATCATTTACTCCCTTTTTCTCCCCTTTGGGGGGGAGTCACCATAATGGCCGGACTCCACCGTGGGTGGCGGAGGAGGCGCCACCCGCCCCTCATCTGAGGGCTGCCAGGATTACAACTTTCATGTTGAAGACTGGGGACTCAGATGGGGGCTAACTAGTTAGGCTTCCTTCAGAAGCATTATTCCTTTAGTGAGATTTGGGTCTCGTTTGTCATTCTGACAAACGGGACCCCTTTCTATTTAAAATCATAATTAAGTCGCTTACATCTTTACAAGTTGGGTCTCGTTTGTCTTCCGGCAAGCGGGACCCTTTTCCATTTAACCTTTAGAATTGATAAATTCGTACACTTCGGTCTCGTTCGTCTTCGGCGATCGGGACCTTCTTTTATGTAAATTTTCTTAACTATCACAGGACCTTACCTCTAGTTCGCCATCTTATTTTGTACTGTAAATCTCTAAAAAGACACCAGGGTTCTATTACCATCACAACGTAGGTGTTCTAGACGATCACAAAGCCAAAACTAACCTAGTATGCCTAGGGCTTCAATATATTTCCGGCATCTCAGTCTATTTTATAAATTTCACGTGGGTTCAGGGTTAGCTAACATTTTCAGTTTGATAAACTATTCGAGGTCTCGACTTCAGGGAGTAAATTGTAACTGCTCTACGCGGTTGTTTGCTTTTAAAGAGTGAGAGCGCGTTAGAGATTTTTAAAGAGGGGGGGTCTTTACAGGCTTCATACTGTGACATTTTAAAATGTATATTAGCTTCCGAATACCCCAGGAATACTACATTAATAATATGTGTAGGCAGGAGGGGAAATACTAATAAAAGACAAATTATAAATTATTTTGGTCAATTGAATGACCTAAAAAATGTAAATAAAATTGTACTTTTTGCCTTTCCCTTCAGTCATAGTTCGGACTATGAAAACAATATCAGACACCAATTAAATTTGACGTTACATACTTTAACGTGTAGATTTTCTAAATTTCACATGATAGACACTAATAGTATAATTAGTTCAAAGTTTCATCAGACTAGAGATATGTATTATCTCAATAGATATAGCAAACATAGCATTTGCAACATTTTATATTATTATTTGTATAACTCAGCCAACAATACGTTGGCTAAAGAAAAACCTGTTTCTATTGAACAGGCAAAATCAGCTCCTATTGAGCAGACAACTTGTAATATTAACGTATTGGAATATGTTTCCAATAATTTAAATTAGATAATAAGACAACAGAGACCTCCTCTGGCCAAGTTAAGGTTACAAGTAATAATATTTTAATTGGAAATAATATGTCAAATAATTTAAAAAGTACCAATAAAAATAAAAATTCACGCGAAAAAAATATCTGTAAAATAAACCTGGTGCACCAAAATATTCAGGGCGGCATGTATAACAAAGAGTTTGAACTTGAACTGTTTTTGATCTCCAACGAAATTGATATACTATGTATCACTGAGCACTGGATTACGTCGGAACAGTTCATGTTTAGTTTCAAAAATCACCAGGTTGGTAGTTCATTTAACAGACAAACAGCGAATCATGGGGGTTCTTTGATAATTGTTCGTAACAATTTAAAATACAAAGAACGTACCGACATCGTCAATTTGTCTGTTGAAAAAACTATCGAACTCGCTTGTGTAGAATTGGAGCAGCTTGTTGTAGTAAGCGTATACAGACGTGGGAAGTCATTATTTACTACTTTTGAAAAAGTTATGGATGAAGTTTTAAATAAAATCTGTAATAATAATAAATGTGTCATTGTCTGTGGCGACTTTAATATAGATCTCTTAGATAGTTCATCTCCATTTAGTAATTTGTTATTATCGTTATTCAATTGTCATAACCTCAAAAACTTATTTCTAGAGCCTACTAGAATTACTTCTTCGACAGCAACTTGTATCGACAATATATTCACAAATGTTGAACCAACTTACAAGAACATAATTAATAAATTAAAATCGGATCATAGTGGTCAGTTGGCTACTTTTGCATTTAATGGAAAATATAACACAAGACTTATAATATGTAATCCTATAAATGAAGGTCGGCTAAAAACCTTTAGTAATAATGTTAAAGTTAAATTACCCACCTTATCCTACTGTAAGGATCCGAATAAACTATATAATACTTTATTTAATTTAACGAAGAATGAATTCGACTCTGTTTTTAAAACAAAATTAATAAAAATTAATGATGGCTTGAAGTTTAGTGACTGGGCCACAGTGGGCATACATCGAAGTAGAGAAAAACTTTACGAGCTATATGAAGAAAAAACAATAAATCAGAATGAGCTTTTTGTAAACTATGTCAGGAACTACTCAAAGCTATTTAAGCAAGTATGTACGATAGCCAAATCTATGTTCGTTCGTAACAAGATTATAAGTAGCTCAAACCTGATTAAGACGACCTGGCAAGTAATCAACTCTGAAACTGGGAAAGTCAAAACTCGTAGTTTCGATTACCAAATTAACGTAGAAGGTCAAACATTAACTAATGCTCCTGAAATCGCGGACGCGTTTGAAAGTTTTTTCACTAACATTCCAGTATCGATAACTAGGTCTCTTAATTCTTCCCCCACTCTCGCTGAATTATTACTAAAACAAAATGTAACCGAATGTACCGATGTATTTAAATTTCATCACGTTACACCATTATGTATTATTAAGACATTTAAATCTTTAAATATGAAAAGGACAGCGGATCTTCATGGTCTATCAGTTAAAATAATTAGTTTTATTATAGAGGATATTGCTCCTCATTTAGCTATTATCTTCAACCAGTGTACTAATAATGGTGTGTTTCCTGATATGATGAAGCATAGTAAAGTAATTCCGTTATTTAAGTCTGGTGATACTCAAGTTCGTACAAACTTCCGACCGATCTCAATTTTACCGACTTTAAGTAAAATATTTGAAAGCTTAATTTTAAATCAATTGCTCTCACATTTCAATTTGAATAATTTGATTACAACCAAACAATTTGGTTTCACTAAGGGACGTTCGACAACAGATGCCGGTATTGAGTTGTTACAACATATTTTTGATGCCTGGGAGGGTTCACAGGACGCCCTTGGCATCTTTTGTGATCTGTCCAAGGCTTTCGATTGCGTCCACCATGACATCTTAATTATGAAACTACACCATTATGGCGTCCAGGGCCAAGCACTCAGCCTAATGAAATCATATCTACGTGATCGAATTCAGAGGGTTGATATCAATGGAGAGAGATCATCAGGATCTGCAGTTAGCATGGGCGTACCGCAGGGTTCAATACTGGGACCATTCCTATTTTTAGTTTATATCAACGATTTACCTCACCTCGCTAAGGAAAGACACGAGATCGTATTGTTTGCTGATGACACTTCTTTAATATTTAAAGTTGACAGATATCAATTAGCATATGACGAAGTGAATAATGCTGTCTCAAAAATAGTCGAATGGTTCACAGTCAATAACTTGCTCCTTAATGAGAACAAAACGAAATGTCTTAGATTTTCATTACCTAATGTTGAACAGGTTGCCACCAAAATAAGAATTAAACATGAACAGTTGGAACTTGTGGACACAACTGTATTCCTTGGTATGACTTTAGATTCTTGGTTACAGTGGGGACCCCATATTAAAAAACTAATGAAAAGACTCAGTTCTGCCGCATATGCTGTTAAGAAAATTCGCAATATCTGTGATATTGAAACAGCGCGCTTAGTCTACTTCAGCTACTTTCACAGCTTGATGTCATATGGTATCTTGCTGTGGGGAAACGCTGCTGATACAGATAGCATATTTCTCTTACAGAAACGAGCTATTCGTGCAATTTATAAATTAAGGTCAAGAGATACATTAAGACAAATATTTAAAGAAATTAATATTTTAACATTTTCGTCACAATATATATATGAAAATCTTGTATATGTTAAGAGAAATATATATTCATTCGAGAAACATTGTGACCGACATAATGTCAATACAAGGAGCAAAAAGCAATTAGCTGTACCTTTTAGTAGACTTAGTAAAGTTAATAAGTCATTCAGAGGTCAATGTGTGCGCTTCTACAACAAGGTTCCCATGGATATACGGAATCTTCCGCTTAATAAATTTAAACTTATTATAAAACAAAAATTATGTAAAAAGGGATATTACAAAATTTCAGACTATATTAATGAAAGTAATCCATGGGATTAAACGGCTCCTCTACTCGATATATAAAATTGTTGTAACCTTTCTTGATTGTACATGATTTATTGAAAAGAGACAAACCCTCTGAGTTTCTCGCTAGCTCTTCTCAGTAGTGGTCGCGTTCCGAGCTAGTGGTAGTTTAAAAAACAAATGACGTTCATAAGTGCATATTGTATTGCCTACATGAATAAATGATTTTCATTTCATTTCATTTCATTTCATTTCATTTCATTTCATTTCATTCACTTGAAAGATTTTTCTTGGAATACATCATTTAATTGCAGTGAGGGTTTCGTGAACATGAAATGATTGAAGCATGTCTAACGACATGTTGGTGTAGTGGATAGACACCCTCACTACTTTACTTATATTTCGCGGGTTTGAATCCAGCTAGGGGCGTATGTTTGAATGATGAATACGGACAAGTGTATCCGAGTTATGGATATCATTGATCGTACGCATGTTTGCAACACACAGAACAAGACTTCTCAATTCCTTGAGCAATATGGAACATTTTCTTAAAATAATATTCAAGATTAATTATAAAGTTGTTCCGATCTATTGACATTAACTATCTCCCTTACAAACCGGTAATCAATTAACAGTAGTTTTTCAACCATCACACGGAAACGGCATTGGACATTCCTCGGACGGTGACCATTCTCGGATGGTGAGGAAGCTGTGGAAATGTACAGATTGATGGCTATACGGGAAACGGTGTGATCAACTATGAATCAATTAGAGCCGATCGTGTTTTTATTGATTGTAGGTATAATGTAGTGTTTGCGTTGACTTGAGAATTATATCTATACCCCGTGTATATCTGTGGATGTATATCATTAACTTTGTCTAAATTGGACTAAACCACCTTTATTATGGAACTAAGTAAGATTTTTTTTGAAGAAAATAAATTTATTTATTTATTTTAACACTTTATTGTATATAAGCATACACGTCAAACAAAACAAAAAAACAGGAGAATATTAAAATATACAAAAGGCGAGCTTATCTCTATAAGAGATCTCTTCCAGCAAACCTCAGTAAGGAGACAAATTGAAGAGGTAACGTAAAAGTAGACAGCGAGTACACTTACAAAAACAGTAGTTATTAATTATTATTTAATGTTATAATATTTCATTATTAATTGTGAAATAGCCTGGTTATGCGAACGGGCTGGTTTGTCCATGATTGTTTATCATCTAAATAATCTGATATTTTATTATATGCTTTCTTAATAAGTTTCTGTTTTATAGTATCTTTAAATTTATTGAAAGGAAGATTTTGTATATCAACAGGAACTTTATTGAAAAAGCGTATACATAACCCTTTGAATGAATTACTGACTTTGTGGAGGCGACTTATGTGACCTGCAAGTTTATCTTTATTTCTTGTATTGACATCATGTTTATCACTATTTTTCCTAAATGATGCTATATTTTTTTTGACATATATTAGATTTTCAAAAATGTACTGTGACGAAAAGGTTAGAATATTATACTCTTTAAATCTGTCTCTAAGTGACACTGCAGGTCTCAATTGATAAATTGCGCGAACGGCTCGTTTTTGTAAAATAAAGATTGTATTTATATCCGCGGCATTTCCCCACAGCAAGATACCGTAAGACATCCACATAGGTAATTAACTTAAATTTAAAACTTCTTGGTACATGGCCTGCCTGGGATTCGAACCCGGACCTCCCAAATTGGGAGACCGTTTCTTAACTTTACTGTTATTGCCCACTAGGAACCATAGCCGAATGCAGCCGAAAATTGTTGGACTACCATACTAAAGATGGTTTATCAAAATGGTTTATAAACGCTTTATTGTACAAAAAGGCAATACATTAATTTTATATAGATACAGAGTATGTGTACAACGGCGGACTTAACCCACAGAGTGTCATATTTGTATGAATTTTTTTGTATTGAATTCGATTATGGACACTTGAGGAAAGTTGTTCATAATCAAAACTGGCGTCACCAATGGCAAAACAAAACAATGGGAATACACGAATTGTAATTCACCCTGTATAGTACAATAATGGTCTTGACGAGACGGGTCCAAAAATCTTCTCACTAATGCTATAATTGTATTCTGATTTATCAAACACTTTTTTACTTATGGCAAGAATCGAGCATTATTCTCATGTAGTATAATTTACTGCACGAGAATAAAATATAATTTGCATAAAAAATGATAAAAAAAAAACAGAGAAGCCGGGGCTGTGGTTGTTCGTGCACTTTTGGGGTCCATTGCATATAGGTACATAAAAAATTTTTTTTTTTGGGCATGTCTATGTATTCGTCTGTTATAGTGCTGGTGGTGTTAAATGAAAATGTTTTCTGAAAAATCAATCAATCAATCAATCAAATACACTTTATTGTACAAAAAAAATCTACAATGCACTTCATGAATAAAGCTTCAAAAAAATAATAATTGTACAACCAGGCGGTCTTATCAACCTTTGGGTAGAGAAAAAATTAGAACGGGATAAAAGCAAGTAGGTTGTGCACCAATGACTTAAAAATATATATAATAATAGATACCAAACAATAGATATAAACATACATACGTTAGATATGAACATCAACTTAGATGCAATGATAGTGTAAAATATACCTACTTATATAGCGATAAATTGTTTATGCATATACAATATACGTGACACCAAACAAAGAAAATATTGGATACTATAATTATCAAAACTCAGAACCACGAATATGGCAAAAAGTCAAGGCGCTAGAAAATGTGCCTTGACTTGTGCTCTAAAAGTAAATGATGTTTGTGCACGACGTATAGACTCGGGAAGGGCGTTCCATAAACTTTATCTGTGGACACTGTTTGTCAAAGAATTATTATTTTACCAATAAGTTTCTTGTATTATGCTTTGACTGTTTGTGTTCTTAAAATAAATAAATAAATAAATAAATGCGAAAGTTTGGATGTTTGTTTGTTGCTCAATCACGGCGAAACAGATGAACGGATTTGGATGAAATGTGGTAGACAGGTAGAACACACCCTGGATTAAATTAATTAAAAAATATATGACATTTTTTATCCCGATAAAGTGAGTGGTTCCCGCGGGATAAACAAATTAAGTTAAACATAATCGCGATAAAGTTATTTCACGCAAGCGAAGCCGCGGGCGAAGAGCTAGTATAGTCAATATACCACTGACCAAAAAACAAAAGAGAGTATAAGGAAAAAATAAATAAATAAATAAAGTCAAAAATCTAGTATTACTCGTTATGAAAACTTGTAATCCACAACCAAAGTAAACCATAACATAACGTTTGTTAGGTTTTACCCACACACTACAGATTTCTATATTTATTTATGTATAATAGCGTTTATTTTTCTATTTTATCTTATTGCTTAAAATCATTATATCATAATCATAAACTGTAAGGGAAAACTACACAAAAAAAGTGCATACGTGCAATCAGTGGTGTTGCACAAGATGTGTCATGTAGGCCACTTTTTAAAACATTAAATATCCTACCACTGCCCTGCTTATATATATTTGAAATGGCAAAATTTATGAAGCAAAATCATAAAAAATATTATAAACAGGCTAAGGATGTGGTACAAATAAATACTCGGTACCCTGAAAAAATAATAATTAACGAGATTCCCAAATCCACGCGGTTTCAAAAAAACTGCTATTTCATGGGTAAACTAATATATAATAGCATTCCGACACATCTCAAGGATCAAGCATTCAATAGCTTTAAAAGGAACTTACAAATGTGGCTTCTGCAATACTCGTTTTATTCCATTAAAGAGTTCTTGGATCACAAAGACAATTAAATGCATGTTTGCATGCATTTCTTGATTTATTGATGTCAAAATTGGATACTGTCAAATATTTGCATGTCATTATTATGACTGAACAAGGAGGATCTTATTGTAATAACACCTAATGTAATGTACCCTATTCAAGAGCAAATAAATCATATTCTATTCTATTCTATTCTATTCTAGCAATATCAAAAAAAATCTCGCAAATAATTTAAAAAATCGCGACACCCGACGACATGACCTTTGTTATACTCGTAGATCGATGTATTTCTATGCTTACATATGTTGTTATAGTTCCCCAAACATGGATGTCAATAAGTTCATGACACTGGGGTCGACGACCTCGGATCAGCGAGGCCGGCACCGAACCCGCGTTGCTTGTTACCGATACATCGCGACATTGGCACGACGACTAAATCGGATTCAAGAGAAAAGCAAAATCTAGCATTCTGTTGGGTCCTTATCCTTACCTATCTCTTATTTTGGCTGTTATGTATCCATAAGACCCTTCTGTTAGGGCACCTCCCCTAAAAATGAATTTTCAGGACTTTACACGTTATAAATATGTATATTATAATAAATGCCAAATTTCAACTGTAACAGTAATATGGTGTGAGTAAAACGGATGTAATATACGTACAGTAGATAGACGGTGTAGAAGCATTTTGTATTAATTTAGTTTGTAAGATTTTCACTAGATGGCGCTGATCGTTTTTGAAACGCGCTATCGTTTGGTTCTGTGAATTATCATAAGAAGGTTTGTGATTAATACTCAAAGATACCTTTGCTTATGAGTTGAGCCTATACATCTCTAGGTATCGATTCCAGTACTGCTGGCTATAAGTAAATCCCACTTGAATTGGAACAGACCCGTGTTTCATTTGTATCGCCTTGCTGTACAGACGGACATGACGAAATTATAAAGATTCCTTTTCTGTGGAATTTTGAAAATAGAGGTGTTTAATTAAATAGTAGGAATTTTTTTATATAATTTTGTAGTAAGACTGAATAAAAATCCCTTTCAATTAAATGAGTGTTAAATCGTGCTTGTTATCTCGGATAAATATACTGGATGAAGTTTTTTACCGTAAGAAAAAAAATAGGGCATATCAGGTAAGTGAAATAGAAGGTATTGGCATGGGTAGATTTTTTTTTTTTCAACACCATCACAAATGACCCGTTAATTGTGTCATTTGACGGTCGCGTTTGTAGACTATTCCACATAATTACATCATTAAATTAAATAAATAAAGAAAACTCGGAGAAAATATGGGTTCCAAATAAATTTCGCATGACCCTGCGAATCATGCCAGTCGCATATCAATAGGGGGAGGGCCCGTACGATCTTAAAAAAAAATTAAACTACCTATGATAATAACTTCTATTTCACTTACTTAAACGCCCTATTTTTGTCCTTACGGTAAAAACTCATCCGGTATATTGTAGTATAAACTAACGTGTACTGTAGTATAAGTATATAGTAATATTTATTGATAATTAACTACTGTATGACTATTTTTATTATATGAACTATACAGCAGATCCACTATATCATTTCCTTTGATCCGCAATGACACAGCATCGGTATCTCGAGTCATCACCTACAATGAGAGGCGTGACGTCGCCAAGGGGCGCCTTTCCCTCCTTATCTATTGCATTCTTAGATGTTGCGGTCTCCTAGACCTTATTGTGTACCTAACCAACCTGCCATTCTAAACATAGTTTTCTCCAAAACCACTATACAAAATTTTAACTAGTCTATTTGAGTCTGCATCTGCTCTAAACCTTTTATTTTTCTCGACCTAGATAGATGAGCATATTCTGCGTTAGTTTGCAATGTCCAAAGTACCGAGGATTTTGGCCATCTGTCTGCCTACGTCTGCTCTAGGCCTTTTATTTATATCTATCTCTCTCTTTACAGATATAATTAGCATTTCTGTAATTTACAATGTCCAAAATACTAACGATTTGGAACCTCAGTCTGCCTACATCTGCTCTAGGCCTTTTATTTATATCTATCTCTCTCTTTACAGATATAATTAGCATTTCTGTAATTTACAATGTCCAAAATACTAACGATTTGGAACCTCAGTCTGCCTACATCTGCTCTAGGCCTTTTATTTATTTCTATCTCTCTCTTTACAGATATAATTAGCATTTCTGTAATTTGCAATGTCCAAAATACTAACGATTTGGAACCTCAGTCTGCCTACATCTGCTCTAGGCCTTTTATTTATTTCTATCTCTCTCTTTACAGATATAATTAGCATTTCTGTAATTTGCAATGTCCCAAATTATTAACGATTTTGATCCTCTGTCTGCCTACATCTGCTCTAGGCCTTTTATTTATTTCTATCTCTCTCTTTACAGATATAATTAGCATTTCTGTAATTTGCAATGTCCAAAATACTAACGATTTGGAACCTCAGTCTGCCTACATCTGCTCTAGGCCTTTTATTTATTTCTATCTCTCTCTTTACAGATATAATTAGCATTTCTGTAATTTGCAATGTCCCAAATTATTAACGATTTTGATCCTCTGTCTGCCTACATCTGCTTTAGGCCTTTTATTTATCTCTATCTCTCTCTTTACAGGTATAAGTAGCTTTTCTGTAATTTGCAATGTACAAAATACTAATGATTTTGAACCTCTGTCTGCCTACATCTGCTCTAGGCCTTTTATTTATCTCTATCTCTCTTTTTACAGGTATAAGTAGCTTTTCTGTATTTTGCAATGCCCAAAATACCAACGATTTTGAACCTCTATCTGCCTGCATCTGCTCGACGAGGCCTTTTATTTATAACTATCTCTCTCTTTACAGATATAATTAGCATTTCTGTAGTTTGCAATGTCCAAAATACCAACGCTTATGGCCATCTGTCTGCCTACGTCTGCTCTAGGCCACATGATGGGAAGGCTCTTATCCAAGCCGTTCGCTCATATCAATAACATCTCACAATATCAGGGCACCGACCCCGTCAATGTGGACGTAATCAAGCCCGATCTTAATACGTTAACGGGACGGTGCGGCGCCGGCGCACCAATTTTATTATTGTTTTATGTTCGTTGCAATTAATTTTATATTCACAGTCAATGAGAGCCGCATGATTAATGGGTTTTGCGCAATAGATGCAAACATAATAGGCACCTGAAGTATTTTATAGTGATAATGTCAAAACAATAGCAAAAACAGGGTAAAAATTTGTGACTATCTGAATGATAAAAACGCTAGATGTACTTCTACCAGCTCCTAAAAATTATAAAAATGATTCTAAAGAACAGAACAATGCTGTGGGTTTCTTGCGCTGCTTCTTTTCCCACAGATGATATTCGTTTCGAAGCTGTAGTAACTTGCACACATTGATTAAGCCCTATTATTATTTCCAATAAGTTTCAGCAGACATTTTTTTTTTTTAATATGCGGCAAACGAGCCTGCGGGTCACCTGATGGAAAGCAATCACCGCCGCCCATGGACACCACCAAAAGGGTCATTTAAATTTAACAAATTATACTAAGTATACGTATCTTACGGTGAAACAAATGCTTGAAATTATTATAATTGTGACATCCTTAGGTCACTTAGGGCGCACCGGGAATGTCCCATAATCCACCATGTGTATACACCCCGTGTATAGATTGGTTAATTGACAAATTGAATTGACCCGACTGGGTGTCACATAAACACCAGCCAAGTGTGTGTCGGACACGGATCAATCTATCAATCTAGGGTTCCTTACCGTAGCATGTACTTAGTCGCAAATTTTTGACTTTCACCTAATAAGCGTGATATCAATTTTGCATCAATTTCCGAATAGATATGACTTAGATGAATCAACTTGATGAACTTAAACTCATTGACAATTCAAACGTTGTCGCGTTCAGTCGTCTCCAATTAACCAAGGCTAGTCTGAACAAGTTTCACAGCAATTTGATGGACAATTAATCGATTAAGGTCTGTGGTATCAACAACATGACAACCACTTGGCGTTATGGGCTTTCAAACAATTATATGTTCAGTTTCTAATTGAGTTTTCACATTGCTTCGCTTTAATGGAAACTGGTGGATACTGGGAAGACTAGATGTAGCCATTAAAAGAAGCCTATGGGTACACTGATATGGAGTGATTTTGTGCGGAAAACTCTTATTTATTGGCGTTTCGTAGTCACATGTCAAAACGGATCCCTTACTGATGCACTCGACTTGTCCGTCCGTAAAGCACAGTCATTTTACAACTATTGGGACTACATAGTTGGAAGGCAGGTAGCTGTCGTCTGTGACGTGTAGACGAAAAAACAATTGAGGGCTGGCATCGTGATGAACGATGTCGCACGCGCATTTTTCACGCCGCTGGTCAAGTTCTTAATATACCCTACACCTCCTATTAAAAACGTTTAGTGATAAAGACGTTAATTTAACAACATATAGGTACACTCATGTTTTTAATCGTAGCATGACAGGCGCGATAAACGTTTATGTCGCGCGAGACAATATTTGTCCTGCTAATTCACTATGGACGATATTATACAACTATCCCACTCTCACTCCTAAGTCGCGCCCGACAAACGATGTCATGCTACGGGGGCTGTATCACTTTCACTGGAGGTTTTGTCCTAAACGCTACTGTGTGCGATCGTAGATAATTGGAAGCTATGCCCAAAGAGACGTGTTATTATCATCACGGTGACTTCTTTGGTCGCATTTTATGGAAGCTAAACCCAAAGAGACGTGTTTTTAATCAAATCAAAATATTTTTATTTCATAGGATAAAATTATCACTTGCAAACGTATTTACGGCTCATTCACAAAGCTGACTCCCCAGAGAAGAACGAGCAAGAAACTCTAGGGTTGCTCTTTTAAACAGATTATGGGTTACAATTGGGTGATTTGGTAATTATATGAATAATAAGACAGCTATGTCCATGCTTACTTATCATTCAAATAGTCAGTGATTTTATAATAGCCTTTTGCTAATAATTTATGTTTTATTATTGCTTTAAATTTATTTAAAGGCAAATTGTGAATGTCTACTAGAACCTTATTATAAAAGCGTATACATTGCCCTTTGAACGATTTACTAACTTTATGAAGTCGGCTAACATAAACGGATTACTGGTTCTTATTCCTTCTATTAATATTGTGCCTATTATATATTATAATCACGGTGACTCCTGTGGTCGCATTTTATGAAACCGAATGAAAAAGCCTGGTTGGTCTTTTTGTAAGAGTATGTCTCACTGATAATGATAACTTCGGGATCCAAAAGGACTAACACCCTTTGAATAAATTGTAACATCTCTATAAATGTAACCCAACAACCTTATGAGAGTGAAGGAAGCAGAAGAGGTGTGTCAGGATCGTAGCAAGTGGAAGTCTGTGGTCTCTGCCTACCCCTACGGGAAAGAGGCGTGACATTATGTATGTATATATGTATGTAACCCAACAATTCAATTTTATGGTTCACTAATGTGAATCGGAGGAATTCGAAACTTGCTATACCCATTATTAATAGTGTGTTATTTTGTCCACAGGGTCGACATAAACGGAATGCTACGTTTCCTGGCGGCCAAACTGGGAGCTTGTTGCAGTCATCGACGACCAGAAGTAAGACTTCCTTAGATGGTTTACTTACATGTTGCATGCTTGCATATATTCACTGAATTAGAATTAAGTGATATTGGCAACAGGCACTGACTATACATTTTTATTATTTATACATCAGTCTTCTTTTGGATCGATTGTTAAAAATAAGGTACCAAAGCACTACACTGCCATGTTTCCTTTCTGACTTTTTTTTTCTGACAATATTATTATCCAAGTAATATCAATCAATCAAATACTCTTTATTGCACAATTAACAAAAGCTACATGAAGAGTACAGCGTACATCATTGATCGCACAAAATGGCGGCCTTATCGCTAATAGCTGTGTATTTTATAGTTGGTAAACGTAAAGATAAAAATACATAAACTTAGCCTACAAACTATAACTAGATAATTTAACTGCACTTAAAATATATAATATATTATTGACTACATAACACACATAAATTTAATTTTAATATTTAATATTAAATACATAAAATTAATAAATACATGCCATTTGTTTGCTCAGAAATAACTTAGAAATCATATATAACTTATAATAAGCTAAACATAGCTAATGAACATATGTGCAATGAATGATTTAGCCATTAATTTTTCGGAATCCATAGATAGAAAGTTATTTATTTTGATAACATGAATAGGTAAAATCAGTACAAATTGTTGTACGTATATACCAGTATATATATAGGAACATTCGTTATCAATAAATACAAGTTGGTAGTAAGCTTAAAACTATACAGGGTGAAATTTAGTTCGTAAAGTTACTATTTACTGTTGACTCCACTCGTAATTATGAACAACTTTCCGTTAGGAAAAATAGCTGAATTCGATCAAAAAATTTAAGATTACCCATAACAAATAAACCTTTTTCCTTACGTTAAAAAAACTCATCCGTTATATTGTAGTATAAACTAACGTATACTGTAGTATAAGTATACAGGGTGAATTTGATTTCATGTAATTCCTATGAACTGGTGATTCCTATTAACCTCATTACGAATAACTTTCCCCAAGGAACTATAGTCGAATTCGCTCAAAAATTTTCGATTACCCTTTAGTGTGGAATTTCAACAATTTTCGAATGAATTCGGCGATGGTTTCTAGTGGAAAGTTGTTCGTAATCAGGAGTGGAGCCACCCGCCGAAATTTGATGGACTTCCATACTAAAGGTGACTGGTTTAATTAAGACTGGCATCACCATTTAAATGGGAATTAGGTACACTGATTCAAATTGTAATGAACTCTCACTTATTGTACACAGTTACACTGATTCAAATTGTAATGAACTCTCACTTATTGTACACAGTTACACTGATTCAAATTGTAATGAACTCTCACTTATTGTACACAGTTACACTGATTCAAATTGTAATGAACTCTCACTTATTGTACACAGTTACATGTATTAGAATAGAAGGACTGTTTAAAGCGGAGTTCTTTGTAAATTAATAAATATATCTTTACATATATGTATATACATATATCCATCACCGATATGTTGATGGCATTGTAAATAACCGATACGTTTTTTTTAAATTTTTTTTTTTTTTTTTTTTTTTTTATTAAAAACTGGTTTCGCGTTTGACTACAATCTCACCTGATGGAAAGCGACGATGAAGCCGAAGATGTATCACGCGCACCCAGTAAATAAATAATATCAAAAATATAGTCGCCAAAGTGTCTTTGAAATATCGATATACCTGGTTACACTACATCCACATTTCACTCCTTTATCGTCGTGTTCCATTAGCTAAGTATTTTTAATACATGGGATATACGTTTTTTTTAAATAAATAATATCAAAAATATAGTCGCCAAAGTGTCTTTGAAATATCGATATACCTGGTTACATTACATCCACATTTCACTCCTTTATCGTCGTGTTCTATTAGCTAAGTATTTTTAATACATCGGATACATGATAAAAGAAAATGTATTAAAAGTATAGAATCATATTAAAAAATTGTAGAGTACTCAGCGGACGCGTCAACGCTACGCGACGTCGCTGACGGGTGCAGCCCAAGCCGACCTCGGTACTGCCAGGGCGGCACCACCACCTGGCCGGGCCCGCGGGTGCAGCCACCGCAGCCCGAAATACCCAGCCTCGCTGCGCCTACGCTTATCGACACCAAAGGTACGTCAAATAAATCACCAATAGGTATAAATATTATAAAAACCCAACTCAAGTAATATAGATACATTTTATTGAAAGTTGGTACCTAGCAAGATTAGTACATGTATACGCTTTTTCAATATAGTCCCTGTTCATATACAAAATCTTCCTTTCAATAAATTTAAAGATGCTATAAAACAGAAACGTATTATAAAATATCAGATTATTTAGATAAGAATAATAATAATAAATAATAAATACCTTTGCACAAACACACAGCGCCATCTAGTTCCACACTAAGCAACTAGGCTTGTATTATGGATACCAGATGGTTGATAAACTACACAAATATTTTTAAAAGAGCCATCCCTCGAGTATCTTGCTTGTTCTCATGGGGAAAATTGCATTTTGAACAAGCGGTAGCACAAACTATGACACATTATACACAAAATATGACAAATTATATCTAACATTGCGAAACAAAAAATAAATTACTCATGTCATAACAGGTCTCACAAACCCGCCCCATTCATTGAATGAATCAAAAATTATAGCTATGTTGAGCTATGCTAATGTTGCCTTTGACACTTCATCACAAAATAGCGTGGACTTTAGAAAAGACTTCTCTTGGAATGTTCACTTCTGCACCCTTCTCCCGGGTTCTCCCGGAATGTTTTCTATTGTAAGGATAATTTATTTTTATATAATACAACATATATTTATTAACGCATCGGATTTTGATACGATTTTCACTATTATCTAGATAATTTCTTCGGGAAATTTATTCGAGTATGTATAAAATCGGAGCGTCGGGGGCTCAGCGGTTAAGACGTTGTCTTCCAATTTTGGAGGTCCGTGTTCGATTCCCAGGCGTACCAATGAGTTTATGAATTTAATTAATTATGTGCATTTATCCGACTGCTCTTAAACGGTGAAGGAAAACATCGTGAGGAAACTTGCATGCCTGAGAAGTAAAAAATCAAAGGCTTGTGAAGTCCCCAACCCGCATTGGGCCAGCGTGGTGAACTATGGCCCAACTCTCTCATATATGAGGGCAGGCCTATATCCTTGCAGGCTGATGATGAAGATGTATACAATAATAATACAAAGCCAGGGCGGCGGGTCGCTTGTGTAATAAACTTCTAATAAATTGCTTTTATATCAAAAAATTAATTTCGAAAATTTAAATATTTGTTGCTAAAGAGTTGACGAGAATTTCAAAATAAATTCCAATACGGCAACACTGCATTGCGCACACGTTTAATAACAGGGCGTAAAAATGCGCGTGCGCGGAGGCGGCGGCGACGAACGTTGATTTATGATTTATACGCCATTTTGCATAACGCAATCATGCGCCGATATCATTCGCAGAAACGAATCGAAGCCGACTTTTATCCAATATACGATGTAACAGGTTCTTTTAAAATATCAAGCAGATGAAGCGATTACAAGAAATTCGACTCAATTCGATGAATGATTACGTAATTTGGTTTTTGAACGAGCTTTTTTAGGGTTCTGTATTCAAATCTTCTAGTTTCGCCACGTCCTCCTGGACTGTCTGTCTGTCACAACCGTTTTACTTGCAAATTATTAGTGCCATAAAGCTGCTGATATGCGAGTAGATATCATCATCATCTCAGCCCGTAAACATCCCTCTGCAGGGATATGGGCCTTCCCTCGTATAATGAGGGAGTATGAGCCATAGTCCATCACTCTGGCCCAATGCGGGTTGGAGACTTCAAATGCCTTAGAATTTTTATTTCTCAGGCATGCAGGTTTCCTCGCGATGTTTTCCTTCGCCGTTTAAGAGCAGTCGGATAAATGTACATAAGTAATTAACTTAAATTTAAAAACTCATTGGTACATGGCCTGGCTGGGAATCGAACCCAGACCTCCAACGCTCCTTACGAGGAGGTATATCTGTATCTATATATTTCAAATGCCTACAAATTTATGAAATAAAATTAAAAAAAAAAATTAAGTACATACCTATGTAGGACATAGGGGCTATTTTACGACTAATAGTCGACTAACCTATATGACATGCAGTTGATTCTGTAAAAAGTCTTTCCGCCCGCGGCTTCTCTCGCGTGAAATATAACTTGTGGTCTCGACCTCCTCCTTTTTGCCCAGGTCCCTCTGCCTGATCTTAATAGTATCGATTGAGCAGTTTGGATGGGAAAGCCGGATAGAAAGATATATAGACTTTCGCATTTATATAACATTAGTTAAGTTATGGACTAGTTGGTTTGTGGATATTTTGATTATGGATGTACGGAACCCTACAGTGCGTGGTCCAGCACGCACTTGGCCGATCCTTTTAGGCTTCAAACGAGGGATTCCACTGATTTATTTTTATAAGTTATTGCTTCAGATACAGTTTCTTCGTTGAACATTCACGTTTATACCATAACGACATCTTGGTGTCATTACAATTTTCAGATTTATTCCCATACATTACCATTAAAATAAGATTCTTGGTAATTGTAATATCGTGTGCTGCTAAATAAAGTATCGTTCCTTTTCTTAATAAAAACCGCCTTAGTACAGCCGGCTCCATACATAATCATACAGGGCAAGTTTATATGAGCAGTGGTAACTTGCTGACTATTTATGCTCTACCTTCCGAAGTTCTTTAAAATGATAGTCTAGACCAGAGGATCGTTTTAGAGAACTGCGGTTAGTATAGTTTGAATAGGCATTTTGCTACCATTAATATATACACACATCACATATAACAGCCCTATATGAAAGTTATTCATACATGACGGCGACAGTACAAGTAGCACTCGAGCGGTGGGGGTTCCTTATCTGCCCGACATTGTCATTACAAACTTTAAACTAAGTAACTAATTTAAAGGACAATGCTCAAAAAAAACCCAGACGCGGTGGAAATGAAAAATGGATCTCAGATTTTTACTAAAATGAGCAATTAAATACTGCATCGAAATATTTTCCTGAAATTGTTAATCGAAGTTTTGGCAGGGGTCTTATTAATGTATTAGTAAAAGGGGCATGTAAAGGCATACCCTTTACATAAATAAATAATCTCTCGTGTGTTTTCTTAATTGTTAATTTATGGCTATCACTAAACCACCATTTCTCTGTTCATCTTTAGTCAATTCAATGTATCCTAAATCACTTCAGTCATACGCCCTTTGAATATAATTTTATTTTTCCTCGACAACTCTCCCAGGTTTCGGCGTCAAGTCGTATTTCAAACGAGCATGCATCAGATACCGCTCGGTTTTGCAACAGACATACAAACGTTCGCAAGCATCAAGTCAACGTCCCACTGTATAAGGTGGCACTATAGTTTGCATTTCAAATTTTGGCCGCTTTTCTGCGTTAAGTCAGGATTTGGATTCGTTAATAGACGGATACGCCTACACGTCTCTAAAGGACTTGTATGACAATATATTTTGTTGGCAGTTATTAAAGTTGGCTCTAAGTGTATTTGCTATATACGTATCATTATCCGACTGCACCAGGAGGAGGTATCTTATCCTATGAGAATTACCCGGTGTCTACTTCCTCGTAGTCTAGTTGCAACGGATTCACCAAAACTAGGGAATACAGCTAAAGACTTTGACTCTGCTCAAGGGATCTGACTTCAGAACCTCCCAGCTTATTCTCCTCTCATAAATAGCATGATTAGTTCAAATCAATACTTATATATTTCCCGTATTATGAAAATAGCATATTTATAAGTGGCCTATCCATGGATTTTAATATATAAGATGTCGTTAGATTCGTCTCAATGATGGAGTGCTATAACTAACTATATTGAATTATTTATCTCTGAGAAAATTTGATTCTTAAATATTAACATTAAATATACTCTGAGACCTAAAATGTCCTAAAACGATAAAAAGAAATAAAATAAAGTTGTCGTCGTCGTGAAATAAAAATACATTATTTAAAAAACAAAATATTTTTAAGGAAGACTTGTACTGTTTTGTAAGTTGTATGTTTTTGAAACGACTTAACAGATTCCCATCAAACATGGCTAAAAACTATTTTCGCTAACACCAGTTTTCGAAAATAAAACCAACACACAGATACACTTTAGGCTTCAAACTCAAAGTAGTGCGGTCGGGACCTTTCAATCCCCTAAATCGGAATCTAACTGTTCCAACTTCAATGACACCTTCCTATTTCCTAATTAGATTTCCTACAAACAGGATAGTGTAATGAGCGCCTCAAATTGACGTTGTTACGGAGTTATTGGTCGCTTCTTCTCCCTATTCCCGCATCTGCAGAACCATCTAGGTATCCCCAAGTACCGTCAGCGGTTTCTGTCTCCCAGGCAATAAATTTCACGATCCCTGCGCCCGGTGAGAACGCGTTAGATCTAATTAAAGTCCGTTAGCTGTTGGCGACGATGTAACCTTAGATTGGTGCTATTGAATGGGCTCTCGATTTGCTGTTAAATCAATTAAATAAATAAATATACATATAGATATACACACAGCGCCGTCTACTTCCACACTAAGCAGCTAGGCTTTTGTCAAAGGTATCTGGTTGACATACTATACGAATACATCTTTTTGTAAATATACATATACAAACTAGCTTTCCGCCCGCGGCTTCGCCTGCTTGTAATAACTTTGTCGTGGAAATTTATTTAACTCGCGGGAACTACTCACTGTATCGGGATAAAAAATATCCTATGTCTTAGGTATATTCTACCTATATACCAAATTTCATCCAAATCCGTTCATCTGTTTCGTGATTTTCTTTTATGCACAACGGGTTGGTACTTGACCTCAAGGTCACCTAATGTTTAGTGAAGATGAAGTCGAAGGTGGAAGCGTACTAACCCGGAAACCCATTTTAACCCACCCACCCTAAAAACACATTTGGGGGTCTGGCTATCTTATCTCTGTCAACCGGAACACAACAATGCTATTAACATTGTTGCTTGGCGGCAGATTTAGATTGAGCAACAAATAAACAAACATCCAAACTTTCGCATTTATAATATTAGTTAGATTCCCCACCAATCTTATTTTATTATTTTGTCACTTTTGTGTTTTCACACAAATAATAAAAATAATTAACAGAGCACTACATTCAAACAAACTATGTTTTATACTTATATATTAAGTTGTGCCTGTATTAGTGCAACATCTGTTGGTGAATCAATAAATAAAAAAAAAATAAAAAAACCATAGACCCTACCAACTTCAATTTTTACACGCATTTATTTAAGTGGCAATGTTCGTTCATAATATAATTTGTTCGTTTGAAAATTAGTGAACCATTTTTCAACCACTAGCTGTTATCTGATTGAGTTGAAATTCGGAATATCTATGTAGTTCGATCGCTAGCTCTTCTCAGTAGTGGTCGCGTTCCGAGCTAGTGGTAGTTTAAAAAACAAATGACGTTCATAAGTGCATATTGTATTGCCTACATGAATAAATGATTTTCATTTCATTTTCATTTCATTTCATTTCATTTCATTAAAATTCAAAACTCAGAATGCACAAATTTTAAGAAATAAAAACAAAAATACAACATCACTCGCTGAGTTCTCGCCAAAACGCCCCTATGGCTTAAAGAACCTTAGGACATGCTTTTTAATTGCCGCAAAAATCTAGGGCCTCCGATAAATTCCCACAAATCTTTGATTACCAATCTATAAATAAATAGTCTTTGAATATCTTTCTACAGTAACATATACCTCCATTAGTAAGTCTTGTATAGCTCCTAGCTTGTCCCGTTGGTCTTGGACTATGATTCATGTCCCACCAGTTGCCGGCTGGATTCCTCGCGTCAATTAGACCTGCGCTCGCGCCGTTACGGTCGTAAATAATTCAGCGTGAGGTGCTAACTTGACCTTGCTTGTTTTGTCGATAGTGCAATTTGAATGCGAGATTGCAATTATCGGATGCTCTTGGAAGGTGTGCGGTTGTAAGCAAAGTCAGGTGTCGTATGTTTTTTTAATTCTCGCGTTATGCATGACAGTGTTGTGTGTCCTGTTTTATACGGATGTAACTCAATAATGGGTAGTCCGATTTGAGTGCTTTTTTTCATATTTAAGATTAAATAGCAGAAAGGTGTTTGGTAAGAATCGGTTTAGCCATTTTGCAGATATTAAGACAGTTGCTTTGTATACTTGCATGACCAAAACCACGTTCCACTTTATCATTGTTCTAACATTTCACTGCTTCTTGTGAGCTTCAGTTTTTTTGCGATTTGTTAACTTTTTTTAATAGCATCTTACTTACTACTTACAGTAAAACTTTTACGCCTATGTACAAATACAAATACATTTATTTTGCTCTAAATGTGGTACATAGATCTCATTCACAAATATAAAGTTTCACACATTTTACCAGACACTGGCATGCAAAATTTAATTATATTTACACATTTAATTAACGATTATATTTACGCATGTGTAATAATATTATACGTAGTTACAATAATTATTTAGTTAAAATGTCACGTTTAGAAAAGTCAATAATAAAATCGTTGCAACGTCAAATTCACAGTAGTCAAGATTAAATAGTTATGTAGGTAATAATTAAATTGTATTCATAGCTTTGGGTATTTGTAAAAGTCAAAATATTCATCCACTGAGTAAAAACAGCATTGTGTCAGCCACTGTTTAAGTTTCCTTTTGAATATACCCAAGGGCAGAGATTTCATACCATTATTTAATGTGTTATATACTCTTATAGCCATTTGATAGCTATTTCTACTATACAATGATGTTGTTGACGCGGACAACATCAATCTGTTAGGAAACCTAGTATTAAAGTTACAACTTTCAATTCGCTTTTGGAACAAGTTTGGATGATTTTTAACAAAGACACATAATTCGTAGATATATAAACATGGTACTGTCAAAATGTTCAAATCCTTAAAAAGTGGTCTACAGGATGTCAATGAATCAACATTACAAAGTGCCCTTATGCATTGTTACTGTGCTATTAGCGCTCGATTTATGTGACTAATGCATCTCTACTATTTCCCACTTCTACTTCTCTATAATTATTTCACAGTTCTAATAAATCTGATCCCCGACCTAGGGTACGTAGCATACCAAGGCCGCGTGCCCGTCTCTCTAGATTTATACCTGCGCCTACGCAGAGAAACTCGCACGCACCTGGCCGATCCTAATTACTGATCTAACGGCGTTAGGGTTAACCTTTAATTACAGATATCGACTCGCGCGCACCTACTAATGGCTGTTTAGGAACTTACTAGAAATATGGCTTTACATTACCTGCGTAATCGTAAAAGGCACATTAAGATACAAGGCAGTGCTTCCTTGTTCGCTCCTACATATTTTGTAAGAAGGCCGACCACCATCGTCCCATAATGTATTTGGCATTTACTTTATCCATAAATAATGATATCATCCATACCACAATATTACTAAAACCCTTTGGAAATTCAGCGTGAATTCCCACAAACTCAATGATAAATGCAATTTATCACTCGACGATTTGATAAATAGCTGTTTAACTCGAATTGTAAGGTAACACCACGTATTTGGTAAGGTTAGCTATGCTATGACTTATACAATCATAAATTTCGATAACTAAATGCTAACTTCATAAAATTAATGCTGTATGTATTTAGAAATACCTACGAGTTGAGAGGCGTTGGGATTATGTTTTATTTATGTCTAAGTAACGTTGTTACTTCATCCGCCTATAATTCCGTCACAATTTTTATGGTGATCTGAATACGTGTTTGACCTTGTGGTTCGTGAGATTGCTCTCACCTGGTGAAACATGCGTGGAAGACAAAGCACGCGATCTCAAGACATGCCTGCTTGCCTTGAAGATTCCCAATATTGCAGGTTTTAATCATGTATACTCGTGTCAAATATAATATTTATGTAGGTATGTTTATCCATAATCTAGAGCTTTTTTGCTTAGTTTATGACCAGATCATTGGTGTAAGTATGCGAAATATTTATTTATTTAAATATATCTTTGTAACTTATTAGATAAATAAATAAATACAAAAATAGTTACAATTTAATATAATTATCGAAGTAATTGATTACAAATACTTTTAGAACTGCAGAAAACAGTGACAATACGGAAACACTCGTTTCCCGAGTCCCGACTCGCACTTCGCCGATTTTTTAAAATATAAAATTTACTCCTTCGTGTCCTCAACATTACTCACACAATATTTTATCAGTGTGATGAAGATGAGATGCCTGAATTAGACCCGTCAATGGGCAGACGTCATTTCGTTGGTTCGGAACTTTCAAAAATCTGTCATCAATTAATGTAATGATGACGTTCAACTGTAATCGATGCTGATGATTTTCGATATTTGCGATAAGCTGTGTGTCGTTGTAATAAGAACTTCGCAAAATATTTATGAAACGATTTATTTTGCACTTGAAAAATACGCTGGCGGTGTCATTATTACTGACATTACTGTCACTGTGACAAGGTACTAGAGTCGATTTCCTTGAGGGTACAAAAGCAGTCGGAACTCTGAAAGGGACTCGACAACAGTGGTAGCCCCCATAGAGACTTTTGTTCAGGACGTTAAAATCTATATTATATCAAAATCTCAGAATATTTAACTGTAACCACATTTTCCATACTTTTTGTACGGGGTTCTTTCTTACGACATTGATCCAAATAAGAAATGCAAGGTACTGTAACTCATACACTAGAGACGTGATTAGTAGAATTGTTTTCTTTGTCGTCCGCATCAAACATTCTTGCTTATAAAAAGGGGCAAAAAAGTTGCTCGTGCGCAAACACTATTGCGCGCACCGCACCACAAGATTGCTATAACGGCTGCGGTACAATGAGAGAATGATTCCATTATTGTCTAAGATATACGAGTATTATATCTACCTGTTTCGTTGTTTGTTCTGTTATACGAATACTTACTTTAATGGCATGTTTTAACCGACTGTACCAGGAAGATATAGGCAATTGATTTTCGGGTGTGTTTTCAATGTTACCTCCTGTTGCCTAAAGGGGTTTACGACAACTGGCTATCTTATCTCTGACAACCGGAACACAACAATGCTATTAACATTGCTGTTTGGCCGCAGATTTAGATAAGATGATGGTTGCTCTAGCCAGGCGATATTTAAAATGTTGTACCCCCAACCAAACCGAATATTAAATGTATGCCCCACTGGGGATCGAACCTGCGACCTCCGATTCGTAAACCCTATGTTATTTACATTGAGCCACGGAGGCGGTCTAAAAACTTAACTTGTTCAGGGTCTTATCACAATAGTGATGTCGCGGTTTGTTTGTTATGCGCAACGACATTCTACAAATTTGCAAAATCCTTCTAAATTAAGACAAATTATCAAGAGCAACACAAAGGCACCTTCTCCGCAAATGAAACCCAAATACACGACATGAAACTATTATCTGTGATATAAGGGTATCCCCCAAGGAGAAGGGGGACAAGTAAAGGACGATCCTGTTTTCTACATACACCACAAACTTCACCAATCACTGTGATCGTAATTTTCGTTATAAATAATAGTGCAAATAATTAAAACAAGCGCTTGAAAGCTCTGAAATTGTGACAACATGACTAAGAGTCGAAAAATTTAGCACATTGCCCTCAAACCAAGTGACAGGGAAGAGTGCGGTTTTTGTTTCACTTTCGTTGGAGGCGCGCGCGTCGGCGCGTGACGGCGGAATGTGGGTCCTGCGGCGCCTGCGCAGCCGGCCTCGTTGGTGTCACTAATTTATTATTATTATTATATTATTATAGACGAGCAGCATTACTGCTGATATGTCTATGTCACAGTGTTGGAAAGTATTTCACAACAAATTTTACTTTTTTTGTAAAAATAAAAATAGGTTGTAGTATTACACCAAACCAACAAACCCACAAATTCACCCACCAATGTTCAACAAATATACATAAAACATACAAGAGCCAGCGGTAGTCCAAAGCCGGTGGTCTTGAGTAGAAGTAGTAGTAGTACATTCGAAGTATTTATTATTATGCATACTTATTACAACTTCGTTCGTTGGATTCACTGAAAAAAAAAATGAAGTAACTTGCATGCCTGAGAAGAAAAAAGGGCTCCAACTCAGCATGTAGCCGTTCACTACAACGCTCGTTTTCAGTAGAGCCCCCAAATGACGCACGGACACTGGTCAACAAATATACATACAAATAACAATTACAATTAATAGAAGTAATCAGCAAGATGCGATGAGAGGATACGTGTAACTCGCACAACGAGGTTTCCATCCATTGACCACATAGCCCATAGACTTCTATAACAAGTGGGGGGCATCTGTGAACACATTAGGGGTTCTATTACATAATCTCAACGTTATCGTCATCGGTTATGTTCTGACATGTGATTGGTTGGCTCATCGCTTGCTCCGCAATTTGACGGTTTCTCATTGGTCACTGTAATCGATGACGATACCGATGACGTTACATAATGTAAGGGCAAGGTTGTATTCGATTGAACACAAGCCCAAACATTTCTAATTTGCTAGTCCTTACAACTAATTACTCGTACAATCAGAGGCTCTGTCGCCACACATAAAAAACAAACGATATGCAGTTCCCCACTTCCTTCATACCTCAGTTAGTTGACAGAATTGATTGGGCATAGTAGACGTCTAATATGGAGTGACGAGGATGATAAAATAAGGAATGAGTATGTAAGAGGGAGTTTAAAAGTGGCACCTGTACAGAAAACTTGAAAGAAAATCGTTTGGCTTGGTATGTTATGAGGAGGGATGAACGCATGTTACTAAGAAAGTAATGAATATGGATGCCGATGGATGGCAAGGAAGAGAAAGACCACGGAAAAGATGGGTGCATTGTGTGAGGGATGAGGCATAAAAGGGCCAGATAAATTAGGACCAGGGCAAGAAGATAATGATAATGAGTAAGCGATAGACGTACGAAGCGTATGGGTTGTGTGGTCGATGGTTCCATCTCTTATATGCAATCAACCAGTCAAAAATTCAAATGTTATGGCACAAAGACAGCGTAAGGCTAGAATTAAACACGCCGACACAATGCTTGAAAATGTACCCAAAACTGATTTCACACGAATTCCTTACCGAACTCGGAACAGGTATTGCGAATTCGGATAATTACTTTAATGTGTATCGGCGTAATTTTTCCAATGACTTTCACTGTCTGTCAGTACTTTCGCTTTTACGTTTTTATAAACCTTCCGTCAGTACGTAGTAACATTGATAATGTGTGGTAGCTTTATCATTTGCCAAGAAATCTTCTTTTGCTACCTGATTTACCTACTTTATGATCTAGCTAGACGGTTACAGTAGTGTGGAGAGCAGCAGTGGACATATAGGTACCTCCTAAATGTGTGTTTCGTCAACTTCCATGTTTCAGCCGCGTAAGTCATTACGTGTAGGACGGACTGATTGGAGACTTTCGTCTAGACTTTGTCAACTTCGACTCCAACCTTAGTATTCTACCAATATTCTACACTGAAAAATTTTACCGAACTAATTTGTTTTTTTATGCACAACAGGTTGGTATTTGACCTGAATCACACCTGATGTTAAGTGAAGATAAGGTCGAAGGTGGAAGCGTACTGACCGGGAAACCCCAACACATTTGGGGGACTGGCTATTTTATCTCTGGCAACCGGAACACAACAATGCTATTAACATTGCTGCTTGGCGGCAGATTTAGATAAGATGGTCGTAGCTAGTCTGGCGGACATTTAAATTGCCCTACCACCAACCAAACCGAGTGCTTAACATGTACCCCGCTGGGGATCGAACCCGCGACCTCCGAATCGTAAACCCATGTTTACATTGAGCCACGGAGGCGGTTGAAGGTTAAGGTTCATACTTGCATGTGCATTAATAAACAGTAACTTATAATTAATAAAACGAAATTATGCATACAACAAATAAATTTGAACTCTTAGGTTCTGATGTTCATGAGTTCTGTTCAAACTATTCCCAAGTCTACAATTTTTCTAGTTTAGGAATTAGGAATAAGATTTTTTTACAATGGATAGCTGATTTATGTGTTCTCTTCTGCGCCTACGGTTGCTCCCGTATCTAAAATTCAGGTTAATTCCTAGCTCAGCAGCTGTGGGTGGGTGCTCACAAAACTCCGTGTAAACTTTTTATGTAAATTGATATGGGACAAGTTCCTGCAATAAAGATTTTTATTTTATTTATTTATTATTTAATACCTATTTATCATCCTGTTTCAATTTAACTGTACCTTATATGACTATAAAATATTTGTTGTTGTTGTTGTCGTTGTCATCGCTTTCCTGTGTTGTATTTTAATTACAATCTTCTCAACATTCATTTCAGTGATTTTTGGGAAAATCATGTTGCAATAGATTGAAATACTCGTACAAACATTAAAATTTTAATAGTTAATCATCGTGTGTCATTTAATCCAACGCCGGCAGACAGGTTTGTAGAGAACGCAAAAAATTGATGAACTCGTGAGGTTTCGCCGAAAGCATCACGGGCTGAAGTCTCATAACTCATATGAGTAATGGTGAGGTCATTGACTCTCTGTACTGGTCGTTTTTCTAACTTTGAAAGTTTTTGTATAGTAGAGTATTACATACATACAATAGAGTACCTATAAGTAATGTGGATGCTTGATATGTTGCACTACGAGAATCCTTGTATTTTCCTTAAACTAGAAAAAAAATGATTCACCGTCCCTTATAAACGCTTGTCACAAAATCTTTCGTTTGCCTTTGCGGACTATGTTAGGCTAAAATTCGTCAGTCGCTGGCCTTTCATTGACCAGATCCCGGAAACTTAACAGCTAAGTTTTTTTAATACACGTAGGAATTGTTAAATCAGGCGCCTTTTTTCACTTCACCTACAAACTCCCCATAAAAAATATGCACGTTTCACCGTCTTGCGTGCGGATTACTATCTCTTATGTGTCTGCATTTCTGCATCTCACAAAAGGTTTTAATATAATGTATAAATTTTTTATATACGTTTTATATTGGGTCACCTATGACATTGGAGTTTTTTTTCTTCGTTAATCAAATGTACCAATTTCTGCGATTTTCAAAGCTATTTCCAAATGTGTTTTTATTTGCAAAATGGAATATTATTTCAAGGTTTCCCATGAAATATTTTTTAATTTCTGGGCTAAATCACATAATAAAAAAAAATGAACAGAGCTCTTTTCATGTGCTTACCATAATCATTTCTTAATTTGCTGAAACTTTTATAAAGCGGTTACTTTTAAAAATTAACGCTGCCTATACTTAACTTAATGCTATCCGATAATACACACAAAGTTTAGCTAAATTTGGATTTGCCGTTCCCAAAAAAAATCAAAAATGTTTGTATGGAGAAAACAGTCTTAATGAAATTCTTCATACAAAACGCCAATTTCATAGGTAAGGACCTTAATCATTTATATAAATTTAATATAAAAGACTGATGTTTGGATCCACAAGCGCTTATGTTTTGAATGTTTCTGATTACCCTATTTCAAACTATTTAAAGCAAATGGGTACACTTCCTGTACTCAAAGTTTGCTTGGATAGCTTTCGTTCATATTCCATGATAGCTGTTGCTCCGTCCGTCCGAATGGTCCATAAAAATCATTAACAAGCCTATGTTAAATTTTGCTGTACCAATAAAAACAAAGCAATATAGAACAAGTTACAATACATGTTTCATCACAATCATCATCATACCAGCCACTGGAATCCACTGCTGAACAGAATGTAGGCCGTATCCAACCGGTCACTCTGGAATTCTATGGGGGAGGCCTATGTTCAGCAATAATATGTATTTTATTTACTTCTATTTATTTATAATTTATTGCACACGAGTACACATAAAAGTCAAATACATACTAGATACAGGATGTACAAAAGGCACTAGCACTGTACAAATGTATTGCTCCATTGCTCACAAATACTCCGTAAACTTTTTCGACAACTAAACATTTATTTGTCGAAAAAGTTTATGGATTGTCGTTTACAAATGTGCCTTAAAGGTATTTTCATAAAGTAGCAACAAACTCAAATAGCTTCATTAAATATGTTCGTAAATTTTTGTATCCATTCGAACTTTTCCATTATTTTTTTTCTCTTATAATTAATTGTAAATGTTTTGACATGGATTATTTATTGTAAAGAAGACAATGCCCTTTACAGCAGGTAACTGGTTCATAGGATTTAATGAGTAAGTTGACAGTGCCTCTCTATAGCAGCTGACTAGTTTATAAGTTAATCGACAATGGTGTCGATTCGGATGTACACCAACTAAACTAAAACCAGTTATGGAGTGGTGCCGTCGCATCGTACTGTTCCAGGGAGAAAGATACAGTACTACTCTAAAACTGGTTTTAGTTTAGTTTAGTTGGTGTACATCCGAATCGACACCAATACCACATTAACAACTACTATTTATTACTTTACATAATTCACCTACATAGCACAATTGTAAGCTATTGTCCCATTTACGTTGACGTATCGGAGTGCTCCAATATGCTTATGGAAATAAAGAATTATGAGTAGGTATGAACGTGAGAGTAAGAGGCAACTTATACTAAGTAATTATTTACAGCTCTATCGTACATCAAATGTATAACACGATAATGAAAAACTTACAACCTCAACAAAGGAAAATCTGTATCTGTTCTATGTACATAATTACTTTTTAATTATGTGGGAATATTTTGAATTAGCAACACATGTGATTTTGCAACTTTCGAATATTCAGTCCAGGTTGCATGACAATGCATTGGAGACATTAATTTAAACGCTAAGTCGGCGGTTCGCGGGTAGAGGGCATAGGGTTGTCAACGACCAAAAATTTGATTTTCTAATTTCTAACAAATATTCGGTCTTTGTGGGTAATTCTATGAAATAAAATCTTTTTTTATTTTTTTTCATTAGACTGGAAAGCAATGCTTGCCAATATAATTACATTAATTCAATATGTTAGGTTCAATGACATTTGGCAAATGTTGAACAACTTTCGCAACGAAAGGAATGGAAGTAATTAACCAAATTATCTCTAAATAGATCGCTTTCCGCGTCTGTCTGTTTATGCGCTTACTTGTTCTAAACTACGCAACTTTTAATATCAATATCATTTACACGTTATACACATTATATTTATGGAAAGTAATTGCACCCGTGCGGAGCCGGGCCGGGTCGCTAATATTTTTATGTAATATGATGTGATGCCATACAGGAAAGTGCTAAGAAAATCTAATCACAGTAACATAATCACAAGCTACCATCTGTAAATAGGTAACCCTGCGTTAACCGTGGCAGTCAGTAGGTACCTATGCTTCGCGCGCGCAGTGGGTGTCGATGATTTACGTCGGCTTGTCTACGAGCTCCTTCATTCATATTTATTATACCCGGCGATTTTTTTCAACATTAAATCTTACTCGATGACGTATATGACACACCGACACGGACCTATCCAGATAGTTAACTAGTTTGTGTAGCCAATAAAATAATTTCAAGTAGTATGTGTATTTGTATGATTGGAAAATTCATCAGGTACCTATAATACCACTAAAGATGATCCTTTAACTCATTACCTCCAGTTTCATGTTATTTTAGGTTGAGTTCATGTACCTGGCTGATAGAGACTTCGCTCTGGAAGTACATCAAAATAAACAAGTATATTTTTTAAATGCAAATATCCTGGTCACGGCCCCAAATTTGAAACCTACTTCAAACGTTTCTAATAATTTAGAAGCGTCACGAGCGATAAGTTTCTTACTTCATCAATTAATTTTGAAATTTGAATTGGTTTAAATTGGGAGTTTTAAAATAAAGTAATTTAACTAGACGACGACATCGAACCGCTTATTAGAAAAAAACTGTAAATTGAATAATAAACATTTTTATAGACGTTTAATAGATAACCATAAACTCCTATACATGTAATTAAGTAGAATCAACATGCAAAAATATTCATTTAGTTCTAAATGATGGCCTTAAATGGCTACATGTAATGTTAGCTCGTAACTATGATTTGTGTGGGGCATGGATAATAATATGTCTCTATAAACGGGGATAAATTGAAACATAGGTGCGCGCGAGCCGCCAAAGCGCGCGAACCCGTCGACGCCATCTTGTTTATTTTGTCAATTAATATCGCCCCGCGATACGTGATCACCTTAACTAGCGATTAAGATTGTAGATTGGAATGGATACAGTGAATAAATGCTATCGGAGATGAAAATAAACGGTCAAGATTGGTTGCAAAACTAAACAAAGTTGCACAAGTAAGTGAAAAAGGCATTTGAAAAATATTTTTTATGATATGGTCAATATAGATATTACTGTATATGGACCGGGTCATTGAAACAAGTAAAATGACACCAACTCATTGCAATGGCGCCAAACTGATGACAGTTCTAGTTCTAGTTTGACGGTCGCGTTATTAGCCTATTCCATATAATTACATCATTAAATTAAATAAATAAAAAATAACTTGGAGAAAATATGAGGTCTAAATAAATAAACTACCGATGCCAATAACTTCTATTTCACTTACCTAATATGCCCTGCCCTATTTTTTCCTTACGGTACGGTTTCATCCGGTATATCTACTTGTAAGCATGTAAGTAAGTAATTTCTTTAAAAACCTACAATCACACTATACTCATTTCAATATTATATTCTGAATATAATCTACAGAAGTAGTGGCTTGGCCTGGGGCAATAACTGCGTTCGTTCCTCAAAACTCTATAATTTTGCACCTTACTTAAAAACTCGGTTAGCATAAAAATAGCGCTGAGGTGTTGACTAGCAGCAACTAGTATGTTACTGAGTATAGGGTGACAATGTAATAACAAGAAATATGAGAGGAAGGCGTGCGAAACAGCAGTGTTTAAATCTGAAGAGTATGGAGAACCTAGTACTTACTAGGACTCTGGAAAACTTTGATAACTAGAATACTACTTTAAAATATGTGTAATTCTTGCAATATTTAGTTTAAATATTAGGGTGAACCGTGTGGTTGCAGCATGTCAATGCTGCCAAGCTTTGGAAGGCAGGCCTAGTGTGTAGGGGACAAGGTATAGCTTTGATAAGATATTGTTCGTGATAGTGACCCTGTCAGCGAAACCAACGGTTACGGGTTTGAATATGCGAGGGGTAAATATTTGTGTGATGAATACGAACATTTATTTCCGCAAGTCAAGGATGTTTATATAAATATTTATGTATGTTTATCCGTTATCTGGTTTCCATAGTACAAGCTTTGCTTACTTTGGGACTAGAGGATTGGTGTAAATGTCCAAAATATTTATTATTATTTTTATGACCAGCTTTAACAAGAATCTAAAACCAAAAGTTCATGGAGGTATCTTAAATCCAAAAAGATACATAGGGTCCCCTAACACCCTGTAGGGCATTAATATTCGAAACAGCATGTGTAGGGAAAAGATCTAATAAGGATACTTATACTAAGTGGCGATAGCAGATCGCGTGCACAGACAGACAGACAGACCGAGCTAAACGCTTTCAAAGAAATACCACTACAATTTCACATAATGAGGGGCTCATTTGTATTATTTGATCGCCGGACCGCCAAGATGTGCGCAGATGCGGGCACGTAATCAGGCACAAGGGCCTCCTAAAGTACGTCTACGCTATCCCTGTCTTTATAAAACTCTTCTAATGACGCACTACGAACTGTGTTTTAGGGTAATTATTTAGCAGGGTATCTTAATTGTCTATCGTATAAAAATGGTGTCATTTGTACATACATGTAATTTGAACATTCATTTAGCTAAAACTTCTCAACAATTGATAGTTTGCCCATTCAGAGATAATTGTAAATAGAACACTTGACCGTTCATTGAACTTAAATCCTTATTCCTCCCCTGTTTACAGATACCTAACTACCCACCAGTCGATATTCGAACGTAAAATCGTAAATAATCACCTAAAGGGCGCATATTTTTAAATTGCGTTTTGCTCTTGTCTGTGGCCTTGCATGCTATCCACTCGTTATGATTCGTTCAATTATCCACACGAGTTGAAGGGAATGCAATCGACCTTTTGCACTTCGATAATGCAGATATTGGAGTCAAGATATATTCACTTGAAAGTAAATATAAGATTATCTTACTTCGCTAGTGACCCGGCTTTGGGGGCAACTAATTTAACAAGCCATATCCCGGAATTAACACATAACTTTTGATTTATATTCTAGCTCTCGTATGTCTGTTTACTAGGAACAGTCTATCAAAATTTGCCAAGTGTAATGTAGTTGTCTAGATTCAAAAAAAGCTCTATCGGAGGCCCATTGAAAATTACAAGTTACAAGGGCTATTTCTAAGTACAATGCGTATCAAATTAGCAATTATGATATGAGGAAATTTAATATACTAATCACATTGCATTAGTACATAGAATTGTACTTGTAAATCGTAGTTTGGTGAATGCATCTCCTTGGAATTTCACGATGATAGGGTATAGTCTCCTAAATAAGTTCAACGATATTATTTGGAATTTCACTTTATGTTATGTAGTTACATTAGACATTACTTGTAAATTGATATTTTCTCGTAAGAAAGTCAGCATAATCTTGTATTTTATTAGCAGCTGTGCAGTGGCACGGAAAGTCGTTTTACTTGAGTGATCGCTCGTAATTTGCTTATTGATCGCAATTTGTGTTAATTCGTTGGGAAATATGGATACACAGCGAGTCAAGTTCACTTTCCATACTAGTCTATTGTGTGATAATAATTTTTGTAGCTTTCTATCGGGTGCAATTTCTTTAGTATTATTAGATTTATCACCCATTATCATCTTTTCGCCAATAGTGACTTATTGCGAAGGTTTATATAGTAGTTTTTAGATTGATTCCAATTTTACTTGCGTTACCTCTTTGCGTAATTCTGTACTTAATAATTGAATAACATTGGGTATACTTTTCGATTAAGTACTTCATTTAACCTTATCTTAGGTTATGGTTATAGCTCTTTCTTCCAATTTCATGTAACTCTCAATTATTTTTTTAATTATTGCAGTGTACACCGACCAGCCGGTTTCGTCAGCGTCTCCACCGACCCGGGACAAAATAAATGGGGAAGAGAAGGCGCGTTCTCGACGCCGTGACACTTGGGCTGAGCCTACCGCCACGCCGGCGTCCGATGAGGGTATAACACCTTATACATTTTTGCAGGCTTTAAACTAATGTCTTAGACCAGCATTTTTAAAGTTGTTGATGCTTTTGACATAATAGGTGCTGCATACGTGAATTTATTTGGAATCTACTTTAATAACTGCTTCTCGATTTTGCAGCCGGTGTGGGCGTTCGCTCACCACTCCTACATCAACATCAGCAATACGACGAACAGTTGCGTGACATAGCTGCGTCTCTCACAAGACCTCGCTCCCGTCGAGCTCTACCGCCAACATTAGAACGACCTACGCGGTTACCGCCTGATAGACTTCCGGTGTGTATATGAGAAATTATCTTTATTACTAAATTTTACCCTCGGCTTCGTTTTCTTGTGATTTTTTGTTTCAATATTGTCCCAACCGTGTATCGTATCCAGAACCTTTGCATGGCAGCCGAGGTACTATACTCTACACCACGGAAGTTGTCATTAAAAGGTCCCTTAGGATTAATTGACATTGCTAATATTAGCTTCTTTGGTCAAATCGATTTTCATTCATTCATTTAATTATTTTGTTTATAATAAGTTAATTTATTAAAACGCCCAAATTAATTAATAAAGTAATATCTTAAATTACTTCACATCTATTTCAAAATGAAATAATTAATAAACGGATTATCAAGAAACGCAGGCTATTGGCCGTCTAATCAACAAATTATGAAATGTAGGTACTTCTGTTCGCCGAATCTATCTGCCGCATAAAAAATGCTATTAATCATTACACCCAAATAAACTTATATAAACTTTTGCAGGTACGTGGCTCACCAGACGGTGGCGCACCACCGGAAGAAGGCAGCTCCAGTTCAGCAAGCGAAGGCAGCGAGCCAACAGATGTAGTGGAATCTACTGAAACAGCCGAGGCTGGCAGAGTTGAACTACCAGCCGAGAGACTACTGCACGCGAGAGCAGGGTGGTTGCAAAGACGAGGTCCAGGAGGCTGGTCGCGCCATTGGTTCGTTCTGCGAGGCGCTGCCTTGTTATACTTCAGAGACCCACACGCAGAACACAGAGGGCTGATGGACGGAGTTATTGACCTGAGTGGGGTAGCAAGAGTAGTGGAGCTGCCAACATCTGCATCGACAAATGGATATGCTTTTGAAACTGAGGTAAATATTCCATTTAGTATCTTGAATCTCAGTGGCATTATGAGTGAATGTGATATAATAAATGTTATTTTCATGTTTCAGATATGGGATGGCAAACACATTGTATTATCAGCTGTAACAGCAGGAATCAGAGCGAACTGGGTGTCAGCCATTCGAAGAACAGCCGGCCTTCCGGATTCTGGTCCACTATCGTTAATATTACGAGAAGACTCAATCGATCAGACTTCAGAATCATCGGCATCACCAGTGACCCCTGTTACACCAATTACTGGGAGGTCAGCGCCTTTTTCATCTGATGAAGAGTACAGGACAGCTTCCGAAGGTGGTCGGAGAGATAGCGCTGATTGGGGTGATGTAGCACCCCAGCCACCACCTTCTCCAATCCTCAGTCGTACACCAATATCCAAAGTCAAAGAAAAAGTTCGCGCGAGAGCTTGTCATCAAATATTACCTCGAAATGACCTATCCAAAGGCGACAGAGATGAAATTGATGCTTCCAAAGATAAGGAACGCCCAGCCGACGAAATTGACGAAAACGAAAAACCGAATGAGCCACGAAAACGTAGTTACATCTCAACTATCGACAAACAATCTATAGAAATCGATGACTTACGCAAACAACTGAAACTAGCTCTGAGCGATGTTAATTCTGCCGAATCAGAACTAGCAAGATTGAGAAAACTTAAATCCGATGCAGCATTACGAGAGAAGAAAATGGAAGAATTAGTCACAACATTGCAAAAGAAAGAAGAAGAATTATCAGTCAGGACAAAAGAAGCCGAAAACTTAGATACAATAAAGCAACTTTACAACCAAGATAAGACCATGTGGGAAAATAAGTTGACAGAGACCCAGAATTTCTTAAAAGAGTCAACAGAGCACTGTGAACTCTTAACAAGGCAGTTGGCATCAGCGCAGGATACGATCAAACAATTACAACGAGAACTAAACGAACTTAACGAAAAACTACTTAAGAGTGTCAGAGACAACGATAACTTATATACCCGAATAAGGGAACTAGAGGGTCGTGTAGTTGCTGAATCACCGACTAAAGAGAAGAGAAAGAGTATGGATTCTCTAAGCGATCTCACAAATTTGAACCAAGATTTAAATCTGGAATCAATGGAGAAGACCAGACTCATTGAAGAATATGTTGAATTGCGAGGAAGATTCCTAAAAGCGATTCAAGAAATTAAGGCTATGAAAAAAGAACTCCGGGATTCTCATAACATGTATGATGAACTTGAGATTACGAACATGAAATTACAAAATGAAATGAAGTTGCGGGAACAGTGTAGTAAATCAGAAATAGATCTCATGGCCGCTCGTATACTAGACTTAACCCAAAAATTAACAGCTTCAGATAAACAAGTACGAACATTGAAACATAAAATTCAGAAATCTGAATCGAGAGAAAAGAGGCGTAGCTTATCGCTGAAAGGAAGAGAATCTTTTACACTTGGTAAAGAGGTCGAAGAAAAGTTAACAGAACTGGAAAATAAAATTACTATGTTGGAGTCAGGTGAAACTGTTCCAACGATAAATTCTCCTAAGAGTGCATCACCTGCCAAAGATAAAGTGACAAAATCTGACAGCCTATCAGATGAAAAAAGAATGAAAAGACTGGCCGCAAGACTTAGAAGAAAGTCTTTAGACAGCGCAACGAGTTCAGAACCAATGAAGATGTTAGTACGACTCAGTTCATTAGAAACCAAAGTAGCCTCCGCTTTGGAGAATCGCCGCGACCTCACAAACTCTTGCGAGTCTTTAAGTCAAGCAACGAGATCATCAGACAGTCCAGTTTTCAACTCCGATAGTCCAGAATGTTCTAGCGTCGGTACACAGTCACAGAGACACCTTCTGGATAGGCTTCAGAGTTTGGAAAGTGTAGTGATACATTCAAGGAATAAGGTGAATGAGTGCTTATGTCAAATGAGCGCAATGAGAGCAGCTAAGTCAAGAAGATCACCATCCCCAAGTCTTGAGAAGAAGTATAGCATCAGATCGATGGAGAAATGTTTAACAGACGTAAGTAAAAGACTGCAGGAATGCTTTGACAAGTGCGTTGTGGATGGTGATCAAGCACACGATCATGACGTGAACGACAGTGTTGCTCAAGTGGTCGTGCAGCTTGAAGAGCAGTTGAGAACAAAGCTTCTAGAAATATCTAAAAGAAAAGCATCTCTATATGAGGCAGGCGAGCTAACACAGAGGAAGAGCTTAGAGATTTTGGCGGAAAAATTGGCATATGAAGCAGTCCTTATTAGTAGGATCCAAGAGGCATTAGAATCGTCCAATGGCAGTCGATTCTTTGCAAGGTTAATAAAGTCTGAAATAATCGAAACTAGTCAATTAATCGATAATCTTAAATGTAAGATAAATGGCGATAACTGCAAGAGCATCAACAACACGAGGAGTTCACTCGATTATCTAGCCAAGATATTGTCACGAAAAATTGATATCATGAACAACTCTAGAGAAAATCGTGACCTTAGGAAGTCTGAGCTGATAATACAGAGTGCAGACCTCGAAGCTCTGAAATCATCGCAAAAAGAAGTCGCCGATGCTGTTGACAAATACAAAACAGAGAAACTGGCAGAGTTATGCTCTGCACTAGCATGTGAAACTCTCAGCTATGTAACGCCTAGTGACAGCGATTTCGAACAACAGCGAGCGAATATTGAGGCTGCGAGAGTACGCGAAGCTTGGGCGGCTGCAAGGGACGCACTTGGCGCAGAATTGGTACAAGCCGAGGTAACGCGCGCATTGAGTCGCGCCGCTCAGCTTTGCGAAGATCAGCTCGACGACGCTCGAAGATGCCGGCTGACTCTAACAGCGCAAGATCGCTCCGATTTAGAGCTATGGTGGCAAGCCGCGCACGATCATCTCCGTTGTGAAATGGACGTGGCCGTTAGAGATATTGCGTCTCGTTACAGAGAATGTTTGACTGTCGACCGCCGCACGAAGGAAAGCTCGCCGGGTGTCGATAGTCGCGTTCTTCTGCAGCAGCTAGCCGACGTCCTCGCGCAGAAGGCGCTGGTCGACGCTCGGATCTCAGTGGTCGAGGGCACGTACCGTGCATCCTCGCCGCAGGACAGTGATAGTTTACAGCGATCGGACGCCATCTCCTCGCTGGATACCGACCCGTCGCAGGAGGCGGAGTTCGTGTACCTATTCCAGCACTTCTCGAACGAGTGCCGAGCTCTCTTCTCCAGTGACTGTTCGGGTAACAGTGAAGACTCGATGAAGATCGGCGAGAGCCTCGAGCGGGTGGAAGCGATGGTGGCTGCGGTGGCGCTGCAGTTGGGCGGCGCCGAAGAGGAGACGATGGCCGCAGAGGGGATGCTGGACCGCGTCGAGGCGCTGCGGCGTCGCGTCGAAGCTCTGCAAGCGCTGGTGCCCTGCCAGCACTGCAAGCAGCTGCAAGACGCGCTCGATAGGTAAGAGTCACGCAGAAATATTACCGAGTCAATAACCGAACTTTTTAATGAAACAAAAAATATCGGTTTTAGCGAGAATGCTATTACGAGCCCGTGTGCATGTAGAGTTTTCATGTGATGTGCGTTCAAACAAATATTTAAAAAAACTGTTTTAATAAACATATTGTTTGCCTTTATGATTACACTTGCTTCTTATTTGAGAAATCTACTACCGCGATATTTCGCTGACTCTTGCTTACCCTTTGCACCGAAATACAATAATGCAGGTATTGACACTCAGAGTAGAAATAGAGGAGGGTGGTACGCACCCAGACGGCTTTGAAACATGCATTTACCACTATCATCTGACCAGTGACCATATCAGGCTGGCCACTGGTCGGGTCAATTAAACATTTTCAAGTCATATTTCTACCCTTTGAATTCAAATCTTTTGACAATAGTTATTTAGCTATTTTATTTTCTAATTTAGTTAGACGCTTGGAGTAAACCTTGTTTGTTGTTTATATTGAGTCACGGAGGCGTTTTAAGTTAGACAAAAATTGATGATGAGTACTGTCCGAAGCAGGTTACAGACGGAGCGCGCGCGGGGCGAGTGTGCGCTGGCGCAGCAGGCGGGCGCGCTGGCGGCGGCGCGGCGGGCGCGCGCGCAGCTGCAGGCGCAGCACGAGCGGGAACGCGCCGCGCTCCGGGAGCGCGCCAGGACGCTGCAGCGGCGGCTGGCGGCTCTCGACTCCGAGTATTCCGCGCAGCTGGACAGTTTACGGGCTGCTTATCAGGTCAGTATTATTTTCTGATTTAACGATTGTTATGTTTGTAAGGACGTCCGTCTAAATTTTGACCTAGGATAAAGCCTAGAATTCTTGAAAAATTCTATCATTTTACATATTTAATACAATTTATAATTTGTTGTCAATTATGTAGTTGTAAGGTAGCGTTGACCCCTCACAGAAACCAATGTAGGTATATAAGGGCATTTTAAATATCCGCCTGGCTAGCTACCACCGTCTTATCTAAATCTGCCGCCAAGCAACCAAGTGAATAGCATTGTTTCCGGTTTGCGGGTCAGTACGCTTCCACCTTCCACTTCATCTTCACTTAACATCAGGTGTGATTGAGGACAAGTACCAACCCGTTGTGCATAAAAACAAATGTTACAACAAGGTCCCTGGTTGATTTAAAAGTATATTAATTATCTAATAAACGCTTCTCACTTGCAGAGCGCAGTGGCAGCAGATACGCACGGCGACGGGCTTCGAGCGCGATACCAGCAAGAGATCGAGCAACTGCGAGCTCTCTGCGAGAAGGGACTACTGGCCATGGAGAGCTCTCATCGCCGCATCGTGCGGGAAATGGAGGAGAAACACCGCGCGGAGAGGGAGCAACTCAGGTAACCTTGCGTTAATCAAAGGCAGACATTTCATGCTATAACTATCCTCTAGTATTAGTAGTTCGATGATTTAGTCCGACGATCGAACTGTTACACTGTGCTATAGCACAGTGTAACAAATACTCTCCCTCTAGAAAAGTTTCGGATCGCTGACAGCTGTCAAACGGAGTTAAAATATATCGGATAAATTTTTAGATATTGTTGATTATATTTTGCATGAAAACTAGTTAATATGGCTAATGACCCGTATAAATTTGGTGAACGGAACCTCCTGTGTTGTTTCGGAAAGTTTTGGGCGACTATAGTCACCCGGACGGTTGAGTGGCTATGGGCAAAATGTTTATTATAACATAGTGATGCCGAACGTAGACGTAGGGGAAGTGTTCACTCTGCAAAAGAAATGCATAAGAATTTTGATGAATATTAAACAAACGGAAACGTGTAGACCGCATTTTCGCAAACTTAAAATTCTGACACTAGCGTCCATATATATCCTTGAAATATGTAAGTTTGTAAAAAAACACCGAAATATGTTTCCCGCGCCAAGAGATCACTACCTGAGTTCCCTAAACCTACGACAAAGAAACCAAATAGCTCTACCCTCTTCAAATATGAAAATATACAATTCAGGCCCTTATGTAATGTGTTTAAAAATTTATAACAAGATTCCAAAACGAATACGAGACAATGAGAAATTTATCACATTTAAAAATCAACTGACGAAATACCTACTTGACAACTGTTTCTACACGCTGCAAGAGTTCTTCGAAATCAAGTACAACTGACTATTAGATTAAGTAATAATAATAATATAAATAGTTTTAATGACATGTTATATTATATACGCTCAGTGCCTTCATAAATTTGCTGTGCCCTAACAGGGCGACTAAGTTATAAGCACCATTTACAATAAGACCATTGTATACACTTAGTTTTGCAAATAAATAATTGAATTGAATTGAACATTTTAAGTGATCATTTCGTGTATTACTAAATTGAAATTTTATTAAGTATAGTGTACTCTCAATTTAGCCTGCGCTAAACCTGTACAATATTCTAAATATGATTAGGGTTGTGAGCGCAATTTTGACAAAGTATGTTTGATTACTGATAGATAAAACACTTTTTGAATATTAAACCTATCTTGGTTGTGTGAATAACAAGAAAGTTGTAGCTAGATTTCGCCAAAATTTAAAATCACTTTATCACAATGGACTTCATAAGTACATATCTCCAGCTCTAAATGATAATTTATCTTTGTTTTTTTTATCGTGTAATTTTTTATTAAATTTCTTCACTTAACGTCAGGTGTGATTGAGGTCAATTACCAACCCGTTGTGCATAAAGAAAAAAAATTTAAGTCCCCAAACCCGCATTGGGCCAGCGTGGTGGACTATGGCCCATACTCCCCCATATACGAGGGAAGGCCTATATCTATGCAGTGGGATGTTTACGGGCTGATGATGATGACTAATTGGGTATTACAGGTTGGACAAGGAGCAAGCGCTAGCAGAAGAAACACGTGCAACCTTGGCCGCTTTGGACGCCATGCGCAAGGCACACGAGAGTGAGGTCCGACGTGAAGTGGATAAGTTCAAAGCAGAGTTCCTCAGCAGAGGTGCGGCGACCGGCGAGCTCACCCAACTGAGTTCGAGGCATCAGTAAGTAATGTCTTTAAATATCGAAAGAAAACCTTCTTACAATACAAGTTCTTAGTAAGATTATTAGGGAATGGCAAATAAAATATTTGCTTATTAGCTATTGAGTATTGTACCGATTCATCAGTTCAACAGACGTTTGAATTAATTTTCTTTTATGATAACTTTTTCACCCAGTCGAAACTATTCCCGATTAAAAACCGGTGACCCATTCATGACTACAAACAACTACTTGAACCTCTGGCGAATAACTGTGGGTTTGTACGTGAGGTTGTAGAATGAGCTACCCTTATTAGTTTTTCCACGAAGCAATGGTTTCTTCGAGAAGCGGGTAAATATAGCTCTGAAAGATTGACAACGCGTAGGGCTGCCGGTGTTGCAAGTCGAGTTTCCCTCGTTCGTTGTTTGTCTTTGTTGGTGAATTATTTTTTTTAATTAATATTTCCCACCAGGTGCGGGTGGGTGAATGCCTGGGGGCCGTCAACTGGCCCAACAACAAATCATTGGGACCAGTATGTATTGCCACTTGAGTTAGAAATCTTCCTTTCTAGGCATAGAGGCCTTTTTAGGCATGAATGAACCACCCACATTCCTTCTTAATGTGTGGTGCAGTAACGTACCACACCTTTTTACCATAATAAAGACTACTTTATTAACAGTGTTTAAAACTTTCGTTTAATTCCAGGCAAGAGATGGAAGAAATAAAACGCGAGATCCTCTCTCTGTCTGAGAAGTATTCCGTGAAGTGTGTGGAATCGGCTGCGCTCGAGGAGAGACTCGCTACTGCGACCGCGCAACTCGCGCAAGCGCACAATCACATCATGCAACTTGATGCCAGGTAAGGAAGGCATTTAAATATTTATTTTGTTTGTATCAATTCTGACGTGCTTCTCTGAACTAAACAGTTGTGACTAAACTAAAAAGTTCTAGATTGGTACTATCGCGTCTTAATTCCAGAAAGAAAATGGACTACTTTAAAATTGGTTTTAGTTTAGTTTGGAGAAGTCTTCACGACGCAAGATGCGGCCGCGCGTTACTGTTGTCACAGCTCGTCGTATTTAGTGCTTTCGAGTTTTTGTCCTACTAACACAAAATTTAATTAATTTTACACCTGTAACTAACACCTTTGGATTTATTTGTCCGAATTAAAAACGTTTGAGTAATTTAAGTAGCATGCCTGAGAAATAACCATTTAAAAGGCATGTGAAGTCCCCAACCCGCATTGGACCAAGAGGCCTATAATGATGATAACAATTTAAGTTGTTATTTCTTTTTTTTCAGAAATAAACAACTCCGCGCGCATATAATGTCGGAGGCGAACGAAATGAAGACCTCCGAGGCGTCATCTCTGTCGCAGCTCATTGAGGACACCGGACCGGTACGTTAACTGCTCATATTTTACTTTAATATAAACACAACTTGATCACAAACACGCTTGTACAGCCAAAGCTTTATAGCGCTTCCATTAAAGTCATCATTTCCGAGCCGTGTAGATCGCCATGCTTGCATGAATACATGCACATAACAAAAAACCATTATTAGACATCGCATAAGTTTCGTTAATATAATTTATAAGGTTGCAAATGACGAAGTAAAAGCATCGATTACCTTGATCGCAACGGTTTTGCCACTGTCATGTGCAATCATAGTATATCGTCAAGGGCCGATCCAGCCTTTGAGTTAAATATGATTAAAAAAGAAAAATAATATTTTATTGTTGTACAATAAGGCTGCTTATGACAAAACTTAAAAATGTAAGGCTCAGGGAGGGGGGAGGCTTGACCCTTGACCCTCTAGATCCACCGTTGATGTACTTTCGTTTTCTTTTATTTAGTAGCGATATATTTGCGATGTCTAGCCTAAATCACCAATCATAATCATGCAAAATTTAATTCCATGTTTAGTTAGACTTAAAAAAATTAAGAGTACGTTTAGGTTACTGATTGATAAAACAGACATGTTGAAGAAATTATTAATTATAAATTGTGTTAAATTTTGTAATAATTCTAGACGATGGCACCCTATGTAAATATATTATTATCTACGATTCTTGTTTCTATATTCTATTAAATCTAGATTCAATACGTGGATCGCACAAATTGAGCTCTATACACATAAAAGCCCTAAAAAAAGAAATGTGTTCCTGGTAAAACACCGGACCTTTTGAAATCAACCTTTTAATCACCAACCCATATGCCCCGTGTATTCTACTGATCCTCCCAATATGCGCTTGCACAGGAGCTTGTGTGAAACAGTACACTGGTGGACGCAATGTTTCATAGACCTCATATACTCTCCAAATATTCCGATAGCATAGAGCTCGGGTTGGTGCGAGCTAGTGTGTAGCGTAGCCTTTCCCACTGTGTAATATTGCAATATGGCGGCACATGTGGGTGCACTAACAGCATGGGAGGGCGGAGGCGCCGCTGTGGACGCACCTACAACACCTCGCCGCGGTCTGGCAGCGCGCTAATGCAGGTAACGCGAACAAACCATACATAAAAGTACAGACTGCTACCTCTACACGTCGGCCAGCTGTAAAATTAGAGAGAGCTCCTTAACTGACGTTGTGAAGCGATTGTAATTACAAAATAACTTTAATATGATTTTCAATAATAGGTAATATATTGTTTAGAGTTCTCCTTCGATATCGATAACGTTGACCAATGAGAAGGCTTCGTGTAAGTGAGCCAACCAATAACACGTCAGACAGAAATTAACCGATAGCGAATCTGAACGTCATATCTGTACAGATTATAGCTAACCTTATACCAAATTGACAGATCGAGAACTTAGGAATATACTTGGGATGGAAAATGACAGTTATGGCACTGTCTGTCCTCAGTTGCTGCAGAATAATAAACAAAATACTGTGGCACTCATTATTTCCTTCGGGCACCTAATAGCACCAATTGTGCGCTACATATTGCCATATTTTGAATTCAAGAATTCCATTAAATTGATAATAAATAGATGGTATCTATTCTAACAAATCCTCGTGACATTGGGTCAACGTGTAGAGTTAGCATTAAGTGTGGCAATACACGGATCGTAACAAACTTTTAATTTGGCGTTTTTTACCAGATTTTCACTTTTATTGTGGAAAATGTATTTGATATAAAGAGAGCGTACGAATATGAATCAGTATTTCTCCAGTGTATTACCGACATACAGAATTCTGTACATGAAAGTACTGAGTGTACACTCAGAACCACAGTTAAATCCTCACCTACCCTCACACTGATACACATTAAACTTGTAGTATATTGTAGATTGATTTGTACATTACTCGTATTTGTTTATTTTTTTTACAGATTATTTTTATTATATAAGTTGCTGATAATTTTATTTTATTTGAAATGTATTATTTAAGTATTTATTTTGAAATGTCCAATATTATTAAAACGAACTAAACGAAACTATAACCAAAATAACTTTTATCATGCTTCTTTAACATCTCATGCATGAGATTTAATGATCCCCTAAAGTTTAGTTACATTATTAATATATTTCTAACATTATCTCGCTTTCGCTGGCCAAATAATTATTAATCTATAATTATTATACTATTAATTTAATTACTTATTTTATATTTTTAATTTATTTGCAGTGTGACTGCCCCAAATTATCACGAGTGATTTTGAAACACTATATATTTTTTATTTATCGCTAACTTTTAATGTTGAGTTGTCAAAACTAAACTTAACTGCCCTGAGGCCAACACGGCCAGTATAACTAGGCGCGACTCGAATGAGAAAGAGTCGCGAGCGCGACATAGAGCCTAGAATGAAAGTATTACGCATATACCGGATGAGTTTTTTACCTTAAGGAAAAAAATAGGGTACCTATATTAGGTAAGTGAAATAGAAGGCATTGGCATAGGTAGTTTTTTTTTTTTCTTTTTCCAAACCATCATCGTTAAGCGTTGTTTCTTTTAATTGCCGCGTTTGGTGCCTATTCCACATAATTACATCATTAAATTAAATAAATAAAAATAAAAAAAAGGCTTTTTGGCGGGAACTCGGCGAGTGAAGTAGCATTTTTCTTTATAGGTCTTAAAATTTGTGCATTCTAACTTTAGAAGCTTAATAATGGCAGAATATTGTGCAGCAAACGTTAGTGTTGGTGTACAGGTGAAGGGAAGTGTAAATTAAAGTGCGTAACGGAGCTTTCGGGTTCCCACAAGAAGCCGCCAAAATCTTTTGTAAAGCATTCTGCCACTTTACTGAAGAATGACTTGACCGTGACTAGACTCTGTATACGACGAATTACTTGTTTTGATTGAGACTGACCTATAAACTGAAGAAATAGATAAATAAAAATTTTCACTCGAAGCTGGCAGTAATGTCCCTCGACAATGAGGTTGACTGGTTGCCATCCTCAAAAATAAGAAGAAATAAAAAAAAAAACTTTGAGATAATATGGTTCCAATAAATGTCACATGATAGGAACTCTACGAATCCCGCCACTTGCATATCAATCTTCGGCTAGCCCGTGCGATGATAACGGTTTTGAAAGAAAATAATTAAACTGCCTATGCCAATACCTTCTATTTCACTTACCTACTATGCCCCATTTTTTTACTTGCGTTTAAAAACGTATCCGGTATATCGCCGTTGAGATGGGCATGTGGCTTCGGACAAGTTTACTACGAAAAGATAGATTTGAGACACAAGAAACTTTGTCGAGTCGCTATCTATGCTAGCCTGCTGATGGACGCGCATCCGGATTAATGTCGATCAATATTAATAAGACATTAATGTCGATTGCGCGAGATCGTCCCAATTTGTACTGACAAATTACGCGGAATTTTGGCGTCATATTTTCTCGAATTTTATGTTGACAACTTGACAAACACTACACAACGATACCTTCTTTTTATCGACTGAAAGCACAATTTGCTTTTAGTAAAACTATATAAAGTAGATATTAAATTTACTACCAATCGAGATGTTTAACTCGTGTGAAATGTAACCTAACTTTGAACTGCGGATCGACGCCCGCACATGTGCGTCCTCCCCACCTAAATCTGAAGATATATCTGTAACGTGTCACGTGACGATTACGTGATGATCTTATTACTTAAAAATCCGGTATACTTTATTCTTTATGAAATCAAATTGTAAAAGACGCACAGTAACCGTCCCGTTGCACGTGACAGTTCGGATATACCCGTTGTTAGCAAACTGAAACAATAATGATGTTATAGGGGAAGTCGTCAAGATTGAGTCCGCTCTTGGAAGCAGCGAGGCCGTCTCGAGCCAAGATCCAGTTCGCAAAGACAGAGAGCACCAGAAATCTGCAACTCTCTCCCGTCCAGGTAACTATTTGATTTACTTTTTAATAACTGATTTTAAATGTTTGACGGCCGATTGATGTAGTTGGATGTAGTGAAATATTTTATGTATGTTTATCCGTTATCTAGTATCCATAGTACAAGCTTTGCATGGTTTGGGACTAGATGATTGGTGTTAATGTCGGAAATATTTATTTATTATTCAATGTTGATTATTTTTGAGGGCACCCAGTTGTGATCAATAATTACATCAGATCTTTACTTACGCATTTCTTGACTTAGGTTTGTCTCTGTCAGTATATTAAAGTGCATTCAATTATAAAAATTTAGCTATCGGGCTGAATCCACTCACAACATATCTTGTTGTTGGTAACAATCACTGTGTGGGTACATAAATTTTTGATAGAAATTAGTACCAAGATTTTAACTTGATGTCTTAAAAAAATCCATAGCATTATTTATATTTTATTTTATTCTTGATCTATTTATGGCTGCTACTTTTATTCTCGGCGGTGCAACTACTCCACGGGGAGGACTGAAAATCAGCATTTCTGCGAGTCTGTAAACCTTTCATCACAATTTCCTAACTTTTAAATACTATTACTGTAATTTTGTGTGGTGATTTATTTATTTCATAATACAACAAAATAATACAATAAATATAAATTGTCCTATTTGTGTTTACTCATGACTAGTAGTCAAGAGACAATATGTCCCAAATAATTGAATAATCCCCAAATACACTCACCTATTGAGAGGTGTGGGAATATGGAGAATATAGCCAAATCTGCCTGCATAAACATCGTTTATAAACCCAAAGGACGCCTGGAAGAGATTGCTTTTAGTGATAAGGCCGCCAAATTGTACCATCCCCTTTTTCTTATTTCTTTTTATGCTTCTTATTGTTGTACAATAAATAATTTTTTTTGTTTGTTTCTTTGTTTGTTTGTCGCGCGCGACGTAGGAGTGAGAGTGGGATAGTTGTATATTTCATCCAAGCGAATGAGCAGGACAAATATCATCTCGCGCGACATAAAAGTTTATCGTGCCCGTCATGTTACGAGGGCTGATGTTTCTTCAACCTGCTCTTTTGGTTGTAAGCCTTAATATTAATAATAATACTCTAATAATAATTTATCTATACAATTTTTCTTCTCAGAACTGAAAGCGCGTCGTTGCTCAGACGGCGGCCGGGCGAGCATCGCGCCGCTCGTCGGGATGGTCGCGGAGAGAAAGAAGCGCTTCGAGCTATAAGCGAACACTTCCACCAACTCGTTTAGTGTTACACTGAATTTACACGTTTGGCCTGTCAAGGCATGCAAATGTGTTGTTAGAATGGGATAAATGTTTTCATTTCCGACAAGAATTGACAAGTTATCAGAGAGTGTTCAAAGGAATTACTGATGCTTGCAAAATTTTTATACATTATATCAGCTCATGGTGTATCCAACATTCTTTCATGACTTGTCAAAAACTATTACCCATTTTTAATATTTTTGAGTTTTAACAGTATTCAGTGTCACACTATACGTTAAATCACGCCCACCACGCTAGCACCTGGCCACTTAGCTTGACTGTCTGTTATGTCCGACACAGTATACCCGTTTTAGTATCACAACTATTTAATTGTATGTAATTACTTAAGATAAAAATTTAAAGGTATTGTTATTCTGTCATAGTTTTCTTTCGCATTTCAAAATGAATTACATACATGCATATTTAAAATGATTATATGTAGGTATTTATCATTATTTATGTGGGTTGCGTATATCCAATCAAATATAGATGCTTATAGGATTACGGTGGTATATCTAACATAGTGGTTAGCTGTTACTAGTTGTGGTAGCTGTGAAATTAGGCAATAGTTCCTAATTGAAGAGAATGAATGTGAAAATTACTGGTTTCACAACTACCCGATTATGTCATGCCGAGTGCATGTGTTGCGTTTTATTGTTTTTTTTTTTTTAATAAAATCAATTTTCCGACTGTATACACTAATGTAAACTTCCGTTTAGTGGCTGTTTAAGAGGTTTTAAGCTGTGGAACGTAGGGTTGCATTGATGGTAATTTTATAATAATATTACATGACTATATCGATATTATTAACGTTATACATAATATAACACCGTTATTAAACAATGTTTAGGGTATGTAATGTATTTTAAGACCAAATATAACCTTCCTTTAAAGTGGCCAGACTCTTTAACTCCCACCTACCACACGAAAGTATATTAATTGTTTTTTAAACTATTTTTAATTAACATTAGGTTGTACATTAGAGTTTATTTCCTCTATTTTTATTTTCTTTTCAAATTATCTTTTGTTCTTTTTATTTCAAATACTTTATGAATTGGATGAACTTTAGTTTCCAATAATGTGTATTTTTAACTAATTTCCTAAGTTAGCTTTAGAACATTCGGTTAGTGATGTATGTTTTTGTAACTTGTATAAAAATTGTGTAACATTTTTTTGTGTAAATACTAACGGACCTTTTGCCTTTAACCATTTGTTTTCTAGTGCACAGTTTTCTGTCCAATTTAATCTTTAAGAAATTGTTACCAAATATTTCATATTTATCACTTTGGGCGTTTGGAAGGTCTAGTGGTCGCTATTTTTTACATTCTTTCAACATTAAAAGACGGCGACGTTCTGTTTCACAATAACAATGTAGTAACTCCGACAATTTATATACTTTTTTTACATAAAAAAATTAGACTTATCGACTGCGGCCACGATTTTATACTCTTTCACATTGCTATGATGAAATCGGGCCTTTTTAAAATGGAAAAGAATAGCGAATTGCTAAACCTCTGATTAAATTAGGACGCCTTTTGTTTAACTTTTGTAGATTTTTAAATAGTTCGTGACCTAACGTTTATATACGAAATATGGGAGATATTATCATTAGATTTTTTTAATAGCCGTTTGTAGACGCGTGTTTAGTGAACGAGGTGTTAGAATATTATTTAACTTCCGCCAACGTGCAATCGTAGTATTAACTTTTCTTAAGTATAACTTATGTATGATAGGAATCAAAAATTCTTAACGTGTAAGAAAATTCGGGTCGCTTATCTTGTATAGAGATAATATTCGATTTCAGATAATTTCTAGTTGTTGGAAAAATTAGTATTCTAACATCACGTATATTATTTATAGAGGCATATTATATTGTTTTTAAACATTAACACATTATTTAGAGCGTTAAAGTTTGACATTTCAGTTTATTCCCGACACCTAACTAATTTTATTTGTTTGTTACCAAGTTTTCCGTACTGGGCATTCGTAACCTGTCTTCCACTTCACTTTGTTGTGTATAGTGTGTCACTACCTTTAACTCAGTCGCGAATCAAGTGTTTATATTGCAGTGTAAAGGTGCTGCAATACTAGACATCTATCGTATTGCTCAATGTTATCTAGTTGCGTTAAATTAAAAAAAAAATACCAAATCGATGGATCGCATTGTAAGTACGCGCTTAAATGTAAATGATACGCGGCTAAAAGTAAATTACTTTATTTACAACTCTCTCCTTTGTCTGAGTTGACTATGTAAAGTGTTGGTTTATGTAACAAAGATTTTTAAAATAAACTACTTAATACAAATTTATTTTTGTTTTACTTCAATTTGTTTTAGGAACTATGATATACAATTGGCAAGTTGTTTATAAAAATAATCTCTGTCTATGCTTAGGTAACTAAACTATTATATAATTTCATGTAAAATCTGTACCTACTTTATGCATTTTATAGTTTCAAGTGCAAAGATACATAAATTATCTTTCATTTAAATAGAGATTATTCATGTGCCTTAATCTAACATAGTTAATACTAAATATTTGTTGTGGATATGAGGAACCAAATAATACTGAATTATTTACTCATTTGACCATGTAAACCTTTAAAATGGAATAATACTCTTTTGTTTTGGTAATACATATCCAACGTTCAATTATTTACTTGGTGCATTTAGAGTAGGTACTCCTTAAATCTTTGCCGTAAAATGAACAATTGCTATTCTACCACTGACCTAAGGTGCAATGTTCAGTTCAGTAATCAGTATATGAGTACAAACACTCATTTGGCACAAAACTGACGATTATAAAGATTATGGTGTAAATTAGTGTCTCATCCCACCAAATGATATCTTAAGTTGAAATTAATGCTTGTATTGGTATGGTAAATATGGTAAAACTCTTGTGCAAAGCAGAATGAAAGTATCTTTGAAATAAACATGGACATTCATCTGCGTAGTGTTGTGATAGATCTTAGTTTACCGCAAAAGAATATAAACTCCGTTAAAGAATATATGTAACCTATAGTACCTTGTACAATACCGTTAGACCTGTATGATCAATTCTTGTTCCATAATTATTAAAAATTTGTCCGATTTCTCATCTATAGGAAGCTCAACAAGTTATTGTAATACAGCTTTAGACCCTGCTCTTTATTGATACTGAAAGTGCAGGGTCTTTCATTTGGTGATGTTCATACAAACATCTTGACACGATCATTAAATTAATGAGTCCAAAAAGAGTAACAACTGCTTAAAACGTATTCAGAGTATATACACTCTAACAGCATGCAACTTTTAGACTGACCATTACTAATTGTATCTTCATATTGGTCTACACAGATATTACAACTCGATGAGAGGTGTTTCAACAGTTTCCTTCTGTTTACTGATTTTGACTCGCCATTCGCTTCTGTCAGAAAGTATTTTTCGACCATATGAAGTGTGGATATCGCGGAAAGGCACTTTCTTCCGTGGCAGGTCAGGTCGGAAGTTTTCTTTGTCTGAAAGACAATATTTTTTTAAAAAAAACATAATATCACCTAAAGGTAAATGGTCACAAGACAAAAGGTCTCTCTGGATTCAGTTAAAACAATCATAATAAATACTTCGGACAGTTACAATAAAATTATCTAGTCTCGAACTATGCAAAACCTTATACTAAGCAAGATAAGTCTTGATAAAAAATGGATTCAGAAAAATACTTTTTTTTTTTTATGCACAACCGTTTGGTACTTGACCTCAATCACACCTGATGTTAAGTGAAGATGAGGTCGAAGGTGGAAGCGTACTTATACATATAAACATCTATGACTTGAGAATAAATGTTTATATTCATCACACTCAGTCCTTACAACAAGTTACTTGATTCAATAAAATGTAAAAAACCTTTTGTTGGGAAAAACACTTTACACTATCCGAGAATATTTGAATAATGATTATGTAGTGGTTAGGTGTGTTATTGCGGTATGTGCGGTAGGTAACGCGGTGTAAATAAGACACGTGTTGACTTGGCCAAGGTATATTATGTACTAAAAAAGGAATCTTATAAAATAACACACCTAACCCACTACAATTATACTGACATTGACAAATATGACATACGAATGAAAGAGTAAGATGTAAATATATACGACACCTATATACAATGGGTACTTATATTTTTGTATAATTGTTTGTATATCTTATGTTCTGGATGATTAATTTTATAAATGACGAAACCACTAAACAGTGGATACCAGCATAATATATATTTAATGTATAAAAAATTATCATAATAATGACGAAACCCCCATACAGTGGATACTGATATCTATATTATCAACTTTTATGTCTGTTTTTATGATGACCCCACTGTCAGCTACCCGAGTCTTGACGAGTCATTTCTCATACTTGTGTCATATCATACCTAACTCCCGTTGTTTTGATACTTGATTCTCAATTGACAATAAATTATTTCATTTCACACATTGGGGCACAGCCTAAAAAAAATGTTCCATGGTACAAGTAAGAAGTTGTGATTTTTACAAGTTTAGGATACATTTCGGTGAGTGTGCGATGGAATTGCACGATCTTATTCCACCGTCCCCTTTCCATCTTCGGACAACCAGGCGCGGGGGGGGTTTCCATCCATATGTTGTCAACATACCGAACATCCGCACTAAGCGCTTTGCTTCATCATTTATAATGCGGACTGCTAAGGTATGGAACTCACTGCCCGCGTTGGTTTTTCCCGACACTTACAACCTTGGGATCTTCAAGTCTAGAGTGAATAGGCATTTACTGGGTGCGCGTGATACATCTTCGGCTTCATCGTCGCTTTCCATCAGGTGAGATTGTAGTCAAACGCGAAACCAGTTTTTAATAAAAAAAAAAAAAAAAAAAAAGAATCTATACATAATTGATCACACAGAAATCGTAATTTATGGTTAGGGTAACATTACAATTGCTTTAAGTATATATAATACTTACGATGTCGACTACCTTGAACCGTTTTTCCTCCTTCTGAATCTGGGACCTTATTGAATGGGTTGTATCTCTGCCCTCTTGGAGGAACTTTGGGCTCATCATCTGGTGGAGTTACTGTAACCAGGGCTGCGGCGGCATCCTCTGCTGCTTCCACTTTCAAAAAAATTTAAAAAAAGGTTATGTAAATGCTTTTCTTCATCTATATTATTGTCCCTGTTAATAAGTAAACTGAGATTTATCTATGCAATGGACGACTCAGCTGTGTATTGGCTGACGTGCTCTGTAGAAGTGCCATCAGTCTCTATAAATTTGTTGGGTTGTCCATTGCAAAAAGGAGAGTGAGGTTTAAAAAGGTGAAGGTATCAATGAGGCTGGCATTGTCACCCATATACACAAGCCTCAAAAGAAAAGAGGTAAAAAAGACAACGGCGCTTAAGCCACTGTTTACACTGTGGGTGTTTACTTGCAAATAAATAATTGTTTGATTGATATTCATTATTCACTCCAGTATATCCAGTTTTTAACTGTTCATCATCACACGATACCAGGGATAGGACACCCACTGCTGGCCTTATCTTACACTGGTTATCTTATATCTCAAGGTGAGATATGAGCAGGGTAACTCGATGTTACTTATACAAGCCTTAATACATGTGGTTTTGGCACAAAAAAAAAAGAACGGTCTTCTCATTGGAGTTGTAAAAGTTGACTAAGGAACATTAAACTTTACAATACAATACAAATACACTTTATTGCACAGAAGGAGATTATACATTTCACAAAACACAATACTGAGAAGAGAAAAATTTAGGCAGCTTTATCACTAAGGGCTTTATTATTTATCACTTTAATTTTTGGAATATTTTTTAATTTAATTTAGGTTAAATGTTGTGATGTTATGTATGTGTCTATAAATAAATGAATAAGAGAAAAACAAGTGAATGCAGAAAAAATGGTATATCATTTGTTTTAATTAAACATAGTCCCCAAAATAAGTTGGAGGTTGTGGGTGAGCATGCACTCTACCTTCGCCCTCATCTTCACTTAACTAACATCAGGTGTGAATGAGGTCAGGTGGTAATTCATTGCAAGTAATTAACATTAAACTCATCATTTACCAGACACAACAGATAAACAATGCCTTCCATCAACATTCATTCCACAACCAAGGGTTTGAGAGTACATAAAATTTAGGCCGGCTTGTCCTATGTTGTAGGGTGAATAAATATTCACCCTACAATATTCGGTATGTCAAACTTGCAATTTCCAATGTATATAACCTGATTTTATACAAACCCCCAAACCTTGTGCCTCATCCAGCTGCCTTTGCAGTTCAGCAACCATGAGCTTCATATAATCGTAGCTGGCACAAGCAAGTGCCTTCATCCAGACTTCCATTGAAGCTTGAGAATTTGTGCACAGATAATAAGTTCGCCCCCCATCACAGTGGAATACTATTTGGAAACTGTAAGTTGGTTCTCCTTCAGTTAATTCTGACAAAAAAAAAGGGATTTAAGAAACATGTTCAACTAACCATAATTTGTGATTTATATAATGGCACTAGAATGTGAGAATGTAGAAACCGTCGCAAAAACAACAAGCTATGTCCTTGTGCAACTAAATGTTTTTAATGATATTTTTAATAGAATTTCTGTTTACAATAAATATTTATAATAAAAAATTAAAGTTCCAGAAAAAACAGCTGTAGATTCGTCACGGTGTTGCCTTCGGTTCGGCTATTCATTAATTTGATAATCAATGATTGTTATTACAAAATTTCAGTTCTAATTAACTATAAATCCTTACCAATAGTACAGCCTTCCAGTATAACGACCCCAACAGGCTCCTTATCGCCCATCTTATCGAAGTAGAATAATAAATTCCCTTTGAGTATGAACCATCGTTTCTGATAGCCCTTACCGACTTCACCTCGCATATCCAGCCATCCCTCGTGGTCCACTGGCGTCGTTGACGACGCGAACGCGCACAAATTCTTCTCATTAATCTTCATTTTATTAAATATTTAATGGTTAGTAAACAATGGCTATACAAAGAAAGCCAAGTCACTCTTGAAAGTAGAACTAGAAAGTGAGGAATAACGTGGTAGCACAGAGCGTGGTACTGACTGGTAGGTAGTAACATAAAAGTAGATTTATATAACAATTTTAATTTGTTATTAATTTTAATTTTTTTTTTTTTTTTTTTGTTTCATTCTCTCCTTTAGGAGAAGGCAAAGGGATCTAGCCCATAACAGCCATGTCTTATTTCACTTATTTCTTCAGTTTGTAAGTCAGTCTCAGTCAAAACAAGTAATTCGTCGTATACTTGGCGTATACAGAGTCTAGTCACGGTCAGGTCATTCTTCAGTAAAGTGGCAGAATGCTTTACAAAAGATTTTGGCGGCTTCTTGTGGGAACCCGAAAGCTCCGTTACGCACTTTAATTTACACTTCCCTTCACTTGTACACTATTACTAACGTTTGCTGCACAATATTCTGCCATTATTAAGCTTCAAAAGTTAGAATGCACAAATTATAAGACTTATAAAGAAAAATGCTACTTCACTCGCCGAGTTCCCGCCAAAAAGCCTTATTAATTTTAAAGTGAATTTCAATCTATCATTTTTTTGTTTTTTTTTTTTACTTGGTATAGTCCCCTACATACAGTCCTCCTTCTCCAACAAACTTAGAACGCAAAGGGATCTGAGCCTATACAGCCTTCTCTTGTGGTGTGCAGCAAGTGACAAATCTGTCACTTGCACCGCCGCCGCGCCGCCTAAAGCGAAGACAGAGAATGCCTAAAGCAATCGCTAGGGAAGATTTTAGCGGGTTCTTGTGGGACCCGAAAGCTTAGTTACGCACTTAAATTTATATTTCCCTTCACTTGCACATCATCCATCACAGAACACTATTTCTCCATACTATTCTTATGTAGTACTTCGAATGCTTTACGAATATCAGTGTGCCGGTACAATAAAAAGTCTAAAATCAAAAAACCCGACTTAGCAATGCACTAAAATGGGCGAAAAAGATTGAGAAAACCAACTAAAAATAAACAAAAAAACTATGTAAGCAAAAAACAAACTCTACTTTGGTAGGTAGGTATGTATGCCAATTATTGTAATTTTGTTTTCTATTCTCAATATTTTAATTTTTCTGGTGGAAAGTGACATCGCGGGCTTGGTTCACTTGATTGTCTGAAAATAATGATGTTTCGTCCTTCGGAACCCGCTGTCCCGGACTCCATCTGGCTGCCGTTTAATTAGGTTCGGTCGGTCGTAAAAATAAGATAAATCTAAAATAAGTGGTACAGACGACCGCACGACGAGCGTGACACTGCCAGTGTCAGGCTGGCTGCGCAACGACGCTATCGGGAGAGACTGCTGCGGCACCCGCCTATATTCGAAGTGTTACGCTCGTTGTGCGGCCGACTGTACAAATCTAGTGAACCCTATGCAGTGCTGACGATGCTATCGGAATATGTTACGGCATATGGCAATATACATTATTGTATAATGTATATTGCCATTATGAGTAATTATGGGTAATTTTGTGAATTAGCAATTTTAGGAACTAGTCTTACCGAATTAGCCACGGAACAGTAAAAATTAGCCATTTTAAGAACTAGTCATTTACCGAATTAGCCGTTTTAATAACCAGTCCTTTTCAGAATCAGGCATTTGTCGAATTAGGCATTTGTAGAATGCTAGGCATTTTAAGAATTGGGTATTTATCGACTAAGCCCTAAATTCGAATTTTAATAAAATTATTGAGCATATTAGCTTGATTTGTTTGAGTAATATCATTCATACCATTGCGTGGAATTGAGTGAAATGCCTACCCAAATATTTCCCATTACTAGAAACACCCATCATCATCATATCAGGACGTCCACTGCTGAACATAAGCCTCCCCCATAGAATGGTCCCCCAAAGTGACCGGTTGGAAGCGACTTGAATCCAGCGACTTCCCGCGAACTTTATTAGGGCGTCTGTCTACCTATTGTGAGTGGACGTTGCTGCGCTTGACGGTGCGTGATCTTCACTCGAGAACTTTAGTGGACTATCGGCCATCAGTTCTTCGAGCTATGTGCCCTGCGCACTGCCACTTCAACTTGCTAATTCGCTGGGCTATGCCAGTCGCCTTCGTTCGCCTAGGGATTTCTTCATTCCTCACACAGCGAAACGCCGAATATCGCTCGTTCCATAGCTCGTTGCGTGACTTTGAGCTTAATAGATAGAAAGAGGGTTTTTAACATCTAGGTACTTGATGGGCAGCAGCGTCACAGTCTAAAGCCCCTGATGTCTGCGATCACTAACCCGCTTGCCTAGCGTTGCGATTATAGCAAACCCAGGGGGAAAGATTTCCTATTATTAAGAAATACCAATGGTAGGTCCTGCTGCACAAAAGTGCTGCGACCTTTGAAGCGATTTTTCTCTGCTAATAGCACCAATTTTCACATTTTTTACCTGATTGCTCAAGGAATTTCCTTTCAAATGCCATATCTCGGACGCTACTGGGCTACACAAATTTTGGTTTTGATCTTAGGGGGGCTGCAGGGTCACGGTCATAGTTTTCCTACCGCAGGTCCTGTTTGGTCTGTCTGTCCCTTTATCTTTAACCTACTAAAGGTCTTCAATTGGACATCAAATCTATATATCACTTCTACATATAATCAAATAACAAATTTTCTTGGAACTAGGAATTAAGGTCTCTCTGAGGTAATCCATCACTCGATTTTTAGATAGGATATGTCAAACAAATTAATTTTTAAATTAGTAGTATTCTAGGTACATTTTATGTATGAGAATTAAATCAGAAGGACAAATATTGAGAATGAAATCAGAAGGACAAATATTGATGACAAAATTGACAATTAGATAAAATAAAAGACTCCATATTAATATTTACTATATATTTGGAATAAATTTAATAAGTGTAATATGCTTACTTTTTTAAAAAGGACATAAATATTTAATACAGATTATAGAATTAAAAAACATTTATCATTGAAAACATTCAAAGAACACAAATAAGTAGGTTATATTACATGGATATATTTCTTTAAAACAGCATAGAAAAATAAGTATAGGTATATATAAATGTAGCTATTCATTTTAAGATAAAATCAAAGTTTCAAAAGTAATTATATTTAGAATAAATTTAATAAATAGGTACAATGTGGTTATTATTCTAATAAGTACATAAACATTCAATATAGACTATAGAATCCAAAAACATTTATATAATTGAAAACATTCAAAGAACATCAATAAATTACGTATATGTATAAGGACAGATTTCTTTAAAACAGCATCGAAAAATAAGTATACACCTAAATGATGCTGATAATTTTACGGCGACTCCCTTTTCCTGCACACCAATACAACATCAAGTGACACATAAGTGGACTCGAAGAAGTGAAAATACTGATAATTTTCAATGTAAATCTCTAGACACTCATGTGCTAGTAATTGATCTTAAGTCAGATCATCCTCATACAACACTAGAAGTGTATTTGATGGGGTTGACTCCATTATTTCGAGCATAGTGTTTTCAGTTTCATGAACAATCTTGTGCATATTAAGATTAGATTTTAAAGTGAATGTCTGGCCACAGACATCGCAGCAGTGTTCGGTGCAGGTCATGTGAAAACGCCTTCGGTGCTGCATCAAACCAGACAGTGTCACAAATGGCTTTCTGCACGCACTGCAGTTGTATGAGTACTTCCTTTTCTTTCCACGGTGAGTGAGCGTGTGTCTGTCTAAATCATACAGAACAACGAATTTTTTTTTGCAATAGCCACATTCATATGGCATTTCTCCAGTGTGCCTACGCATGTGAATCATTAGACCCGATTGGCGACTTAGCGATTTATTGCACACCTGACAGACCCATGATCCAGGGTCGTTACGGGTCCGTTGACTTTGTTCATCTTTATTCTTTATGTCTTTGTTACCTTTGGATGATTTCCTAAGAGTTCTGAAGCCTGGTGCAGCAGGTTTATCAAATTGTTTCACTTTAATTCGTGGCTTTTTCTGACAATTATGCTCATTTAATTCATTCTCAGTCAAAAAAAGGAATTTACAAAACTGACACATATGAATTACATCAGGGGAGTCAGTGGTAGGTTCCAAAATATCTGTAAGGTTTACATATTATTAACATGTTGGCGGACACTGAACGCCTATAGACGTAATAACAATAAAATATCTATTGTGTCTGGTTCAGTGTCTGTGAACGTGTTAATACAAATAAGATCATACGTGTTAATACAGATAAGTTAATACAAATAAGATCAGATGATAAGATCAAAAGAGCTTAGTTGACTATTTGTTATGTGTAAAAAGTGGTATACATGTTGATCCATCAAGGTGGGTCACTATGGGGAGGCCTGAAACTATAAAACTTTATCTTAGAAATCATTGGTGTGCAATAAATAATCGGTGCATTGTATTGAATGTGTTACTGAATAATTAAAATTATTATGAACAAATTTTAATGATGGAAATGGATATTTACATCAAATATATTTTTTTTAAGATACATACCACATGCAACTTCTACTGGTAGTGGTGCCCAGTCTAGTCCCTCACCATCTATCACATTGTTATTTAAAGATAGATCATTCAATATATCCCCCTCTATTTCTTCATTTATAAGAGGTATATTATCAAAATTATCAGTGGTAGAGATTTCTATAGTTTCCAAATCTGGACTGGGGGCAGGAATGAAACCATCTTCATACGCAATGCTCAGTGCGTCTTCAATAGACATGTTGAATTAAATATTTAGAAGCAGATAAGAATTAAATTTGCACTTTAATTGTAACACAATTGTAATATCAATTCTGAAAACTTCTTAATTCTTTAGGAATTCGTAAATCTAGTTGAAGTCTTTTTCTAGAGCCTTGCTTTTGTCCTAAAATAGAAAATCAATCGAAACTTTAGCGTTGGGAATTCCCCTAAAGTTTCGCTTGCCCAATTGAGCAAGACAAACATTCACTTTATTTGGCTCACCTCTGTCATGTATACAAGTTATTAGTGCAATAGTAATAAAAAATATGGTCGTAACAGTGAAAATAAAGATCGCAGTAATATAAAACAGCTGTCCTGTCATTTCTGGGTAAGAAGTGTCAAAATTGACAACCCCAACCCCCTATTGATTTTTGTCTAACTTTTTAAAATTCCCTTTTGTCAGGCAAAGGTTCACCCTACAGTCTTTTCAAAAAGCTTTTACGCTCTTTTTTGAAACGGCATTTGAAAGACAGCAGCCAGTACTGAAGAAAGCATTACGAGCAACAAGACAGTCAATTGAAGTACATCAAAGAGTACTATAATACACCAGAGAAAGTACATTTACGACTGAAAGAGGTTCTTACTTCGGATGTTTGTTTTTTACAAAATAATTTTAAACGAGCTGCTTGTTTGTTATGCTGGAGTTATCTTGTCTGTTCCAGAGCCCGATGTACCACTTTCAAACCAACAACCTTAGATGAATAATCCGGCTCACGTTTCGTCTTGTCTAAGACTAACACGACTTGTGAGTTTATTGGACAGGCAATCAAAATGCTCTTATAATTAGTCACGTTTGACCGCAAATCAAAGTTTTAAATTTTTCAATATGTAAGCTCATGGATATTTCATATATATTTTTTTTACAAATGAAACAGTGCTTTTAAATATGTAATATTTTATTCATAATTATTATTACCTATTTTCACAGTTATTTATAAAGTTATATTAATATCAAGTATTACACTAATTTTGTTTTACGAAACTAATGATTGCTCCATTAGAAAATTTGATTTCCACACCAATCATCAGGTTCGACTGCTTACAACTAGTATATGACAAAACGGTGAGGTCTATATACAGTACTATCCCAATTCCCTAAAAAAATTGACAAATTCACAATAACAAAAAGGTCAAAAACGAAATCCTAAAAATAATACATTCAACTACGAATCTCGCTTAATAACACTGTACAAAAAATTACGAGTGGTTTCTTTAAAACGTGCTCCGTTACATCGGCAAAGTGGGCAAATAATTAACGGTATCCAAAAATTACGTCGATCTATGTACAAAATGTCGTATTACAAAACAAAATATAAACTATATACAACATCATTAAATATTCTCAAATGCTGTAACACATTTAAAACATTTTATATTCAACTAGGCATAATTCAGTTAAGTCGCGGGCGGACCGCTCTTATTACTAAATAATTTACGTACCACACTGCTCGGAGGGGGTGTAGGCCACAAATTTATAATGAACAACTGTTGTAGTGTAACGTTTGGTATAGGTCTAAGTACTTCTATGTAAGTAAACAATAATGGCCCGACGTTCTCACCCCTTCCGAGCGTCGTCGCACAGCATCATCGGCGCGCGCGCAACTCGCCACGTGCCATCATACAAACCTGTACAATTTGCCTACATCAACTCTTGACTGACACTACAAAAACATCAATAATTAGGTACTAAGCAACAAAAATCTACATTCCCATGATTTCCCGTTTGTTCTATATACAATAAACAGATTTTTTATAAAGAAATCAGTCATTTCGTCCACAGAAAAGGATAAAATTGTAAAAAATCGGCGATTTTTTATTTTATTTTTTCATTTAAAAGGTATAAGGTACTGTAATAATCAAAATCACACAATCCAAAACACGCCTCGGACATATTTACATCTCACAGCATACATCGCTAACTTACGGTTTATATATATTAAAATAGAAAATTTCATATCTACTAGACTGTCGGAGATTCGGCGGGCCAGCATCGCTACTTTGCTTCGACGGGCACCATAAACATATATACTTTTTTTATATAAAACGACAATGTCTAATTACAAATGCTACTTCAAACATGACCTAGGGGCTCTCTTTATCACTAACTAACAGTAAACTATTGGTGTTACTAATTCAGCTTCCAACCGGTACTGGGATCACGTAACCCTATCGTAACCACTAACATTCTGCCCACTGTTTGACTAACCAATTGTCGTTTGTAAATTCAAGCTATTAACTTAAGTCATGATTACGATTGGCTTACATGGATCTTTATCGACAAATATATTTTCTAACTTCTCTGAGATAACATTTGAACAGGCCAGAATACTTGCATTACACTTAGTAAAATTTTGCACTAATTGTGTATTAGATTTGTCTCTTGAGCGATTTGTTCCCTCGTATAAAACACATGAGAACATATTAAAACCAACGTCGTATGAACATATGAACAATTCATCTAATATAATTGTGTCTATTAAATACTATATGATCGCGTATCAAAAGGTCAATACTTATAATAGATAAGTAGATGTGATCGAAAATAATTTAAAATCCAACATAAAAAGCTTACAAAAATAACAATTAATTATGAATGAATAATATTTCTTCATATATTAAAATATTGAGACTGAGAACCCTGTGAAATAAGTCGGTCTGTGGAACGATTTAAAAAAGGTGATCAAACCATCTAACACACTACGAGTTTTATATATCCTTTGGTAATTCATACCGGTTTTATATAATAAAAATAAAAAATATATTACATTTTACATATAGCACAACAATAAAAATTACAACTGTAATAACTTGTGACATTAAAACGTTATTTCGTGCCTCATTAGAATCGGCGAGTATACAGGGTGTTTAATTCGTATAATTCCTGTTTACTGGTGACTCCGATCTTGATTACGGATAACTTACCACTAGGATCCATAACTGATTTCAGCCGAAAATTGTAGGAGTTTCATAATAAAGATGGTTTCAGAATGGTTTACTTTGTAAAGGTAATCGAAAATTATTTGGTGGAATCGAATTCCACCATGGTTCCTTGAGGAAAGTTGTGCGTCATCAAGAGTGGTGTCACCAGTTAATGGGAATTACACGAATTGAAATTCACCCTGTATAATAAAGAAACGATACATTATTATAAGTATTTGATTGATAAAATAAAATTTATAAATAGGGCGTCGGGGCCAATTGTCAGGCATTTAAATTTGCAGCATTTAGCTTTAGGGCTTTATGCCTGTTTTTTATTACTTACATGCAATATAAGAAATTTGGAACTGGTCTTGAAGTTAATTTATCATTATTTCTCAACTTCATAAACTAATTTATTTATCTTAAAATCAATTGAGGTCGTTTTAAAAACATGTCTGGAAAACAATCCGAGTCTGTTGAAGTCATTTACATATAAATTAATAAAAAAAGTTTTATTTATAATTGATATTAAAAAAATGGACGCTAAGCTATACAAAATGAGGTTCGTAGTAATGGAGTGAGAGATCAAGGAAGTATGTTTTTAGCGAAAGACTCGTTTGGAAGTCCATTACGTTAGAAGGGAGAATGTGAATGAAATGCCCTTAGCGTTAACTCGCTAATGTTTTAAATTTAGATGATCATACGCCAAATTGGACCTTCGTAAGAATTTCCTACTCAACTATATTATCTAATCTATCGCCGGCATTAACTAACTTCTTTTTATTTTATTATTTTCTACATTTTTATATAACATTGTATAATCGCTGAAGTTCGAGCGTGGTAACACTAATCATTGCATCCGCTTCAGTTCTTTCTCTTATAGTCCGAATTGTGCATATGAGCGGCCTGTGCGCACACTGAATGCGCTCACGATCGGTTTGAAATTGCTCACAGGTTTCACTGAGCGCAATCGGTGAACAGTCATCGATTACGTCATAATTAAATGTAATAGTACACTTGCGGTGCGACGTTTGTGCGCTCACGCAAATTAAACCGATCCGTGACCAGTGCGAACGAAGTTTGTCCTGTCATCCCATTCAAACCACAAGGTCTGGTACAATTTATAATTAAAGTTCGACGGCCTATGAAATTGTTCACCAATCTTGCAGCCATAACCCTATTGGGAGCGGTATGCAATGTCCGAATCCCATATTCGCATAAAAATTTGTTAGAGTACTACACTCCACTCTGACTACATATTTCAGTAGTTTGTTCATTAGATTAAAATTTTAGCGTATTTATGCGTTGAAGTTGAATGCTTTCGAACCATTTAGATACGCGTCTTTCAGGACGGTAGTTTATTGGAGAAACTAGATTTGTTATTCTTCTGATCCTACCAAACTACTTAAATGTGTGAAATATTTTATATGTAAGCATAAACCTGTTATTTAAGATTTAAATTAATTTATAAATTTCTCTGGATACATCGCGGAGATGAATGCGTCACAAAATGCATGTAAAAACGTACAGTCAGCATCATAATAATTTAATCGGGGTGGTTTAACGCGATTTATTATTGTAAAGCTAGGGCATGATATTCATTCACTAATTCATATAAGGCGGCCCTATATCAATAATTATAGAGCCAACCCTATTCTCTAGCTACCATCGATATAAGGCGTGACGTCTGGTAGATTCGAAGCCACAGAAGTCAAATGTCGACACTAGATCTGATATCCCTCACGCCAACGTCAACATGTACCTTCAATTTGGGAATAGACACTTTTTATATCTGAAAATCTACGTTTTTGTCTATAATATGTTTGTTTTTTGGTCGGCTTAGGGAGATAACTTTCATCAATGTGACCGAGAAAACTTTATATATTTATAAACATTTCATTACACATTTTCATAGCTATAGGTTCATGTAATGACAATAAACTTTGAAGGTGAAGTCTCATTAATGTCGTTTTTCCTCGCACTTTAGCAACTATCCCAATGTAAATGTTTCTTTAGCCTTTACTATCCTAAAATAACCAAGACCTCTTAAATGCCCTATAGCTTAGATAACTAAGTACTGTCGTCGCCTACGAAGCTACCCTTACGATGCCGTAATATAAAACCCGCGAGTGCGGTGTGTCTGGCTACAACGGGTATTATTGATGTAATAAGCTAATCATAAATAATCTATTATAAATTAATAAAGTTCGTATTATCCTTGAATTCAAAGAATTAATATTTGATGATTGGCTGAAGACAAATTACCACTAACAAAGACTAGCCGGGTTGTGGGCTGCGTAAATTATAAAAAAAAAACCTATAAAAATCAATACATTACTTTAGTTATAGTAAAAAAAGATTTAATGCAAAAAGTCATATAAACAGGTCACTTATACTATTTTAGGGTATTACTAATTCCCGATTTTCCTAAGAAACATGCCATCTTCATTATACTTTATCGGCTCCAGTCTATCGTCAAATATTATTTCTTGATAATAATAATCATGTAGACGCTCTTGACATAAAGTACCTTAATATTGTTGTATTGCTCGTGTCTTAGACATTGGAACAATCAAACGTTAAAACAGGTAACATTCAAGTGGGACCGCCGCCGTTGTTGCGGTAAAAACTCGGATCACATTCAAAAGGATACTTTCATACGTCAAAGAGGACTCCATGACGTCGTGACCAGTCTGTAGAAGACGAAGCCACAAGTATAACTATAAGAATTATAACAACATATTTTCTATTCTCCAACATTGAGTGACGAACTTGGCTAACAATTAGTTATCATTTACTTTTCAAATCGTGATGATATTTTCCGGCGGTGAGTTCTTCAATTTGCAGGTTTCTTCTCTCGTCAATAGACTTGCGTTTGGCTTAAATAATATATGAATCACTTGGTAAAGTCAGTAGAGGTTTACCCGAGCGCGGCCGTCGTATGGTAAAGCTGCATAAGGATCTGAACGTGGAACGGCAGACAAGAGAGGCGGTCGTGCGTGGAGTCGTCGAGCGACAGCCACGATAGCGCGTTGTAACCTTCTAGTACGTATCTGTAAATAAAACGACTCGTTATTGACAGCGGACAAACATCGTGAAGAGTTATAAGAACAAACAACAAGACGATATACAACCGCTCCGAGAAATTCAGTTGTAACCCAAAACCTTTATTTGACAATAAACCAGATTTTTTTTGAATGGCGACCATGACCTGAATTCCGCCGTCGGCAAAACTTTTTTTAAACAATGATCTATATTTTATTGCACCGAAAAAGATAACATATAATTTGTCGATGTTTGTGTGTTACAAACACTTTTTAGAGCGATAAAATGCTGTGGGCCTGCCATGAGTGCACGCAGACTACTCTCGTTATAGGAAACTAGCGTTCTATCAACGTCACTCGCATCGGCAACCATCCGGTGAGCGAAGTGTGAGTTTTGTCTCGTTTTTAACTTTACCATCGCGTTCGCGTTTACGAAAAAAGTCCTTAGGGCGGAGTGTGAGTTTTGTTTCGACTTAACTTTAGTACCGCGTTCACGTTTACGTGACGATTTGTATGGAGAAATGTGCAGCGCCTCTAGCAGATAGTTTGCAAAACGATTTTTTTCATAGAAAGAAAGAAAGAAAGAAAAACATTTATTCAGCTTACATAGGGACTTTGTTCGTAAACGCGAACGCGATGGTAAAGTTAAAAACGAGACAAAACTCACACTTCGCATACTTATGAAAAAAATCGTTTTGCAAACTATCCGCTAGAGGCGCTGCACATTTCTCCATACAAATCGTCACGTAAACGTGAACGCGCTGGTAAAGTTAAATCGAAACAAAACTCACACTCCGCCCTCTGGTCAACCCATTGTAGGCACATTGTTACGATAATAATCTAACGGTCGAGAAATTTACTTGTAGCTTATTTGTCATCGTACTGTATAAAAACACTATACAAAAAAAAACATGTACGGTACCTGAGCACATCGGTGGTGGTTTGCGAGTCGAGAGGATGCGTATTATGGTCACGCCGCTGAGTGAACGACGTATAATCATCGGCGGACTGTACATTGCCCGCGTGCAAATGCAGCGCGTTCTTCAGAAACGCGGGGCAAGCGTCGCGGAGGTGTGTACAGCTCGCCCACCACCACGCCGGCATCGAGCCCAGCGGCGCTGTGGACACCATGTAGCCTAACGCCAGCGGCTGCTGCAGCACCGTGCCGACTTGTTCCTGCAATGTGATACATCTGTGTAATGGTAGTATGTAATGCAAGGTGATGCCTGATTACGCGGTTTAATACAACAGTTTTGCTATGAACATACAATCAAGCCTTACACGGCCCTACTGTAGGGGCACCGCCTCCTCTCGATGGGAGAGGTTTAGGGGCCATAATCCACTATGCGGATTGTTGGATTTGTGTCATCTAGTGGTCACCTGACAGTCAGTGTTTTTAGTAGCGCGGTTTTAGTACTCAGTTGAGGACTTGATTTTTAAATGACCGCCTGGCCAACTACCGCCATCTTATCTACACATCTAAACATCATTTGAAATGGTATTGGACATGGGGTGTACAGTACAAAAGTAATCTAAATTATACTACTAAGACGAACGGTTGACGGAAATCCGAGTACATTGCGGAGTTTAATTAAAAATTTTGATTGCGGTTAACCGTTCCAATTTTTCGGTATAGTTGTAATTTTCTTGTTATTATTAATATTGTTGCTGTTAGTGTGGTGATAAATAAATGTATGTCTTAGTCTTCGGTACATATATGTCCCATTGAACCCGTAGTGTACGTACCGCAGCGCTGTCCCCGCCGTGGGCTTGGCTGGCGACGTGCGGCTGCCGCGCGGGGCTGCCCTCGCGGCTGGCGTCGTCGTCATGGCGGCGAGGAGAGGCACGCGGGCTGCCCTGCGCCCACATGTTGGTGAACATGTCCCCGATGAGCAGGTCCGTCATGTTGTCCTCGCCCATGTCCTCGTCCACCATGTCCACGCCGAGGAACATCATGTCGTTGTCCTCGCCGTTCGCCATGGGTGGCTCGAATGGCATTTGGTTTGACTGGAAATGAGAAATAACAAATGTGAAGAGCTTTTAACGTATTATTCACCGTTGGTATTTAAGCTTTATAATTTGTACTGTGTTCCCGAGTTATGGATGTTTTTCGGTATCCTGCCTTTTCGCCGAAAATTGTTTGGCAGATTATTATTATATGGTAGACAATAGATTAACCATGTTTTTCATTTATATATGTATTTATTTACAATATAAAATGCATTTGTGTAGTTTATCAACCATCTGGTATCCATTTAACCGCCTCCGTGGCTCAATGTAAACAACATTGAGTTTACGATTCGGAGGTCGCGGATTCGATCCCCAGCGGGGTACATGTTTAAGTACTCGGTTTGGTTGGTGGTAGGGCATTTTAAATGTCCGCCTGGCTAGCTACCACCATCTTATCTAAATCTGCCGCCAAGCAGCAATGTTAATAGCATTGTCGTGTTCCGGTTGTCAGAGATAAGATAGCCAGTCCCCCAAATGTGTTGGGGTTTCCGGGTCAGTACGCTTCCATCTTCGACCTCATCTTCACTTAACATCAGGTGTGATTGAGGTCAAGTACCAACCTGTTATGCATAATAAATAACACAAGCCTACATGCTTACTATGGACCTCTAGGTCCATAGTAAACACACAGCGCCATCATCACCATCTATTACTTTCATAATTCTCATTTTTGTTGGTCTGGGACTTGAGAATTCGGAAGGAAGTTGAGAGAACTCTTCAGCAGCAAACTAATTTGATTTATCTCTCAACAATTAAGTAATTCTAACTAAAGCCCGTATCAATAAACCGTTCTCAAGATTGAAATGACCGTGAGTTGACGATTGAGAATCTGTTGCATATTAAAACAGTATCAAAAAAATTGTATTGGGACTAAGACGCGATCTCAATCTGAAGATCAATTTATTAATACGGCCCTAAGTAATTCCTTTTTTGTTGGAATGTGTTATTTCCGGAAAAAATCACAAGTCGCTATGGGGACAATCTCTAGTGGATCGAAGACCTGTTGACGGTAGTCAGAATTCGTAGGATGCAGTCCGCTTCCAAATGGTCGCTCTGGAAAGACTTCGGGATAGACGTAGAGGAGAACTATATTTAGCAGTGGATATGAGGATGTTGATTATATTGTATCGTTATCGGTGAAGTTACAGAATACCGCGCCTGATGATGAACTCCGGAAATAGAGAACGAAATCTTACTGAAGTCGATTGTTTTGTAATTTTTGGCGGGGCAAAATAACACATCACATTCATCTAAATCTTTACCTGCGTAGTAGCCGACGTGGGGAAGACGAGTATATGAGTGGCGGTGACGTCACGCGGCGTATGGAGGTGCGACTGTATGGAGGCTTGAGAGAACCGCTCGTCGGGTGTGAACCGGTCCGCCATGAGTCGGAGACACGAATCGGGCTCGGTGGAAACCAAACACGCTGACAATATGCAAGGCACGCCGGCTGGATAGAGGACAGAACAGCTCGTGCAGATCTCGCGGAGGCGGTTCGATGCCCGGACTAGGTTCTTCCGGGATAGTAGCCAGCTCCAGCCTGAAAATGGTAGATTAGTAATAATTATTGGGTTTAGTAATCGAGAATGTCAGTACCTGCAGCATGGTTCCCGGCAGTACTCTGCCACCAGCTATAGGACCAACCCCTCCATATGTGGGTGTCAAGAAAGCCATTTAAGTTTTAGCCCTAAGTTAAGCTCATGAGCTTAACAGTATGAACCCGTACTTTTATAGGGTGCTCGCTATCGTGATCGCTATAGTTTCACATATTTGCTATAAGGGTTCATCATCAACAGTCTTACGTTCCTAAAGCTGAGGAGACACATACTGACTACCGGACAGATCCGACATCCTCACTTCTCCCAATCTAACTCCTATAAGCTAGGATCGACAGTGGTAGTCGACACGACGCCTACTGAAGGTAGGCGGTGCCCTACGTGACTCTATAGCTACCTTGGACCCCAGTATTTAAAGAAAGTAAAAGGGTGGGTGTGTAAGCAGGAAAATAAGATACTGGACTTCGATAGACTGGCTACCTGACAGTGATTTTAAGACATCACTGTAGGCCTAGTTTGGGTTAATGACTGCAATTAATTTTAAACAACCGGGGCCGATTACTGAACGTGCCCATCAAAGAAAACATTTGCACGAAAATGCCACCAGTGGTCACCTGACTAACTGCGTCAAACGTTAGATTAACTTCGCTAATTACGTATATTTATTTAAAAACAGTAACAAATAAAGAGATGGAATTTAAATATAAACTAGAACAAATGTAAAAAATTGGGGCCGCGAGGCACAGGCCAAACCGCTGGGTCTAGAGTTTCCAAATTTGGCACGTAGGTTCCTTACGAGGTCTAGGGGAGCACTAAGAAAGGATTTTTCAAAATTCACCCTTTAAGGGGGTGAAACAGGGGTGGGAACTTTGTATGAAGAAACAGTATAACTTGGACATTTCGACTATTTTCGACTCGAAACTTCGCAAGAGTACTCCTAGGAACAAATAAGCTAATAAGTGTTTTGAGATTTTTCGAAAAACAACCCCCTGGTTTGTGAAATGGAGGTTAAAACCATAAAATCGATATTGGTGTCGTTATTTAGGATTTATGGGATGTTGATTATGAAAATGACATTTAACTTCGCTAATCGAAAACTAATAACGAATACTCAAGATATTTCAGGAAAATAGAACGTTAACGGTAACCTAATATTACTTCTATTTGTACCATAACCAATGGTTGGACCAGCGAAAGTTAGCAAGTGGATGTGTCCAATGAAATACTAAATCTACCACATAGACCTGAATAGATCTCTAACTCAGATTACCTTTGAGCTCGCCATGTCCGATACGGCCGACGCGTCCGACGACGAGCCGCCAGGGCTGCGAGTTCTGGCTCATCACCTCTAGTGTGAAGTCCATCAGCTTCGTCAGCCCTAGCCGCCGCGCAGGAGCCATCCGCCTTCGACGCGACCTACAACATACACACAACCATATAGATGACAATATATATAACCAGCGGGGTACATGTTTAGTTTTCGGTTTGGTTGGTGGTAGGGCATTTTAAATGTCCGCCTGGCTAGCTATCACATCTTATCTAAAATCTGCCGCCACAGAGCAATGTTAGTAGATTGTTGTGTTCCGGTTGTCAGAGATAAGATAGCCAGTACGCTTCCACCTTCGATCTCATCTTCACTTAACATCAGGTATGATTGAGGTCAAGTTGTGCATAAAAAAATAATAATGAAAACTAACCTCAAGCATTCTTCTTCTTCTTATTTTTGAGGATGGCAACCAGTCAACCTCATTGTCGAGGGACATTACTGCCAGTTTCGAGTGAAAATTTTTATTTATCTTATTTCTTCAGTTTATAGGTCAGTCTCAATCAAAACAAGTAATTCGTCGTATACAGAGTCTAGTCACGGTCAAGTCATTCTTCAGTAAAGTGGCAGAATGCTTTACAAAAGATTTTGGCGGCTTCTTGTGGGAACCCGAAAGCTCCGTTACGCACTTTAATTTACACTTCCCTTCACCTGTACACCAACACTAACGTTTGCTGCACAATATTCTGCCATTATTAAGCTTCAAAAGTTACAATGCACAAATTTTAAGACCTATAAAGAAAAATGCTACTTCACTCGCCGAGTTCCCGCCAAAAAGCCCTCAAGCATTCAAGAATCTACCAAAATGATTACCAAGTAAATGGAGTGTTAGTATCGGCTGAATTCAGAAACACCTTAGGTAAGCCGCGCTCGTTTATAACCCCCCGACGAAAAAGATGGATGTCATAAGTTTGAAGCCAATGTCTGTGGGGCTGTCAGTGATATTGTATTATTAAAAAAATTACAACTGTTGGTAAAATATGCTTGTTGTTGTCGATGCACATGTTTGAATAAGATTTAGAAGAGATTACCTCCTTAATCACACCTGATATTAAGTGAAGATGTAGCCGGAGGTGGAAGCGCGGTCACCCACGCCCCTAACTTATTTAGGCTCAAACAACGAAACATTACAATGCTATCAATATTGCTGCTTGGAGACAGCCTTAGGATGGTGGTAGTTACATAAACTGGTTTACATTGATTTATGGAGGTCATTATGAAAACAAAAATAATACTCACAGCATGACATTTCTAATTATGTGGTACTATCCTATTCTTATTATTCCAGGAAGAAGGAGCCAGCGTCACATTTAATTTAGTGTTTGTTTAGAGAAGCGTCATTAGAATCGACACCAATGATTTAACAATATAAGCCAATTTCGAGATGCCTACTTTTTACGAAACAATAATCGCATAATGGTGTCGATTCGAATGTACACCAACTAAACTAAAACCAGTTTTAAAATAGTACTGTCTCTCTCTCCCTGGAACAGTACGATGCGACGGCACCACTCCAAAATTGGTTTTAGTTTAGTTGGTGTACATCCGAATCGACACCATTGTAAGCTGCTTGCTGCCATAAGTTGCCTATGTGTATGCGTGTATATATGAGTATGTATGATACGAGTACACATGCGAGATAATCATGAGTTATCCTGCATGGCTAACAAAACCACAAGTGCTGTACGACTGTTATGTCGCTCATTTTGACAGATAACCGCGACAAAATGTGTGATAAACTATAACGCAAGTTGTCATGCCACTTTTTTTTTTATTAAAAACTGGTTTCGCGTTTGACTACAATCTCACCTGATGGAAAGTGACGATGTAGCCGAAGATGTATCACGGTCACCCAGTAAATGCCTATTCACTCTCGTTGAAAGAACGCGGCAAAGCTGTCGTGTACCAACCTGGCGGGCACGTGTATGTTGATGGCGGTGGTGTCGAGCAACTCGCCGCGCGCGTCCGTAGCGGCCGCGAGCAGCCAGCGCTGGTCGTGCGAGAGGCAGTAGGAGAGGAACAGCACGGAGCACTGGTCGGTAGATGACTGGCCCCACGTCTCGGCCACCTCCTTCAGGACGCGGGGCGGCGCCAGGACCCACGCCGGTGAAAACAGTTTGTATGGCGCACGGTTTTTCTCCTGCAATCGTTATGTTGGGCGTTTCAATTTGTGAATGTGCGGTAACGAAACAAAAATTTAAGGCACTGTCATTAGGAAAATGTTGCTATCCATTTGATGAATTGCTGAAATAATATTTATGACATTTGAATATTGCTGAATAAATTGAATTAGGGTTAAAATCTGTCCTTTTACAAACTCTTACTTAAACTGACAGCACTACTGTACCTTTCGAATGTCACCTGTTAATATCAATTTAGTCTCTACTTCAACTTGAATAAGGTTTGATTTAATTTGCGGTTTTTAATTACATCACACACGATGAAGATAACATATAAATTTTGAATAAATTTGATAGTTATTAGCTTGTAAGGAAAATGGCACCTACTCCGAACCATGCTGATGAGCCTTATGAAAACTCAACAGTGGCGCCATCTGTAATTTGTTAGTTTCTTTTCCCAATAATAAATATCTTTGCACATACACACAGCGCCACCTAGTTCCACATTTAGCAATTAGGCTTGTATTATAGATACCAGATAGTTGATAATCTACACAAATACATTTTTTTTTGTAAATAAATTCATATATAAACTCGGGAACACATGTCTGTATTCATAATACAAACATTATGCCCCTAGCGGGATTCCTTTTGGTATAGCAGCAGAATTTCTAACCACTGAACTAAACAGGTAGTCTTGCTTTAAAAAGAAATCGCACCGATAGCCTCGGAAGGTGGCGCTGATTAGATTAGATTAGATTAGATTTATTTAGTTCACTTTTACAATATTAAGTCACACATACAGTTTCGTAAATTTATGATTTTTAAAGTAGAAGTGATTGTCAAACATAAAACAATAACTATACACATACATTACATTACTAGATTATTTGTTTAGTCACAAAATGAACAAAATAAGATAGAAATTTAGCATCTACATATTATTATATGTAACTATGTCAAAATTAATTAATAAAGTATAAGTATGTAACCATTGTTACGTCAACGTCATACTATTTTTGAATAATGAAATAAAACAAAACTAAATTAATAATTCAAAATCATGTGTCAAAATATAGTTTATAAACTGTGTCCGTAAATCCTTATGCCTATAAGACAGATTAATTGACCGACTTCAATACAACGCCATCTAGTATTATCGTGGTCACCTTCGCTTTTTTTACTCTGTCGTGTTGAATACCTTTCGTTGGGTACTCACGTCTTTGGCGTTGAGGAAGAGGTTGGCGTTGGCGGCGGTGCCGAAGCCGGTGAGCGATTTCCCGTTGGCGTTATGCTGGAGGTGCCGGCGCGCGCCGCTGAACACGCTGAAGGCCAGCGCGCGCAGCTCGGGCACGTGGCCGCCGCCCGCGCCCCACGCCTCGCACACACCCTCCAACGATATGATCTGGGACAGTTACTCCACTATTAGATACGGTTCACTAAACATTTGTATGGAAGCCTCACTGCACAAACAACGATTCAGTACTGTTATCTAGAATATACCATTTTATCATACGAAATTATTTTAGTAGTTGATTTGTGTATTTTTTATGCACAACTTAGCACTTGACGTCAATCACAAATGTACCCCGCTGTGGATCGAACTCAAGGCCTCCGATTCGGAAATCCTGTTGTAACATTGAATCATGGAGGCGGTGAAAATATATGTCATGTCATCGAAATTACTTTGATTCTCCAACATAGATTGATCGGAATGAGATCTAATAATGGTCATCCAGAGAGTGAATGGTGAAGGTCGTATTCGCAATAGACACCCACTCGTTCAAAGAACAGTATACTAATCGTTCGTTCTTTAAATACATAATGCAGGAGAATGAGGGGTGAGGGTAGCACACCTTGATGAGCGGGTTGTGGTGGTGCAGGTGCGTGTGCGCGGTGTGCGCGAGCCGCAGCAGCGCGTGCAGCGCCTGCGCGCGGTGCGCGTGCGCGGCGGGCGGCTCCACCACGTACAGCACCAGCGCCGGCGCGCCGCCCTCCTCCTCCTCGCCGCCGCCGCCGCCGCCGCCGCCCGCGCCCAGCGCCTCCTCCGCCTCGCCCGCGCCCGCGCCCGCCCCCGCCCCCGCGCCCGCGCCCGCGCCCGCGCTCGGCGTCGCCGGCCGCTCGGGCGTCGACGGCGGCCGCATCGCACGCTCTGCCTCCACCAGCGTCCTGACGGGTTTACAGACATTTCTTAGATTAGATTAGATTTATTTAGTTCACTTTTACAATAGCATGTCATACATACAGTTTCGTAAATTTATGAAATTTAAAATAAAAGTGATTGTCAAACATAAAACAAAAAATAATAACATAAAAAACAAATTCCTGTATACAATAGTAAAACATATTGTTATATGTATGTCAAAATTAATTAAGAAACTATAAGTATGTAACCATTGTTACGTCAACGTCATACCATTTTAGAATAATCAAAATGAAATAAAACAAAACAAAATAAAATATAAACCATGTCATGAGATTATTGATATGCCTTATATTGTTAATAATAGCACTAAAATATTATGTGCGAGTACAATTACCGCCTATTGACAAGGTCGACTCCTCAGAATGAGAACGATACTTTTTGTAATTGGACAAATTAAGGAAATAATAATTCACTGATACACGGTGTATCCACATCAAGCTGATATTACAACATCCATCGTAGACCAGAACGTGTCAAGAATGCACAATATATTCACAATCTTAGAGGGAATAGACCACGCAAATTGTCCGTCAAGTAAAGGTTCAGTTCGCTTCTGTAATCGTAGCAAACCGTCATTAGAAAAAAAAATACCTATCTGCAATAACTTTAAAAATAGGTACTCAGCAATTTTATTGTTTGCGTTGCCTATTCACTTCTAAATCTGTGGACTACTAGAGGCTTCTGATGTAAATAACATTAACATACCTATCGACACTGAGCGTCGCCAGCTGAGGCACGATGGTAGTCCTCAGCGTCTCAGCGTACGCCCGGATGTACTCGCCGAGTCGTCCCGGCGGCAACTCGCCCGCCCACTCCTCCACATCACGAGCCTCACTCGGCGCAGTACGCACTATCCCGTCCCTCGCCACCCGCCCGATAGGTCGATGCCGACCCAGCCGGCACGATTCGTACGTCGTCGACAACTCGCGGAAGAACGTCCGCAGGGGATCGGCGAGGACGTCCCCGTCCGCCGCGAGGACGACGTACGCGACGTCGCGAGCGTACGCGTACGGTTCGAGCGCGAGTCGCTCCCAGTGTCGGAGTGCGTACGGCGATAATGACAGCCAGTCGCGGTCGTGGCCGACGAGGAGAGGTGGGACGGGTTGCGGTTCGCAGAGGTCCTCGTTGCCGCGGCCGGCGAGACGGTGGAACTGCCGCCAGGTTAGTGGGCCGGTGACACCATCCCACATGCGAGCGCCGCAGCAACGCTTCTGTATCGCGTCCTAAATTGATCGAAGAAAGTTTTATTATTCGTTCGAACAAGTCGGTACACAGTTATGGAAATTACGATCGATTTATTATAGAAATTGAATATATCTTGGTTAAGGAATACCATATTTTAAGAAAACTTGCAACTAATTATAGAATGTTGACCAGTAATAATTGTTTGAAATAAGCTTTCTTCCTGTGAAAACTTGATATAATTTAGTTTATCTACTAAGGGCAAAGTTACGCACTGAGTTGTAATCTATTTTTATTTTTTTATTTGTATTATTGCTGTGCACATAATTTGTAATATTTCTGTTTATTGAGTTTGCTATTTGCAAAAGTATTAGTAATTCGTCGTCCATTTTTTCTTTCTGATCCGCATGCAAGCACTCGGTATAATAGCTCGAGAACAATTCAGTTCAGAAAAATCGGACGTGTATCGAGTGAATACGATCAGATAGTCCGATCGGACAATCGGAAACATAATCGGACGTACCAGCCACTCTGGAAATCTATGGGCGAGGCTTATGTTCAGCAGCGGATGTCCTGTAGCCGATATGATGATGATGACAGCCAAACACTAAACACATGTTTGGGATATCTCCGAGCACCGAATGTAGGATTTTGGACTAGGCCAATTTAAAAATCCCGCCAAACCGCCATTGCACCGACGTCAACAGTGAAGTTAGGCAAGTTCTGCTATTGACTTCACATCGTTCGACTGTCTGTCTCTTTTTGCCTCTCGAAATCCTCGTACATGGTGGGGGCATCTCAAGCGTGTGCAACCTAATCAAATTGGCGGGCGAGTCGTTTTTTTTTTAATTTTTTTTTTATACACAACGGGTTTGTTCTTGACCTCAATCACACCTGATGTTAAGTGAAGATGAGGTCGAAGGTGGAAGCGTACTGACCCGGAAACCCCAACGCATTTGTGGGACTGTGTCTATCTTATCTTTGACAACCGGAACACAACAATGCTATTAACATTGCTGCTTGGCGGCAGATTTAGATAAGATGGTGGTAGCTAGCCAGGTGGTAGCTACCCGCGACCTCCGAATCGTAAACTCAACATTGTCTACATTGACACGGTGGTGGTTAAATAAATGAAGTCGTAAAATAATGGAACCTTTATTTTACATTTCAATAATTGACCTAATCGTTTCGTTTTATTTATCTTTTGTACCACACACCCCGTCGGGGATACAGGTCGCGACACGATGTATGTTAGGGTACCTGCAACAGCGGGCGCAGGCGGCGCATGAGCCGCACCACGTCCCGCGAGGAGCGCGGCGCGCGCGCCCCGATGAAGGGCCAGCGATGGACGGCGCCGTACGACACAGCGCCCGCACCCGCGCCGCCGCCGCCGCCGATGGACGCCCGCAGCGCCCGCGCCGCCGCCGCGCCGCCGTCCGAGTATCTGCGCAACGGGAACGCAATCACACGCTTTCAATAAATTCAAAGATACTATAAGGAAACATATTATAAAATATCAGATTATTTAGATGATAAACAATCATGGACATAATCACCCCGTTCGCGTAACCACGCTATTTGACAATTAATAATGAATTATTATAAAATAATAACTAATAATTTTGTAATATGAAAACCTTTTTTTTTAAAAGAGCGACATCTCGAGTTTCTTGCTTGTTCTTCTCAGGGGAAAATTGCCTTTTGAACAAGCAGTAGCTTTAAAAATGTAAAATCTGACTATTTTAAATGTACCCTGTGTACCTACAAAATAAAGCATTTTTTAGGTACACACTAAATAAACAATTACTAAATCGAAGCGCACGGGAGTGTGGCGGCCAAGTTTCGATTTAACAACAACAATATTTTATTGAACCGAAATAAATTAACTTGAAGCTTTGTTGTCTGTGGTTGTTAAAAACTGTGTTGTAACACTGTTGTCTGTAGACAACAATCTCTTCCCCATAAATTTTATACAATAAGTAAATTTGGTAGGTACTCGTACGTAACACATTATGTTTGCCACCTAAAGGTGTAGTAAGCAAATAATATACACGTACACAAGTGTATATTGTTTAACATACGGATAACTGTAATTGGCCATAGTTTTAGTCACATGTATTGTAATACGTTACTTTTGTAATAAGCTGTTGTTATCCTGAATAAATAAATAAAAAAATATTTAAGTATCAATGTTAATTTCAACTTGAGCGTACTTCGATTGATATTTCTGTCATTATTAATTCCTTTCCTTCCTTTCAATAAATTTAAAGATACTATAAAACAGAAACTTATTAAGAAAGCATATTATAAAAATCAGATTATTTAGATGATAAACAATCATGGACATAACCAGCCCGTTCGCATAACCAGGCTATTTCACAATTAATAATGAAATATTATAATATAAAATAACAATGATATATTCTTTATTGCACCAAAATATTACAATAACAGAGTACAAACAATAGGTCACGTACAAAGGTGGACTTATCTCTTTAAGAGATCTCTTAAAATTTTGTAATATAAAAACCTTTTCTTAAAAGAGGCGACCTCTCGAGTTTCTTGCTTGTTCTTCTCAGGGGAAAATTGCCTTTTGAACAAGCAGTAGCTTTAAAAATGTAAAATCTGACTATTTTAAGTGTACCTACAAACTAAAGCATTTTTTGATTTTGAATTTTAGTGACGATATGTAGGGTGACTCACTCGAGCAGGTTGAGGCGCAGGTCGTCTGGCGCCCGCTGCTTGGCGCAGGAGGTGGCGGCGCGGGCGAGCGCGGAGGCGCTGCCGCCGCCCAGCGCCGCCTGCGCCAGCACCACGCCCGCCACCTCCGCCAGCCCCGGCCGCACGCCGCGCACGCACGGGTCCTCCGCCAGGCCGGTGATCTCCATCTCGTCCTAAGGGAGCGACCCTACACTGTAGTCCAATCGACGCGGTGCTCAAACGGGCCTCGTGAGAAGGCTCAGAGTCACGCAACGAAATCCGTAGATAAACGAAGTGATGATTGACCAACTCTGACCACTATACATGACACATGAGAGGGTGGCTAAGGAGAGCAAATTAACAGTAAAAACAAAGCTTATAAAAATCTCCCGCCAATAACTGGGAAATATTATATACCAAAAAGTTGCGGGCTCGAATCCCGCTAGGGGCATATGTTTGTGTAATGAATACGGACATGTGTACCCGAGTTATAGATGTTTTCAATATTTATTTCACAACACAAGCCTATAGTAGCTTATTGTGGAACCAGATGGCGCTGTGTGTATGTCTAATGATATTTAATTATTTATAATAAGATCTTTGCTTAGTTAGGTACTAGACGATTGGTGTAAGTGTCCGAAATATTTCCGGTACCTCGTAGAAGAGTCCGGCGCGGTGCGTCCACTGGTATCCACAACACAAGCCTATAGTAGCTTACTGTGGAACCAGATGGCGCTGTGTGTATGTCTAAGGATATTTAATTATTTATAATAAGATCTTTGCTTAGTTAGGTACTAGACGATTGGTGTAAGTGTCCGAAATGTTCCCGGTACCTCGTAGAAGAGTCCGTCGCGGTGCATCCACTGATATCCACAACACAAGCCTATAGTAGCTTACTGTGGAACCAGATGGCGCTGTGTGTATGTCTAAGGATATTTAATTATTTATAATAAGATCTTTGCTTAGTTAGGTACTAGACGATTGGTGTAAGTGTCCGAAATGTTCCCGGTACCTCGTAGAAGAGTCCGGCGCGGTGCGTCCACTGGTATCCACAACACAAGCCTATAGTAGCTTACTGTGGAACTAGATGGCGCCGTGTGTATGTCTAAAGATATTATAAATAAAAGCTTTGCTTAGTTTGGTACTAGACGATTGGTGTAAGTGTCCGAAATGTTCCCGGTACCTCGTAGAAGAGTCCGGCGCGGTGCGTCCACTGGTATCCACAACACAAGCCTATAGTAGCTTACTGTGGAACCAGATGGCGCTGTGTGTATGTCTAATGATATTTAATTATTTATAATAAAATCTTTGCTTAGTTAGGTACTAGACGATTGGTGTAAGTGTCCGAAATGTTCCCGGTACCTCGTAGAAGAGGCCGGCGCGGTGCGTCCACTGGTATCCACAACACAAGCCTATAGTAGCTTACTGTGGAACCAGATGGCGCTGTGTGTATGTCTAATGATATTTAATTATTTATAATAAAATCTTTGCTTAGTTAGGTACTAGACGATTGGTGTAAGTGTCCGAAATGTTCCCGGTACCTCGTAGAAGAGTCCGGCGCGGTGCGTCCACTGGTATCCACAACACAAGCCTATAGTAGCTTACTGTGGAACTAGATGGCGCCGTGTGTATGTCTAAAGATATTATAAATAAAAGCTTTGCTTAGTTTGGTACTAGACGATTGGTGTAAGTGTCCGAAATGTTCCCGGTACCTCGTAGAAGAGTCCGGCGCGGTGCGTCCACTGGTATCCACAACACAAGCCTATAGTAGCTTACTGTGGAACCAGATGGCGCTGTGTGTATGTCTAATGATATTTAATTATTTATAATAAAATCTTTGCTTAGTTAGGTACTAGACGATTGGTGTAAGTGTCCGAAATGTTCCCGGTACCTCGTAGAAGAGGCCGGCGCGGTGCGTCCACTGGTATCCACAACACAAGCCTATAGTAGCTTACTGTGGAACCAGATGGCGCTGTGTGTATGTCTAATGATATTTAATTATTTATAATAAAATCTTTGCTTAGTTAGGTACTAGACGATTGGTGTAAGTGTCCGAAATGTTCCCGGTACCTCGTAGAAGAGTCCGGCGCGGTGCGCGAGGCGGCGGTTGACGATGGCGCTGAAGCCGCACGTGCAGCGGCCCGACTCGTCGTCGGGCGCCGGCGACGCGGTCGGGGACTCCTCGCCGCACAGCGCGCCGGGCAGGTACGTCGCCGCGTCCGCACCGCGGATGTTGCCCACCACCTGACATCACGTACACTACCACTTTAGTCATACGTCATACATCATCATCGCCAGCCTGCAGGGATATAGGCCTTCCCTCGTATAATAAGGGAGTATGGGCCAAAGTCCACCACGCTGGCCCAATGCGGGTTGGAGACTTCAAATGCCTTAGAATTTTTATTTCTCAGGCACGCAGGGATTCTTCACGATGTTTTCCTTCACCGTTTAAGAGCAGTCAGATAAATGCACATAATTAAATTTACAAACTCATTTCAATAAATTTAAAGATACTGTAAAACAAAAACTTTAACTGTATGAGCTGCTACTGCTGTACACCTTTTTTGCTCTGATAATAAATAAGAGAAGCAAGTTAATTATGGTAAAGGAGAAGAGATGCCTGTTGCCCACAGTTGAGAACCGAAGAGAAAAGATGTGATAGGTCACTTGATACGACACGATATTATATATTTTTTTGAAGAACATAATTGAGGGAAAGGTTTTTTTTTATGCACAACGGGTTGGTACTTGACCTAAATCACACCTGATGTTAAGTGAAGATGAGGTCCTAGGTGGTAGCGTACCAACCCCATCTTATTTGGGGGACTGGCTATATCTCTGACAACCGGAACACAACAATCCTATTACCATTGCTGTTTGGCGGCAGCTTTAGATAAGATGGTAGTAGCTAGCCAGGTGGACATTTAAAATGCCCTACCACCAACCAAACCGAGTACTTAGACATGTACCCCGCTGGGTATCGAACCCGCGACCTCTGAATCGTAAACCCAATGTTGTTACATTGAACCACGGAGGCGGTTAAAAGATTGAAGGAAAGAGAGGAAGGGGAAGACCTAGGCGCAATTACTTTGACCAAGTGGAAGAAAAGATAAATGTCATGTCGTACTAAGACGTTAAATAGAGGGCGGAAAGCAGAGAGACGTGGTCATTACTCCATATGACATAGCTCTTAACTTGAAGAAACCCTTCTTAACAAAAGCTGTCGAGGTGACGCACCTTAGCCTCCGCACTGCAGACGCACAGCGTGCAGCTGTCGAAGTTGTGATCCCTGAACACGTTGAGCACAGTGTCGGCGAGCAGCACGTTGAGCAGCAGCGGGCAGGCGGCGTGCGGCGCGCGGGGGGACGCCGGCGAGAGGGGGGAGGCGGCGCGGGTGGCGGGGGACGCGCTGGGGGACCGCGCCTCCACCGTGGAGCAGGCGCGCCGCCCGCGCGAGCCCCGCCCCGACCGCACGCTCGCGGGGGAGCCGGACCGCTTCACTGCCGACCCTGGGGGGAAAACAACATCTGATGTTAAGCGAAGATGAGGCCGAAGGTGGAACCGAAAGCCCCATCTTATTTGGGAGACTGGCTATCTTATCCTTGACAACCGTAACACAACATTTGCTATTGACATTGCTGTTTGTCGGCAGACTTTAGATAAGATGGTGGTAGCTAGCCAGGTGAACATTGAAATGCCCTACGACCAACCAAACCGAGTACTAAACATGTACCCCCGCTGGGGCGATTCGCAAACCCTGGCTGTTTTTAGCCGACTGGCCCAGGTAGGAGGGTAATGTTTTTCGGGTCTTCGAAAAAAGAAAGCGCTCCTAAAATATCAAATATGCCGTCAGGTTTTTTGGTTTTTAAAGTCTCAAAATAGTTATTACCCGGCTGCCGTAGGAAGGAGGGTAGTTTGTTTTTTGGTTGTAAGTATGTAGATTTCAATAACGGTTTAACTTTGGAGTGCATGGTGTCTGTGGTTACATTCATGTAAAAGTATATTTCTAAACTTAGTAGTAACGGTATCAAAAATAAGTTCCATATTAAAAATTTTGACATAACCGTGTATTCAAATGTTTCTTATCTGTGCTATTAACCGTTAAGGAGTTCCTCTCGTGAAGAGACAATCCTGGCTGGCTGGTTCACGTCTATCATATAAATGTATAATGGCTAGTTCTGTTCAGCATAGTATGCAAAATTTCAGCTCCTTAGGTAAATAAGAAATGGTTCCAATTGCCTTCCATATTTTGAACGGACATAGTTACATACATACGAAGTTAAAAGACGTATTGTTAGGTATATCTGTGGGTATAGTTACCGGTCCGCTCCTGTTCGGGCTCGTCCCGCTTGGCGTCCTGCTGCCACCGCGGGCGGTACACCGCGCCGGGGGGCAGCGTCACGGGCGGCATCAGCTGACTGGGCAACGCGGCCAGGGGCGCGTAGCTGGACGACCCCACGTACCGGTACACGGTCGGCGGTCTGAACACGTACGACCAGTCCTGGAACAAAGCAATGTACGATTGGAAATTAATCGAACCTTATCTTAGTGATATTTGACATTGTACAATCCCAGCTAATCCCAACTAATATTGTAAATGCGATAGTTTGTGTGTGTATGCTTGTTACCTCTTCACACATAAACACAGACACAGTTGGTAGACAGATTAGGACCTGGAGTAACATATAAGCTACTTTTTATCCCGGAAAAGTGACTGATTCCCGTATAATATGTATTACTAGTGAGATTGCTTATGAGTTATAGAGTGACGTATTTGGTAGTACGATGAAGTCTACGCGGACGAAGTTAGTTTTAAACATAAAATAAGTAAATTTTGACGACCGATTCGTGTAGTGGATAGTGACCCATTCAGCGAAACCAACGGTTGCTGGTTTGGATCCCGCGAGGGGTAAACGTTTGTGTGATGAATACGAATATTTATTCCCGAATCATGGATGTTTATATTAATATTCATGTATGTGTATCCGTTATCTAGTATCCATAGTACAAGCTTTGCTTAGTTTAGGACTAGATGATTGGTATAAGTGGACGAAATATTTATTATTATTATTAAAAACGAAAGGTTACATACAGCCTAAGCCAAAGTCAGCGTAAACTATCCTACCAGTAAAAAAAATACTCTAAGTGAATAAATAATTCAAGGGTATGTGATTTCAACAATATGTCTGTTATTGTATTTTGTCTAAGATATGTAAAAATTGGTAAAGACACAGGGGATAATATTATCTTTTGTATGAAAATTCGACGAATTTTATTTAAACATTTTGTGGTTAAATTTTGGAAAACTTATTCCGAGGTAAAGAGGCTAAAAATTGATCGACCCAGATGTTGAATTAGATCCATAAATCGTAATGAAATCGCAGTAAAACGTGTAGTGGGTAGGGTACCTCAATGGGCGCGGGCGGCGGTGATCCTGCGTGGTGACGGTGCGGCTGCGGCGTGGCGTCGTCGGGCAGCGTGAAGCCGGGCGAGGGCTGCGCATGCGCCTCCAGACTGGGCGGCGTGGGGAACATCTTGCTCAACTCCTCGGGCCGCATGCAGCGCCCCACGCACCGACTCTCCTCCATTGACTTGTTCGAGTCCGGCGGCGTTTGTACTTGCAGCTGTCATATGTTAACAACTATTTAACGAGAACCTGGTGGCTACATAGTACGACTTATGAGGTCTATAACTCGGCAGTTGAAGAAAGCTAAAGTAGAGGGTACAAAAGATCGCTATCGGGTGGAAGAGACTTTGGGTACATGCCCGACTTCATAGAAAAGAATTTAACAGAAAAAGTACGCGATGTAACGTCTTCGAAGTAAACGTCCAGTCAGCATAACAATATTTAAGCAGTCAATATGTTGAAATGTACGAGTATTTTAGCATTTAAGAAAAATTAACCATAAAAACAAAATAAAAATTAAATAAAGTTTATTTCAAAATACAACCGTTATAAATAAAATTATCTGCACTGCATATTTCTTTGTATTATATCGGCCTGCATTACAAAGGTAAAATTAAGCTTGTTACAATGTGCTTAAGGTTCACTTATCTATCAAAGACTTGTACCATGTTTATATAAATAATTATTCACCCATTCGTCAAAATGCAGCAGGTAGTATTTCCCCACAAACGTATAGGATCATCAATTAAAAGATACATGGCAGCATTTTGACGGATGGATGACAGCAGCGTCAGTAATTCTAAGTGAGAAACAGCGATTGCTAATCTGCTGCGCATCATGGCCATTACAATAAACCCTCTCACGATTAGGGCTTCTGGGATCAGATCCAGTTGTTGACTGTTAATATAAAGTTAGTGTTGACCAAAGTTACTCTGGCTAATATTAATATGATAACTACGACAGTCTAACTACAATTTGTAGACTTAATAACGATTAGTATTTAAATCCTGGTCACGGTCCCGAATTTTAAATATAATTCAACTCATTCGATGAACAATTAGCCTAGGAAAACGGAACATTTAAATAACGATCAAAAACCACAATGTCAATTTTGCGGTTCATTGCATTCCAAACCAAACTACACCCAAACTACGGTTCAAGTAAATAAAAGTGGGCAGACAAACACACAAATGAGCTGACTAGGGGATTACATCAATACCTTCGGCAAGTTACGAAGTATGTTTCCTAAACTGAAGCGGTTTGGAAACCGACGGCAATGTGCTCAAATAGGATTAGAATAAAATGGTATAAAAGGTGCACACTCACAAGTCTTACCGTCTCATCACCACTGGCGGCGTCGTCAGAGTTGTCGAAAATCTGATCTAAATCCTTCAGCGTCGGACATAGTCCGTCTGAGGTGAATAGGTTCTTGTACTCTTTTACATCCTCCTAGAAACAGAGAAACCATTATTTTAAATATCTATGAAAGATAATGTAATGGGTTCCTATCACAATTAAGTTTCCGATATATTCATATTGATGTAACAGAGATACATGTAACATACAGGAAACTTAAATGTCATAATCTCGGTAAGAACCTGTTACAACACTTCATAAATATTTAGATAGGAAACTGCGGAAAGTCGGAAATAATATTCATTATGAACTTGAACCGTTGTTAGAATAATCATGTCGTCCAAGTATAATGAGCGCCTCGGCTGCCTTGTAAACTGTATTGGATCGATTTCGAAGCGAAAACGATCCTATTGAAGTCTCTGTCTCTCAATACAGTTTGTGGTCAGGTAACTAGTGTGTTTGTCTAACCTACTTATTGTTTTAGCAGCCGTATTAATTTTAAGTTTGGTGTAGAGCTTTGGTTTAGAATGCAAGTATTTATTCGTGAAAATAATGATGATTCCAACTAAAGTCTAACCGCGATAGTAGTTTATTGTAGCTACCCCTGTACAACTCCGACAAGGCGCGGTATAGCTTTAACCGAACTATAAACAACATAGAAACACTTACATTAGGCTCCTGCTTTTCTTGTTTGATATCGAAAAGCGTGTGATCGGGCATGGCCGCCATTTTGGTATGCTCATGACCAGCGTACAGATCTCCTACACAGCCCGCGCCCAGTGCCAGGTCTTCTCTGAAGCAGCTGTCTTCAGTCTTGAACCGTTTCACTGGGTGCTCCAGCCTTTGGTGGGAGACAAAATATTTTAGGTCAATCTTATGAAACTTTAACAATACTTTCCTTACCGGAAAAGTAATAGAAAGAATACAACAACTCCAGTAATAATCGACTAGACAAATAACAAAACTTGTTTTAATGAAATACAAATAACATTTTTTATTACAAGGTTACTTTACTAGAATAATATGAGTAAAGAAGATGTACATATCGGGTTCTGTATACTTATTGCTACTTCGACCCACTATTTACCAAATATTTGAAATAAAATATAAGTAAAATGTGACCAAATTGAACTCAACAATTATAGAACTAAAATAATGTCGATGCGCAATCCGGTGTTGATGTAGCGAGTTCGAAGATTCACACAGATGTAACTCAAATCAACGTGTCCGTGTATTCACTCGCAAACTAGGCAATACAACGAAAAATTTTCATAAAATAATTCAAGTGTATGGAAAATTCGACATACCTGTTCGCGAATAGTCAGCGTAGAACAGTCAAGCAATTTAGTCCCAAACACATAAATTAGTTTAAAAAATTTTTACATTAATTCTGGCCTGTCAAGGTCCACTGCTGGAACTGGCGAATTAGATTCATATGGTTGGGCTGCAATAGATCTTCTAATAGTTTCATAAATCAGTTTTAACGTTCCACATGTAAAAGTAATTGGGCAGGATTCCAACTATCTAATCTCCAATACCTATAAAATTTTAATTCAAATACTGTTTGTATTCATATTTCATAAAAAATAATGATGGCACTGCAGTTTGTAATTTCACTGGCAACACAGAAGCTTCATAGCTAAACCACAGATTACTAATAAGTTACTAAAGTAACACACCTAAACACACGTTATTAAAAAAAAAAGCTAATCACAAGTTTGTAAAATAAATGTATCTCCTTTCTTTTCCGTTTTCAACTCTGTTTGGCCAAGCTGTATCTATATGACAATGACATGACAGCGCAGTGTGACGTCAGTGACACTCACCAGGCGTGCACGGTGGTGTAGTCGTAGAGCATGTGTAACGCGTGCTCATCTTCGAGCGGGTCGAGGCGTCTCTCGGCGCGCGGCAACGCTGGCCGCTTCGTCAGCTCAGCGGGGAACGCGTCGGATTGGTGGGTGTTGTTTGCCGCGCCGCTCGGTGGGGAGTCGCCCTATAGAACATACAAGTCCTGTGGTAAACCAACTTAATTGAAGAGATTAGGAACTAATTGTTTGTTTGCCGCCCTCTCATATAAAAAAAAAAAAAAAAAAAAAAATGAATTCGGAGTAAATAGTGTCCTAAGATTGAAATTTTGTTTTTTTTTTGGATACTGCTGAAATACACAGCAAGTATCAAGTGTCAACTTAAGTTCATCTCTATCTAAAGATCGTTTTTCGAAAATGAAACTTAGGTTGACATTTAGAGACGAAACTAAGACTGAACTCACAACTAACAATTTTCCAAATGTAACGTTTGTGAATTAATCGTAACTAATATTATAAATGCGAAAGTTTGGATGTTTGTTGCTCAATCACGGATAAACGGATTTGAATGAAACAAGGTATTATATGGAGAAGAGTAGTTCACGCGGAATAAAGAAATTTCCGCGATTAAGTTATACCACGTAGGCGAAACCGCGGGCGGAAAGCTAATAATATATAAAGCTTTTGAACATAAATTCAGTAATCGTTTCTGAATGTCAACCCAATCCAATCTCTAGTCAATGCCAGTTAAAAAGGAACAGATAAATTCATATAATCGCCAATGATAACGTAGCTGCGGTAACACAGAAACTGGAACCAAGGACTGACCGTGCTAAAACGTCGCTAATCGTTTTCAATGAGTGCGACTGCACCACATGTATTCTCGACAATTTGCGTCTCTTGAGCATTGTGCAGTTTTGGGCAGTTTCCGATTTTGTGCAAGTTCTGCCTGGTGTATATTGCCGACTTGAGGATTTGCTACGCATGCTGTAGAAGTACTAACCTGGTTATAGAGCTTGGGTGGCGGGGCGGAAGGCGGTGCGGGGGTGGGGGGCGCGTGCGGATCGGGCGTCGGCGCAGGAGTGTGGAGGGTCGTCGGCACAGCGTTGTTGCCGCACTGCAGTACGTCGCCCGTTACGCTCTGTACGCACAAACCATCATATTCTATTAACATTTACAACTGGCACTGGAAGAAGTATAATTAATACGAGTACGAATTACTTTGTTGACTGACTTATTACGACCTTGCAGCTCCGGTGAAGAGTATCAAAAAGGACCTATTCACATTTCTTCTCATTGTATATCGCGCTCACAAAATGTTACCATAACCATACAAAAATCGTTCCGTAGTAACCAATTATTTTCATGAATTAGCTGCGAGACTGATATTGTTGCAGCCCTATAGTTGGATGACATACCTGGTGCTGCGGCAGCGCGGTGTGATGCGCATGCGGTGATGGCGGCTGCGCCCCGGCCGATGACGGCGCCGACACCGCCGCCGCGGGCGAGCCGCCGCCGCAACTGCCCGGCGAGCAAGCCGCACCCGCGCCGCCAACCCTGCCATGGAAAGACGGGGGTTTAGAGACAGTTGATTGGTGGGCGGAAACGCGAAACGTCAGATATGCAGAATGTGAGAGATCGATGTACATTTGGATTGAAACAATGACACGACAAATTGGTAAAACAATTGGTATATCTTTGACCACCCCATTTGGGATAAAGGTCGTGACGTTATGTATGTATGTCCGTTCTTCATATCCAGAGTACATCATCAGATTTTTAACAAATTTATATGGGACCGTGCTGGCAGTACATCCTTTAAAACAAGAAAAGAATCTGAAATCGGTACACAACTATCAAACTATATCGCGGAACATACGACGGACAAAACATACAAAAAAAAATCAGACGAATGTGTAGCTTTACACCATCAACGTCAACGCGGTATGTAGTTATTTATTATTTTTGACATTCTGCTTTTCTGACGTCATATATTCCCGCCTTTCTTGTACTCCGATCCGTCTATGATCGGTTCCATGATCTTACTGGTGAAATGAGACTATCACAGTGACATATGTTATTAATTTTATTAAAGGAAATTTTCACAGTTTGAAAAATATTGATATAGATGTGTAGGACATTTCAATCTATTAGAAAATAAATATTAATTTGCCAATCCATCAGTCAGTCTCTATCTGGTAACTGTGGGTAAACAGGGAAACTGGTTCAGATCCAAGATGAAAACACATTAAGGAGCTGGTTTGATAATAAAATTTTTCATAACATTTCGGGTAGTCTGACTTTAAATGAACAGAGAAAAAAAAACGAATGAACATATATTCGATCGAACGGATAAAATTGTTGATTGAAAGACCTTTGTTTCATGTTTCAAAGTTGGTCAGTAATTTATTACAGTAATACCTAATTTTCGATGATGGATATCAATGTAATGGCTCTATATCCATAAATTTCTATTGAACATGACATACTAATGTACGTAACATCCAATTACTTTTATGTCCAGACGTAACCAACCATAGGCAATGAAAATTAAAAAGTGAATGTTATTTATAAGCAACGTGATATTTGTCATATCTGAATCAATACAACGACACCCATTTTGAAAACTTTCCCATGAAACCTTGACTGATGTGAAAAACCGAGCGAGTTAGAGCCTCGAGATGAAAGGTAGATGTTATTATGTTCAAGAAAATTTGCATTTTGCTGATACACCACTCTATCACTGCTTGAACGTTTTTAATTATTAATAAATTTTCAAGTAACTGCCAATTAACAATACACGTTTAAATTTAATCGGGTTATTTTAGCAGCAGTGATATACACAGGGTATTAGCAAGTATCTGACAACTTTGAACTGAGACTTAGTATATTAATATGTATATTTTGAACAAGGGAAACGTTTGTAGTTTTCGAATAGAAAGGGATCGCTGCAAAGCGTCCGGCTAATAGTCTCAATACACGTTGACAGAGATTTTCGTAATGATATAGGAAATATTGTCTTATGATTTGGAGACAAACCAAAGATGATTGGTCTCAAATGTTTGCTCCATGAAGACCCATGATGAAACATTACAGTGTACGAAACATAACAAGACGATTTCATATGAAGTGGGACAGGGAAGTTTGATTATGACCCATATGATACCACTTCAAATGACTAAAATACATTAAAAGACACAAAACATGCAATTTTTATGACAGTCAAACATTCATTATACTCATGCACTATTTCGTCTACGATGCAATAAATAGAAATGATATAATAATCTATAGGCATCATAACATGCACTATTCAAGCGGTATTGCATTATTTGTGGCTTATTATTGTGTTACATTATGTCGAGTGGTGCTTTAATTGTGTATATGTTAAATATTAGATACTTATTACAAATTTGGTAATAATATAAATTTTATGGTTTATGGCTCGTATCATGTGATAGTGAAGTTTTAAAGACAGAACAATTACAATTTTCAAAATTCTGTACTGTATAGTGAAGTATGACGTAAAAAAGTTCGTGTATCCGAGTACTTACACAAGCCATAATCTATTTTATGCTTGCGTGTTTGCCGCACGTTTCTGACCGCAGTGGTTCAAATTGGATTTGTGTGAAACTTGACATTATTTTCCTACAATAAATAGTGCAATGAGGCACATTGTTAGGAGGTGAAAGGCTTCTCAAACCAAAGATTTTTTTGAAATTGAATCAATTGAAATGTTATACAAACATCGAAAGTTTTTCGTTAATAAAATGTTTAAGGCTCATGATTGTGGCTATGTAGAATTTTCAACCTCGCACGCGCAAGGAAATGAACTTACTTATGCACACGAGTTGGAACTCCGCTCACAGGCTATGGCTGCGATAACCAGCACAATTTCCTCATCCATTGCTCCTGCTCGACTACTAACAATTTTGTTACATAACTAAAATCGACTAGTTTTAATTTTTAATCCTCTACATCCAGCTGACAAACCTATAAGATCCAAATAGCCCTCATAATTACCTAACCATAATATCTTGTAAAGCGGTGTAGTTAAAAGCCGTGTTAACTTTTTGTTTATTACATTGAAAAATAAATTGACTTTGAATAAAAAAAAATGCAAAAATGTTCCAATTGTAGCATCTTGTCATTCTGTTCGACAACTCTTAATCATGACATAGTCTTTACTTTAGCAAAGCATATAGTGATAACACTCGACGATCGGAATAGGTCAACCGTGCGGTGATAGCGGGGCGCACGCGGCGATCCCCTCCACCTTCTGAGCAGTACCACGGCATTGTTCAGTGTCGTGGTAATAGCCGGTTAGCACTGTCAAAACTGTTTCGTTCGAACGTATCTTGTACACACAATTTGCAGTTTCACTGGTTCTATACGCAGCAATTTTTAAACGACGTGTGTTATTTAATATATATTTTTTTATATTAAACACTACACGACGGGACCTGCTTTTAACGATGTTTTTTGGTATATTTCGATGATATCCTAATCTTCAGAGGATTTTTCTAAATTTCCAATTTTTATGATTAAGCTCTGGGATAGGTTCTTATTAGCTATGTTTGATATAATCGATCAAGCCTTTTCAAAGATTTTGACCATTTAACACGGTTAGTTAAGTTTATATAGATGATAAATATTTGGGTTTCCTGGTCAGTATGCTTCCACCTTCGGCCTCATCTTCACATAACAACAGGCGTGATTGAGGTAAAGTGCTAACCCGTGGTGCATAAAAAATAAAATAAAAAAAATGATATAATCGCCTTCGGGAGTTTTCTAAATTTTCAATTTATATAATAAGTTAGATTATTATCTGCGATATATTATGCGCGCGCTGTGTTTTCATCTATGTGTGTGTGTGTGTGTGTAGGTGTGCATACTCACGTGTCGGCGGGCTGGGGCGCGTGGTGGGGCGGCCGCTCGAGGGGCGCGGGGCGCGCGCGGTGCGGCGGGGCGGGGCGGCGGGGCGCGCGGCGGTGGAAGGCCTGCGGGCGAGGGCCGCGCCGCCGCCGCCACCTGCACCGACTCAACGCTAGCACGGACCCACCTGCCCCTGTCCCTATCCCCGTCCTCCCCCTCCCCCTCCCGCCTCCGCCGACGCGCCGCCCGACGCGTACGAGCCCTCCTCACACTTGACGCCCGATATAGTCACTAGACTCTAGAGGGTAGCGACCGCGGAGCAACAACATAGGGAAACACTCCGGATGAGCACGTAACGATGGCTACTCAGTATATCTGAATTGCTTGTCGAGTTTACGACAGATACCGATTCACAAAAACAAAACGAAAAGCTGCAAATATCTGCAAAGCAATGAAGTATCGTAATTTTTCATTTGAAAGTGTTTGTGTATCCTCAAATGTCACCGACAGAATTATAACGTTTAAATTGTATTATTTCGAAAGACATTCAACGCTAGATGGCGCCACAAAATGGATAGCCTAGCCGAGGGGCGCCATGCTCCCTATTCCGCGCGACAGCCTCACTCCATAGCAAAATATATAGACCGCGTCCTTTTTGTCTTTGCTCCGTGGTAGTGCCACTACCTTCGTAACGCAACGGTTGCGCACTCGGATCCCGCCAGGGACAAATGTTTGTGTGGTGAATACGAACGTGTATACCAGAGTCGGGGATGTTTATTTATGTATGTTTATCATTTATCTATCATATTACAGGCTTGCTACTAGATAATGCGAAGTCGCATTTACATGCCATCAATCGCTAATCATAAATTTATGGCTCTACACGGCTGGATAATACTCGGCTCTATGCACATTAGCCGCCTCCACACTCCTCCCACTGTAACTCCTGTAAGCCAGGATCAACAGTCGGCTCTATGCACAGTCAAACAGAGATTTGATAACAGGCCTTACTTTATTGTGGAGGCTCTTGAATGGAAAATGGTTTAATTTGCTTAAAGCTTAAAATGCCTTCATTCATGTTATAATTGTAATAAAATAGATATGTACTTTAGATCTTTCGCTAAGTTCATGGGTCCCGCGCCGTGATTGTGAGCCTTATAAACGCTGCATAGGGTCGCAAGTAATTTGCACTCCTCCGACACTTTCCTGACACATGCAACGGGCGCTGACGTAGTGAAAATTGACTCGTGACACTATGCAGAGAAGACTCACAATCGGGACGTCACGCGATCCCGTTCAAGGTAGCGGACGCCTTTATAGCGCAACATACGTCGGCTTTTATCTACATATGAATGAGTGGGTATTGTGACCAGTAAAAGAACGTGAAGTCACTAATAAGTGATTCGGTAAAAAACTAATAAAAAATTGTATAACTAGCATAGCTTGAGGATTAATAACAACGCAACTCTGAGGGATAACTGTCAGTAAAGTTGAATTACACTTTCCCTTTATAGTTCTCGTACACAATTTTTAACAAAGCCCGACCTAATCCCTCTTTGACTGTATATATATGGTTGATGTATAAGAGTAAATATACTTAAGAGTGTAGATTATAAGATTTCGAGACAATATCGTTCGAAATGGTATAGATATATGAGTATGAGGGATATTTATCACCTCCAATTGTAGATCATAGTTATCGGTCGTGATATTAAAGTGTGAAAAGAGCTTGCACGCGTCATATATAACAAGTCCAAGGAATCAGTACCAGTCATAACAGATATTAATCTAAATACTTTAAATATTCCCATTATACGACGTATTGATTCCTCTGACATGTATGAATACTCCAATGGATACATCATCTGACGTACCCATTAGCAAAGCTGCTGCATCCCTCTACTGCTTATAATCTACTACATATTATAAACTATAATAAATTCTATAAAAACATTCACATACATAACATCTACCTATAATCTACACGGCAGCTACACCCTGCTCGTCGCTCGTTGCAACTAATCATCGTCGACCACCGCCAAACACCTTTGCCAGTGGTCGTCGGAGCATCAAACTCATTCAAAAAAAAAATATATATATATAGGAAAAATAAAAATATAAATAGATATGTGATACTCTCATAGATAGGTAAATATAGATGCATGACACACAAATTTCGTACAACTACTACTATAATGCTGCACCTATCTACTGTATAAATTATAGTATTTATTGAAAACAATGTCCACGGGAGTGCGATGTGGGAGTCGTGACAGTCATATCTTGTAACTTATAAAAATACTTTGTGATTTATCACTTTCACGAATACTATGCTATATGTACTTGTAGTTACATAACTGTTTTATTACAGATTATCGTTATACAGGGCGTCCCAAAGTTATGGGACATGAAGGGGAAGTACCTTAAATATCGTAGATAGTGAATTTTGCTCAAAGAAGACTTTATGTTATTTTTAAAAGTTAGTAATTCTGCATTCATAGATTTTCTAAAAATTACTTGCTTCGGCTGGGAATCGAACCGACTTAAATGTGAAAAAAAAAACACCCTACTTTTATGATGCCAATCGAAAGAATAGCTAAAAAATAATAACTCTGCCTAAGTAAATGGACCGATTAGATGGCCGGCCAGATCCCCGGACCTCACACCATTAGATTTCTTCTTTTGGGGATACGTGAAAGATATGCTATACAAAAAGCGATACGAGAACGTAGGCGAGTTGCAAACAGAATTGTGCCATATCACATCGAGTGTTCACCATAAAATGATTAGAAAATCAACAGGCAGCGGGCTCATTAAAAGATTGGCGATTTGCGTAAGACAAGAGGGATCACATTTTGAGCATTTAATTAATTAATTTACAAAAAAATACCTACTTAATTGACTACGGCAGTTTCATGTATGTTTTTTATTTGATTAAAATGATTAATTTCACGTTGTTCCTTTCTTTTAAAATACTATGTTACTTAGGCAGAGTTATTATTTTTTAGCTATTCTTTCGATTGGCATCATAAAAGTAGGGTGTTTTTTTTTCACATTTGAGTCGGTTCGATTCCCAGCCGAAGCAAATAATTTTTAGAAAATCTATGAATGCAGAATTACTAACTTTTAAAAATAACATAAAGTCTTCTTTGAGCAAAATTCACTATCTACGATATTTAAGGTACTTCCCCTTCATGTCCCATAACTTTGGGACGCCCTGTATATCCTCAAATTAATACAATTTAGAAAAACTCCAAATAATCCAAAAACATTAAGCATTTATATCAACCATATGGTATCCATAATACAAGCCAAGTTGCTTAGTGTGGAACTAGATAGCGTCGTATGTATTTCCAAGGGTATTTATTTAATCACCCAGATGTGGAGCCAAAATAAAAAGCAGCCACTTTTCTTCTTAGACGTCATTCATATTCGGGGTGGGACGTCGGGATGGTCGGTCCACTTGTGGGACTATTCCATCAAATTCCCATCTTCCGGTCTTCTTGCAGAACTTTATAATGTCTTTAGACGTCATTAGTAAGGTGATCAATAATCATGTTATCAAAAAATTCACTAGAATTTAAAGGATAAAATGCAGAGGAAACTATGTCACTTAAAATAACAACGACAACCGACGGTTACAATTGTGTTAACTGACTTGAAAGATAAAAGTGTTTGTTGTCAATAAATGTACAATTTGTGAAGTGTATTGTAAAGGTGAAAGTATGGTAATAATCAGCTTCGACGTTTCTCTAGTGTATACTGTCAAATGCCCATATCGCACGTCCCGTACTCCTCATTCAAAGTAAAGATGCGCAGGAGTCGCACTGTCGCGGTACTCACTTGGCGCATTGGCACGGCGTCTTGCGCGTCGGGTCGAGGAAGTCTTCGCCTTTCTCGGACGTCTCGCTGTAGCAAAGCTCGGCCGGCTGGAATTGGAATGATTGTGTTAAAAAATTAAGTTGTCACTATATTGAAAGTATCACTCGTTGGTGTTTGTCAGTCAGTATGTCTAAAATATTACAATAAAAAGGAGTTAAAGTTCTAATGAAATAATATGGACATCCAAAACTAGGAATATAAATGTTATACAAAACGGGGACGTAAATGTTGTAGTTATGGAAGTGCGGGGTTAAATTATGTAAACTTAATCTGGTTTTGGAAATAAATATTTTTGTATTGTATTTACTTTCCCTCTGTACCTGTTAAAGAGCAACAGAGACACACCTGATCCTGAATTAATGAAAGTTAGGGAATTGCAAGAATTAATGCCAGGTTACTCCCGATAGCTTTTTTTTTTTTTATGCACGACGGGTTCGTACTTGACCTCAATCACACCTGATGTTAAATGAAGATGAGGTCGAAGGTAGCAGCGTACTAACCCGGAAACCCCCACACATTTGGGGCTATCTTATCTCTGACAACCGGAACACAACAATGCTATTAACATTGCTGCTTGGTGGCTAACCAACCACCAACCATAGGTTTCCATTACTCAATTAAATTGATGTAGGTGTGACTTAAATATAAGTTACAAGCAAGCTTTTAAGGTGATATGTATCTTGGGATCAAGACACCTGCGTACCAAGCTCCTCCAACAATGGGTGAACTATATACCATAATAATAATATTACTATACTACCGGAAATACGTTAACATTACGCTTTGAATAAAGTATTTAGAATTGCCAACAGTTTAAAGCATTTATTCCGTTACACTTGATGTATTAATAGGTTCGTCGCATAATGTTACAACTAATTACAGGTAACTGGAGTAATTACTACTTTAAACATATAGAATAAAAGAATAGAAGATCGTCCCCAACGACTAGTTTAAAACAATATTTTTCCCTAGTACTTTTGCGCATGTACGCAAACATTCTGATAATCATAATTTGAATACTAGAAACAAAAATAAAATTGAAATTCCACAATTTATTTAGATTTAGAAGGTTAGCACATCCTTTGTGGGACACAGCATACGCTTTTACAATAAAATACCAGAACATGTATTGAGTTTAACAGAGCAGAAATTTAAACGCCACATTAAAGAAACTCTGTGTAAGAAGGGTTATTACAGGATAGATGATTATTTAGGCGATAAGGAGGTCTGGTGTTAGCTGGTCGTTATGTTAATTGCTATTGTTTTGTAATATGTAATATAAGATGTAGTATTGTTGTAAGGATGGAAACTAGTTGAAAAGATGTGCTGTTGCGGACTTTCTTGTCGCTTCTTCTCCCTAACCATAACACCTTGTGAAGCGATGTAGTTAAAAAAAGAAAAATAGCATGTTGACTTTCAATAAGTGATATTTTTGTATCCTACATTGAATAAAATATTTTTGATTTGATTTGATTTGATTTTGCGAAAATGTAAACATGACAGTAGAGTTAAAATCGTGGCAAAACTCACACTTCGCCACGAGTAGTAATAACAAAGGATCATTGTTCGAAGATTATTATGAATTCGACTTACCAAGTCTTTAGGCAAATACAAATTCGAACTTCTTTTCCAATGTTGGAAGTTTACACAAAGCTAACCAAGCATGGAGGTTAGTTTTATTTCCCACTTCCCAAATTAAAATAAAGCTTTTAGATGTGCATTTTAGTGCTAGCTGACAACTGCGTAAATTACAATATGTTTAGAATTTAATTTCCAGTTCAACGGTTAATATTTAATTTAGATAATATTTGCGGATACTATCAACATTTGAAAAAAGTAATTATTACTATTATTAATTATTAATATCAAATGCGTTGTTAAGCTACTGATATTTCGCTTTTATTGCCGTACTATACTTTACTATGTTTTATATACTACTGCATGAAGTGGTGGCTGGAGAAACAATTTTTTTTTAATTTTTTTTTTATTGAAGAGGTGGGCAAACGAGCAAGAGGCGCACCTGATGGTAAGTGTCACCGCTGCCCATAACCATCTACGGAAACGGAAGATCCGCAGTGGCGTTGCCGGCCTTTAAGGAAGGAATATGCTCGCTTCTTGAAGGTTCCCAGATCGTATCGGTTCGGAAAGACATCCGCCGGGAGCTTATTCCAAAAAGTAACGGTACGTGGAAGGAAATGTCTACTGAACCGCACCGTGGTGGATTTCCAACTGTCTAGGTGGTGTTGGTGGAATTTAAGTTTATGCCTAGTAGTGCGATGATGGAACTCAGCAGCAGGAATCAAACCGAACAATTCCTCGGAACACTCGCCATGGTAAATCCGATAGAAAACAGCAAGAGATGCTACGACCCTTCGTAAGAAAAGCGAATCAAGGCGATTGGTGACAAATAAACGTTTATCTATGTTGCCGGCTAGCATTATAAAATCGTCGTTAAAGTATGCACACAAGTCAATTCCATCCCATAAGCCTGCCATGAGAGGTGAAAGTGGAGGTATGAGGTGTGACCTGATGCGGCCGAGGCGTGGTAAGCGCGTGGAGGGTGCGATGCGCGAGAGCAGCGGCGGCGGGCGGCGGCGCGGGCGGCGCCTCCATCTCCGTCACCAGCACGTAGGGCAGCGGGTACCGCATGCGCACCCCGCCGCACAACACCTGCAACAAACACAAAGATACCTTATAATCCGCACATATGGACGATTTGAAGCAAAGAAAAATTTATTCAAACCCAACTCATGACATAATCTCATCTTAATATGTTGCATCTCATCAACACGTCAGGATGGTTGGATAATAATTATATTATGTGGCTGGCTAAGTAAGGTTTAATATATTTTTCACGCTCTTTGGCATTGTATTTCTAGAGGTGGAGGCCTGTAAAACGGATTCCTATAAAACTTTAGTGCGGGCTCCAGTCTCCACGGCATTTTTATACTGCAACTTACTTGTATTTCAATAATATATAAGTGGAGAAAATAATTTAATTTTGTATTTGTATGTATAATAAGTTTTTACCAAGTCGAGACATATACAAAAAGTACATATTGTGTTTGCTATGTAATTGTCGATGTCGCAAGGTGGAGTCAAAAAGGTGTCCAACTCAGCATGGGTTGTAGCCGATTACTACAACGCTGGTTTTCAGTGGAGCCTACAAATGACGCACGGACACGGTCAACCAATACCGCTCATTAATTCACAGGGCAATTTGAAACGGCAAAACCACGTTACAGAATTGAAAACTTTAGTTAATCCATATCAATTCTTTCGATACAAAAAGAGTTAACACAAAACAAAACAGAATAATAAAATAAACAAATACTGCTTTCAAACTGTAACATGTATAGCGCGGGATGAACTCATAATTGGTTGGTTCTGGCAGAATATAAGCGTTGTGGGGGTCTCCTTGCAACATTATGCGGAGTCGGGTCCAATTCGTTGGCTTGACACGGGCGCACTTAAATTACAAAATTGACTAGTTTTGGTATTCACACTCATATTGCTTGTTGTAAATACATTTTGACAACGAATAAAGTTATTGTAATCAAACTACAAATCGCATTGTTGATCGTGCGGAGCAGAATCACTGAGTTGATATAATAAATATCCATTTGTAAATGCATTATGTATAACTGAGACACTGAGATGCACGTATACGCCCAGCCAAGTCGCAATTTTAGCGAGCAGATAAGTCCTCTCTGCGTATCTTTCAAAGATCAAACAGATGGAAACACTAGAGGGACCTTGATCCGAGCGAGAACGACGTTCCGATGGAGTGGCCTTAATTGTTATCAGGATGTAATAATTACTCCCTGAAAACATGTAGTTTGTAGATATATAGTTGGGCACCTAGGTTTCCATAAAAGGACTAGATTTTACTGTTTATATTATTTGCTCAGATGCCATAATATACAATCTGTGAAACTTTAACGGCCTATCGTTACTGAGAAAGACTTCTCTAGACAGAGTTAGCTCAGCAATAATTACCCCGTTTGGATATTTTATGATTTATGTGTCGCGTCTTTTGAATCGTGTGATTCCGTTTAATACAAAAGTACTCATTTTGGTTCACGTGTGGCAGATGAATTATGCGGCTTTGACCGCAGTCTAATCCCACTTGGGGCTTACTTAAGAAGTCAACTTGTGCTGATAGTAAATGTTTATACCTCAACAGCGCCGCATCCCTGCTCTAATGGATAGAGCTGCCGCCAGGCGTCGAGCAGTCGAGAGGTGCCCGCGTCGCTGTCGCTCCACTCGCGGCCGGTCACAGTGCCTTCGAGGCCGAACGGCGCGAGGATCACTGCAATTAAATTATACACGGTTAAATATAATCAACAACAGCCCTTATGTTACACGGCCCTAATGTTGGTTCACAGCCACCGCTCACTGGCAGAGGGTATGGGGCATATTCCAGCATGAGGGGGGGGGGGCATGTGCTCTGCATGGTGGATTATGGCTCAGACCCTCTCCTAGTCAGAGAAGGGTTATCATTTACATTTACAGGTGATTAGTGAGCAAATGTCTTTTTAAATTAAAAATTTATTTACATTTCACTATGGGTAGATGTGTGTGGGGTAGGGTGTGTGTGGTGTGGACTGATGTGAAGTTTTGCAGGTGGACATGGCACACTTAAAACAGTCAATTTTACTATTTTTAAGCTACTGCTTGTTCAAAATGCAAATTTCCCCCGAGAAGCAAGAAACTCTAGGGGCGCTCTTTTAAAAACAGTTTCTTATATTTCATTATTAATTGTGAAATAGCCTGGTATGTGAACGATCTGGTTATGTCCAGTGAGTGACCTGATGATGGCTCACCTTTAGCATCAGCGCGGTGTTCTGGCGCGTTGAGCCTCGCCAGCCGCTTGGCGGTGAGCGTGCGCACGGGCGGATGCTGCCGCACATCCACCGACGCGCACACCGTGCTCTCGCCGTGCAGGAAGAACGCGAAAGAGAACGACAGGTGCCATGGACTGCAAAGATGCGAAACGATAGGGTTATTGCAAATCGATTGTAACGAAGACCCTTGTACCCGCCTTCGTGGCCCAATGTTTGTTTACATTGTATTAAAACTAAATATCGTTTGAAAGGGACACGAATGTCTAGTGGCGCCTTTGTCAAGTTACCCAGTTAGATAACCAAGAGGTTATCACATTAATTTTAGAAATTAAATGCGAAAAGAATATTGTATAAACGTACTATATAAGACAATATGTTCTATTACTAATATCAAGCGCGTCCGTGGCTCAATGTGGTTTATGAATTGATCCCAAACCCCATCTTATTTGGGGAACTGGCTATCTTATCTCTGACAACCGGAACAAAACAATGCTATTAACATTGCTGTATAGCGGTAAAATTAGATAAGATGGTGGTAGCTAGCCAGGCGGACATTTAAAAGGCCCTACCACTAACCAAACCGAGTACTAAACATGTACTCCCCCGCTGGGATCGAACCCGCGACCTCCGAATCTTAAACCCAATATTGTTTACATTGAGCCACGGAGGCGGCTTCTCAAAAATGCTATTAAATGTTGCCAGTACTTCCGCAATCAGAAGATAGAGTTAGGTATTCTGGAGAGCTTATTTAAATTACCTGGAAATAGAGTAACTTAAATTCAATAAAACCCCAGTAAGTACGAAATATTATTTGAATTTAGTACTATCAATGTTTGTGACTGCGAAATTTTTTAAACGCCTAAAGAAGTGAACAATGTTTGTATGCGAATTTAAAAAGTAATGCGGTAAAAAGAGCGGGAATCTTGAAAAATACTACGCGTTCTTTGCAAATTTCGTGTTATATTTTTGAGAAAACACTATACATACTCGTAGTTCAACTGTAATTTCCATCTAGGCCGAATACGACTTTAAAGTTTCCGAAGGTGAGGGTGACCTATTTACTGGTCATTTGTACTATAATTAAAAAAGGTAGCTTATTCCTGAAACCGATTACATACTGGCCCAACCTCCGCCCAAACTACATTTCTAGTTATGGCCATGACCTATCGGGTAAAATATGGAGGTCGCGTATTCGATCGCCAGCAGGGTACATACATGTTAGAACAAGGTTTGTTGGTCGACTGGCTAAAATAAGGTACGGATTTTCTGGGTAATGGTTTCCACTTTCGCCTTCATGCTTATACACCGTGTAACGGTTAAGTGTAGTCATATTTTAAGGGCTTGTTCTACCCATCAATACGAACAACTTTTACTATGGGGGCAACTTCGAAATCGCGAAAAAAAAATCAGCTGTTCCATAGAAAATTTCAATAACCTCCCGATGCAATGTATGAAATAGCTGATTTTTTTTTCGCGATTTCGAAGTTGCCCCCATAGTAAAAGTTGTTCGTATAGTAAAAGTTGTTCGTATTGATGGGTAGAACAAGCCCTTAAAATATGACTACACTTAACCGTTACACCCTGTATAGGAGTTGAGTTATAATAATTTTACATAAATGTTTGAAGGGGAACGAAGTTCTGCCCTGATGCCTTAACGGGCAGAACACAGAGATCTTCACATCAATCTAGGAAGCAAGCTCGTGTTGCCACAAGCTGCGTTTGAGAACAGTCCATTGAATACAACTGTTTCAAATTTCACTTCCGTTAAAATACACAATACGAGTTTTAATTAACCCCTTTAATGTTAATAACAAATTCAGTGATCTTATAAAAAAGCAATAATCCATTAATTTTTCAATTACCTAGTGAATTACGAATTGGCCAAACATAATTAAGTATTTTTTTAAACGTTTCTCAAATAAACAGTAGAAATGTTTTTCTCGTAAAATCTCGAACGCTGGCCGTCAAAATACTTTGACCGCAGCGACTTAGTCTGGTGAATGCCGAGTTAAACTAATTGGAGTACAAGTTAAGGGTAAAGGAGACCGGAGCATACCTCTTGCCGACATCGTCTTCGTCGCCATCGTATGGCTGGACAAACCACTTGCCGAGTCTCACGAAGTCTCGCGACAGCAAGCATCTGGAAGGCAAACAAATTACGAATAATGAGAGACTGGAAAGCTTTAAATAAATTTGTGATTGCCAAACTAATGGGCGTCTCGTGGCACGCTTACTCGAACGAATCTCCATGGAGACCGATTAGCAAGTTATGCAAAGTCGACGGGATTTATCTTTGGACCCGGTCCCGGTTGTTTTACAGCTACAGTCAAGTTGAAAACATTGCCGGCTCGGTGCCCAGTGTCTGACATATTCACCAAATCCTACTGGGCTTGCGTGGAAGATTATGACCGTCACACTAGAATAGGCCGTGCGCCTGCAATACGGAAGTAAGCAACTTGATGTAAAGTGTAAACGAACACTGATCATCTTAAGCCAATGGGTAGGAGAAACTGTTTTCCAATAGGCCCGTAATATAGATTATGATTTGATGAAGGGGAAAAGCAATGTAAGGATTGGAGGTAAACAAACTTAATGTTATCGCTGCCAAGTGCACATGTACTTACATAAACAAAGCATTGTATTTAATATAACACGAACAGTGTGTCGTAACTATGGGTGATTGCAAATAATACTAAATGTACTAGGTGTTATTGAAGTCGCTACACGAACTTTACAGGTTGTGTACGCGCGTATATGATCAACTTTCACTAAAAAGTCATTCCTTTATTCATGTACACTGAACATTTGAGTATGTCACGATATATCACCAAGTTCTGGTGTTTATTAAGTATGTACGATAATGATAATGCGTTTTTCATAAGTAAATAAATAACTTTTGCATGTAATCATAGCGCCATCAAGGTCCACAGTAGCATCTATTAGGCTTGTGTTACAGATACCAGATAGTTGATAATTTACATAAATACTTTTTTTTTTGTAAATATGTATAAATGAAAAACATCCATAATTCATATATCTGTATTCATCATACAAACATATGTCCCTAGCGGGATTCGAACCCGCGACCTTATGGTAAAGCAGTCAGAGTTCCTAACCACTACACCACACAGGTCGTCAAAGTAATAGTTAATCTTCATATTTTTAATATAGTATATCACTTATTACGAGTAGTGAAAGGGGATAACAAACCTTCGGTTGGCGATGATACATTTGAGCTGCTGTCCCCTGATTACGTAACTTTATAGTTAACAATGATTTAATTTTTGCTAGGTAAATCGTTAAATTTGTGTAAACGAATCAACCAACGACATGTTAGAATATATGCCACAGAAAAATAAAGTTACGACATTGTATTGCCGGACATCGGTAATTCTAAGCCCTGAACGTCCTTTTACGGCACCCAGCACAAAGTAAAAGGCTGGTAGGTTGCTACTATTGCTTTTCTTATCCAGAAACCGCAAGAAAACACAATAATTTGACTGATACACACATGCAGCTTTGAAAGCCGTAGAAAACCGATAAATTAACTCTACAACGAAAGAATGGTTGTTCATTGTGTTTTATATAATGATCTCCATCCTCAAATAGAACGTAGACGGAATGCGTAAGTACATTTTGGCAAAATTTGCGATTTTCTTTATCGGCCTTAGGCGATGTACAAATTAAGAAATTATTTTACACATTGAAATAAGAACTACCGTTGTATAATTGTAAACAGTGGCGATATAACACACTGAACACAATTATATAAATCAATGTTTTATGCCATGTCGTGTTTCACTGAGTCAGCTATTCGCCTCTACTCTGCCTGTGCTAGTGTGCGTAAAGTATAATATGTTAATAACATTCGCTGCATTCAATGACGATGACTAATCTACAATAGAACTACCTTAATATTGTAATTATGTAACGTGTGATTTACTTTACAGCGATTTGCCGAGCGAATTGCTAATAACATGTTTTAACTGTCGACACTTCTGTTTCATTCAATAGGTCAAGAGCAGAGCTTTAGAAAACAATTCAAGCATGTAATCGTCTGCTCGCCATATCCAGGTAATCTCCTTTCGGCGTAGTATCTCCTTTCGGCGTAGTATCTCCTTGCGGCGTAGTATCTCCTTGCGGCGTAGTATCTCCTTTCGGCGTAGCATTTCCTTTCTAACATTGTAACGAAGGATTTGCCTGTGGTTTCGGCACATAAAAAGAATAGAACCAGCCCGGCTCTTCCATCAAAAAACATCCTATAGATTTGCAGGTTAAGAAACACTTATATTTGGTATACCTCAGACCAACCCATTTGGGATAAAGGTCGTGAAATTATGTATGTAGGTACTTAGGGATCGTCTGGGACTGTTTTCCGTCAGGTCCACCTACACAGTACACCCTAGTTTAGCCCTTTATCCCTTTAGCACTTAGTCCATCTTTATGAGAGGTCTTATTTTAGTTCAGAAATTGTAAGTATATTTCAGGGAAATAACCATTGAACAAGTCATGATTACACATACAACAAACAGCGTTCATTGGCCTTTTAATTTCATCACAACATTGTTTCGGAGAAACAGAAGTTGGATAAAACCATTCCACCTTGCTAACAAAACAGTGTTTGAATATTGAATGCAAACTTTTGCCTTTCATAATAGTCCAGTAAGCGAAAACTTTTAACTTCCGAACTTAAAACATATTCCATCCTTGAGCAAAAAAATAACAACTCGATAATCTCAAGTTACATTCCAAAATTTACGTATCCTTACTGAACTATAAAAGACATTGTGAATCGAGAGTAGTCCTAGCCACTGTACAAATTATTAGGCTGTTTTATTTTAAAACCGAATGGCAGAGTACCTCGACCATACTTAGTCGTAAACAACGCACTTTACGTCTTGCTCGACAGCGCACTGCAGTCAACTAATTCGCTTTAACAGGGATATTTGCAGCTTGGTTCTTACATACTTCGCTAATGATAAACGAGTCGCTCATTCAACAGTTTGCAGATGCTGTGGTTTGTGGTTCAGTGCTATTATTTAGAATAACATGAGTGGACTAGGGGATAGTACCTTTTTTCTGTTTTTGTGTCTTTTAGAAAACCGGGAATTTAAAATATTCAATTCAATTACCTAGTTGCTAGTGCTTTATTTGAAAACTTTAAACTATTTCTAAGGTACAAGCCCATACCTTGCTGCACTAATACATCTTTGTTTGCCTTACCAGGCCGTGCATGCAAACTACCGTCATAACGGGGGACTTTTAGATGCGTGCGCGCGGTGTTCTCGATTCGCATACCTTAATCTGCGAGCTAACTACCCTACCCTTTCTCATGCTGTGCCATGATAGAGATAAAGGTAAGGTCGAGTGTGTTCATCGACTCTTAACATAGAAGTGTTTAAAACTGACATAGATTGTTAATGATCATGTGGAACTTAATTATTTTAAATTAAGACATGGCGTTACACAACGATTCGAAATTAATACTATCGTGTTGTGGGCGCGTTTACTGTTTTTACTCTTTTTTTTTACTGTATTTTTTCTAATTTCTAACATAACATTTTTTCTAAACCAAACAAACATAGACATAATTATATTGTATTAACACTAAACAAATAACTTCGCTTTCCGAAATGACCTAATGCCTTGAATAAATAAAGTTACAATCAAAATTCTTAATAATTGTATACCAACTTCAACCATGTGTATAATATGAATGTACAAGTATGTACTTGCACGTGTAAGAGATGATAATGTTTAGTGGGCGATTTTCTGATCGCTTAGTAAGGTGGTTCAAAGTGGCTCGAAAGATGGCGCTAACAGATGGGGCCTCTTATTTCTTACATTTTAATTTAATTTCTACGTTGTCCAGAGCCACGCCTAAACTTAAAAACAAAAATATATGTAACAAAAATCGTTAGCCATTGGAAAGTCGCCCATACTGTCTTTGGTGGCAGCAACTACTCTACAGGGGGGGACTGAAAATCAGCAACACTGCTGAGTCCCTACCCATTCATCACAATACTGTGGTTCTCGATTCTATGTATGCTTGTGTTTTTTTTTTTTCTTTTTTGTGATGAATAAATACCTTTTATTATTATTATTTTATGTTCAACGCGCCCCAATAGTTCTGCGGCCGCGACTCCGTTTCGCACCGCTGCGGTCTTTGACCTCGCGAGACATCCCGGTCCGACCTTAGCCTACGAATTACGAGGTGCTCTACATCTACCGGCGAGATTTATCTAGGCAGGCACAATCGAACTAGTGACAAAATAATATCAATTAACGAAAAGCTATACAAATAAAAAATTCAATTGAAATTATATTACCAATATCTACGTTAGTCTCCCTAATTTAATAGTTCTGAAACTACAGAATGAATTTTGATGCGAGCTTTTATATGTCATACATAATAAGCATTTTAATTTAACATCTGCTCGATCTCATAAATGGTTTAAAAAAAAAATGTGACATATCCAGTTATTCCCGCGACTACAAACTTATTCACGCAGACAGAGTCGCATGTAGAAGTAGGTTTATAATTTATACCAACAGTCTGGTGAAAGACTGGGTAATTTGATGAAGAAATCAAATAAAATTAAGTTACAAAAAGTTAATCAAAAATCTTACATCATACGCGTTTATTGCGTTTCAATTGATATGTCCGTTTAATCTTTTCAGAAACTGAGACCCTAACGACCTGACAACGTTATAACGAAAATAATAAAAAAATACGTCTGCGCCTGCTTCTTCATTATTACAAGTGTGTATCGTAAAATCGTCGCAATCCCGCCCCGGCGAATGCATTGTTTCTTTGACGTACCGCCAGTGGGGTCAACGACTCGTCTGGATTTCGTTCATATCCCAAATTCTGTTGCCGAGCCTGGTGCATGCTTTCACTACACGTACTTTATTCCCCATTCACATGCTAGTTAAACAAGCAAGTGAAACTTCGAAACATAATGCAGAAACATCAATCAGTCTTGTCACATACAATTGTCGTGTATGCAATTACAGAACATAAAGCATTCAATTAAGAAGACTGACGACTTTTGAAAATTTTGGGTAATTTGGACCAAGATTTTTTACGTTTTACAAACCAAAGCAGACAAAACATAACGACCAGTGTAGGATAATAGCCAGCATTTAGTATTTACAAGAAGCAGGCTCGCCTGGGGCACGAACGAACGCTAATACTTTGCGAGGCGTGCGGTAAAAAACGACATTAGAACGCCCCGGCTGAATGCAACGACCTTCGTGAAACAATGACGCCGTCGATGCGCAGTCGCAGCCGCCATGTGCAATCTTTTGGCGCGAAATGTAACAAAATTAAATGATGCTTTACTTGTTACAGACGATGTTATCCAGTTGAATTGTATTGAAATCGTTTGAGATAACAAACAAGGAATACATGTAGCAGAAAAAGCGTGCACCAGCACAGATAAGATAGCCGATAATGAGAAGCAAAACGTGAAACAGATAACGTTCGGTGTTAGTAATTTTCTACCGTTTCATCAAGTGTCTATAAAAACGTAGTTTCATTTCAATTTGTATGACATGACATGACCGGTCGATATGATACATGAAAGCTCAAAATATGATAAATATCTTGTGCATGTATTTCATTTATTACCTATAACCTTGCAATGTTTGGATTATTTACATTTTAATATCAACATTTTTTTCATTTCAATAGACCTGTTCTGACCATTATCAGATTCATGAATTGTTTTGGAAAAATCTTCTTCAATTTAAGAGCTATGCTCTTGTCGATGGAGTACTGACTGGAAAAACTAAGCCTTTAAAATACTACCTACCTACATCGAGTATCGATTTAGGACTTAATTTAGTATAAAGAATGAATACTTTTATGATGGACTTGGAGACATGTTTGACTACAATTACGCGTCTCACCTGGTGGAGAGTGACGAAGTACTCCAAGATGAAGTAAAAGGTAGTTGTAGGTAGGTACTCAATCCCAGTAATTTCTAATGTTATGCATGTGATGTTTTTGTAGTGGTAGAGCCACGCTGTAAGCTATTAGCTTGCAGCATGAATGGGCCGGCTCGACCGGGGAAGTACCACCCTCTCGCAGAAGACCGACGTCTGAGTAGTGGCATTTTACCACTGCGCTTCGTCCGGTGAGCGAGGGCGCCGGAGGCCCACCTTCCAGTCTCTCTCCAGAATGGTAGCGGTATTTAAAGAGTTAGTACCCCAGGAGGGTACCAGCACTATTAGTGCTGGAGAATGCCTCATCGCTCAGGCTGCCCTACTTATTCTGGGGTGGACACCTTCCTCAAAGGCCGGCAACGCATCTGTGACCCTTTTGGTGTTGCGGGTGTCCATGGGCGGCGGTGATTGCTTTCCATCAGGTGACCCGCATGCTCGTTTGCCGCCCTCTCATATAAAGAAAAAAAAAAAAAAAAAAAATGCGATTTTTGTATGACTGTGGTAATTGATTTGAAATTGTTGAGCAATTCTCACATTCTCACTTGTCACATTAGATTGCAAATCACTCCATATTTCTAGTATCTAGATGTTTACCTTTCGATGAGATTATGCAATGCCTTGAACAGCAAAGATCGGCATTCATACGAGAGCCCGCTTTCCCACGATCCCTGATCGCCTTCTGTAAACAAAGAAACAGCCTGATTAATTTCTGAGTGCCACTATATATTAGATATTACTTAGGTACTTATAACATATAATATATTTGACAATAGATTGGTCTAGTGGGTCACTGACATTGCCATGGTTGCGGGTCCCAATACAGACTTTACCTTGCTTGGGACTAGATAAATGTTGTAATCATGATATACCTATTTATTATTTCTTTTTTGTAAGTTATGTTATAATCCACCAATGAGTGCAAGGGAACAAGTTAAACGAATTTTTGGAATCTCCAAACACCAGTACTAGAACAATCATTTCTTGGGACTTCCGTACTTTCGATACCCAAAGCATAGAAATAATTTAATTAACAGGTATTTATTTACTTAATAGGGGTCCTCAGTAATCAAAATAATCATTGTTGTGTTCCGGTTGTCAGAGATAAGATAGCCAGTCCTCCAAATGTGCTGGGATTTCCGGGTCAGTACGCTTCCACGTTCGACATCATCATCACTTAACATCAGGTGTGATTGAGGTCAAGAACCAACCCGTTGTGCATAAAAAAAAAAAATACTGTAATGTAAACTATGATTGCACAATAAATAATTTTCAATTTATAATTAATATATCAAATAACGTAGAATTGTTATTTTCCATCTATTTTTTGTTTTATTCAATGTTTAGTAAATACGGCTTTTTATTACTAACTTAGTACCTATCTATCAAGAATACCTATTATGTAGTGTCGCCATCACTTCTTGACAGTAGTCCGGTAGTTTGTAACTAGCGAAAGATATAAGTATTCTGTATTACGAATTTATGACTCTACGAAGGTCAAAATGACAATAAACATTCGACATTTGTTCACAATAATGTTAAAAGTGATAACATTATTATTGCGATGGTAAGGAACGTTAGAAGAGCTGTTGCATTCACAATCGAAGATAAACTCGGCCTATCACCGGCAATACAAATTACATGCGAAAACAAAACGGTGCGCGCGACGTTGCCGCTTAGTGCCGCTTCTCGTCGTCTTTGTCTGGCAAGAGGGCGGGGCGGGGGCGACCCGTGTGACGTCACACGTCGACCGCTCGCATCGCACGTGCTTGTGTTTGTTGCGCGCGGCGCGCACACACAACACATATGTGAGCCAGCTTTAGCGTCCGCTAACATTTTAATTGACATTGAATTTTCTTGTAATAGCTACATCTACAGTACGAGGTGGAGAGAAGTAGCCGTTCATTTTCCTGCTTATAACTGAATACACGGTACTTATAACGAGCTAGCGTTATCGGTTACAGATTGCGGAATAAACCTAAGCAATAACAGTAAAGTATAATGACTTCTGTGAAAGAATCTTTATCGTTCAAGCGCAACGAGCCTTTGCGCAATAATAAGCGTTTAATAAAGGGCGGATATGTTTTGTATAAATTTTTGCGCTTGCGACAGTCAAGCTGGAGCGATTCCAAGCGTGCAGCCTTGACATTCGTGCTCCAGGTGTGCGCGTGCCATCTCCCGTCCCGTCCCGCTTCTGCTGAACTAGTTTTTCCAGTATCTAGCACAAGTTGACATATACGACGATACTAATTAAAATATTCTTAGAAGTAACCAGCTTTATCGCACGTTTGCCTAGTTATCGCTATTAACAATATCGTAGGTATTTGTAGGAGAGGTTGATTACGAAAATGTTTTTATAATCAAGCGCAATAAGATCACGTACGGGTGTAAATGGCAAGGTTATTAGTTATTTTACTACTAAATATTAAAACTAGCGAACAGTTCGAAAGTATAATTCCATAGATGACAAAAAACCGGCTTTGTAAAATAAACATGTTGGATAATGGTTGTAGGTACGTGACGAAAAAATTGGTAGTCAAGGGCGTCAAGTAGGTAACGCGGCCAGACCGTAACATGACCATAACAAATGAATCAGACATCTTCGATTGGCTCGTTTGTTTGCGGCGTTGGGATCAGCGTAACGAGGGGCGAGAATCGTTGTGTGTCAAAAGGTTTCGCCTATTCACGCGAAGGACTCCTTTAGACGTACAGATTACGTGAGTCGTAGAGGGGCATTGAATAGAAGGGCACGGTTGAAAAGCTTCGACAGGCCTAAAGTTCAGCCGAGAATCTAATCTAATAATCTTTCTCCTTCTAGGTAGTAGTTCTGATGTTAAGTTAGGGTCACTAAAAGGATTTCTTTTCGTAAATGACCCGTTAAGCCTCAATTCTCATTAAGGAATAAGGGAGAGTAGACCTTTACATAAACAGTGTTAGTAAGGCATATAAGGTTGTGCATATGCTATTGCATTGTGCTAAAGCGAAACGCTTATTGAGTTGTGTAGGGCTCGATTCGATACCATCACCTCAATCTCCCCAAGGCCGCTAACGCAACAACGGTACGCTTACAGTATTCGAATACCGATTATGCTCGAATACTGGAGCGAGTCACGACACGACTCGGCCCGCACCGTGGTGCCATCGCGATTGTGGCCTACCAAGGATTTCAGCATCGACCGACGTACTTTGAATCATGGAGTCACAAACGTTTAGTCGTTAAAAGGTAATGAATGATGCAAACGTCTTAGGAGCATCAATTTCGTCACGGGGCCGTGAAGATGCGCGGTTTTGCGGCTAGATGAGAGTAATTTAGACAAATTTCTCTACCAGTTTGAAATTTTTTCCGTTGACATTCAACTGAAAAATATCCGAAACAAGTGCTTGATCTTTCGCTTTGCCACATAGTTTATGCGATGCATTTCTATGTGCAATTATGGAGATAGTTTAAGGTTCAAGGTCGGATATTTTGTCGCGGTAACGGCGGTGGTTGGCACCACACCACCTAATGCCGGGATCGATAGCGGGCAGACGCCGCGCGCCGCCGCCGCGCCGAGCCCGCCTCCGCGCCAATATGAGCGCGGTAATCGCCACACGATTATCACTATTGTTGCCGTGTGCAGGATTGTTTGTTTGGAACGGGCCGCTAATGGTTACCGCTGCCGATAACGCCTGATAAGGCCGGGCGAAACTTGAATGCGACTGATAGCTACATCACCTTGGTAATATTCCGACTTACGAAACACGTTTAGTCGGATTTTAGTGTAGAAACATAAAGGGAAGCGATAGATTTAGCCAGATGGGTAATAAATATGGAGTTTAACGATTGAGGATACCTAGTAGAGGCGAGATTTATCGTTGGCGGTGACAGCGCAACAACATTATCGTGCGACACGTGGGCCGCAGAGACGGTCAAACGGCATTACGGTATGCAGTGTCTCGCTCGCACCTCCAATGTTTTGAACTGGTGAATGCAACCCAGTGCTTGTTGCCTTTCGCCTGGCAACGCTATTTTAATTTTATATTGGTATTGCGCTGTGGATTCAGTTCATGTATGCACCTACTGATCGACCAAACACGTTTAAACAGAATAATTAGCGAGATGGGTTTCAGACATTAATAAACTTTATAGTAATTGGAATACCTGATAGGTTACTAATAGCTTTAATTAAACAGAAGTCGCCGCCGGAATTAAGTTAAATAAAACCAATAAACATGCTCCTTCTACATAAATATCGCATAATTGTATCAAGTAGATGCATTTCATGTTGATACAAATAAATATAATACGTGACCTAGTTAAAGATAATTAGGTTACTTCGTAAAATGGAGCTTAACTTCATTACAATATGAATGAAATGAAAATGTTGATACATTACATACATGAAAAAATTAGCGGGCGACTGCGGAATGGAAACTAGTAAACATTGAGTGACAGCTCTAAATAGTTGGGCGGGCGGTGCAACGCGGCAACGTCGCGGAAAATCTGCGCGCGCTTTGTTTACAATCCGCGAGTCGCCACCGCCGCGCCGCCGCCCGCCGACCGCGGCGAGGCTAACCGCTGCCGCAACATTCCCCCCCTCCCCCCCTTAACCTGACAACCATGAAAGATATCCAACGGCCACACGCCGCGACAGAAACAACCTCCTTCCACAATCGAGCGGGTTATCTGAACCGGTTAGAGACCGCAGTTGAAGGATTTCTAGTCCTACTTTTGTGGACGAACAAACAAAACAATAGACACGAGGAAATCATTCAATTGTGTCGGTAAAAAGACGACAGTTTGTCGGACAATTGTAGAGGCGGATACGGTATTTAACCCGATTCGGCGCGGGCTGATAATGTAATTCAAGATCGTATCGAGCGCGTGGAAATCTGTCAATTCGCGCGCGCCCTCTGCGGCGACGACGGGCGGCGGGCTGGCCTCGTCCCTCCCGTTCAGTGGTTGTGTTGCCGTCTCTGTTGTTCACGCCCACGTGCGCGTGACGTCACGCGCGCGTCGCCCCGCCACCGCCGACGTCACGGACCGCCCGCGAGCCAGCCACCCGATGATGCGGCGAAATGGGAACCCTACCCTATCACGAGGCTGCAAGCAATACCTTTACTAATTGAGTTGTATTATGCTAGGTTAATCACCACAGTCTTAGCAATTACATTTGAAGCTCGACGTTTCTGAAATGCTGAATTGTAGGTACTACTATTTCTAAAAGGATAGAATGTTAATTATTGGGACGGAATTCTTGAAAATAAATTTAAGTTTTCTTAAAAAGTTTCGCTCTACCTCCCGAAGAATCTGAGTAGGTACTCCTGACTGCATTACAAACATACCTAAAACTACACCGCTCGAGTTCCGGGGCGGATCTCATTCTACCATCTGCGCGGCGATAGCAAGCTCTAGACACGCAGCTGCTCGACTCTAACCCCCTCTCAGCTTTTGTTTCAGTGCAACGATTATGTGAATAGTAACAAGCCTCGACAACGACTCCAATATAAAATCATTCACTTCAACCTGTCTTGTATTTTCGACATTCCTTGGAAATTATAGTGTCGCATGAGACAAGAGCTAAGTGGAAAAAAAATGTCAGTAGGTGCTGAGAATGGAGGTCGTTTAAATTAACAACATGTTCCAAAATAAGCGCAGAGAACGGGAACTCGTACATGCAATTAAAAATATATTTTCATGGCTGTGTCAATGAATGAGTTGAATACAACACTTTCATAATCACATGGACTATTCGCAACTGTGTTACTGTTGGATATTGCTTAACCGAGAAGAATCTGCAACTTGTCGAATCAAACGATAGAATTTGAAATTATAATGGCACCAATTTAGTTCGATCTAGTTAGTGTCTAGCAGCGGTGCGCACGCGCATCAATAAATAGCCCGATCCGGTGCGCGCCGTCGATACACGTCACTGCGGTTTTATTAATAAAACGCCGAACAGTGCGGTGCGTGGCCGTTCAACAACCCCGATCAAGAGGCTGGTTTGCGCGATCTCGCATAGTTACATCACTAGGCTGCTCTACATTCTGACCGTTACTTTACGCAAACGTCATAATAATGTGAGATAGACTCAGTCAGAACATTTGCTTCTAAAAGCATAAATGTTTAGATAGTCAAGATTTCTTTAACATGATACCTACATTGATCGAAAATAGGATAAATAGGATTCTAGAACATTTCATCAGTAGTAAGTAGCTGTAGTACCGTTATGAATTATGACAAGTGACGGCGGCGCGTAGGCAGCTCAACACCTTTCCCACGGCCCAACTTCGCTACCATTCTACGTAAGCTCTATACATTGCTGACAATGTTTCGTGCGGGTAGCAAATGATGTAAGTTGCAAGAGCCGACGGTTGAGGTGCAATAAGTTTAGCCACTCGTAGAAGCCGACTTGGATTGTAACCGCGTCGTCACCGCGTAGTTATCGTTAACGGTAAAGCTCTGTGAATTAACGTCAGATCTTGAATTTCAGGTTATAAGTGTTTCACTATAATGTATTTAGTTTCCAGCTTTTTAAACTTTGATTATTGAAGATGTCCAATGGGGGCATTTGCATTATTGTCCTTCTAACACTTTCAGTTGAAAACATTTGTAGTACGTATAGATTTTTATAAATACCTAAAATAGAATACTTTTGATGTCGAATTAAGTATGGTACAGTTCGTAGAAAGCGTTGGTGAATGCTATGCATGCGTTTCTCTCGATGCACTCGAGTCAATTCCCACAATAACTGCGACGTACGGTGCGCGCGCGCAATCAACCCACGCAGCCCTAACTACTAATTACTAAACCTAACGGATTGTTGAATTATTTCCACAATTATTTGGCGGACCGTAACAATATGAAACAAAATATTTCTCGGTGAAAGTCATTGAATAATTATTTTTACTTTTACACATTGACAATAAGACCTGTATGAGCAACTATTTAAAACAAGATAGAAATAAAAATCCACATGTAGATATTTAATTACTCAAGAATGTCCCAAAATGATGAAACTTCTTAACAGCCAGGCGGAAGAAACTAGTGTTATCTCGACTCATCATAAACAGATTGTAGCGATGAGATAATGTTTGGATTAGATAACGATGTTACTTGGAAGACGTAACTTTGAGATATTCTACAAAATGTTAACTCTGAACTCAATCATTTGGATGGATTTTGGGATTCATTGCGATGGATTTTGGCTCATTTTGAGTCACATATTGATTGTGTCGTAAGATGAATTAAACTTTGTTTTATACAAAAGGGAGTACGAGCCATTATCGAATCTGTGGTATGAGAGAGAATACCACTTGCGGCTTCCAATTCCCGTTCTCCTTACAATACTCTAAATTTATGTGAAACAATAGGATCTAAATTTTGATTAAAGTATGTACATACGTCTATTTTAGTGAGAACGACCTTACTAAGTTATCCTCGAGATAGGTATTTAACGATCGTAGCCCTTATTTGTGGGGGGCGTATACCATGGGCATCGAACGGGCGTGCGAGCCTGGGTCAACGACTGCGCCCCGGTCGCTCGGCCCGAGGTGAAATAATTCATCTGGTCTAACCATTCGACACGGGGCGGCTAGGAAACGTTATGGATATCATGGCATCGGCTAGCCAAACTCGTACCCGAGTTGTAATCATTAATATTTAGATAGAAATGAAACCAATTTTAAATTTGATGGTGTGTTAAAGAGAGTTATTCCTCCCTGTATTCCATACATACTATAAGTTCGAAATGTGAAAGTGAATAAACAGATTGTAATAAAACTTTATACGTTTAAGCATGATATATAAAGTAGTAGAGCATATTTTCGAAATACCTAATGAAAAAATTATAGCTTTTTTTTAAAAAAAAATATTCTACAGTTTATTTTAATTTAATTTCTACAATTTTAATTTATATCGGTTTATGCATTTCGAATGTTTTCAACTTTAAAGTTGTATAATGTCGTGAGGAATAAACCCTCAAATCTTTAGATTATAAGAACCATTGTAGAATTGTAACTTGCAAGTAACATAAAGTTAGTCACAAGAAGCCTTGTCGGATAAAATTTTATACAATAGAGTTCAGTGACAGCAGCGGCGAACAACACGCGAACGCGCGGCGACAACAGAACAAGCCCATTGTCCGGAATTCGGGCAGCGACGAGACGGACGGCGCGCACGCATACGATGATGGCCGTTTATCGTCGGCCATTTAAATCCGATTTCGAAAATACTTAGAAAGTGTGCATGGTAAAAGTAGTTTTTCCACAATATTATAAACGGAGGTGGAACCTTCGTCATAACTCGGCGATTAGAAACAGCGTGGCTTCAAGAGAGGGCCACCGAAACCAGCTTGTGAGTAGTGAACGAGCAGTCCTTGAACATCTGTCTGCATGCCGTAGTTACAAAGGGGGACATGTGTGGCGTGGATCAGGTGTCGCACTGACCGCGGGCAAACCCGGTGGAACGGGTTGTGGGACACTCGGCGCCGCCGCTGATCGCCGCCACCGACACGAGAAAGTAAAACTTAACTGCTTCATTTTTGAAATAGTTACAGATATTAATTTAAACCCTCGCAAATATTGTAATTCCTTTAAAAACTAAGTACGGAATGTCAATGAAACTATCGTGTTAAAAGTATCTAAGTAGTTATTATTATCGTTGGACCATTAGGTTGGTTCATTTTCCTGCTATAAATAGGTACTGTAATTGGAGAATTCTGGTAATAGAGCCGTTTGCGATGTTTTGTAATTATTCAAAGCAGGATGCGTTGAGAAGCTCTGAAGGTGGTCCCGGGGTCGATAAGAGTCAAAAGCGTTTGGCTGTTTTCTCTAGATATCTAGAGCTGGTGAAACTGTTGCCCGGGGTGGGTTACGAGGAGTCTACTCCGACTAATTTCCACCCCCTTGTGATTCATCTATTCGAGTAGCGAGAGTTAAAAGACAGGATAACTGGGAGACAATTAGAATTAAAGCGAACAATGTTGCGCGAAACAAAAAGAGCCGGATTGAGCCTCGTTACAGATAACGAGCCGTCCTGCGCGAGGTAGAGGCGAAAGAAACGATTTAATTGCGTCCACAATTAGCCTACAAAACAACCTGTTGCACATTATTTGGTACGTTTGAATGTGATTTACTCATGTCTGTCTGACGACTATGGTAGATTATTTAGACGTTTATATGGATGAGGTTACGCGTTTTGTTAATACCGTGGAGCATTGGGTATTTATTGTATAAGATATGTAATTACCCTCGAACAGTTATGTCTCATAAAATTGTTAGATATAATTGTTAATTTCAAGTCTACTCCCAGTGCAATTATGGAATTATTTGAATATAACAAAGACTGAATGATAAAGACATAAGCTTTCGTTTTAATTACTTGTACGTACCGAGATACCAGCAGAGGATCTTCTGTATTACGAAATGTAGTTTTAAAATGCGCATATTTATGTATATTGGTGTAGGTACATGGTCGTCGATCGATACAATTCTGCAATTCTCAAAAAGCGAAATTGTTAGATTTCGTAATTTTCCCAACTTGAGATAATGTTTATGTTAGCGAGATTTGACGCTTAATTTTTTAACCACTTCTTCTTTGTTTCATTGTCTGTCTGCGTGTCTGTTGTGGCGCCCAAAACCGCTGAATGGAGTTATGTATATTGTCGTCATTTATTAACCGATTTTGAAGATTATTTTTTGTTTGATAGGATTTATCCCATTCCATTAGTCCCATATAAGTTTCGTTAAGATAGGATATTGCACTCCGGAATAATTAGTTGTATACTTTGACGACATAATGATAGTTGCTGAGCTTTGAAGTCGGTTATTTTGCCATTTTTGGTGGTTCAATTATTAATTTAGATCTTTTGTTACAATTTTTATCCAAATGCCAAAGTTTTTTCGAGTGTATGTATATAAGTATGCATATGTATGTCAAATTCTACGTTACCTCCTGTAGCCTAAACGGCTTGACCGATATTGAAGTACAAGGTGTCATTCAGTGTCACCTTGATAAAACCCAAAAGCCCCTTCATGCACTTGCCTTAATAAAATACTCAATAAGGAATATCAACTTCAAACTTTATTAATCTTTACACAGTACAGGAATTGCATGTGATCCTCCAGATTGAACAGAAAAGAGGCAACAAGATGTATTTAACTTCATTAACTGCGTAAAAACCACTAATCATTCATCCAACATATGCCCTACTCTAAAACCCTGGGTAATACGCCACTGGTGTCATTAGATTAGCCTTGATCCTCAGAATGTCATAACATACATTTTGTAGTAAAAATTCAACATAACGCCGGCAAAATACAAAATATGCAGTTGAGTTTTTGGTTTTTTAATACTTAAATAGTTATAAATTCAGCAGTTCAGAGTTCCTTCCAACAGACATTGAGGGATGATAGTTCTGCATAGTTGATGTGGTACAACTGATACACTATAATTAGAAGAATCAAATATCTAACTTGACTATAAGAAAGCAAACACTGAACTGAACGACGATCGTAAATGAAATCTATAGAAGTTAAACGAACACAAGTTTTTAACAACAGCACTAAAACTGGAGTATATTGGCTTCCTCAATGAACTTGGGACTTACTAGCGAATTAGCTGGCACTGGTTCAAAACTGTATCATAGAAGATGAGAATGTGATTTTGTTATTCAATCTCACTAGGCTGCGTTTATCGGAATAGTAGAAGTGAATATTCATTAACCCATTTGGCAATTAATAAATAGTTATAATGTTTCGGCACGCAAAAAGAATAGAACCAACCCAGCTCTTCCGGGGGTGTTGTAAAAGGCGACGATGGGACATTCAACCAAAACAAAAATTTATAGATTTGAACGTTTTAACGGCGATGAGCTTACCCCCTGTCACGTATTACTGTATATTTCGTTAGGTGAACCGTGGATGTATCAAGCATTGAACTTTTAATTTTTGGATCACCCAAACGCTTATGTTTGTGATATCTCTGAGAAATGTTTGGGATAAGGGTCGTGACTTTTATAATTATAAACAAATTAAAAAAAAATACAAATCAATGTAGGGCACAATAATATCAGTTATTGAAACTCATTTTTTTTTAATTACATCGCGAAGGAGCGATATTACAGCCATACCTATGGTATCTAAATGTAACAAAATAGTTTGCCTGACAATTAACAGCTGTAATCAAATAACAACATCAATTTCTGTGCGTTATCGATTTAGTAATCGATAGGCAATATGACACCGCATTATCATCAAACGATGAAACCAAATTATATGCAACCTACATAAACGGTCATCGTATATGTGTTACTTTCAATATGAAAGGTTTTATATTATAATCGAGTGCTAACTTCGTGCAAATATGAAATAAGGTCGCATGTTCCGGGCAAAAGTAATGAAGCGACACAGTGAATGTATACAATGTGTCCCGGAGAGAAGTGACCAGCGGGCGTAGTTTGAAAATTTATACAAAATTATCGATAAATCATTTAAATTTAGAGACCTAACTGCTTTTGTTTTTTAAAAATTGTTAATTCTTTTTTTTTAATAGACATCTCTGACCTTCTGCACTATTTTAGTCATAATTTCTTTGTTTTTACGTCTTTCCCAATTCTTTTTTTTTAATTCAGTGCTGTTATTATTATTCATCAAATTAAGTTATGAAAATTATCCAAAAACAAATAAATAATTTATTAAAAAAGAAATAAACTTAAAATTCGACCAACAAAACTGTATTTCTTTAAGTTTAAAAATAAAAAAACGAAAAATGTCCCTATAACATCATGTTTTTTTTTAATTATTATGATACTACATGATATTCTCTAAAATATCCTCGAACAATGTTTTTAGTTATTTCAAATAAATGTGAACGTACGAGACATTGAAATTGACCTTTTATGCTCCAGTAACTAGATAGAGATAAGTTTAAATAAATGAAAGTAATGTTTTAAGCAGTTTATTTGCACATTTAAGTGTTTTGTTATTACAATGAATCATTTTGATTTTAACATGATAGTTTAATAATAAATAAAAGATACTTAATTTGTTAAAATGGTTGTTTATTAAGAAAAATCAGGTAATTAATTAATTATGTTTTCAAAATGACCGCCGTCAGCGGTTATGCAGGCCAGGGCCCTAAATGACATCCTTAGTGTTGTTCGCCTTATTTCTGCATGATTCTGCGCTATTTCTGCGGCAGCAGCATCGATTCTCTGTTTCAGCTGGTCTCTTGAAATTATTGGCACAGCATAAACTTTTTGCTTCATGTAGCCCCAGAAATAATAATCAAGAGGCGTCAAGTCTGGTGACCTCGGGGGCCATGCTACTGGACCGCCTCTGCCAATCCATCTTGGATAATTTTCATTGGCCTGGCCTGCATAACCGCTGACGGCGGTCATTTTGAAAACATAATTAATTAATTACCTGATTTTTCTTAATAAACAACCATTTTAACAAATTAAGTATCTTTTATTTATTATTAAACTATCATGTTAAAATCAAAATGATTCATTGTAATAACAAAACACTTAAATGTGCAAATAAACTGCTTAAAACATTACTTTAATTTTTTTAAACTTATCTCTATCTAGTTACTGGAGCATAAAAGGTCAATTACAATGTCTCGTACGTTCACATTTATTTGAAATAACATAAAACATTGTTCGAGGATATTTTAGAGAATATCATGTAGTATCATAATAATTAAAAAAAAACATGATGTTATAGGGACATTTTTCGTTTTTTTATTTTTAAACTTAAAGAAATACAGTTTTGTTGGTCGAATTTTAAGTTTATTTCTTTTTTAATAAATTATTTATTTGTTTTGGGATAATTTTCATAACTTAATTTGATGAATAATAATAACAGCACTGAATTAAAAAAAAAAGAATTGGGAAAGACGTAAAAACAAAGAAATTATGACTAAAATAGTGCAGAAGGTCAGACATGTCTATTAAAAAAAAAGGATTAACAATTTTTAAAAAACAAAAGCAGTTAGGTCTCTAAATTTAAATGATTTATCGATAATTTTGTATAAATTTTCAAACTACGCCCGCTGGTCACTTCTCTCCGGGACACATTGTATAAAGATGACTTTCAAGTGAGCTTCGATAGTGGTTGAAACGTAGATTATAGTATACAGATTTGTTTGCTTTTAGCCAACAATCTGAGGAACGCCAGTCATTCCGTTATCTGTAAAATATGTGATAATGATAAGCTGTTTAGTTTCGATAATCGTATGCCGCTGTGCAGGTATAATGCAGAAGATTCCGCAGTCAGTAATTCATTCAAACGGTTATGTATACGATACGCTTTTTCAATAAGGTTTATGTTGTATATATATATCCTATAGATATATAAGATACTATAAAACAGAAGCTTATTAAGAAAGCCTATTATAAAATATCAGACTATGGACCCTGGACTTCACCACCTCGTTCGCATGCCAGGCTATTTCACAATTAATAATGAAATATAAATACCTTTTTGTTATATAAAAACCTGTTTATAAAAGAGCAACCCCTCGAGTTTCTATTTGAACAAGCAGTAGCTTAAAAAAATGTAAAATTGACTATTTTAAGTGTAGGTACCCTGTGTACCTACAAAATAAGGCATTTTTGACTTTGATTGAGACAGCGTCCCGGAAACAGAGGGTAGGTATGTGGTTCCGAGGTTTGTCGGTCTCAAATGACGTAATGCGGGGTCGCGGTTACGTTCAGTCTTCCGCCCCCGACCGCATGTCTGTTATTATCTATCAGACGATATCGCTCCGTTCAGTAATTGGCTTGTATTGTATCACATAATATGATATGTAAACATGTATGTTACGTAATTAGGGTCATGCTCCTTTGTTTCGGTTTTGTGATACCTTTTAAATATTTTCCTGATTGATAGAAATTAGAAACAGGTATTTATGGTGGAATAAGTTTGATGGTAATTTTTAATTTAGAAAACTTTAATAGCCTTGATATTATATTAATTAGATTTATTCCAGTCTTTGTCCGCACGAATTTCAGTAACGCATTGTCCAATATGAGTACCGATTCTTTTAAATTAAAGGCTAAACGAGGAGACAGGTTCTTAGTCTTGTCTGACAAAATTGGTTAAGTCGTTTCGAAGATATTTAGCTTTAATACAGTTTTTTGGTGTATTTCTATGATATCATAGTCTTTCGAGGGCTGTCAAAATTTTATTTTTATTAATGTTTCAGATTAAACTACAATTAGCCGATTCGAAAATATTTTGCTCCTAACAGTTGGGTTGCTTTATCTGGATGTTATAAACTCTCGGGGGCTTTCTAAATTTTCAATTTACAGTTATGTATTCGGTTTTTATGAATCTAGTGCGAAGCAGAAGAATGTGTACAAGTAATTTGGTTACAAATAGAGGGGTCTGTAGGGGCCGTCCATATATTACGTCATTCTAAATTAGGGGGGGGGGGGGGGGGGTCTGCGGATGACGGTAAATGATAGATGGGGGGGGGGGAGGGGGGTGTTTTGACGTCATTCTTATTTATTTATTTATAGTTTATTTTTCACATACAAAAAGATTATTTCTAAAAAGAAATTTCTTCCAGCACACCTAGTAAAATATTAGCTGTATTTATATTATATAATATAAGTAGTTATATTATATCAATGATTATTGCCAAAGTAAAAATAATAAAAGGTGATTCTATAACCAAGTGTTTTAATCATATAATACCCTATTTTTCTCAAATCTGCAATGTTTTATTTTGTCAAACTAGTAATGACGTCAATTTTGGGAGAAGGGGGGGGGGGGGTCATTAAGAAATGACGATAGGATGATTATAGGGGGGGGGTCTAAAATCTGAAAAAATCGATGACGTAATTTATGGACGGCCCCGTACACAGGCCGGTAGTTGTCTCGTATCGATCAGCGTGCAGACCGCCCGACGCGGCAGAGCGCGGGTGGGACGCGCGGGCACCCACCACTTATCGCCGTCTTCACACCTAATTTATCGCGCGCCGCGATCGACGCCGCCGACGACGCCTGTGCGCTTATGAATGCTACGATACGACTTTTTGTTCGAGTTTTTATTGCTAAATAATAAACAGCGCCTGCTACGTTTACTCTCGTAATAAAACAACTCGTTCGTATTGTAAGAACTGTTAAATTGCTCGTAAATGAATGAAATAAGCATAACATGACCGTGATATTTTTATATTAACTCAGTGTGGCTTATCAGGTTTAACAAAAACATTGTTCTTTTTATTACCACTCCGTGAGATTTTAGAATGGGATTCGATCCCTACAAAACACTTCGCAGCAAGAAATGTAATATAAACCGTATACTCTATTCCATTACAAGCGTTTTTTGATTGAATAATTTCATTCCAATACAATACCCGAATTGTAAAAGCTGTAATTACTAGAACTATAATTAAATTAAGTAACATTGGTGTCGATTCGGATGTACACCAACTAAACTAAAACCAGTTTTAAAGTAGTAATGTCTCTTTCTCCCTGTAAGAGTACGATGCGACGGCACCACTCCAAAACTGGTTTTAGTTTAGTTGGTGTACATCCGAATCGACACCAATATATAAATATATAAAAACTCTAAAACAAAACATTTACCCGAACTGGGTCCGGTACATTGACACGATATCCGTTCGTATTTTATTTGGACGGGTCCTTGAAGGTCGCCGGACACGTGGTCGTTGCGTAAATTAGAGGGGTGCGTGCGTGCCCCCACGGAACGGCACCGGGAGGTTGCAGGCGCCCAATCGCTGCGGCCAGCTGTGGATCGATACCGCGCGTCCGCGCCCGCGCCCGCATCCGCTGCGTTCGCACTCAGCCACCGCCCGAAACCCCACCCGCGCTGCGGCTACGGCTTTCGTAGCGGCAGAGAGCACCGTAGGCGAGGTCTGCTTCGCCTACGCGCTATATCCTTCTTCTTACTCAACATCTATCAGCTTTTATCTCTATCCGAATTCAATTTTCTTGCGAAATGTGTAGTAAAATGGAAATCCCATTGTAGCATTGTAGGTAGAGTTCAGATTTGATTTCCATGAAAATGTAATAAGCTCTGGCTTTTTGTTAGTATTGTACACATGTGTGATAATACGGGTTAGATTAAATTACCTTCCGTATAGATTTTACAATATAAGGACGAAACATAAAACTTGTTTACACTTGAAACAATATTGCTACCTCCTGTGATGATATGAATAAGCTAACTAATAACCTTATGATTAGATAAGTTAACAACTGCATAACAATTCAACTAGAAGACCAATTTTTGAAGGTAATGAGTTCTTATCAATGGCGGGAAGATCTGTGATGCTAACAATCTACCACGAGGAACTATTATAGAACTCATCAACAAGTGCTACAAATCAATTAAGGTCACCAAAGGCAATCGGACCGACGATGGTTTCCTTGATACTGGCCATATTAATAATTAACTTCACCGCAACCCACGCGGGGGTGGCACCTTGACACCCCTTGAACTCGCCCTCCGCCCATACAGGCTATTTGCATACGCTAGTGCCAGGTGTTGGTATGCTCCTGATTGGGGGAGGGGGGTAATTTTCATTTGAACCGAAAAGTGGCACGAATCGATTTGCTGTACACTCGTGTATTCCAATAATAACGAGATGTTTATATTGAGTATCAAAACAGAATCAGTTTTGTTATGTGGCATATTGTAGGTGTGACATAATGGATAGCTAGCAGTAAGGCTGAAAGGGCAACTAAAAGTTCGATGGCCAGTAGGCGGTGGCCGTTTCCGCCCCCGCCCCCATACAGAAGCCTACACCCTCCGTCACTTAAGTTATTGATATCCCCTGAAGACGTGATAGACTTTGAGGGATCCTCGTTCGCCAGGACCACAATCTCCATAAAAATTGTTGCCAGAATATATTCTAATTAGGTAATATTGAAAGTGCCGCAAACCCTAAACTACCCCAGTAATCTCATTATCCTCGAGTTTCCTAGTTAACCGATCCATAATTCCGACGTTTATTAATTTTATTAGCGAGCCGAAGTTGGTTCCATCTCCATCTGAGGCCAGCAGCACGCCCACACAGGGAGGCTAACGTGACATTTGCACCCCGCCCCTTCCTAACCTACAACCACCCACTGCCCACGTGCCTCGCACAATGTACAAGCAGCCTCCTAACGATATTCATAGTAAACAATGAGTGGAGTTTATTTTTGTTGGTCAATCGCAAGAATTTTCTGAGTGGATTACCTTTCGGCGAAATCAGTTGCGAAATCAATATTTACTTATGCCTTCGAACACTCCTATGGGTTGGGCGAAAAAGCCAAATGAATCGGTAAACAATAGATTCGTCGAGGTGACGCCATGAATAATATGAACTTTACTAAGAATTAGGTACAATAACCAACCCCACTGGCGGACCGAGGACATACATGCATGACTGTCGCAAAATCATTCACGTCAATTCCACAAATTCCCTAAAAACTTGACGGTTTACGAAATTTAAATTATTAGTATTATTAACTGCTCTGCTAAAGTCTAAGCAATGAAATAACAAATATTCAAAAGAAGTGCCTTTTATCTCCAAGTAATAAAAAAAATATTATATTCCTGGCGTCTTAAAAACAATCACTTGATTTTCTAAAAGGGATAGAACATTTTTGTTTATTATGGTGATAGAGGTTATTAATTTTATAAAAAAAAAATTTACTTGTTTGACACTAAGTTGGCCCCTGGGCCAAGATGATCGCCAACATCTTGCGATCACGTCTGTATAACCCCAGCATATGTTATTAGAAGGCAATATTTACTCAAGAAACTATTTCCCTTGTGTCATTTACCACCGTCAGCTTTCAACAACCTTCGGAAAATTACAATTACGATTGACCAGAGCTCTAGGACATTTACTAATTCCTCTAAAATAAGAACCCTGGTTATAGCGGCCATGGAATAACACAATTTCATATCGCAACGGCGTCCCGTAAATGGTTTGCCGCGTCGCCTGAGGGTTGTCCTAAACAGATTATCCTCTGTAGCGTCCGCCGGGTCACCCGTTAATCTCCGACAAATAGGCTCACGTACTACTGGATCGTGGATAGCGCAATAATTATAACTGTTTAAATATTAACGGACAAAGTTCTGTATTTTTATAAGGTTTCAGGAAAGATTATTTGTGTTTACAGTCGTTATAACAGGGATTACTGGTGTATTTAATCTATATTTAGGTATAATGATAACCAAAATAGCAGCAGTGGGAGTAGCTACGTTTGGCATAGCCAGAATTTGTATCGACTTCAGTAACACAAAGTGAGGAACGCTGGGTGGAAAAGTCGTAGGAAGCTAAGAATCTTCACAGACGGATCCAGAACAAAGTCACACAACTCTTAGAATATACTCAAAGAAAGTCCTTTGCGAATGGTTGGATAAGTACGTGATAATGGTTGTGTAGGTGAACAACAGTCTTCCATAGATAGAATGTATGGGCAAGCATAATGGTGACAACAGGGATTCAAGGTAAACGACTTCTCCATCTGCGTAGCCTTTGATAGTCGATCAGCTCGACAAGCTTTACAAAGTTATTTTGCATATCTATAGGCATGTCATCAAGCCGTATCAGAGGCATGTATCATAAACCACATACAACCTACAAGTGAGTCAAGAACACATAAAGAGAATGCTATAAAGATACGGCCGATGACCTGGCGAAAAAGTGTTCGGAGATGAAGGCGAAGAGAACCATCACGCAAAATAGAGGTTTCATCAGCCCTCCACTTGCGGAATACAAACACAAAGCGCAATAGCTGGTTTCGTCTGCACTAAACACACAAATAAAATTGGCAATGTAAGCAATGGGGAGGGAATTTGAGAATAGTCCATGTCAAAGGGTAGACAGAGTAAACCTTGAACTGAAATCCTAGTGCTCTTAATATCTTTATTGTACAAACACAGGTTACAGACAAACTCCACATTGGCAACGTTTGTTTTGTGGTTTAGGTATATTGGCTTAAAGTTTAGGCAGAAGTGATTACCTATGTTTTGCAGCTGTGTTATTTTAGTAGTATAAGTTACAATTTAATCCAATTGTCAAATTGTGTAATCATAATGATTACTTTTAGAATAGTAAAACTAGTGATCGTACGGTATGTGGACTTGGCCGGATTTTGATGTAAATAACATTTGTTGTGTAACAGTAGCAGCTTGGTATGGACATGTTATGAGGAGGGATGAAACGCATGTTACTAAGAGAGTGGTGAATATGGATGTCGATGGATGGAAAGGAAGAGGAAGACCACGGAAAAGTTGGATGGATTGTGTGAAGGGTGATATAAACGAAAAGGGCGTGAATGATGAGGTAACGGCTGATAGAGGAGATTGGAAGAATAAGACGTACTGGGCAGACTTTAAATGAATTGGGACCGGGGCAAGAAGATGTTGATGTGTAACAATAGTAACTATTTCAAAATTAATAATGAAATATTTATTGTACCTTCTTTTTGTAATATAAAAACAAGTTTAAAAAAAACAACCTTTCAAGTTTCTTGCTTGTTCTCTCAGGAGTAAATTCCTTTTGAACAAGCAGTATTTAAAAAAATGTAAAAACTGACTATTTTAAATAAAGTTTTTTTTTGGCTTTAACAGTCTTGAGATATTCGAAGTTTAAAAATCGTGAACACGGAAGGCGGTCCTGTGTGTTCACATGTGATTTAGATAAATTCGGAATTCACATCGCAAACATATTTGTGATAAATCTACTAAAACGCTTTAACATATCTAGATATATTTGCGCTTGCTGTGGTATATCGTGTCGACAAAAGCTAGTCTTTCCAAACAAGCAATTGTGCAGATGGTTGTGCACCACGCGAGCCAGTTCGAACGGGAAATTGTACGTTCGGTTATTTCCGTCCGGCACTAGCGGCGACGGCGGAGCGACCTTCGATCGAAGCCATGTACGGACTGCATGTATAAGAAGGTTCACCTAATTTTAATAACACCTTTGAAGGATGACCTGTCAAATACAGGACTGAAAGAATAGACAGGTTTCTAAAGTTAAGCAAGATACTGTAAAAGTCGACAAGAAACAAATTTTCCTCAGTACATTATAAATAACCTCTCGAGGGACTATACCACTCCATTAATCAGACTGGTATTATGATTTTATAATATTTTATGAACTTCAGAAAACTGTTATTTATAGGTTTAAACAATCACAAATTAACCAAAGTTACATAGTAGATTTAATCAACTGCCTCCGTCCGTGGCTCTATATAAACAACATCGAATAGAGGGTTCGATTCCCAACGACATACATGTTTCGTGTTCGATTTGATTGGTCGTAGGGCATTTTATTATGTCCGTCTACCACAGTACTACTTATCTAAGTCTGTCGCTAAGCAGAAATGTTATTAGCATTCTTATGATGCGGCTGGGGGTTCTATCTACCACAACTTATGTCAGACAAAGCCAGCGACTCGACAAAGCTTCTGGTTTCTCAATATTTGTCTCTTCGTAGCACGACTTGATAGATAAAGAAAATAAGCGTTACATGAGTCTGAGATCACACGACCATCACGACGGCGATATACATGCGTATTCTTTCATTTCATTCCATAGGCTCTATGCCGAGCTAAGTTGTCCTAGCCGAAGTAGCCAAGAGCTTGACCAAAGTGAATAAGTATAATTTAAGAATAAGTTGAAATAAAGTAGATTAAAACAACTTTTTAGCAGACGTCCTTGCACGAAGTATCCTTATAAGAGGAAACTGGGTGACCGGGAGAAATTTATCGCTGCAATAAAGGCGTTTATATTTAACTCGTACCTTGCGAAATCCAGCCTAAATAGCTTGACGTTATGACTATACAGCCAAGGATCTCAAACGGTAGTTGTGTCAGGTTGACAGTCTGAGACGAAGACAACTGTCATTTTTCCAACAATTTGACATTTGTGAGTTCGAACTTAAAACCCAGAATAGGCCGAATTCTTAAAAAGTTCTTGAAGTCAATATGCAATCTTTTTGAATACTGTTAAATACAACACTGGATATTAATCTTGAAATCATAGTAAAAAATCATTATATTAGGAATTAAGGCTGAGAGATTAAAGCTTAAATAAAACTTAACGTGATGAAGTTAAGTAGATGAATCACGGAATATTACGTAAGTAAATTTATTTGAGCATTGTCGTTTTATTCGAACCTGCACTTTGGTTTCCCACGATCAGGTATTGTCACTCGTCCACCCTAGATACACATTCAATATGACACTGGTATTTAGCTATGACTTCACTCTACAAATGACGGATATTAAAACATCTTGCAGTCTTAATATGCTGAATGGTACAACAATTTCAATTGTATACCTACACTTTAAGTTTAAATTACTGGATGACCTTGAAGTCTTTGAACTGCTTTTTGGTTTGTTTATTTTTATGTAATAGCCTGGAGTACTTAACCGCAGGTTGATGAATGAAGGAAATGAATTTAAAGTTCAAGGCACTTTGACGGCAAAATAAAAAGGTCAAGGTCTTTAAAGATAACATCTACAACAGACATGTGCAATTTGGACTTGCACACAATTATTATTAGGTCCTTACCTATGAAATTGGCGTTTTGTATGAAGAATTTCATTAAGACTGTTTTCTCCATATAATTTTTTTTGGGAACGGCAAATCCAAATTTAGCTAAACTTTGGTGTATTATCAGAAAAGTTTCAGCGAATCTAAGAAATGATTATGGGAAGCACATGAAAATAGCAGCTCTGTTCAAATTTTTTTTATTATGTGATTTAGCCCAGAAATAAAAAAAATATTTCATGTGAAACGTTGAAATAATATTCCATTTTCCAAATAAAAAACGATATAGCTTTGAAAATCGCAGGAATTGGTACAAATGATTAACGAAGAAAAAAAAACTCCAATTTCATAGGTAAAGACCCAATACATAGGTGAATGACTAGATGTAACTAGTTGCACTTGAGAAGCGCAAAAGCTTCACGCGCCTTACAGATCACCAGTTAGGTTACATTATGGGTAGGCTGGATTTTTTTACTACACTATTGTAGTTTACCTATTTTTATAATTTCTTGTTTAACTAGACTAATCACTAGAATCAGACCAAATTTGTAACTTGAAACGTTGAAAAAATGCTAATTTGCAGTCCTGGGTTTCACTTTCTTGATTTTTTTATTATTTGCCATCATAAAGGCCATAACATGAGTACGTATTCTCTGAATATTGGAACTACCTATTACGATAGAATCTTGACCGTGTGACCCTTTGGGTGCGGAACCCTAAAAATTTAAATTCACTGCCAACAACCATACTATAACGTTTAGTATATCATAAACATAACTAATGTTTTATAATAAAAATATTAACTAGTAACCAGATAAATTCAAACATAATTGAGAAATGTTCCAATCGGGATTCGCAATTAATTGTAAAACTCACTTAGCACATAAGTGAGACATTCTGCAATGATTACTGCCACGTCAGATTTATTCGTTACACATCAGCGCATTTATGTTATCAATAAACCGACCGATTCGACGACCTGTTTGGTGTAGTGGTTAAAAATTCTGATTGCTATACTAAAAGGTAGCGGGTTCGAATCCCGCTAGGGTCATAAGTTTGTATGATGAATACAGATATGTGTTCCCGAGTTATGGATGTTTTTCATTTATTTATTTACAAAAAAAAAATGTGTTTGTGTAGTTTATCAACCATCTGGTATCGATAATACAAGCCTAGTTGCTTAATGTGGAACTAGATGGCGCTGTGTGTATGTTCAAAGATATTTTTTTTTATGCACAACGGGTTGGTACTTGACCTCAATCACACCTAATGTTAAGTGAAGATGAGGTCGAGGGTAGAAGCGCTACTGACCCGGAAACCCCAACACAATTGGGGGACTGGCTATCTTATCTCTGACAACCGGAACACAACAATGCCATTAGCAAAGATATTTATTTATTATTATTATTAATAAAACTTAATCGAACTAGTTTAAATTACACATATTCGATTCATAACACCCAAGCTCCGCATTGTGTGGCACTAAGAAAGGCGCGTAACGTTGTAACAGCTATTAGCACGTAGGTGTCACGTTACACAATATGCTTATCGACGTACCGGTAACTTGTTTTGTTTCAGATACACCTTTTACACATACAGCCTCTACACGCGTAGCAGTTTAACAAAAATGTCTAAGAGCTTCAACACTACATTGTAAAGTTCATTACAAAAATATATGTGTAGTTCTTAGGATAAAACTTGTCTAAGAAATGTTTGTTGTATTCATTCAGGCCGATTTCTCAGAGAAGAATTAGCAAGAAACTCAAGTAGAGGTTCTATGCTTTTAAAAAGCGCTTAATACTCCATCATGATTATCAAATATTATTCTAGTATCGTCCGGACGAGTAACATGAAGTCGATCGAGGAGTTCTGGCTTCATCTTTAGACCCACGTCATCATGTGTAATTTAAAGTGCTCATGGCAACAAAACAAACTAGAACAAATTCGACTGTCTTGCCATTTGCCATCAGGGAGTTCCAGTCCCTACATCCCGGCTCCATCATCACGTCAGCGGGATATTCACCGATACAGAAATATGCAAAATTTAATATCTATCAGATACCAGCAAGTGGTTGAAGAATGGTTTGCAAGTGAAATGGTCTACTTGCATAATTATGGACATAGCAGCTAAATACAAGCTTGTAATAAAAAGAGTCATCCTTGCGCTTCTTCTTAGTTCTTTTCGGAGGAGACATATTAGTGAATGAGAAGTAATTTTTATATTAAATTAAAAGTGATATTTTTATCGTATGAAATAAAATCGATTGACTATGGAGTGTATAAACATTATTTTTGAACTAAATACATTCCATACCTTCGTGACGAGGATATTTTAATAACAACCTCAGGGGAAACCCTGATTTGAAATCACCATCGCCGACTTTTTAACGGTATTTTTTGTCTATTATCTATTAGTAGCAAAAAAAGATCGTCACGTAGACATTCTTTTGTTTATCCTAGTGTAGTTAGCCATTGGTATGACGCTCCCAGCAATGGATTCGCAAGGCTGAACCAATTGAGATGACCAATGTGGCGCGACGCACGCGCAACGTAATGGGATCCTTGTAAACCGTTCGAGGACATTGAGTGGAGCGGAACGCGATTGTAATGTGGTGGTGACATGTTTACTAGGGCTACTTGATGTGTGACAGTTAATGGAAGGTAGGCAATTGTTTTATCTAGACTAATACTGTTTATATTGTAACTACTGTTGATGTACAATAAAAAATATTTGTATTGTAATAATATTATAAAGAGGTAAAATTGTTTGTATAGTAAGCTTAGATATTTGTATAACGTAATATCTCGAACTACCGATTCTAAAAATTATTTCAACTATAGAAAGCTTACGAGATCCACGCGGCCGAAGTCACGGGGGGATAGCTAGTATTTGTGGTTTAAATAACATATTGTAATGTGATCCAATAATGTAATGTAAAATCATAATAGGTATAATATGATGTACCCAATAATTTTGTATGACAGATGCTAGCGAACTATGTTTTTGAAGAACATTGTTACCACATTTCGTGCGAAATAAACTTTTATTCTTCTATTCTATGTTATAGTATAAGTCTGTGGTTATGACACGCCTGTTCGATATTTCGATATGATCTTGTGATATGACTATTTGAAGATGTACTCTTGACATTTTCGTTCCGCTTGGCTTCTAACATTAATTTCAAATTCAATAAACTACGAATGGCAAGCTTGCTTAGGATTATTTATATCGGTACAGAGGTATTGAGGTGAATATCTGCGATTGTCATCGCCTATTATTGAATTTGATTGTCCCACTGTCTCGTAGGCGTCCCCTTTCGTATTTTGTCCTTTTCTACTATTGCCGATCTACCTGACAGCAACGCAGTTAACGATTGAACTACATTCTATAGACTTGGATTTTCTTTTTTTCATGAAGTACTGGACACGCGTTTGATTACAATCTCACTTAGTAGAACGTTGTGGAAAGTCAAACTGGACTATTGTCTGTTCACGCCTGACTTGATGATCTTAAGATTGTAAGTAAGGTAGATTCAATCAAAGATGAAAATTGACTATAATTGAAACGTATTATTATGCCTAGGTAATTGAAAATAAACAACATACCATAAATTAAAAAAAAAACAATATCTCATACTGATAATATTTAACCTCGAGGTTTAAGCTCCTCGTTAATGGTCACCCATAAATCCGTACGATCAATACATCGCAAACAAACGTATATGCAATTACTCTAAACAGATGGCAGCCGTTAACATTAAACAAGTCAATGTCAAGTATATGATAGCGAAGCTGGCCTTGTATGACAGAACAGAAAATCTTGCTGTTTGTTTGTGAAGCAGGTTTTATACCTTTTAATCTAACTAATATTGTAAATGCGAAAGTTTGAATGTTTGTTTGTTTATTTGTGTGTTTGTTGCGAAACGGATGAACGGATTTGACTGAAATTTGGTATATATGTAGAAAATGCTCTGGATTACAACAGGATATTTTTATTTCCCGATAAAATGACTAGTTCCCGTGGGATAAACAAATTTAAAATATCCGCGATAAAGTTATTCCAAGCAGGCGCAGCAGCGGGCGGAAAGCTAGTCATTTATATAATTGACCTTTTAATGAGCTTTCAGACTAATTGTTTAACACTTATTGTTAACAGTTTAGATGCTGCGATAAGTCGGTAGATTTTTTAACCGACTTTACCAACTGAATAAGTCTTAATTTATTAACTGATATGAATATATTGTTGCGCAGTAGTTAGTCCATGGATAAGTGACCACTAGTCGTATTTTAATACGAGCTTTTCGGTGTTTCGGAGAGCACGTTAAATAATCGGTCTCAGTTGTTTTCAATTGAACCAGTCTGACAAAATTCTTCCAGTCTGCTCTGGGCCCGCGTGGTGGATTGTAGCCTCTCTTACCTAGTGAGTGGAGGTCTAACTTTGGGGACGTGTAAGGCTGATGATGTTATGTACAATAAATTATATTGCAATAAATAAATTTAATTTGAAAACAAGTTTTTGTTTCCTATTGTCAAAGTGCTTAATCTATGCAGCAATATAAATAAAGAAATGCACAGTGTATGACGTCATAAGCAAAAGAAACAATAAGCAACGACCGAAATAAAGACCGTTTATGTAAATTTATGTCACGTTCTATTTTAGGAGCCGGCCGCACTCACGTGAACTTGTCCGCGAGCACCGGGTGCGCGGGCGCACGCCACCGTTCCTGATTCTCCCTACATTGAGCTACAAATCATTTCCAATATAGAAACGCTATTAGTTTTATTGATTTATTACGCAGCATTAGGATGACTTAATTTCAATCAATCATACATAGTTCATAACAATAATATCGAATACTGTGCACCCAAGACTTAATATTTCATATATTAAATCTTAAAATATATATATATATATATGCCCGAAACAAGGCCTTGCTAATGAATTAATGATGGATGGCAAGAACGTCATGATGGCGCAGAACTACAACATTTTTCTGAATTTAGGACATATTATATTTCATTAAAAGTATCGGTTATGTATGTACCTAAGCTGGAGCTGGGGCTATTCCCAGCAAAATGACTTTCCTCTGACATCCCATATGATGTACGGAAGACTAAACAGGCCATCTGCTGAAAGAACTAGTAGATAACAAAAAAGAAGATGTACCTTTGGAACTACAACGAAATTTACTAGACAATAGCAAAGCAACAACGGATTCGCATTAGTCATCCAATTTGGCAACGAACGAGACAATCCGACGATTTTTTATTTCAATAAAGCTATACACGCGATAGTTCGGGGCGTGGCCGGACAATTGTCGACGTTGTGTACACAAAGTGTTACTTGTTGAAATCTCTGTAGCTCCAACACAAATCCATTATAATTATCAAAGCAATCATTCTTAAAACGCTTTACTAGACGCATTTAACAACAACAACCTTATACGAAAAGTATAAAGTCAACATTTTTAAACAAAGAGTTTGTGAATGCAACCCGATTTCGTGTATGTACTGTACACGTACAGTCTCCTCTCACTAGAAAGTATATGCCTTTATTTTTAATGCAAAACTGGATACGCGTTTGACCACAATCTCACTTGATGGAAAGCCATAATACATCGGGTCCCCAGTGACAATTGGGGAATTAATGTCAGACTTGTGGACATCATTAACAGAATCTTATTTTAATCATTAAATGCCAACAACAACGGTTCAAAAAGAACTGTAAAATTGCCTACAATTAACGAAAAACACCGGTCTATTGTAAGTCGGACCACGCGCAATAGGTACAATGTTATTTTTGCTGATAATGTGATGATGGACATAGCTAAGGAAGTCAGGTTACTATTATTTAAACTCTTAAAGTATCCCAATAACAATGTTTTATCTGCAACACCGTAGCCGAAGTCCCCGGCATCCCGCTGTGTACTTTATTAAGACATTTAACCACCTGTGGATTCCAACATTCCCGCAACTTCGATAGATTTCCCGCGATTTTACCAACTGATTTTGGAGTGTGTTTTGGCTCATGAATGGGAATCGTATTTGATCCTATTATGATATCTAATGAGGATCGTTATCTTCAAGTCTATAATAGCAGGTATATAAGCTAAATATAGTCAAGTGCTCCGGTAGAGGATACAACATTTACTTTACAATGTATATTACCGACAGACTTGGTAAAGAGAGTAACTTTAATATGCTTTCCGACTTAAGTACGATCTCAATCCCAAATGAGAAAACATAAGTAAAGTAAGCGTTTCGGTGTTGCAAACATGAAAAGTTTAATATCGAAAACCACACTAAATATTTATTAAATTAACATTTCGTTAATAAATGTGCGTCTAATACCAACACCTACCCTCAATATTGTCATATAATAATAACAATATCTCCGGCCGAATAACCCTTGACCGTTTAAGTATGACATTATGAATGACATTATCTCCTGGACACAATGCACAGCCCACGCTTACGGCGTACTGATACTTTCGACGAATCGAAGATCTAATCTCCAGGTACAGTAAAAAAGTCTCCAACTTTTAATTGGAACGTCTACAGATATATAAAAAGTAGACCAAACATTAGTATACTTATGCTAGTCGACGCAGCTTATGTTAATTACGAAACTTTTTATACACAAATATTGCTTATTTCTAAACAAAATACTGAGGCATTAGTTAAGGTATGAATGAGCAGAGGTGTGACTTATCTAAGATACAAGTATCTGAAATACAGATACAAGATGCAAGATACGTATTTTCATTTTGTATCTAAAATACTTTTTAAAAAATCATTTTGTATCTTGTATTTAAATATATTTTGTTTGGTATCTTAGTATTTTATAAATACTTTTTCTGATAAAATACTTTTAGTAATATATTAGTAGAAATATATAAAATAAATGCGTAAAATTGAGCATGTCATTATTAGTCCAACATCACATTGGTAGATGGCGACTCTTTCTTTGCACTGCACTGGCCTCTATCTATACAAGATGTGGCAAATGCACAAGTCGTGCGAGCCAAACAATTAAAAAAAAAAAACCTGAAATGTAATTTCATTTGAGAAGATGACCGCCTTTTTGTATATATTACATTACATTAAGTTATTTACGAATAATTCGTAAATAACTTAATGTTAAGTTATTTACATACGTAAATAACATTAAGTTATTTACGAATAAATCGTGTTATGTTATGTAACGTGTGTGTTATGTTATCGTGTTATGCTCGTGTTATGTCAATTAAGAAAAATAAACTTAGAATTCATTAAAATAAAATCTTGTTTTCTTACAAAAGTATTTGTATCTTAAGAAGTATTTAGAAGATACGTATTTGGTATTTAGTATTTCAGATACTATTCTCGAAAGTATTTTGTATCTGGTATCTGAAATACTTTATTTAAAAGTATCTTGCATTTTGTATTGCAGATACTTTGTACAGGGTATTTTGTACATCTCTGTGAATGAGTACGTAATCTGATAAGCCATACGATTAGAACCCACTTCTAGACCTCATAAGTCAAAGCCTTACGTTTAGGCTTTGTACAGAAATGGGCTACGCTATTTACTTCTTATATTCGGTCTGCTAATATTTATACGCCTGTGGTAACGGCTGACTACAAGCTTTTTCAACTTTTATATACTTTAAACTGAATTAATTTAAGTATTAATTTTCAAGTCTCTTCAATCAATTATAACGATTCATTCATCTCTTTGTTTGTTTGTAAACGCTTTATTGTACAAAAAGGCAATACATTAATCTCTTTTTCAGTTTATTTGACTAGCATTCGGACGCGACTTCGTTCGCGTGGTATTAGTTTATCGCCCCACGAGAAAACACCTCGGATTAAAAAATATCTATGCGAATACACAAATAGTTTATCTTTGTAACTTTCATTAAGATTAATAGGCGCTTTAGAGGCTTTTAGAGTTCAGGTTCCAGTGATATGTGTAAAATGGTTTAAAACGTGTTTCATTGTTTGTATGCTTTTCAAGTACATCGACTAATGAGAAAAAATCCCCATAAAAATACTACTCAATTTACTTAAGAGCAAAATTTCAAAAAACATGAAACTGATCTACTGTCCAAATACCGTGTTCTAGCTTCAATAGTAGTTTCGGCTTAGCATTGATGAACCTGTCAGTCAGGAGTTCTCTCTTTGTTATAGGATATAAATAGAACGTTCCATGCAATTTTACAGTTCGCTATCACGATAGGACTGTAATCACTGCACAAAGCGTAAAAAATACATCTACCCGCAGGACCGCCCTAGAACGGGTGATGACACGGCCGCCCCGCGCTTCGCTACGCGCCGCAATTGGGCGGGCGGACAGAGTACGTTCGTACTCGAGCCATAAGTGCGGTCTCTCTCCGTTCTCTGTCGTAATTTATGTGTCTTTTCCTTTTCTATATACGTAGCTATAATTTCTAATAACAGTGACAACAGTAACAATAAACAACCCATATCAAGAGGGTTATACGTATTAAATGCAAGGTATTAAAGTTATTTTTAAGGCTGTCACAGTAGATTAGTAGTTACCACAAAACATATATTAATGAGGAAAGTTGGACGCGCGACCACCACTTACATAAAACAAGTTTTTTAGAAAATAGATAAAATCCACATACATAAATGAAACAAGCACACTGCTGGACCCAGTAATATTCAAAAAGGCAAACAACTTTCGTAACAGGAATTATAGAAATTCACAAAAAATAAAAAATAAACATTTTTCGTCAAGTTCCAAGTTGATATTCATGAATCGTTGAGGAACCAACAGGTTTTTTTGTTAGATCTATGGCTTCACCTATTTTTTTAATTTAATACTAGATGATAATGTTCATGACTGTACTCCGAACAATTAGCTCGACTAGCTGGAGCTTTCAAAACGTAATATTGAGTACACTCGAAAAGCGAATGCTAATTAAAATGTACATACGAGACGAAAAAATAAAAAGCGCACTACTTCAACCCGGTCGTCTGCGTCTACCCACGCGCACCTAAACAATATACGAGTACATGGTGGAGACATTTTCTTCTCATATTACCTATGCGAACTGAATACCCAGAATATAGATATTGAAATAAATTTGTTATGAACCCTGAATAAACGGAATTTGAGATTATGAAAAAAAAGTTGCATTAACATGTACCTTCATGTGAATAGCTTTTCGAGGAGGCTTATTATTACGTCATTCACTTTCTATGATAAAATTAATGAAGTGCTAACGATGTTGTTGTGATTTCTCTAAAGTAACATAAGCTTTATACTTCTTATTATTCCAGGAAGAACTATCACTCCTTTAAAACTGGTTTTATTTTATAAAAGTCGCAAAAAGAAAACACCCTTAAAAACGAGGTTGGTAATGTAAACAAAAAAAAAACTTAGCAGAAAAAACTGTGTTTAAATACACTAGTAAATTGGCATTTTCCCTACGTGATAACGTGGCTCCGCCAATTTGTATAATATTGTAAATACCTACACCTTGTTTTCGTATTAGTTTTAATTGCATTCACAATTTCCTATGTTAATTTATAATAGTTTGTTTGCATAGTTAGTCATTTTCGTCATCGACATCAAGTCTGTATTTCGTCCAACAAACAATCTGGGTACGATTTTTTTGGAAACACTGGAATCCACTGGATGACCGTCTGTCACGGGCATCTCAGAAATTATTTGATGTAAATAATTGCAATGCTGTATAGGTCGTTGTAGGAAATGGTGGCCTCAATAATGATGTTCAAAAAGTAAAATCTAGTTTTTAGTGGAGGAAACTTTCATCAACAGCCTTACACGTTCCCACTGTTGGGGCATAACCTCCTCTTGGGAGAGGGTATAATCTACCACGCGGGCCACCACCAGTGCGGATTTATGGACTAGTGGTCACCTGACAGTCAGTGTTTTTAAGCCGTTCCTGTAGGCCACCGACTTGGCTTAACGACTGCCTTCACTTGAAAACAACCGAGACCTATGCCCTTTTAAGCACGGAAACCCTCGTATTAAAAATGTGACCCATCCAAGGGCGGACCACGCCAGCCATTGCTTAACTTGGCTAATCGAAAACGAATGCGACTCTGCCACGAGTGCTTCTAGTGCCACCAAACATCAAAAACTCGAAGAAAATTTTAAAAATTACTCATATTTAGTGTTTCGGATGTCAAGCTCTGTTATTATAAGCTCATTAAGCAAAGCGATATTGTAATATGAATGTTATATATTTTTGACATAAGTGTTTAACGAAACGAATGACTGATAATATCCATGACAATGCATATCATAATTAAAAGTAAACAAAACGTTTCCAGATTGTTTGTTGGACCAAATACAAACTCAATGTCCGAATCAACAGATAACCTGCTGTAACACTAATAATTTAATTCCCAAACAAGCCCCATGTAGATCGAGAGCGCTTTTAATCTACTTGATACGAGAACCATTCATTACATTAATCACAATTCCCGCAGTTTTCCCCAGTCCCGGCGCGGCGGGACTCGCCTTTTGTTCCGGGATGACGCCGCGAGATCTTAATCTTTCGCTTAATTGTTAGCCGTGGCACAGCTACTCGCGTTTAGTTAACGACGCGTTAACTCGAGCGATTATGTTTATGTTTTTCAATGTGTTTACTTACTGTCATACGTGGATATTAGTATATAAATCACGAACTTTATCCCAAACGGTGTGGTCGGAGATATCCCAAACGTCACCGTTTATTAAAAGTTGAATGCTTCAAACATCCTCGGTTCAACTATCGAAATAAACTGACACGTGACGGGTCACTCCCGTTAAAACGTGCAACTCCATAGATGATTTCTGGCGTATAATCTCTTTCGTCGCCTTGTATATTAATGTACACTTTATTATGGACTATGGGATGTTTGTTTCATATGCAAAGCGATTGGACTAAGTCACATCTGAATTTATGAGACGGTTTCTGGTGTCCTATCCAATATATTATACATATTCGGACCTATATGAATCAGCATGCGAACGACATGAATAGGCATAGACACTTGAGAGTCTGACTACAACAAGAGCGGATCCAGTATTCGAGTGAAGGGGGATCACAAACATATTTAAGGCCAGTCATATCATGCTACCTACATTCTTCTGTTAATATATTATGTATTTTTTTTCTGCAAATAAACTTTTAATCTAGCTTAATTAAAAGCTCAAATGTCTGCGGTAAACATAGACCCAGGGGAAGTTAACGTCCCTGGATCCGACGTTGTGTAACTAACTTGATCGTATCGACAACGATAGCCAATGAGAAATCATCAAGAAACCGACCCAACCAATAACACGTCAGAATGTAAGTGATAGCGAGAATTTAATAGCCCACCACTAATGGCACTCCTCGGAATATAGGCCTGCTAAATAGTTGGCAGACTTAAATGACTGATTGTAGGTCATGTTAATTATGTGTTACGAATGACCTAAACCGAATCGGGAATAATATTATAAATTGAAATTTTTAAAACTCCCAAGAAAGGACTAAACATAAGATCATCCAGCCCCCGTAGCATGACACCGTTTGTCGCGCGCGACACGACGTGAGAGTGGGATATGTATATTTCGTCCAAACGAATGAGCAGGATAAATACTATCTCGCGCGACATTTATCGTGCCTGTCATGCTCCTAGTGCTGGTATACAAAACAATTGGGTTAAAAGTGAAAATTCCTATTTTCATGAAACACTGCTAAGAACTTTACGAACGTTTAATCTTGAATATAAAAACTGCGCTTAAGCTTTGAACGCCAACGCGCTGGTCTCCAAACAACGGATTTTCAACTGTGTCGCGGTAGTCGATATGTTAAAAGCGAAAAAGACTGGACACACCACGCCGTAACAAACATGTAAACATGTCATGTTCTACACTAGTTTCCGCCAGGGCTCTCCGCATGGATTTAGTTTATCTCACATCATATAAAGCGTTATCTTCTAAGCTACTTAAAAAGATATTCAAACCTAATATCAAAATTGAATCAGTTGCAAGTCAAAGGTCATATCGTAACGCTATTAAGAAACCGTTTTGGTCTGTATTATCAACTTGCGATTATTCTCCTTTTAAACGAGATTTAGATGACTCACACGCATTACAAATAAACGTTCACCTATTGGAGTGTGGGAGTCAAGAATGCTGCTTTGGCGCAGTGAAAGAAAAAAAAAAAACAATTATCCTAATAGATTTTTAGTGGAATTGAGAGAATAATGAACAAGCGGGAGGATGTCACTAAATCGTTTTAAATAAATCCAAAACCACCATTAAACGGGAACTATGTGCAAAAGGCTATTATAAAATTTCTGACAATTTAGATGGTAAGCAGGCACGGATATGATATTCTAGCTGTTTTTTTTTCTTTGTTTGGTCGAATCACCAATTGTATATTTAATACTTTGAGTTTCATGCTCATTTTGGTCTGTGATGTAAGCAGTCTTTTTCTTAGCGAGTCGATAGCAAAACATTGATAACAAGGAGCAGTGGTTGAATCACATGACATGAATATATGTCATAAATCAGGACTCCAGGGCTCAGACAAATTTCATGAATAATTTATAAATTATGTTTTGTGCTTCATATGCTTTCATGTAAACTAAGTAAACATTACAACAGGTCAAGTGTAAACAAGGCCAAGGAATGCGACATTGTTTTTTGGTACCTAACGTCAACGTGACAAAGTATTAGAAATCTTTGATCGGTGTACTCGTCAGCTGCCCTATTTTTTTCAGTAAATATTTTCTCAGTAAAATAACTAATTTATAATAACAATAGAATGCCATAGTTTATAATAATATTATTAAGGTAACGCCCGCGGGGTGTATGTATAATGGTCGCAAATATTTATAATTTATAAAATAGGTTTACTATACTTTCTCCATAATATGCCTACTGGTAGACATGGTCTAAAACTCTTTTCATCCTTACAAGGCTATATAACTACCTCACTCGAAAATTCGTGATCTTTTGATGTTCTAACACTCAGTATCAGGCGGTGTTCAAAGTGAAATCTTACTTAGACCCTTCAACTCGGCAGTTTATAATTGAAATACATTCGGGTTTGTCGAGGACCATCACGGGTTAGGTTAGTTGTCAGATTTGTAACTTATTGTGGAATGGCTTGTGTAAGCAATAAGGGTGCTTGGCAAAGTAATGTGTTTAAATAGAGTTATTCATTCATCCTACTGGATACCATCATGGAACACCATTGGTGACCAGTAGCGTCATTGGTGTAGAGCTTCTAATAATGTACGACCGCTAACGTAATATCCGCTTTTCCGGCGTAGTGATAAGGACAAAGCGTTTCCAGATTCAAAAAATTATTTGTAAAACAAGTAGTTACAAAACTACAGTACAACAGTACAGCCTACAACACGCTGTTACACGATAGTATAACTTTTACAAAACTTCAAGTGCTTATCAGAATAATCAAACTAATACTCACGGCCAGCAATCAGCTCTGGCGCAACGAGGCCGTTCAAGTCGGGTTCCTCGCCGTACCAGAATATCCAGAGCTCTTTGGCGGCGCGGAGGGACAGAGGCGGGGGCGGCGCGGGCGCACTGATTTCGTAGATGTCCACTGGCTGGGGCGCGGGCACCCGTCGCCAGACGCACAGGATATCGCCCGCGAGACAACGCGCGTAGCTGCTGATCACAGGGTCCGCAAGCGGAGCAGCGCCCTCCTCCCCTTCGCCCCCGCCATTCGTCTCGCCCCATACCAGCTTACGCCATTTTATGCCATACAGCTCCGTCTGAAATAACAAATGAAAATGGTCAATGCAAAGCACAACGATTTAGAGGAATACTCGAACACAATTCGTTCAGGTAACAAAAGAAACGAAACAAGCACGGATTAGATAATTGATATGACCCATAATGCCTAATCAAACGAGGTACGTAAAAAAACGTTCGTTTACAGAAAAGCAGGATCACGGCAGCCCAAAGACCTCGAATAAGTATACCTATTCTAAAAGTGTTTTGGCATTTATCCAGAGGAACAGAGATGCAAGAGCAGAAGGTTTCATAAATATTCCCATCCGGAAGCGAACTCTGCATTACTGTGGCGTGAAAATTATAGCGGCAGTGTCAAGGTATTAAGAAAATTAGACTAAAACATAGTACATAATGAAGCAAGTTATCTAACGCGTAAAATATTTTATCTAGTAGAGAAAAATCTAAGCAACCAATACTGATACATAGATAACATAACGGAAGTCGAATATTATTATTAATTAAAGGGAATTTGATAAGGTTTTATCTACTATGATAGATAACAGAAGACTACAGGTAACAAGAATACCGATGCCTATAAAAGAATTTTAAAAGAAGTACACAGTTCAGTGTACCTACAAACTAACGTAGGGGTGTAATGTCGCACCTGATGTTAAGTGAACTGAGGCCGAACAGTACTGGCTAACTTCAGGAACACAACAATGTTATTAATATTGTAACTGCATTGGCGGCAGACCAAAACCTCGTATTAATAAAAAAAAAATATTCGTAGGATAAAAATTATCACTTGAAAACGTCACATTTTTTATCTTATTATTAAAGTTTTTGACATTATTGCTCATTCACAAAGCTGATTCCGCAGAGAAGAACGAGCAAGAAACTCAAGGGTTGCTCTTTTAAATAAGTTTCGGTTACAATTATATTGTATAATTAGACTGAATATCGCCGAGCGGTCTATGTCCATGCTTGCTTATCATCCAGATAGTCAGAAATTTTATAATAGCCTTTGGTAAATAATGTCTGTTTTATGATGGTTTTGAATTTTTTTAAAGGTAAATTTTAAATGTCCACTAATAAGGTTATTAAAATGAAGTTAAGTCGACACTTGAGATACTGATGTGTATAGAGTATCAAAATCTCAATCTTGAGATTTCTTTATGAATACAGCCTTTAGATAAGACAACGGTAACAGGGCAGGTGGACATTTAAAGATACTTTTAAAAACAAGCATTTAATACTCCATCATGATTATCACATTATAGTAGTTTAACCGTGTATGCAAAATTTCGTATCCATGCGAGTTCTTCTCGTGAGGAGACGATCCTGGCTGATATGTATTGTTGTCAGAACTGAACGAGTAAAAAAGCAAAATTTCAGCTCCTTGGGTAAACAGGAAATGGTTCTAATTTGACATGCATACCTACATACGAAGAAAGTTAAATAAAAGCTTGTAAAAATGCCCTATGACCAACCAAACAGATTACTCAACATGTATTTTAGCCCGCTGGGAATTGAACCGCGACCTATGTTTCGTAAACATTAATTAGTTTACAACTGAGCCATAGATGATTGTTCTTTGGTAGCGGTCTGTAATTCCAGCTAGTTACTAATGAATTTGTGCCACAAAACACAAATTTAAGACGAAATATAGTAGCTAACAGGTGTTGCAGTGACCTTGAATCGGATATGCAAATTGGTGTCGGGTCAAAAGCCTTACGTCGCCCTCGTCTGGACACTGCTAACGTACAGACGGGAAAATAAATACATCATTCAAGTCAATGATGAGTTTATTTTCCCGTCTGTACGTCTGTGAATCGTGAATGTTGGCAAACGCTAAGCTTGGGATTTCCCTGACCATCCCATTTGGGATAAAGGTCGTGACGTTATGTATGTATATAAAGTTTATACTAGAGACTAAAGTAAACCATGCGTGATGTCATGGGATTAATTACCCATCTGCAGATGAGTTATCCATTGTGTACGGAACGGCCTGTAGACCTACATTATAAATATGTATCTATTCATTTACGTTTTTAGTGTATCAGATTGGCAAAACAGAATACTTTTGGAATTACCGCGATGTCCGTCCATTCATACGTCCATCACAACGATCTATCCATAGTAAAATTAAACTAAAGTTTCTCCAATTGCGTCAATATGTCGCAGTTGTTTTAGTCGCAGAATATCAGTGCTATAAAGCTTATACATAAAGCCATGAAATAAATTTTAAAAATCATTAATAGACTGTCCAAAAACTTTTGCGATACTATTAAACTTCAAAGTATTTAACAGAAAGTAACTATCCAATATCATTAATTGCAAATTTTTTGTTATCGATCGCGCGTTCCTATGTCAAGCGCATTACAACTGGATCACGACCGAAGCGAAATTTTTTAACGCATCTCGGTAATCATTTGACTGATACATTTGCAACTCGTTCGTAATCACTGTCAAATAAACGTTATAAACAAAATAGTTATGATGCTACTTTTTCTTGGCATTATTCAGACAACATCAGAAGTACGTTCGTGAATAAAATGATTTTAAGAGTTGATAGGTAATAAGCGCCATTCTGCTCAATCGCTTCTGGCGCACGCAATAGGTAGTATTTCCTTTTTATTTCGAAAATAATACATCTTCAATATATTTTTGAAAATGTAAAACATAAGTACTAGATCCTATTTGGTTCATCATTACTCAATAATTTGTGATTCTACGTAAAGTATTTGCCAACGTAATCCCAGACGTTTATTTCACTTTCACACGTACTTACAGATTATTTTCTATCGAAAAAATTTCAAGGAATCGTGTTTTCGAAACACATGATTCCTAGCACAAATCTTGTATTTAAGTGCGTAATTAATACAAAGTGAACGCTTAGCGCGTTGTTGATAAAACGGCGCTAATCCAAAGCCAAGTGAAGTCTACTCGCCCCTTGAGTACAAACCTTTACATTATTTACAACACATCCTATGCAATGGTGGATATTATTATAATGAGACATTTCCATTAATTTATGAAAAGTTGCGTTATTTTGGAAACCTCAGGAATCAATCTACTTTTGATACCTGCCTTTGCGATCGTTTAGAAAAGTTCAACGATTTCAAAGTTTTCAAAATGTACATGTTCCAAACTTTCTTGAATGCGCTTAGGTTTTTCGATATTACGGCGGTACATATTTCATAAAAATCGGCTTCAAATTAGATTACAATGAGACGAGATGTGAATTAGAGATAAAACATAAACCATAGCAACCAGAGGAGGTCCACTGCTGAAGGTAGGTTTCTCTCTGCCCATAGATTTCAGAAGCGACCGGGTGGAAGCAGCTGTGCTAATAGAAGTGTTAATGTTTTATTTTATCGAAATTGATGATTTTTTAAAGTCGTAATGGAGTAGGTAACATAGAAGTCAGAAATATTTTATATATTCTGATGTTGACGAATAAACATTTAGGTATGGCAACTGGACTTCGCCAATGTTACAGTATGCAACGGAGGGGCTCAACTCAACACACCTGGCAGAAGCAGACGCGTGGGGTGGCACCGTCCTAATGCGATAAGGGGAGAGCTTCCAAACGAGTTTGGCTAACTGCGGGTTATTGGTCGCGGTATTCGTGAAGGGGTGATTAAGGTTAACAATGTAAGCGCGTTTATCGAGCATTTATAAACATTGTATTAATGCCACCATAGCGTATATTGACTTAATAAGCTGATCTTTCTTTTCATCTATGATACTCATGCCGAATATACGCATTGGTTAAATTTTGCTAGGGAAGTGCGGCAAACTACGAGAGAAGCGAGTGAAAAATCATTATGAAGTGTACCTCGTTGGGCGCCACTATTTGCAGAAAACTGTTACAAATATTTCATTCACAATTGAGATTTCGTTACAATGTACGTTAAGACGACTGACTAGTGTAACCATCCTTACGTCTACGAGCAGGTACATAAAAGAATGCGCCAAGCCTGGTTTCGTGAACGTTCGGTTGACGTCGGAGGCCGGCCGCTTTCTAACGCCCGATGCGCCCGTGCGGGCCTGCTTCACTTTCTATTGTGTGACGTGCCGAACATTAAACATTCCAGTTTTAGCATTAATTTAATTAGTGTGACATACAGCGTCGACACTCTACATCCAGAGGGATCCCATGACCCATAATAATATTAGTAGTGTACAACTAAATATCCCAAAACAGAATCTGTACTATTTTTTTTAACAAGCTAGCAAAAGGCTAATAGTATACATCCAAAACTCAAAAGCTATACAGAGTCTATACTTGACTCCCAGAAGGATCTCATGACTGACAATAACTTTAGTAGTGTTTGTTACTACAACAAAATGTCCACAAATAAACTTATATCATTTGTAACACCAATGATTAGCCAATGGTACTACTGACAAAAGACGAATAGCGTGCATTCAAAACTCAAAAGCTCTGCTATCAGCTACTGCACTGTGTCAACAGTCAAGGCAGAATATTACGCCGCAAAGATAGTCATCGACAAAGAGCTCCAAAGCATAAGTTTGTTCTGGAAAAATCCGGGGATAGAGGAATTTAAAATGCAAAGCGAGCGACGGATGGATGCTCGTTCAGAGTCAGCGATAACACTCTCGGATGAAGCGGGCGAAAGCCAGGCCTTTTCCGGAAAATTCCGCCTTCATAACTATCTACAGAGCCGAGTTATGTCACTTAGCGGAGCCTTTGAAAAGTTGGAAGTCAAAGGAGGGTAGAACTTTAAAACTTATAGTAGGTACTGAAGCCCTACACACACAGAACAGCAATTGTCATTTATGTTAAAATATCTTTCAATTAAATATAATATTATCCCGAATTTTGAAGCAAAAAATCGGCCCAGATGACAATAAATGAAGATAGATGAAACATACAAAAACACGATGGCATTATTTTCAATTAATGCTGTTAGAGTTAACATAACGAAGTTTAGGGCCTGAATAAAATATCCTTGAAAATAGTTATTCTATACATTTTTTTATGCTGTGGAATGACAAACGAACAAGTACCTACTTGTAACATTTGTAACACTTGTACAAGTACATGTAGATCACCAAAATTTTAAAATAAAGCTGATCTACTCAGTCACTGTCAAAATCTAACTAAACTGATATATAGGTAGAACATACCTTGGATTAAGACATAGGATATCTTTTATCCCGATAAAGTGACTAGTTCCCGCGGGATACTTTACAATTAAACAAATTATTCAATAAAATCAATCAAGTATAATCGGGTATTACAATTTACAACAGTCGAGAAACACAAAAAGTAAATGATGTTTGCTCTCTAATTCTCAGTGTCGCAAAGTGGAATCAAAAAGACACCAAACACATACTCGACATGCGTTGTAGTGCGATTGCAGCAGTTCACTACAATGCACCAATGACTCCGAGATTCCTTGATAGATTAGAAAAGCGAGGGGTATTATGTGTTTGACGATGTTATGCGTGTATTGTCCGGACGTATCTCAGTAACCAACCTTATGAGTGTGAATGAAGCAAAAGATGTGTGTCAGGATCGTAGCAAGCGGAAGTCTGTGGTCTTTTCTGCCTACCCCTACGGGAAACAGGCGTGACTTTATGCACGTATGTATCTCAGTAATGCGTGGTCCGATTTGAGTGTGGTTATTTTTATATTAAAGACTAAACTAGGGCAATGGATATTAGCCATGGAAGATGATAATAGGTTTATTTATGATAATAGGATAATAGGTAAATTGGCGAAGAAGCTCAGCTCTGCAGCGTATGCAGTCAAAAAAATTTGACAAATATCGGACGTAAATACTGCTAGATTAGTATATTTTAGTTATTTCCATAGCCTGATGTCTTACGGTATCTTGCTGTGGGGAAATGCCGCGGATATCAATACAATCTTTGTTTTACAAAAACGAGCCGTTCGCGCAATTTATCAATTGAGACCTGCAGTGTCACTTAGAGACAGATTTAAAGAGTATAATATTCTAACCTTTTCGTCACAGTACATTTTTGAAAATCTAATATATATAATTATATACTATTACAGGAGAAATAAAAGTATTTTTATTTTTTTATTTTTTATTTTTATAATATATGTCAAAAAAAATATAGCATCATTTAGGAAAAATAGTGATAAACATGATGTCAATACAAGAAATAAAGATAAACTTGCAGGTCACATAAGTCGCCTCCACAAAGTCAGTAATTCATTCAAAGGGTTATGTATACGCTTTTTCAATAAAGTTCCTGTTGATATACAAAATCTTCCTTTCAATAAATTTAAAGATACTATAAAACAGAAACGTATTAAGAAAGCATATTATAAAATATCAGATTATTTAGATGATAAACAATCATGGACATAACCAGCCCGTTCGCATAACCAGGCTATTTCACAATTAATAATGAAATATTATAATATAAAATAATAATTTTGTAATATAAAAACCTTTTTTTAAAAAGAGCGACCTCTCGAGTTTCTTGCTTGTTCTTCTCAGGGGAAAATTGCCTTTTGAACAAGCAGTAGCTTTAAAAATGTAAAATCTGACTATTTTAAGTGTACCCTGTGTATCTACAAAATAAAGCATTTTTTGATTTTTATTTTGATTTTGTTAAGCTGTTTCGAAGATATTTGGCCTTTAACACAGTTACATAAATCATTTCATTTCCTGTGTGTTTTCTAAATATTCAATTTATAGTTGTTATTTGAAAAAAGATATACATTTAGATTAATGTAGGTAACAACTTTAATGTTAGTCCCACTTTGCAGATCAGATCTGATGCTGGTGTAGCATTCGGGAGACTGGGACTCCTTAATAGTTGACAGCACATATAGTGATTGCGTTACTGTGCTAATGACTATGCGTAATTGCATATCAGATTGTACATAATGGTATAACCAGCTGATGATAGAGACAAGGGGTAGGCAATCCTTAATGGGTTTAGTAAACATATAGTCATTGGGACAATTTAATAGATACGGTGTAGGTATATTATTATGTCTACATAGTGAGGTCTATCTCACTAAGTATATGAAAGCTAGGCACTTCCAAAGTACTATTATGAGCTTTTACTGAAAATGGCGACGACAAAATACATATAGTGCAGTATAGAATCAAAATATTCTACTAAACAATGAATATTATCAAAAAATAAAACAGACTTTAAAAACCACAACAATGTACCTACTTAAAAAATAAAGTTTAAACACACCTATTCACCCAGATGTCTTCATAACGCTATTTTTTTTAAAGTTCAAGACAGAGTTAAATGATTATGCCTGTAGAGTTAACACTGTGCATCTTATTTTCCGCGGACTACGCACTCTACTTTTTGAACAGACTACAAATTAACACTAAAACGCGTTAGTCGCGACACACACACACCAATTTACATTTGCCAATTATAAGCAGGCAAATTACCTTATAATCAAGAACTCCACAACGCAGAAGCTCTGCCCAGCACGAGATAGATCGCCGCCCAACTTACCTGGCTGAATAAATAGTAGGATCACCGTCACTGCCGCTTTTGCTTCTCTACAACATCAACTCTACACATCTATCTTATATTCTTTAAATAAGAAAGAGCCCCTTTGCACCTCAGCGGCAACCTCATCATGAAAATTAATATTTCTTTTCAAACAAAATTTAAGTCAATTATCTTACTCGTTAAAAACTTTAAAACTTAATTATAAAAATTAATAGCGTAATGAATACTACAACCGGTGGATAGGCAGGTTTTGTAAACATTATCTTTCACATTGTTAGTCGGTTTGATTTTTTGTTAAAAGTTTTTTTCTTAAATCCTGCATTTGACCACTTTGGTAATATAATTTTAATGCTGCACAACTGGTGAGCGCTTGACCTCAATCACACTTGATGTTAAGTGAAGATCAGGCCGTAGGTGGCGCGCTCATCCGGAACCCCTAATTTAATTAGACTACCACACTTAGACAGCCAGAACTTATTTTAGACGGAATGTTACGCTCTTCAAATCGAATATTTATACTAATAAAAATGTGTACAAACTAAACTTCGCTCGTAAACACAACCTAACTACGTATAACGATCATAACCAAGAATGGAAAAAACTGCATGTCCAAAAAAGTCGAGCACCGCTAGTCGGGGTGAGCAAGACAGGAAGAGTGCACGAGCGGAATGGAGCTAATCGCGAAAGTGAGAGGAGGCGAATGCGGAGCGGCAACGTCGGACGGTTACGTTACTAGCGGGGTAAACAATCGAGGATGATGTGACGGTAAGCTGCGCGTGCGTCCGCCCCCGTCCGGCCCTGCACTTCGCTACTGCATTTTTGTATTGCGACGTCACTAGATGCACTTTGGGGGTGGTTGTAGTTACAATATGTTTAAACTCAGAATTTGACCGCACGATACAAAGTATTCTTGGCCTGAATTACTGCTTCAAATGGAGATCACCTGATTACAATAGGTACTAGTAATTATCATTATTCCATTAAGAGTAAATATGAAATAATTAACAGAAAATGTTGGGTATATGTACCTAGGTTAAGTATTTCTTATAATTAAAGCTGGTATTAAAGAACATACAATTTTAACCCGTTCAGCGCCACAAGACGTATATGGACGTTGAAACAATAAAACTCCTCTGTTTTTTTTTTATGCACAACGGGTTGGTACTTGACCTCAATCACACGTGATGTTAAGTGAATGAGGTGGAAAGTGGAATCGTACTGACCCGGAAACCCCAACACATTTGAGGGAGTGGCTATTTTATCTCTGAGAACCGGAACACAACAATGCTATTAACATTGCTGCTTGGCGGCAAATTTAGATAAGTTGGTAGTAGCTAGCCAGGCGGACATTTAAAATGCTCTACCATCAACCAAACCGAGTACTTAAACAAGTACCCCGCTGGGGATCGAACCCGCGACCTCCGAATTGTAAACCCAATGTTGTTTACATTAAGCCACGGAGGCGGTTATTATGTCTTGTACTTACTGCGCAACAGAACATGTATTACCTACTCGTACTTAATGCGAGCAAAAATACAATGTTGATTCATAAAATCACTGCATTGTCTTTTTTAGGTTTATTTTCATAAATATGTAATTGTTATTTATGTAGATTTGCGTATGAACTTATGGAAACAGTATAATTAACTTTAATTAAGTATCTGTGGGTACTAGCTGTATCCTTAATCTGTTGCTACTTGCAGTGTATCGCACGTACCAACAACATGCGTGTCAGCACATCAGCCGCTCGCCGCGGTATGTCCATCTACTTCCGCGAATCTCATCATCGTGGATTGCGCGTGTTACATTTTATGTTACGTTAGGTAATGCTGCCTCGGCTGTTACTGGGTCTTGGACCTGTAGTTCTCAATCAATCAATCAAATACGCTTTATTGTTTAAATAAGGAAGGTACATTTAAATATCTTATAGAAACTACAAATTAGGCGGCCTTATCGCTAACATTACATTCTCTTACATGGTTCTTAGCTAACGCTTTTAATCGTAGCGAGAAAGATACAAATGACATCCAGATACGCTTAGATAGAGAATTTTTTTTTCCATATCCTATAAAGAAATAGATTTAAAACCTACAAAATTGGGCATAGCTTCTATACTAAATGTGAAATCAAACATTTAAGAACTGAATGATCTAGTTGAAGTTATTTACAACAAACTATAATGCTTGTTACATTGCGTTAACCGACTACCAAATGAAACTCAACAGTGTGTGTACACAAATACACGTACATTCCGACGTTAACTACTATATAACTTAGAAGAGTGGGCGGCCACAAACGACTAGACACTTACCGCTCTATATTTCTTACTCTATCTCTAAGAGATAAAACTACTAGAATGAGTGAGACAGAAACTTTAATAAATAACATGTTATTGAAGCAGCATAAACGGCAGTTATTTGTACTAAATGTTTTGTTGATAAAACTACCTCTGACCTCGAATTTAGATCTTAAACAAGTGATATAACATCAAATGTAATAGAAATTCTACAAAGTTTTTAGTCAATTAAATACCTACAAAAGAATCTGCATTCAAGCCAGTAATTATTACCTATATTCTGTTTCATTTCTGCGTCTATACCAGCAACAGTATGACAAGGATAGAAAACAAATAGGTAATAATAAGAAAACTGAGCGATGGTGATTTAAATCGTGATTTACATTCTCGTTTGACTACAAACTTTACTTGTCGCCAAGGGCGAGGACAAATAAATAGAAATAATTACTAACGTACTTACATTGTTACACATCAAATTTAACAGGCTTGCCTACATCTTCACTGCTGGGGCACGGCCTCTTCTCACTATGAGACGGTATGGATCATACCTATTGGTACGTAGCCTCCTATCATTAGAAGGTGCTAGCCATAATCTATCACGCGGACCCGGTGCGTGTTAGTGAATTTGTGTCACAGGAGTAACAACCCGACTGTTAGTGTTACAAAGCTGCCCCTGGCCGGTATGTATAGCCCGCCAACTTGGGTTAACGAAGTAGGTATACCTTTTTCTATATCGTCTTTCTTAATACAGTGCTCTTTTAATATAGTATTTCATACTGTGTCTCTATGTAACATTATAAACACTTCTAAAATCTCTTATTTCCACTGCGTTAATTCTATTTCATGCTTCTTCAGTGGCGGTACCTTGATATAAGCCCAAAAGCCTTTGCCTTAATAAAACACTCGATCAGAAACATCAACTTCAAACTTCATTAATCTTTAAACAGTACAGGAATTGCAAATGACCCTACAGATTGAACAGAAAAGAGGCAACAAGATGTATTTAACTTCATTCACTGTGTAAAAACTACAAATCATTCATCAAATATTACTTGGGCTTGACCTACACGGAAACCCTAGGCACGCCACTGTGCTCCTTATTCTTGTGCTTCTACCACATTCGTGTAGTAAACCTATTGGTACAATAATATAAGCCTGGCTGCTTAGTATGGTCTGGACTAGATGGCGCTGTGTGTATGTTAGAGGATATTTCTTTATTTGTTCAACTTACGCTACCCCAATGTTGTACCCAGCACTTCTCTGTCTGTCTGCACAAACAGACATCTGTTTTGGACACTTTTGGCTTTTCGCAAAGAAGTCCAAGCTCCATTAATTGCATTTCCAGCTTTCAAGTTCAAAAATTTCATACCATTCAATTACATTAACTTTCATCGTATTCACGCTTATTTTCATACCCATTCTTTCAAAAGCTGCTTGCATTATTGCTACCATTTCCTGCAGCTCTCCCGTTGATGATGCAAGTATTTAGTCATCAGCATAAAGGGGGCATTTGACCATCAACTCATCCGTTCTCAATCCACATCCAGCTTCTCTCGATTTTTTGAAACAATTGTCTAAAAGTAAGTTAGCCACGGTGATGTTACACATCCCGATCCGACACATTTTCAATGACAAAACCGTTCAATGCAGGTATGTTTTTTTTTTTTTTTTTTTTTTTTATTAAAAACTGGATTCGCGTTTGGCCACAATCTCACCTGACCGCTTATCCTGACAAACATGAAATTCAAGTGAAACTTTCAAGGTTCACTATAAGTTATACTATTGTAATAACGTAATCTTGTAGTACAGTGAAGCACTTGTGGCACAGTCGCGTCGTAGGTATCCGTTTTCAATTAGCGAATTGAAGCATTGCCCGACGCGGTCAGTCCTTAGATGGATGACCATTAATGGCATTTAAATACGAGTGTTCCGTGCTTCGGAGGGAACGTTAAATTAAATTATCGGTCCCGGTTGTTTTCAGGCAGCCATTAAACAAAGGTGGTGGCCAATCCGCACTGGGCCGGCGTGGTGGATTATGGCCCATACCCTCTCTCAGTGAGAGCAAGCTGTGCCCCAACAATGGGGACGCGTAACACTTAATGATGGTGAATCTCTTAGCATGGAAAATATTAATCATTACAAATATGTTTATTTGTTGGACCTCTAGAGCAGTCCCAGATGAGAGTTAAGCGCGTTTTTTTGCGTTGCACAAGACGTGTTTACTTGGTCATACAAAAACGCGTGTTGGTATGTGAATAGCTAATGAATAACGCCTAAATCATTCGAGTACTTCTAAGATAATTTGAAGGAATGAGTAATAAACTACCCCTTTTAATTCGGGAAAATAAAAATATAGCAAAGCAGATGGAAGCTTGTATTATAAATATTATTGGTATAAGTTCTTCGTATTGCTTGCGCTTAACAAACCATCTATATAATAGTGGTAAATTCATCAAGTTTATACATATCATATTAAAAATAGAACAAAGCATTAAATAAAATTGTTATCGAATGCTTCTGGAGGCACGCGCCATTAAGTAGTTTGGAGGCCACATCGGCGCGGGCGCTACTCGATGCACACCCAAACAGGTAGGTTTGTTAATACAACTATAATTAGAAACAATCAAACCTTTGCGTGCTGAAATTTTAACAGCAGAATATTGTAGGTACTAATGTGAGACGTGATCACAATACTGTGGTTCTCGATTTTATGTATGCTTGTTTTCTTTTTTGGGATGTATATGTACCTTTTATTATTATGATACTTAGCCAAACCTCGTTAAAATATGGAATAATACTTAAAATAACAAGTATAAAAATGTGACCTTATTACCCGACTACGTTTTGAAATAGCGGCTCTTATAGCATTGTTGACTAAATGCGCATTAATAATTTTTCTAAAGCAGACATCCAGAACAAAACTTGGAAACCTACCCTGGGCAAGGGTAAAGGGTATACGGACTGGTAGGCGGGGAGTATCACAACGAGACCTTATTACCCGAAAAAGTTTTGAAATAGTGGCTTTTGTAGCATTGTTGAGCAAATGCGCAGTAATATTTTTATAAATCAGACATCCAGAACAAAACTTGGTCGCCTACCCTGGGCAAAGGGTATACCGGCTGGTAGGCGGTGCGGTACGCCACACGGGTAACGGTACAGGCGCGCTCCGTCGCCGGCGGTCAACGAACTCGCCGACCTTACGTCTAGAATTTGGAGGATTTGCCCTAGTTCTTAAGGATTGGATTGTGTAATGAAATAAACTTTCAATGTGTTATTTATATTACCGAATTTACATATAATACATACTAATGTCACACTGCGGTGGTTTTGCTATTTCTTTTTTTTAGGTTTTCATAATCTAACTATTTATTTCGCAAATTAGTAATATCAAGACGATTACTAACTAATTTCTTTTCTAATGCTCCCTTAGGGAATCAGAAAAAAGTCGAAAATATCAGGTTTCATTTAAGCATTTATCAAGACTTCGTAACATTATTTATGTAATACGATATGAATTATACCTACTATAATTCAATCGAGGCATTGACTTTAAGATAATACATAACATGTGCAAACATGTTGCAAGAAGAAGTGGCAAAAGATGGAGTGTTTAGGTAAAAAAAACAATAATTAACGATGAATCACGACTAAGTTTTATATTCAAGAATAAAATAACAAAAGACTTAGTAGCGCTTATTGCTGCAACAACTATGGAGTATTTTTAAGTCACAATAAATGTTCTCTTGCCTTCTCTCTTCGATTACAGTAAGCTTGCTCACTCTATCAAAGTATACCTTCTCACGGATAGCTCGAACAAACCGCAGACTCTAGGGTGACACGTAAACATTCCATGCACCATTTAGCAAGTGGCACACAACAAATACTGTTTCGAAAGCTACTCGAACATTTGGTAAGAATGGTAAGATGGCCAACAGAAACGTGAACACAGAAATAGAACATGGAGCAATGAGCACCGATGTTATTTGTATAACCTACGTCACAAGTAGTAGGTATGATCCGTCATGGCGTTTGTTAGTCACAAATTAACAATAAGGAAAGGAACAAGGACAAAATAACAAAGCTGACGTATTTGAAATGCAACAGAAGGAAAATTGTATTGCTAGTAAATAATTAACTTACAATAAACCGTTTAAGATCAAAGATTAGCGAATACACCTGAGCAGAGTTGTAAATTATGCATAAAATTTCATATTAATAAACAAAACGTCGTATCAAATTATTGGATATAGTATTCGTATTAGCAACTCATTGCAACCAGGTCGTACCTTCGCGGCAGCGGTCATTGAGGGAGAGGTGGAGGGAGTTACGCCGAGTGAAAGCGTTTTAAATTTAATCGCATTCGCATGCCTACAGACGTTGCATTCGGCCGAGTTTCCGACACTGCGATATCGAGAGGCCCTTGTTTGCCGCCTAGGGAACAATATGTATGACGTTGTGCAACCGTTACGCGAGCAACACGAACATTTACTAACCGTACCCACAATTAACATTACTTAGTTATAAAGGGCATCAACTACATTGATCGACTTGCTGTACCTTCACTGATGCTCATTCATGAAATCAATCATGTAATATCTAGAAAGTGTAATATTTTACACAATTTTCAGTATACAAAATTAAAATTGTTATTCTCAAATAACGTTAAACACGAACAACAACAACAATATTACCTAACATCTAGAAGTCAGATTTCATAGGATTACAGCGACAAATAAAACAGTCGAAACCGGATACGAGAATGAAGCTCACCTAGTTCTTGAAGCATGAAGACAAGACAAAAACAATACGCACCAACGACATCAACTGAAGCAGTATCTAATGGAATAAGCCAATTTGACTACGTTAATTGAAGTGTTTCAGGGTACGTGTCGAAAGTGATGGATGCCCTTTTGGAAATATATAAAGTAACTTGATAAATCAGTTTTTACAAGGCGAAAGGAACTGACTAAGATCAAAACTGGAAACTGTAAAAGTAAAATTCCAGTTAAATTGTAACTATTTGCTGTATTCAATGTTATGCTAGTAGATGGTTCAATCTAATAACAATCCTCGCATAAATCTTAATCCGAATCAACGTTTGCACAATGTATAATTTGTCGTTAGTAAACACAGGCCAGTCACGTTTTTATGTGCGTCTCTACATTCTGTTCGGCATTATTGGATGGAAAGAATTTGGCTACTTGTAGGACGATTACTTTTGAAAATAAGTACGCCTACAATTTGCCCACATTTGCCAATAAAAGTGAAAGTAGAACACAAGGCTACGGCCAGTTTGTAAGATAATTAAACAAATAGCGAGACCAAACTACATATTAATGTAAAAGGACCATAAGCAAACATCTTGCACTAAAAATGTTTACAATACTTACGAATTCCTCAAAGATTTTCCAAGTCATTTATGTGCATCTAATAATAACCACGAACAACTGCGTGATTCAAACCCTGTATTGAAGAGATTCAACCGTGAGATTTAAGGTTGTTTGTAAAGGTAGATAGTACTCGAAACAAATAACAAATGTGGGACGTATGCGGGTAGTGAGCGAGAACTCTTTGGTTATCTTGACCCACATATAGTGACCGCGGTCGGGGCCGTAGCAACTCGCGTCGTGCGTCGCTATCGCTAATCTAATGAAAGACTATAATTGACATTTGATGGAATATCTTCTCATATTTAAGTACAAACTTAACAAATTGAACTTGGCTAAATTGACATTATTGGTTAGCGTAAATCTTTAAGAGTTGATCTCTACGATTCATTAAAGAGACCGTACGTAACAAGGGTAACGAAAATCGTTCATAAAAAAACAACCAATAAGAAAGTAGTAAATGTTGTTCTTTGAGACACTCATCAAAACAGAACCTTGACCCAGAATATGTGGCTCATAATAAAACAAGAGGAAAAGGACGACCGTATTGCTTGCTCTGTTAGGAGGTCGGTTGAATCATTTTAAATTCCTCACACACAATATCGAATATTTGATCCAACGTCTTATTTACACGATTCTTAACAAAGCCTAATAATACTTGGATGAATAGTTATCTTCGGATATTACTTAATCAAGGCGAAGGACGATTGTACTCGTAAGAAGCTTAATTTTCAAGGATTAAATGACGTTTATTTACACATTTTTCCATTGTTATTCTATCTGTTACGTATCTGTTCTACGTGACAAATATTTGTGTAGATTTTTCGTATATTTCTGTTTTTTGTTATGGCAATTGAAGAATTGATTTTTATCTATCTTATTTACGTTACCTCAAACCGATATTTACCTCCAAATTAATCGATATTTACATAAAGAAATGAGTAACAACTACATTTCAATTCTATTGTATTGGCAAATTATTTTTATGTGAAGCAAATTTACGATTCCTCGAGCAAGTGAAATTATCTACGAGTATATAATCGACTAGATACCTATTTTGAATAAGTATTTTTGGAAATATTTGAAGGGCACGGCGCGGCGTAGTTAAAAGGTAGGAAATATTGTAAGTCGTTCAAAGAATAACGTACGATAACAACATCGCTTGGAATTGCGTGATTGGATAAAATCGCATGAAAAACATTCATTCATATAAGAAGCGTCGATAAACTGACCGCGAATGTCATACAAATATGTACCTACCTACCTATATGTTGTGCGTTTGTGACCATTGAATTCAATATAAACAGAAATTAAAATGTTGGATAACCCGCGAGACTATGGAATATCTACAGAAACAATTATACTTGTGATAAAAGCTATAAATATATATTTTCATAACGGCTGAAGTTCCAACAAATAGCTATATTTCATTAGCTAATGACCATCTCTAAAATACACTTTTGAAAATAAATAAAAAAAACACATTCCAATTCGGTTCAGCAGTTATAATGCGGCAGATAGACAAAGGCTTGAAACTTATAACTTATAACAGCCTTCTGTGCTGAGAAGGTTAAAAGGAAGATATGTCATCAACATCATTGTAATTTACGGGGCGTAGTGTGGCCACTTGTAAAGCAGTATTCGCTACAATCACTAAGTGTACACTCAATCTAACGCTCTGTTTGACACTCACACAAGCGAAACCACGCGAAGGCATGTAAACAACATGCGTTTGTGAAGCTATACGTTATGCACAAGGATCGTGCATACAGAGGAGTTACGTTCCTCGCCCTCTTGACATTATATATCCCTTGTTTTCAGGATCTGGGCAACTGAATCCACTAATATGGAAAGGGGAATAAATCAACAGCTCATTACAATTTCAATTTTTAATGACAACTCTACTATTTTGTAATAAATAATCTCACAGCAGAATGCATTACGTATGCTTACTATCTTGTGATAAAATCCCAATGCGAGTAAATTTGTATATCATCCATCAATAGCGATAAAAAGAAATGCGAATGAACGCGGAGATACAATGAAAAATCGACCAACAACTGTCGCCCTTGTTCATAGTGTGTATTCGGTAGTGGTAATAATGAGCGGCATTGTACAATTTGAGTGATAGTGATAAATGTTTGCCACCGTTCTGACTGGGGCCTTGATAAGTAGCAAGTGAGTGCGATAGTCCTTATCAACAATTAGACGAGATCCCGACGTAACAATGCTGTTCGTTAACTATTAACCATTTAATTAGGTAAGAGTAGATGGATATCTGTAAACTGCGAGTATCTACTGAATTTGCGAATATATATCGAAATTTTTATCCTTGCTTGATAGAATACGAATATGTAGAATGCTACAGCGATAAGCGCGAGCTCTTAAGTTTTTGGTGATGAGTAATTGAATTCAGAAGCTCATGTTACGAACTTTTCTCGTAGCTTAAGAATAATTTTTAACTCCAACGCTTTGCTTGAAACTTTCAATAACCCTATCTCTGTGTTTGTGACCTTGCAGCGCCAAACCGCTGAACTCATAATTACATAGTTTTTATTTTCGAAAGCTGGCATTTGGAAGATGGTGCGTTACGATGGAATATGTCTGATGAAAGTGGGTTGGGCCAATTCCGAGATATTCGACTTTTAATAGTTGTTTTGTCTACCTGGATCATATTTTCGTAGTTTAATTTACAATATCGTCGCGTAAAACCAGAATTCGGTGCGAGATAGGTCGTTTTTTCGGCGACCTTAGTACAAAAACTGAAATCGGACCTGTCGAATAACAATTTTTGTATATTTACTATCACCTACTGTATCAGTTTGTTGTTCCTCTTTCGCAAGTCTAAACATCCGAATACATCGAATGAACACTTTCCTCAAACAATTCATTGATAACAATAGTCAATCAGATAATTGGAAGACGAATCGTGGAGTTACTTGCCTATATTCATTAATTCAGATCATAAACAATAAACTTAATACAAACAGCACTAAGTTGATTTGATTGATACCTTAGGTACAATAGTTTGTAAACATGGCTCGTTACACACTTGAATCGAATGTAAGATGGTACAAACGCGCAAACAAGGAAACAGAATGTACGGCAAACACCTTGGAGGTACAATTGTGAGGATAGACAACATGCCTACTAGAGCACAATAATCGAAGATTATAATAGACATTGATGATGAACTTTAGTAGTTATTATATTTATTATTTCATCCTTCCTACACACATCACATCACTCCTAGGATCCAAGGTTTAATAATACTGAGGAAATGAGGACACTCAGCGCAATATTGAAGTCGTGCTTTGTGTGCATAGCGTGGATGAAGGGGTCGTGGCGAGATAGTCAGATACCATGAATAAGTTAACAACGAATTTTGGACAATTAGGTGATTTCTTTAAAAGACTTGACTGCTAATAGCTGTCTGCCAGAGAGTCTGACTGGGTAGGGTAACTTCTATCATCTCTACAAGACAGACAATGATTTCACGAGACACACAAAAGTATGTTTTCGCGACTTTGCGAAAGTGGAGTTGTTACTTTTTTTTCTTGAGTTTCAAACCCCATTTCTGACAAATTTCAAATAGTGTAATCATGTTACAGACTAAATGAAATAGGTAGGTACCTACTTCCTTAATAAATGTAAGATATTATGTAGCTAATTAATTAATATTGCAATAATATCGTAAAGATCGAAGAGCGTCGGTGGCTCAGCGGTTAAGACAAGGTCTCCCAATTTGGGAGTTCCTGGTTCGATTCCCACGCAGGTCATGTACCAATGAGTTTTTTAATTTAATTACTTATGTGCATTTATCCGGCTGCTCTTAAACGTTGAAGGAAAACATCGTGAGCAAAATCTGCATGCCTGCGAAATAAAAATTCAAGGGCATGTGAACTCCCCAACCCACATTGGGCCAGCATGGTGGACTATGGGCCATACTCCCTCATTATACGAGGGAAGGCCTGCAGTGGGATGTTTACGGGCTGATGATGATGAATAACGTAAGTCTTAAATCCGAGATTGTAGTGACCGATATTAGGAATACAGGCAAATGTTGATAGAAAACGACAAGTAAGCAGCATTACCTACTAAAATTTTCGTAAAAGGACAAAGCGAGAATTTGAATTAGACACTCAACACCTAGTACTCACACGTAACGCAATAGGGACTGGGCGGAGGCCCGCTTATGGGAAAGTTACAATCATTACGACCATTCATAAACGGTTGAATGAGCGCAAGACGCCTGCGCACCGCAGGCCGATCGACGTACGCGCACCGACCTCGCGACATCTTACGATGTCGCCGCTCGCGTGTCGGGAGAATTACCTACCCACCTCACCACAAAAGTACTTAGCCAAACAAACGAATAAACACTCAACTTTAACCTGCCAACCAAATCAAGAACTAACCGAGGACTGCTCCAATAACCTATGTCGAAATTATGTTAAACATTCTAATGTGCATTCAATACAAATTGATACAAACTAAAGAGTTTATTGAACCCGAGCAATGACAACGTAATAGCCCCCGATGCGTCACTGAACGATGAGAAAATTCCACACGACAAAAGTCGCGGTGTTCGCAAACGACGCATAAATAATTAGACAATAAGCAGGCAGGGCAAGAAATCGGTAATTTGTATCGCAGCGAGATAGGCGGAGCACAGAGGGAGACGGGCGACGGGTGCAGGCAGGCGCGCGCCGCCGCAGCGCGGAGTGGCGGAGATGTGGCAACGCGTCAGGTGGAAGTGGCGCCGTGCTGTTCTGCCGAGGACGAGCGGCCGCCCCCGCCCCGCGCCCGCAACCCGTCCGTCGCTAATCCTCACCCGAATACAATCTGATAAAATTCGCGCCAGCTATGAATATTACGCAAAGCGCCTCCGACAACGATAATGAATGACACGACTGAATCTTTTAGAACACTCGTATAAATAACAAACAAATTATCTCCAATCATGTCACAGCAACGAGCAGAGCCAAAATCAAAATATAATATGAAAGTTATTTCCTCGACCTGGCGAAACTAGTCTTGCGAACGTATTACGGTCTGCGCTGCGTTACGGCCAGGTGAATTCAAAATGACCTCTATGGGCCGGTGGCTTCTTGTGGCCTCGCTGACTGAATGCGTTGACATTTTGTGAGTTAGCAACACAACATGATTCTGTAGTGGCGAGAACGATGCCAGGATGACTAACGGCCGGGCGTCATTAGCCGCCTAAACGTATATTGTCCCATACAAAATCTTTAACGCAATAGATCGATTCAATAACCGTATTGCAATAAGGTGAATTTTGTATACCAGCGTCCACCAATGATAAATCAGATAGTTTCCACTCGGACATCGTGGTCTCATTTCTCGGGCATTCCTGATCATGCAATTCGACACCTCCACACAACTACGCAAAGAACTAGGTATCACGCAAAACAAAATGATTTCGAAAGAAAAGTACATACTACGAGTTCTTTCATCAATGTAAAAGTGACTTACCAAGGCGAAGAAGTTTGTGTGGCAATCCTCGAGACCACCACCGTTTGTTTGGTGATTTTGATGCGTCATGGTAGTCCGGGACACTTCATTTTCATTTCACAACACTAAAAACAGTTCAAATCTTAAAGAAACCACTCAAAATCTTAAAATCATCACCGACATTTAGCCAAGTTTTCACCTTTCAATGGCGACTGGAAAATGGCGGATAAGAAACAACAACCCAAGCCGACGGTGCTGCCGCCATCGGTATAATTAGAAACTATCTGAATCGTCCAGAAACATTACGACGTTCCATTTTACACTGCAGTATAAATATTTTATGCCAATTATTATTAATTTTATTTCAAACATAGATGAAATTTCAATTTTTTCGATCATCGAACTATTTCTTTTACCTACTGGCTCCCAAAAATTGCTTTCTTTCGTAACACCGCATACAGTAAAATCGAGAGACATTTTTGAAGTCTGCGTAGATCGAAACTGGTTTGAATGCAAGTGACAGCTTTGTAGGTTATATATGTTTAGCACTTAAAAAATTGGTCTGAATCTTAAATATTTTAAAAAGCGTAAAGTACTTGGATTTCAAAACTGAAACGTATTTGGTTAAAAGTTGATCTATAACACAATGCTAAGGAATACTATATTGCCCCTTTCGCGTACAAACTTTCAGGTTAGTTTCATGTTGTTTTTAAACATTTTTATGATTCTAATGGTAATTTAAAGTACTTACTTATTAACCGCCGTACCGAATTGTACATTTACAGGTAATATCTGTCCGATATAAGCAAAAGAAGTTTCCTAAAGTCGATAAAAGTATTCAAGCAGCCGCAGAGTCATTGGCTGCAAGAGGGTTGGTATATTGGTGTTTACATGGTCTCTTTGTCATACAAAATTATTTTGTCTTTCATAATATGTACTTTTGTGATTACATAACACCTATTATTTCAAGCTGAAATTTCGTACTGCCCTTGCTATATTATAAATAATTATAATGCAAAGTAAATTTTTTTATTTTCATCGCATCAACCAGATATGAATAGGTGCATAATTTAACAGCCTTACAATACCCCCTTCAGAGTGTAAAGGTCACATGTGTGGACTTGATGACACTCGGCTACAATTGGCATGCACACTAGTTCCACTTTAAGCAACTATAGGCTTGTGTTTTGAATACCCAATGATTGATATACATTTTTTTTTGTTGTAAATAAATACTTATTATAAATGAAAACACAATGAAAGGATACATTCAAAATTTCAGCTTGCAATGTCTTTTTTTTTTATGCACAAGGGGTTGGTTCTTGACTTCAATCACACCTGATGTTAAGTGAAGATGAGGTCAAAGGTGGAAGCGTACTGACCCGGAAGCCCCAACACATTTGGGGGACTGGCTATCTTATCTCTGACAACTGGAACATAACAATGCCATTAACATTGCTGCTTGGCGGCAGATTTAGATACGATGGTGGTAGCTAGCCAGGCGGACATTTAAAATCACCAACCAAACCGAGTACTTAAAACATGTACCCCGCTGGGGATCGAACCCGCGACCTCCGACTCGTATTTATACCCAACGTTGTTTACATTGAGCCATGGAGGTGGTTAAAGATTTAAGATAAGGTCCAGTAAGATGGTAAGCTTGAACCACATTTACACATGACACTGTTATTACCATCCCTTTCTCACTACAAAAATATGAACTGACGACCGATTGGTGTAGTGGATAGTGAATGTGGGTAGCAGATTCGAATCCCGCGAGGGGTAAATGTTTGTATAATGAATACGATCATTTATGCCCGATGTTTGTATAAATATTTATGTGTTTATCCATTATCTAGTATCCATAGTACAAGCGTTGCTTAGTTTAGGACTAGATGATAGATGTAAGTGTCCGAAATATTTATTTAATTAATAATTTCGGAGGCTTAAGAACTTTTCCAAGAACTAAGACCAAGTGAAAGAAAAGTGGTTTAAGCGAGGGCGGAAAGTAGAGAGACGTGGTCATTAGTCCACCGACAAGAGCGCAGCTCTTAAATTAAGGAAGAAGAACTTTTCCAGTTGAGATTCATGACTAGAGTCGGTTCAATAATATGGCCTTTAGTCCATTGTCATACTAACTCCACTCCCTCTCTGTAACGCCTACAATAAATGCATATCATTTTAGAAAGGTAAGTAGGTATGTGCCAGATACTGGATAAGCAAATTAGCAATAAATGGAGTTGCATTTAATCAGCAATATTGATTTAAATCATGTAGGGTAGATTCCAAAGCAAAGGTTTTACAAGCTAAATTTTATAAATAAGCTAGGCAACTACCTGCCTGTTAAATAATAGCTATGTATCTCTTTATACCTACTTTATGTATGATTAAAAAAAAAACATAATACCTACTTGTTGGGAGATTTGTCACCTATACAACAGCCTCTCCTGTAGGGAATAAAAATAGTCAATTAATAGCTATTGTGGTGCTCATGATTGTTATAAATCTATGTTGAAAATAATCTAAATCGATAACATTTATCTTAAAAGCAAGTTGTCTGTCTATACTATCATCATAAACCAAAAAAAGAACTTCACTTTGCCTTAATGCAAAAAGTAAAGTACCCATTGACTAACACAATACTTATGAAAATTTTCCACAATTTGGTCACAGTGTAACTTTTGATAGATAACTATCCATCAAAGGTAATATTTCAGCTTTTATGCATAAGGGACCTAACCGGTGGCTTACTTTGGGTGCTTCATTTATAGTCTTAGTAATGAGTCCCCTTTTTTTATTTGACTTAATTGTTTCAGATTCCTACGGCCAAATAAAGCATGGGATCCTCCAGCAAATATTGAGCAGACAATTCTTAAGATCTGTACTAATAATGGATTTCAATCTGATGCAGAATTTGAATCTCTTGATACAAAGTTTGCAGTACTGAAAGCTTGCTTTGAGGAAACTGGTCACAGTGTACCCAACTCTTTGCTTCACACTATTGAGTGTGTTGGTATGTTGAACAAACTCCTTAAAACCATATAATTATTATCACCAGACTATTTACATTCCATGAAAATTATTGTTATATTAAGCTCTCTCCTTATCATGTAAAGGTAAAAGGTATTATTTAGTAGTTGTGTTCATATTGATGAATGCAATTTAATAAAACTTGGGTAATTTATTATTATAACTTTTTTTGACTGCATTTTACAATGTTCTCATCATAATAGTACTGCAAATTATAGTATTTTTTGTGTTTCAGATGACTTAACACATTTTTATAACACCCCTGTGGACACTATTACTCCATTTGAGGCATTGAAAAAAATGGATTTGCCCAAGAATATGTATGTTCAACAAGATTATGTCAGATTTCATCCAGGTATCTTTGAAACAATATATTTATTTGCTAGGCAGAACATTTTATATTAACTTTCATTGCTTCATAATTACCCACATCAACAGCCTTATATCCTCTCTGTTTGGGCACAGCCTCCTCTTATTAGAAGAGCAGATTGGTGGATTTGTGTCAGACTAGTGGCAACCTCATAATCAATCTGACAACCAATAAGTGTAGTGGATAGTGAACCTGTCAGCGAAACCAACGGTTGCGGGTTCGAATCCCGCGAGGGGTAAACGTTTGTGTGATGAATACGAACATTTATGCCCGGTTATGGATGTTTATTTCATGTATGTTTATCTGTTATCCATAGTACAAGCTTTGCTTAGTTTGGATCTGGATGATTGGTGTAGGTGTGCGAAATTATTTTTTATTTAAGCTTCACTGTGGTGGGCATCTTTCCTTTTACCAGGAAACCAACCCTCTCTTTCCCTGCTGCCAAGCAGCAATCCCCACATTGTTATAGTCTGACAGTGAAAGAACTACATTTTCTTAGTCCTAATGGTAACCACTGATGAGTGGTTACCATTAGGACTAAGATTACATTACATACATACATACATAGGATTACAGATGTGTAATCCTTATTTTTAGGTTGAAAGCATCTATCTTTGGGAGTTTACAGATATAATACCTGTAGCTATTACTCGCCACCATTTATGTCATACTACGTCATAAAAAAACTATGCTGAATGTGCTCTGTACTTTCATTTTTCATACTGCACAAAATAAAAATGAATAAAGTTATGATGATGATAAGGTAGTCATAATATTATAATAATGAAATTGTTTTAAAACTTTCAGACACAGATACCTTGTCCAATGGTATGTCTGCTTTCCCCAAGAGCTCCACAATTGTGACAGGCCTGAAGTCCAGAAAGAAATATGTGGGTTATTCTGCCAAGAGATCATGGCCATAGAGGATTGTAACAAAACTGTTTTAATTTAAATTGTAATTAGCTTTAGCTATTAGTTTTTACTTAATAAATTAACATATTAAAACTATCTTTGTTTTTTTCTATTGTTGTAGGTACCTGTTTATATAACCATTTTTCCATGTGGTATAACAAAACTTTGCATGAAAACAACTATTCTATTGGATTAGCATGGTGTAGTGATAGCTGACAACGACAAGGGATTTATTGACATATTCACATACCTAACATTATTCATGATAATAGTGATTTGAATAGTTATCTTATTGTAATTTTCATTTAACTAGATACTTGCATGCTAGAGAAATTGTGAGAACCAATCCAGTGAGCAAACTAAGCAACTCTAACAGAACTGTGGTGTTGGAGTTAATTAAAAAAAGAAGCTATCCAAGCTAAAATCGTCTGAAATAATACAACTATATACTACAGAATAGGTACCTACATATCCTATGTAGCAATCAGCAGGGCATAAAAGGGTAATTTTTTTGCGCCTTATCGACACACTGACCCAACTTTCTTCACAACAATACCATGCATGCGAAGCTCAGTACGATTACTTTTTCATACGTATGGTTCTATTACTAAAATTTGTCACTAATTTACTGCTTTAGGTTCCTGGGTGACAGTGTATCCTTCGGGGCGGCTTTGCGGGCTTTTAGTCCATGTAAAATGTGCACACAGTTCGGGTCAAACTTCTCAGGCACAGTATTTCTTCATCTTAATAAAGCAACGATTGTTACATGTATCATTGCCACCTTGTTGAAGACCATAGGTTGGGTGTAGTATCGTGGTACCCGAATCTAAGGATGCTGAGTGTGCAGGGAGGTTGATAAGTCCACGGCTAACGTTCTTCTGAGTAATCTGTGGTGCTAATCAAACAGTAGAAAAATACAATCGGAAAATGGGATTTGCCAAAAGAAAACTATGGGTGATATTTAAATCTAATAACTGCCTGAGATCTCGCCTGTTTTAACTCATTTTTATATTTGCATTACCATTACGTTAAGTAAGTACCAAACAAAGAACATGAAAGTTCAAAACCTTCAAAACATTTTATTGTAAAAAATGTTTAGTAAGCTCGCGCCAAAAACCAATTTTCTTTTTACTTTGTCCAAAAAGTATAGGCCAAAGGTATTCCGACCATACAGCGCGAAACAAGTCTTATGGCCTAGCAGAATCCACTGACTTTCTTCATCTTCCAGGGGGCTACTATGGCCTATATTTCAATGCAGTTTGATCGTAGAATGAGATGTACATAAATGTTTGGATTCAGGATTATTTTCTCTTTCACCATGTAACTTGTATAGCGGGGCATCTCTAACTATGCTCAAACGGAGATCTCTGCTTGAGGATAGTTAAAAAAGGACGGCTTTGTGTAACTTGTACAGCGGCATCTCTTTCTAACTGTGCTCAAGCGCAGATCTGCGCTTGAGCAACATTCAGAAATACGGGCCTTAGTGAGCAACAATTGAATAAGTACGGATTTATTAATTTACGAACGCAGCTGTCATCATTTGATGCTGATTGTCAAATAAAGTGTTGCCAACTTAGTAGAATTTCCACTAAAACGAATGGTTTAGACACTCCTACTGGTGGAGTAATTACGTTAGTGATGGTGGTTTTCTCTGGTGGTTTGGTTTAATCCAGTTAGTGGAAGGATAAGATGTATAAGTAATAGGAATTATGGAAATCTATTCTATTCTAATATAGCCGAAGAGTGTTCTTCTTTTGAAAGAAATTTTTAAGGGTTCACAGAACGTCGGAGTGCCATCCCAACACGTACATATTTGTATAAGTCTATACCGCTCATTCCACTTCCTGCGCACATAACAACAATAGGAATTTCATAAATGTACCTTGTATTTCGAAAATTTAAAACCCATAAGCACTAGATAAACTAGATCATTTGGTTTACTAAAAGCTATCGCGCCTAAATTCCTCCCTGGAGCGAGAGAGCTGCACGCGGGCTCTGGCACGTTCCACGTGAGTTTATGAGTCCCCGCCCTGTACCCCTTGCCCAGCAGAGGCAATCTCTTTGTTTCGCACACTCAGTCAGAAACGCTAAAATGCAATAGTCGCTTGCACGCCGTAAGGTCTGTTAAGCAGGCCAATTATGTTTTAAACTAAATAATTATTATAAGTACTTGAACTGTTAACGGTAATGTGTGAGTTATTATATAACGGAAGGAGATTTTATGTAATACTTATTTTCATGACTGAAAAGCCATAAATCCCCTAAAAAGCTGTATATTTTGTTGCAGAGGTAACTGTTACTTGTTTTTCCTTCGGGAATATTTCAAGGAATTGTATTTTAATGCGTAATTAATATAAAGTGAGTGTTTAGCGCATTGCTGGTAAAATGGGGGTCGGAATCCAAGTGAGTTCTAATCCATCCTTAACAGAATTATCCTTAATTATTCCTATTTTTTCAACATGGAACGTTTTAATAAGTAAATCTGTAGTGAAATGTTTATTTTTCGGGACAGCCGATAACGTATAATTGTACATAGCGTTCATATTTGTTAATTTGTATTAGCTTTTGGCACGGCCGAGGATATTTAATTGTGTAAAGCTAGATACTCGTTTAATTTTCGTGTTAAACGAAATTAAATTGTGAATTAGTTTTAAGATTGTTATTAAAGCTTCCAACCCACCGTCTTTCATTATAAATAGCAATAAATAAATAACAGGTACATGTTTAACATAATAGAATATAAGGTAATAATGTAGGATAATTACATTAATAAAATTTGTGGATGAGGAGGTGAGACAGGCACGAATAAATAGTTTCTCCCTAGTACACAAAATCTTGCAAATAGTTATCATTGACTATGATCGGGTACCCCGTAAGGTTTTGTGGCCCTTAAGAAGAAAGGTGTGCTTGAAAAATATGTGTAGTTGATCCGAGCAATGCACAGTAGATGTAGTACCCAAGCTCGGTCCATAGCTGGCATTACTATCAGCTTCAATGTAGCTGTAGGCTTGCACCAAGGACCAGCTCTCAGCTTCTACCTCTTCTTGGTGGTAATGGATGCTACCACGTCGGACATACAGCAAGAGGCTGGTGTATGCTCTTCGCCGATGACATTGGGCTGGTAGCCGAAAATGGTCTAGAGATCCAGAGCAGATTGGAAGAATGGCGATGATTATGACTTACTAACGATAAATTAATCCATCGACTATGCAACAATTTTGATCTAAAATGTGTTTTCGGGTCTGTTATCGGTTCATCCTCCACCTCATAGTTAAAAAACTGCCCACGAACGCGAGGACGGGTGATGTGCAAAATTCTGCCGTTGTCCGACTTCTTTCGCTATTTCATTTTAAATAAAAGTTAATATTGTAAAAGCCGCTGGCCGTGGCGGCCTTGCTTTGCTATATAGATACATTTATGCAAACTGGAACTCTTTTTACGTGTGTAAAGTATAATCATAACACGGGTGCGTGTTCATTGAAAGTGAACTCGCTCGGCGCCCTTGAGACCGCTGCGCTCGTGTGCAACGCATACCCTGCAGTCTGCACCATAAGTAAAGCGCCTCTGTGTGTAACTATGTATGTTTGCTAGCTATTAGTCCGTCGCCACACATAACTGAAACAATTGCAGGTGAGATAGGAGACAATCCGCATATAAACGCATCTAAACTACTTGAATTAAGAGGCCATATTTTATAGGAATTTAGTTTCGTAGTGGGTTTCTGACGATATTTGAGAAACTTTTGCTAGTGGGTTTGGGTAATAGAAGTTGGTCACACTCAATTATTGTCAAAGTTGTGTCGAATTGAGGGGGTTAGAAAAGACAGATTGGGTTAGCTTGAGATTTTAAAAATTTAGATACCTACCTAATCCATGAACTGGATTTAAATAATAATGATGATTTAAATACATAACAATGAACGTGTTGCTAATATTGTGTTTTATATTCTTAGCTATTTACTCCTGTGTCTCATGGTGAGAGTTGGTTGTTTGAGATGTTTTGATCTTGTTTTCTTCAGTGTTTTACATCGAGTTCCATATATTTTTAGGCTGTTTCCGACTCTCTTGGCATGGCTGTTTATGAGGAAGTACCATATAAAGCTAAAAATCGGAAGAATCGCTGTACCTAAACTTATACTAAAAGATGTTAGCTTATCAAAGGATGGGTATTGTATTGTGAGTACCTTTTGATTTTTAACCGACTTCAAAAAGGAGTAGGTTTTCATTTCAGACGTTTGAATTTTTTTTATTATCCCTCTTCCTTCCCACTTAGTAGGATACCAATATTATTAATTGGGATGTTTGTTCCTTAATTATTATAATCTTTAAATGGGCTTGAATAAATTTGCACACTATTTATCCCGAATAATTTGTACTCGTTAATCCAGAACACGATGATTACCTCATCGTGTTCTGGATTAACGAGTACCTAGGTACTTTTTATCCCGAAGTTTCAAATAAATCTCACAAGACAATAGACTTATTCTAATTGGGCAGGTCTGCTGATTAGTCTATTATTTATTTTATTCTCTTGACAGCTAACAGCTATAGCTTTTATAATTCATCATTCATGCATAGTGGTAATATTGTTAAGATAACTACACCCAACTACAAGATATCACTTCATATAATACCATTAATTCTGAACAGGTTAAAATTACTCTTCTATAGTCAATGTTTCTTATCTTATCGATTTGTGCCTTTGGTAAACTTCACTTTTTGTATGTAGTAGGAAGCCTAAATAAAAATATGTAAATATTGTAATAAATATGTCTATGTGATTTTGCTGGCTTGATCAGTAGATCAATGTATAGTAATACATCCCAATTTCATGCAAATAATTGGCTAGAATCTGGTGGTGCAATCGCATTTTCTACTTGTTTTCTATTAGCGAATTTAAGCAATGTCTAGTGTGGCCAATCCTTGAATCCTTAAGTGGGTGACCCCCAGTGGCATTTGAATACGAGTGTTTCCATGCTTCGAAGGGCACATTATATTGTCAGTCTCATCCTAATGAGAGAAGGCTGTGCCCCAACAGTGGACATGTGTAAGGTTGTTATTAAGATTTGAACTAAATATATTCTTGTCAGAGAACAATAGGATCAACTCCTGAAGTTTATGGTCACTAGATTAATTCTATGTAATTACACATTTTGTGTGTATATGCATGCATACTCAGAAACATACACAAAAATGTGGAATGTATGCTCACAATAAAATTTTGCTTATGAAACATACATTACATATATAACGCCACAACCTTTGTCCCAAAGAGGGTGGTCAGAGATATGCCAAACATGTATATAAGTGGGATGTTCTAAAAATTTCAGTTTCAATGTTTGAATCCATTATTCAGTTTTCGAAATATGCAAAAATGCACATTGATTGAAATGAAATTATTTAACTACAGATTTGACTTTTGTTTAATATGCGGATTACTGCAATTGATTTTTACACCATTAATGTGTCAAATTGTAAAGTTTAACCTCATTAACTGCAGTATTCCCAAAAAAATGCATACAACCAATTATAAAACCTTCTCCTTTTTTGATTGAAGTCGGTTAAAAAGTCTTTTTCTCATGGTTGTTGTAAAAGAATTATATGCAAAACACTAAGATCAGTGTTGGGTAGCAGACTAATTTGTGGGTTGCACCAACATGGTGCTCAGTGTGCTGATCAGATAGAATCCTCGTATGGAAAGTCTTATAAAAAAGCACTGGATTTTTATAAGCTGTTAATGTGAATTTGTTGATTTATTTAAATTTACAACACAAATTTTTCTTGCAGCATATCAATGAGTTATCATTCCGTAGCAGTTTCTTCAACTCTGAAATCAACAAGCTTGTTTCCGTCGTGATAAAAGGTCTTGACATTACCAACAATGTTGAAGAGAAGAGAAGTGTTGTTGTTGAAACAATCCTCAAGCCGCTACTCTCTAAGCAGAACTCAACGAGCGCTAGAGATGGAGATGAGGATATTTTTGGACTTGTTGGTGTTACAGATCTGAATAGAGTTAACCAAAGGAAGTTATTGGATTTTAGGAATAAGAAACTGCCACCGAGTTTGATTATGTTTGCACAGGTAAATAACATAGTTATTAATGCTTGCAAGTCCTTGCTTGCATGTTCCTTCCTTCCTTCCTACACTAATATTTTAAAGATTTCGTAATCAGGAGTGGAGTCACCATTAAACAGGAATTAGACTAATTAAATTTCACCCTGTATATATAGATTCTGGTAGACAGCTTTTAAATAATAGTCCAAAATTACGATAAAACAGAAAGTAAGTGCAAAAAGCTATTATAAAATTTCTGATACAATGCGTGGTTAGAAATGAACAACTGCTCAGTTATATTGTGTTATAAAACTACATAAATAACTATTTAAACAACTAAACCTCATCTGTTACATATTTCACTTAGAGCTTTAAAATCTTCAGTTTTATAATTATAGGGTTATAACGACTTTAAAATTAAACGTTTTGTGTCAACTAATTTTGTATTACAACTGACATTCCCCAGTTCATGGGCGTACACATATACGACGCGTCGGTGACGATCCACAATGACAGTAGCGCGCATGCGTGGACGCTCCACACGACGGCTGCGGAAGTGCACGCTGACGGCGCGGCCGGCGGCCCGGCGCGCGCACTAGTCTTCTCGGCCAACCTGGTCGCGGCCAGGGCACGGGTGCTACGGAGAGGGGACAGCCTGGGCGAGGCGGCCTGCAGTGTGCTCATAGAGGGGACTGTTAAAGCCGATGGGCCTTTGAATGTTGAGGTGAGTGTTGGAGCCTATCAGCCTGGTCATCCATCGTCTGTTATGTTGATAAATAAATAAATATTTCGGACACTTACACCAATCATCTAGTCCCAAACTAAGCAAAGCTTGTGCTATTGATACTAGATAATGGATAAACATACATACATATTTATTTAAACATCCATGACTCGGGAATAAATGTTCGTATTCATCACACAAACATTTACCCCTCGCGGGATTCGAACACGCAACCGTTGGTTTCGCTGACAGGGTCACTATCCACTACACCAACCGGTCGTTATACGTATACATATATACATAGGTTTGTTATATGTCTTCTGTCTTTTTATATTATCCTTAAAATTATAAATCCTTTTTGTGATTTTCCCTGTCTTTGAGTCTTGAAGCACCCTTCCTGTATAGTATAGCTATCGGAAGTTTAAAGATTTTACTCGGTGGCGTGTGTTTGACGATATAGTTACCGTCACTTGCGACTAAAAGTGTAACTCCTAGCTTGTAGATCTGTTGTGCAAGTACGCCAGGCCATGGCTTTGTTGTAGGTGTCTGTGTGTGTTCTAGAGAGAACATGTAAATACAGACGTATATGGTGTTATAGGTCTTCCAGAGAGGGGTTATGGGAACTTTTTGGTCAGTACATAAGCATATATTAATTCTGTGACATAAATACATACATAATAATCCGGGGTTTTCAAGAATTTAACGAAAATAATTGAAACCAGATTAACATATATATTGCATTTATTAGTGATTCTGAAAGTAGTCTGCTAACACTCGCAGCGATATCAGTGTCCAATTATGAATGACATAATTTTCTTTTTTTTTTACAGAAAATCCATGCAGTTGTAAGCAATACCACAATATCAATTCAATCTGAGCTTTATTACTTTCTTCTGAAATATAAGAAGCATAGAAAGATAGTTGCACCAGGATTTGGATATGAAGATACTATGAGCACAATTTTACCAAGACTATCGCCTGTCATACCAAAGGTATAATAATAATAATAATAATAATAATAATAATAATAAATTTATTTCAATAAACAGCTACATCGTCATTTTATACAGTTCCATACAGCATTTTATACAGATCTATAGAGAAAAAAGAAATCTATTGGATACATGCTTTAAAGAGTAGGCAAGGTTGGACTGCTGAGCTCTAAACTAGGTAGTAATTACCTGTATCTTAGAGGTCAGTAGGTTCACCCAAAATATAGTGATGTTGGTAAAGACAGGTGTATCACATCACTTTCGTACTATATTCTTTAACGATTTGCGTTAGCTTATATATATAAGTATATGTTAGTTAGTTAGTTATATAGATATATTATATACATATGATATACGTCCATATAAATTTGCCTAGAGATCGCTTATGTATGTGTGGAAGTTTGTATTTGTGGTAGTGTATGTGTTTGTGTCTGGGAGAGTTGGAGACGATTGTAGTGTTGCATTTGTGCCTACTCAGTCTAACTAAACTAAATAAGAATCCGGGAGTTACTAAATTTATCTATCAAATGATATACACCGATCAGATGTATAGGAAAATATAACAAAATCCAATCAAGACCCTCCAAACAATATCATAAAAGTTAAACATACATACATACATAGTGGTCTCGATTCGGATGTCCAACGAACTAAACTAAATTTAAATTATATGTATCCTTTTCTAACCACTAATACATGAAAAGGACGACATATAATTAAGTCCTGTCAAATTAAGTAAAAGGATCAAAACAAGCACTTCTTTATCAATATTAGGTGTACACCTAGCGACGTCACGATTAAAATACTATGGAGCGACTTGTTTTGACAGCTCTTAACTTAATTTGACAGGACTTAATTTATAGTCGTCCCTTTCATGTTAATAGTGTTAGAAAAGGATGTATCTGCTTTAAATTTAGTTAGTTCGTTGTACATCCGAATCGAGACCAATGTCACGCCTGTTTCCCGTAGGGGTAGGCAGAGACCACAGACTTCCACTTGCTACTATCCTGACACGCCTCTTCTGCTTCCTTCACTCTCATAAGGTTGTTCATACATGCTCGTCGGTTTAGGTTACTCTTGACTTGGCCTTTCTTTAAGACGTCCCCGATTTGATCATGGTACGTTCGCCGTGGTCTTCCCCTACCAACACTACCAGTTAAACCTGCTACCTTAATTGTGTTGCCGACTGTACTGTTTTAAAAAAGGAAAAGTTGTAACTTGTAGACACTACCATTTGCCTAGGTATTACATTCATTATCATCATACCAGCCACAGGACGTGTACAGAAATTTTATGGGGGAGGCCTATGTTCAGCAGCTATTAATTTTTTTATGCTTGAACATACAGCGCCATCTAATTCCACACTAAGTCACTATGTTTGTATTATGCTTACAAGGTGGTTGACATATTACACACATTCTTTTTCTATAAATGACACCATCCATGACTCGGGTACATGTGGCTGTATTCATCATACAAACATGTGCTCCTAGTAGAACTCGAACCCTCTTCATTTTATAACAAATATTATCCCGCACGACATAAACATTTATCGCGCCTGTCTTTCTACTAGTGCTGGTCGTTATATTATTTGGCTTTTGTGAAATTAGGATATGTAAAAACTTTACTGTTATGAAGTTTATTGTCGCCTCTTTTTTTTTCAATTTTATATTATCAATTATATATCATAATACTGAATCATACCATTTTTACAATCTGTTACAGATATTTAGTTTAAAGATAGATACAACAGAAGTCAACTGTACAGACAGCACCACCAAAACTAACTTCAAAATGTCACTTCAGAGCTTGCAAGTAAGTGCTTATTAAGAAATAAATAATTCGTTTCTATTGCATTTATATAAAATACTAGCTTTTCGCCCGCGGGTTCGCCTGCGTGGAATAGCTTTATCGCGGATATGTTTAATTGGTTTATCCCGCGGGAACTACCCGCAGGGTATGTTCTACGTATATACTAAATGTCATCCAAATCCGTACAATCGTTTTGCTGTGATTGAGCAACAAACTTCCAAACTTTCGTATTTATAATACTAGTTAGATGATGCTTGCCTTCTAGGTGTAATAAATAAATAGCGCAATTGCAGTAATTAAATACATAAAGACTTACAATAATTGGAAATCTCTATATATATATTTTTTCTTGTCCCGTTTAACCTCTTTAATCTCGGTTGGCTAGAATCTCTTTTAGATAGAAGTTCATACACGCAATGCATGCATGATTTTATAGCTTTAGAAATATTTTGTTAGTTTGCAGCTGTCTTAGTCTCATTTTCATGGTTTTTATTATTATGAAAATTTTTAGGTAAACTCGCGATTTAGTGCTGCGTCATTGCACATAGACAGCCTTGGTGCCGAAGTGATGGGGCTGCCGCAAGTTTATGTCGCCTTCCAAATGGATCAGTATCAGTTCACCACAGATGAGGATAAATTACTCTTCTTGAATAAACTCAAATTGGATGCTAAGGTATGTAATGTTTTAAAGAAAGGCTACTTTTTACCCAACTAAGGCAAGCAGAAAAAGAAAGGTACATGATTCATCGTACCGATCAAAGTACCGGACTGATATTGATAAATAAGGTATCATTGTATTTTAATTTTATTAAGGCGAACCGACATAATTTTCAAGCCTATAGGAAATTTCGCCACGATTACTGTTGGCATTCTTATTCGTGGTTGCCTTTTGCTTCCTGAACATTAACATTCACTACGTTGTGGGACTGTGGATGTATCAAATCTAGGGTGTCAATCATCACTTGATCCCCTGCTCCATAGGTTAAGCCTTTTGGCTGATTTTGAATTAAATAATTGCTACTTCACACCTGTAATTCCGGAAATAGGCTATCGTGGTACAATATTATGTAGGATTTTCATTTAATGGTATGTGGAAGTCATTGCCATTGGTTCCGAAGTATCACAGGCATGTCGGCTGTTAACGTTTTGGTCCAATAAAATTGGACACTTGCCTCGACTCGAAAAGAAGTAGAAGATGTTGATTTTTACGATTATCGCTTGTCTTTCCGTTTATTTACTATGTTCATTCTCAATGTGTTTTAGATATAAAGTGGAACAAAACTCAATGCTGATTATGGTTTTTTTCCAAATTCTTTTATTTCAGTTAGAGAAGGGTGTTCTGAATTTGTACCTAATAATAAGCACATTGAACATGACGTACAATCACACTGAAGTGTTCAAGTGGTATTCGTCTACCAAGGAAAGAATACAGAAGTCTCAACCTTTGCAATTAAATGTCACCACGGCATGTGAGTATCATTTCTCTTTCATCATATTCCTTGTACTTGTACAAATATGTGTTTATTAAAAGCATTAAGGAAATGAATTCCATCCCGTTTGATCTCCAGAACTTGGTGGTTTTTGGGATGTTAATATATTCAACTCTTTTGTATCAAATTAGCATGGTGTGACAAAGGAGCACTGGTGGTGGAAAGTGATTAAAACAGCCCATGACATCTGTGACGTCCCAGAGATAAGGTCGCTACGTTCGACCTCAAACAAAGGGATCACAGATGCGGTGTCACCTCTAAGATGGAATGCGTCTTGGTGGTAGACAGAGATTAAACGTGTTTGCACATTAGCAAAGACAAATTTTATAAAATCCAAAATTAAAAATAGTACAAACATTGTGAAAACCGTTACCGTAACCGGACAGTTTATAAACAGCGAAACTGGAAAAGTTAAGGCTCGCGATTCAAATATTCAACTAAAAATTAACGATTTGAGGTTGTTGAAGCATTTGAAAAGTTACAGATATTCCAATTACAACCACACATATAACTTACGAAATAAAAAAAATTTGATTTGATTTCATTTAGAGAAGAGGGTGGGTCCCTCATGCCGGGCTCCTGGCAAAAAGAATCAAAAGAGGCCTAAAATAGATACCATACCATATGGAAACCATACCATGTTTTAGTAAAACAGTTGAACTTTTATAGGTTTTATTATGTGCACGGTTCTTTGTTGCAGCCCCGTCGTCGGCTCAGTGGGTGTCCCGTGTATTCTCATCTTGCGTGGTGCAGGGGTGCGCCGAGCTCCGCGCAGTGACGTTACACGCACAGCTGGGCTCGGCGCGATCGCTGGCAATCGGCTGTGGAGGGATTAAGGTCAAGCTCGATCAGTTGCTTGATACTCGAGGTGAGACAGTCATATTAGCCGAAAGATGTCCTCTGCTGTACAATGGCCTCCCCCAAAGATCTCCACAATGATCGATTCCGCGCTGCCCGCATCCAGCGGCTTCGCGCGATTCTTACCAAATCGTCGGTCCAGCTCGTGGGGGGCCAACGCTGCGTATTCCGGTGCGTGATCGCCATTCGTGAATCTTTCCGCTGCCACTTAAATTTGGTAATTCTTCGGGTTATATCTGTCACCTTTCGCCTGCGGATCTCCTCAGTTCTGAGTCGATCCCGCAGGGAGACTCCGATAGCTTACTCCGTTGCCCTATGGGTGACCTTGAGCCTTCTTATGAGGCCAATAGTGAACGACCACGTTTCAGTTCCATATGTCATCACTGGCAACACACACTGATCCAAGACTCTCGTCTTGAGACTTTGCGGTATTTGGAACGAGAAGATGAAGTGAGGCAATAGGTTTCTTTGTTTCACCTTATCTTGCCGTATATATGGTTAAAGTTCTCAGCCTTAAAAATCAACATCCGTACATTCTGATACAATAAATAAATTACAATAAATTTCTTTCGTCGCATGATTTACAATGCTCGAAGAGATGCTTGATCAAAATCGCGGATTTGGTTAGTCTATTAGAAAGGAATTCGAGTAATCTACGTTGTAATAAAAATATGTTTAATTTCCAGAGGAAGCATATAGATCGACAGTGGCCCGGCTCGTTGTGGGATCGCGGCACTGGAGCACTGAGTTGCTGGTGGACTCTGGTTGGGTAGCCTTCGGGCCGCAAGCTTTGAGTCTGCGGGAAGCACCGCCGCGGAAACAGCACACGTGGGGCTCCGCCCTGCTTGCCGTCGCGCTTGTTAAATGGGGCAGCCATGGCCCTAGGGACTCCAAGGTAAAGTACACTTATTAGTACAGCTAGTGACAAAAGTTACTCTCATTTATATCGATCGGTGGATGTTGCTATCTAAATAATATCAGATCCAGAATTATACTGAGGATAGTTACTATGCGATCGCAAGAGAAATTGTCTCAAAAGGTGACTAAGGGATTAATCGTAACGCATGAGCCATTGATACACTTCAGCGGCGTTGCATGTAACATACACCTCTTGCTCTTTGGAAGCTGCTTGAACTATTCAATAAGAAATCAAATCAAAGTAAAATACGTGTAGTTTGATCATACTATTTTCCCCAGCTTCTTACCATTATTATTAAATGACACGTTCTAAATATTTGACTCTAGTCTGGTGCTGACAGAAACCATTTCTTTACATTTTAGGTGGAAGCCATGATGGACTGCCTCCGTCTCGAATGGAGTTCAACTGTCGCAGAAACTATCATATCCTTTGTCGATTGTCTCGACTCCTACTCTACCGTCCGGAAAACTGCTCCCACCCCTGAACCCGCCCCTGATCCCGCCCCGGACATCCCCAACAATATTATTGTGAACGTCGCTCTGTCGCATATAAATCTGTTCCTCATAGTGAACGATTCAATGTGTTTGATGACCAGGATTGATGCTGTGACCTTAGAGAAAAACATTAGTAAATCTGGCGCCGTTGTGTCAGGGTTGAAGTTTGTGGACATGGTGCCTTATAAAGGTGAGTAATGTGAACTGTGAATATATTAATTTTGTTATATAATCTTTTTAATTATTGGAAAAAGTTACCATGGGCGTAATTGAAAAAGAAAAGAGATTAACATACATACATAAGAATGGTGTCGGTCTGATGTGACTTCTCCAAACTAATGACAAATATACTGTGATTTTAGAAGTAGCCACATTGGTCATCATGATTGGGGTTGTGTAACTTTACATTAAATTTTTATTCCGTATTTTCAGGTACCATGTTATGTCAAAGATCTGATGAAATCCATAACCCGTTCTTCCATTTAAGATTAGCTAGAATCGAACACTTGCCTTTCAAAGAGAAAAATGCAGCGCTTTTAGACATCCAATTCTTAGAAAATGTTGACTTCGAATGGAGCGTCAACATGCATCTCAAAATATTAGCATTTGTTAGAGCCGTGAAAGGATTTAGAGAAGAATTATTGGTACGAAAAAGAGATTCACATATAAATGTAGAATCGAAAAAGCGAGGAAGGGTGCTAGATTGGAGGGTGTCTTTTAAAGGAGAAACTAATTTGGGATTGATATTGTCGAAGGAAAATAATATGCTGTTTGCTACAGGTAAGAAAGAGAAATAATTATATCTTTTATGACCACGGAAAACTGAAAATAATACCTAAGTTTTGAGTTTGAATATTAAGTCAAAACTTCAAAAAAACAACTTGAAGCATTTATTTCAACGTAATTCAAACGTAACGTTGTTGAATGTCAATTTAAATCTACTGGAAATAGAAGGGATTATTGCATTTATGTATGTCCAAGATACTACCGCTTCGGAAAGGGAAATCATCTGTGGTAAAAGAAGCGGCGCAAAAAACCCACAGGTTCATTGTTGTCTTTTTTTTTAATAAAAATTATACAACTTTTATTTTTGGGAGCTGGTCGAAGTACACCTAGCGTATTTGTCATTCAGGTAGTCACTAATTTTGTAATAACCTTTTTGTGCTAATGTTGTTTTCACATGATTTTTATTTTTTTTCTCAGATTAATGATATTTTCTGGTATAACGTTATAAAAGCGTATATTCATGGATTGTTTCTTTGTTTTGTTATGTGATTTGTTAGGTGATTTTTTTTTACATAATTAAGCGTCTCATTTCGACTATATAATTTTTAAGTTATTTTTGTGATATCACAGCCAGATATGAATTCATTTACCTTCTGGGCTGTCCCTTATAATTTTGGTAAAGATCTGATGACGTACTCAGGAGATAGAAAACTAAAATCTTTTGAAGTCGGTTTTTTTTGCTAATTCTTAGTGGTTCACTTATGTTTTTTTTCTATTTGATGAATGATTACTTTTTATCAAGGTCATCAATGTTTTATTTATAGACGATATGACAATAGCTTATGACAATGAGGTCGGATTATCTATCATGTGGAGTCAGTTGAAAATGATGCTGAACGGAGATGAAGTGATCACTATCGAGGGCTACTGCCAAGAGCGAGTGGCTGATGACCACGATGTCAGAGTCGAGAGGAAAGCTAATGAAGGTTTCTTGTTGATGTGGAACCAAGTTTGGTGAGTATCCGCTAAGTTGGAATCACTTCTGTATTCATCCGGAAAAAAGACCAAAACTCGTACTCCGAACCATACTCAAGTGAAAATCAGTTGAAAAAGGATAGGTAAATTCATATTATTACGGCGAGAAAGGGATGTAAATAAAACCTAGCCTTGATAATACAGTTGTCAGACTTTTTACAACTGTAGATAATTAATTATTCTAACGTCTAAAATAGATATCTAATGAGAATTAGATGTCTCCAGCCCAGCATCAGTAGATTTGTTGTAGATAGTAAAATTTATAAATGGATACATATTTCTTTTAGAATTAAAGAAATACATTTGCCAATTGTGAAAATTTATTGGGATGTGTTTTATGGAAAGCATTTTTTTGCAGCAGTAAATTGAAAGCAACATAATTTTCATTTGTAGGTCTGTGAACGTAGACTCAATCCGAATGATTTTTCCATACAAGCATCGTTTCGCGGATTCCGTGCAAGGTGATTTTGTATCACTGTTCAAATGGATAAAGCTTGTTCATGGCATCAAGAGGAAACCATTCACTGCTGAAAGTCCTTTGCCAAGCGACTTGCACATTAAGGTAAATAATTTTGTCGGGAAACATGTGACAGAAATCATCAAATCCAAACACTCTTTATTGCAAAAAATAGTTTACTATACATTATCATATCAGCCACAGGACGTCCACCAAAGGCCTCCCTCATAGAATTCCAAAGACACACATAACATACATGAAGTCACGATCTTTATCCTAAAGCGGGTGGCCAGAGATATCCCAAACTAAAGAGTTAACATTACAAACAAACAAACAAAATATTCTTTATTGTACAACAATAAGAGGCATAACACAACGATAAATAAAGAAAAGGGGATAGTACAATTTGGCGGCCTTATCACTAAAAGCGATCTGTTCCAGGCAACCTTTGGGTTAGGAAGCATTACGCACATGATATGTAGGTAACGTGCGCGGTAAACTAATTTTAATAAAATAAATAAATTACCCATATAAATACACACGTTAATTGAATACATACATACATAATATATATAAAAAAGGAATACATTAAAAAATTAACGCTTGAAACCACATCTACGATTCACCTTTGAAATGTACAGAAATGCACACGTGACACGTGAAAAGTCCTTTAGGCATTATACGACATCCACGTGAAGATATGGGTAGGTTCTATTTTTTTACGTGCTGAAACCACATGGCACCGACAAAGACATGTTTTGTTGAATTAACTCTATTCCGCTGATCCATTCGTAGGTCAATGATCAAATTCTACTTTAATTTTAATCGAGGTAGGGAAAGTGTTAAGGGAGATGATTGATTTTACCTTACTAATATTTAGAAAGAAAGAAAGAAATTATTTATTTGCCAGAATACAGTTTATAAGGTCTGATCAGAAATTTTGAAATCATGTATTCAATCGGCATGCAGATGTGTAAAATATGATTTGTGACACTTTACATTGCATCCTGATAATTTAAATGTTCCTTATCATCATAGAAACACTTTGCCTGAAGCCATTGTATCAATCGAATTTTAAACATTTTGTCATTAACTAATTTTATTTCATCAGGTAGGTTGTTATACAATATTATACACATATTATAAACATAATTTTCATAAACGTATTTGCGGCAAGGAGGTTTGTACAATAGGTTACAGTATTGTGCTCTTGTATGTCTATCACTAGTCTCACTACGCTTATTAAAATATTTAAAATTGGCTTTATTTGCAGATTGAAGAGCTTGTAATAGAAATGAGTGACGATCCGTTTGAGGTGAAACTGCGTGACAATTACGAGCTTTTGGAAGATGAGTATAAAGAAAGCCAACGGCGACGTACCATGCTTGACGCCAAAGTAAGTTAATTTTTTTATGTATTAGTAAACCAGCGTTTGACTTCAATCTCACATTAAGTGTTAGATGATGACAAAAATCTTTATTAAGCATTTGCCAAAACGAGAGTCAAGTTTTTAATTATAACAAATCAAATTAAATCAAATCAAATTTTATTCATGTAGTATACAAAAATATCACTTATTAAAAGTCAACATGTTATTATTTTTTTTAAAACTACATCGCTTCACAAGGTGTTATGGTTAGGTTAGGCGACAAGAAACTCCGCAACACATTAAAAACACATCTTTTTAATTGGTTTCCATCTTTACAATAATATTACATTTTATATTACATATTACAAAACAAAAGCAATCAACATAACGTGTGTGAGCGTGACAGCGAATGGCGAGCACACGTTTTTGTCTAGCTCCATATTTAATTAATAATTTCAGTTAAAAGTGATCGCCGCGCGCGTTTACTGTGATTTAGTGAGAATTTACAGATAATTCTAACTTTCTGTGTAATTCGCAAGTGTTGTCAATGCGTTAAAGTGACATAAACATCGAATGCATTTGTTGCCTCGCCGGTGGTGTTAATAAATATTCGTACGCCATCTTGTGCATTTTACTACTCAGCGCTCTTGGCGCGCGCCTGCCTTTGCTGCGCTGGACGACGGGCGCTGACTACTCGCTTTAAGCGCTTTTATCTACGTGTATTGCACTTCATTGTCAGTTATTATTATGTCAACAATTTTAAATAAAGTTAAGTGCGGTGGATGCAGGCAGCCTATTACTACTAAATCGCGCCTCTGCTGTAAATTTTGTAAACAACATTATGATCTCCAGTGTGCAAATGTGTCGGAAAAGCTATATCAATTAATGGAAAAGAAGGATAGTTGGAAGTGTCCGGGATGTCACAGAAAAACGCCGAAGATACATAACGATAATACGCCAGTTCGGCCGGCACTGAATATCTCGCCCGAGACACATCAGCCGGCTTCGACATCCTCGTCAGCTGAGGTCGCCCTGCCGCCCATGCTCGCGCAGACGGACGATATCTTCGTAACTGTGCGGGGTGACTCCCGGGCTTGTAATGAAAGTGACGATGATAGTGAGGAGAAACTTAAGATGCATAGTATCGTGGCTAGTATTAAACACGAAATAACAGAGGCAGTCAAGTCCACCATTGAAGACTATATGAGACAACTGTCCGACAAACTGGTCGATAGAATCGAGAAGCTCGCTGTGATAATGCAAAGTGTGACAACCCGCGTCGAGACCCTCGAAAAAAGAATATCGACCGTGGAGAGCCGTCTGGAGGAGGGCAGCTGTGCTAGGAACGCTGATATACTTACAATTATCGAAGATTTAAAAGTGGAATTAAACGAGATTAAACGATGTAGAAATCACCGGCATACCCGAAGCGATCGGCGAAAATGCAACGCATTTAGTAACTGTGCTCTGCAGCAAGCTAGGAGTGAATATTGAGGAACGCGATATAGTCTACGCGGCGCGGGTGGGCGGACGGCGCGGCTCCGGCGGTGATGACGGGTCGGGGCAGCCGCGGCCGCTCGTGGTGCGCCTGCTGCGCCGCTGCGAGCGCGACGCCCTGCTCCGCGCGGCGCGGGTGCGGCGCGGAGCTGACACCGCGGGTTTCGGACTGCCGGGACAGCCTCGCCGCTTCTACGTGAACGAGAGACTCACGCGCGGCAATAGGCGGCTCTTCCATAGGGTGCGCGAGGAGGTTCGACGTCTGGGTTGGAGATTTTCATGGACCAGGATGGGTTGCGTTTACGTGCGCCGGCAGCCCGGTGATCCTGCACGTAGGATTCGGTCTGATGCGGAATTGGTAAAGGTTTTTAGTGAAGGTACTGTTGGTGCCTGAGTTTTGGACATTTTTGTGTTTTGTAGATGCAGTGAAATCTCTTACATGTTACTTAAATGCATTTTATTATTTGTGTTCTTATAGCTGTTTTTATAGCCTAGAAGCCTATCGGGTTGTGTGCGAGACATTGCCATGGAGCAGTTCAATTTCAAATGTATATTTTTATCCAGCTTTACATATTATTGATTTATATTATAAAGTTAGTAAATGCTGCAAGTGCCTGCGACTTGAATATTCGTATATCACACAATTTAATAGTAAAAAAAAAACATCTCATGATTTAGTAAATCTCTTTTCCTTTGATATACTACACTATACCGTTTTAAAAAATAGTATAACCCCTGACACAAATCGTAGCTACTCGCATGAATTTCTATCACACGCCACGGTACATAAAGACTGGCGACATTTAACGCGGCTTAGACTCTGGGTGACGTGCTGCAAGTACATTCAACTCATGCTCTCGTTTGTCATACAATTTATTAAGCAAAAAAACTTGTCCATAGGCTTAATTAACCCATGCTCGCTTGGTACTGGGCACGACGAATTCCTTGCGGCCTTGGCGCGATTTGAGGTGGACATTCTAGCTGTGAATGAGACGTGGCTAAGAACAGGTGAGCGAGCTCGTGCACCCTCACCGCCTGGATATCGGCTGCGCCACGTTCCGCACCCCCCACAGGTACGCGCGCGCGGTGGCGGCGTGGGGTTCTATCTTAGGCGTGGGATTAGCGCGCGCCTGCTCGTGCACCCAGCTACGTCTGTCACGGTAGAACAAATGTGGCTATCGTGTAAAGTAGGTGGTTTGAAATTGGCCATTGGGACAGCATATCGACCACCGTGGCTCGACGTTGATACATTTCTGGATGCCCTGACTGATTCCATATCCTCATTCGCATCTGCTGATCATATTGTGCTCCTGGGAGATTTCAATATTAACTTGCTCAAGGGGCAAGATGCTGGCACCAGAAGGCTGCATGATTTTCTCACTTGTATGAATCTTGTTCAATATGTTGACGGACCCACGCATTTTACTGACCATAGTGAGACGTTGATTGATATTGTTTGCTCTAATGTGCGTATACGCAATTTATCCGTAAACCATATACCTGATTTAAGTAGTCATTGCTTTATAACTTGTGAACTTAATTTAAAAAAGACAAAATGTCCTCCCCGATATACTATATACAGACCTTTAAAAGACATGCCTTTAGTTGAGTTTAATGCAAGTACTAGTTCGATAGCGTGGGACTGCTTCCTATCTGATAATGTCGAAGACATGGTTGCTGCTTTCAGTGCTAATATTTTGCTGTTATTTGATCGTTATGCGCCTGAGAAGCGAGTTTATCTTAGGGACAGTGTGCGACCCTGGATCACCTATAACATTAGGAAAATGATGAAATTACGAGATGAGGCGTATGCTCGGAGTCGCGTGTCCGGGCAAGATAGCCACAAGAAGTACTATAAAGATTTAAAAAATATTGTTAGCTCCGCTCTTCATTCCGAAAAATCTGCATATTACAAATATCATATTAACTCGAATTTACATAACCCAGCTGTTCTTTGGAAAAACATAAAGCATAATGTGGCAAATTTTAAGAGTAAGAGTAGCGAACTTCCATTACATTTACATCAACCGGACCGTATTAATGAGCATTTCCTGGACCTGCCTTGTGGAGATAATGTGAGCATATCTGACTTGACCTATTTTGAATTTCATCGGCACAGTGTTGCTGTATTCAGTCTAAAGCCTACCAGTGAAAAGGAGGTATCTAAGATCATCTCCTCTTTTTCAACTAATGCGTCAGGTGCGGACGGGATCTCTGTGGAAATGATTCGTTTAACACTACCTCACACTTTAGGAATTATTACAGCTATGGTAAATAAGTCTATTGAGACTGGCGTCTTTCCTAAAAAATGGAAAGAAGCCATTGTTAGACCTATCCCTAAAAGCGAACATCCTATAACTTATAAAGACCTGCGGCCCATAAGCATATTGCCTGTCTTGTCTAAAATAGTCGAAAGAGTGGTCAGTGTTCAGTTCGCTAAATACCTCGAGGACAATAATATCCTACCTAAGAAGCAATCAGGCTTCAGAAAGTCTCGAAGTACTGCAACTGCGTTGCTCAATGTAGTAGACGATATACTGGGGGCTCAAGACTCTGGCGATTCAACCATTCTTACATTATTGGATTTCTCGCGCGCTTTCGATACTATCGATACAACACTCCTCCTGTCTAAGCTCGCATATTATGGTGTTGACAGTGCTGCAATTAAATGGTTTGCTAGTTATCTGAGTGAACGCGTCCAAATGGTTGAGCTCCATAACACTGATGGATCTAAAGATATGTCGTCCACTTTACCAGTTACTAGAGGGGTTCCGCAGGGATCGATCCTGGGACCTATTCTGTTTATTCTATACTCCGCAGACATCACTAAGGTAATAAAAAACTGTGAATATCACTTTTATGCTGACGACATTCAAATACACATTCCACTTAAGCCTAGTGAAACGCGTGAGTCGATTGTCAAGTTAAACATGGTTTTAGATAGAATTGCACAGTGGGCTGACTGCAACAAGTTAATGTTGAATCCAAGTAAATCCAAATTTCTTATTTTAGGTAATAATACGCAGATTGCTAGAATACAATGCCAGAACCCTCAAGTGTTGATGAAAGGTGACCGTCTTGAACTAGTGTCGGAAGTCCGTAATCTAGGTCTCTTAATGGATGGCAAGCTACATTTCGAAAAACATATACTTAATGTAGTCCGGAACTGCTTTTACAGATTGAAAGTTCTATACCAGATCCGTAATTATCTGAGTGTTGATTTGCGTATTGTGCTCAGTGACTCGCTTATTCTCTCTAAACTCAACTATGCAGACACTGTCTATGGAGCATGTATTCTGGCTCGTACAAAGAAATTAATACAGCGTATACAGAACGCGTGTGTACGGTTCTGCTTCCCCATTCCTCGCCGATCGCATGTTTCCCCATATCTGAATAGGTACAACATAATGAACATGGCTTCCCGACGCTCATTGCACTTTGCCACCTTATTATTTGGAATAGTACACACTCAACAGCCTTCGTATCTATTTGAAAAACTGAAGTTCTCACAGCGGAAAATAAGATTTGCCTCTCGTCTTGTGTGTCCCCGACACAGCGCGGCTGCATTTCGTGGCAGCTTTAGATATGCTGCCACGAAATGTTGGAACAATTTACCTCCCCCCATTCGTAACTGTAACTCTGTCAATTCATTTAAAATACAATGCAAGAATTATCTTCTTGATAGACAAAAATGTATTCCGTAACCAGCCGCGCTGTAAGCTGTAAGCCGTAATTGTAAGTGCACCTACTGTACCTACTTATATGCGTGCGTCTTGCGACTGGAAGTACCTGCTTGGGGGCCTGATGCATGTTGCCATTACGACCAGGAATATTTGTGGTTTTTACGCAACTATCTTCCAAACTTTGTACAATATGAATGGGTCCTCCTGTCAGTGGATTATGTTTTAAAATTGTTTTGTATCTAATTCCGATCCCAAGATACCTATAAAGGTATCGTAGGGCTGACAGGGAGGAGTTACACACACATACGCACTCTCTCGCGTGTATGCTACGCACGTCATTACGTAGGGTTTAAATTTATATTGTAACATCAGGCTGCTGTGGATCATACTGACTGGGCATTGAAAAGATGGCTGTCTGCTGTTTCACGCACATGCAAATTTCTTAAAAAATTCTTTGACAATAACTGCTGCTCGACATTGCGTTGTCTCGCACATACCACACTGGCTCCACAGAATATCAGCGCTTTAGCATTGCACTCCCTGCTGAAGCACGAGCTGAGTGGACGCCATTTGAGATATCGTTTCACTTTTACATTGTATCCTTCTGTCAGTCAATAACTTGTAAGATTATCTCAATAAAGGTATTCTATTCTATTCTATTCTATTCTATTTTATAACGACCAGCTACCACCAGACCTTCTTATCGCCTAAATAATCATCTATCCTGTTGTTACAGTTACCCTCCTTACACAGTTTTTTTTTTTTTTTTTATGCACAACGGGTTGGTACTTGACCCTCAATCACACCTGATGTTAAGTGAAGTCTTTAATGTGTCGTTTAAATTTCTGCTCTGTTATAACGATAAATACCTTTGCACATACATACAGCGCCATCTAGTTCCACACTAAGCAACTAGGCTTGTATTATGGATATGGTATGGTTATATACCGTATGGTTATACTACACAAATACAGTTTTTTTTGTAATTGAATTTAGCTTTCATCCAGTCATCATCATTTCAGCCTACCTTCAGTCCAATACTGAATATAAGCTATTCCAAGTCAGTTTTAGTTTACTTCTTTTTGGATTCATTAATGGTTTTCAATAGGTACAAGAACTGTGCAAACCTCACCTATTTCTGCCCGCTGGTAAAGTGGAAGAGCTGTACAATGCGCTGAGGCAGAAAGACGCGCAGATCTACGTGCAGAGGTGTCGAGCGGCGCCTCCCCCGCGCACCCGCCTCGTGGCGTGCTGCCTCACCAGGTTCAAACTGCTGGCGCTGGCTGACCCCTCTATACATGGAACGCAGAATGCACAAGAAAGGTTGAGAGATATTGATTTTGATAGGTGAGTCGTATGTACTTACTTAATAATATAACATCCAGATATTTAAGAAAAATATTCATGTTTTTTTCCCCTTATTTATAATGATTGTTGCTGAACTAATTATTTTAAATATTAATAAAAAAATAAGTGACTGGGATCGCGAGGTTGTGTTCTGAAAGTGGACTTTCTCAGATCTCACGAACAACTGTTTGGTGTAGTGGTTACAAACTGTGACCACTATACCAAAACGTCGCGGGTTCGAATCCCGCTAGGGGCATATGTTTGTATGAATACAGACATGTGTCCCTAGTTATGGATGTTTTTCATTTATATATGTATTTATTTACAAAAAAAAATATTTGTGTAGTTTATCAACCATCTGGTATCCATAACACAAGCCTAGATGCTTACTGTGGACTTAGATGGCGCTGTGTGTATGTGCAAAGACATTTCTTTACTATTATCTCAGAAATTCTCTTTCAAATCGAATCTACGTAAAGTCTTTGATTGGTTGGGTCGTCTCAAAACCCTACCATATTATACCCTTTTAATGTCGTATGTCTATAATTATGTCGTTTTCCTAGTCCATGGCCGGAAGACGGGATAGATTTCACGACGCTGTGGTGCCGAAGCATCAATTTAAGTTGCGCGCAGTGGCAGCTGTTGTTGCGCGACTTCCCTCAGCCGCTGCTCAACATGAGCGAGCTCAAGATGTGGGGAACCGTGCTGGCTGCAGAGGAACAACCGCCTCCTAGAGGTGAATTAGTCGGTCTAAGTTTGATTTCAATTTAATATGTATGATGGATTAAATTAATGAATGGTCCTGGCCCATCTTTGGGTGCAGCTATCAGCGAACTATCCACTCGATCGCCTGCCTTAAAACATATGTGCAGGTTATTTAGATTAACATATTGAGGTTGATCTACGTGCAGCAGGCGAGCAAACCAGTACGGATTTTTGATGATTCAGAAATATCGCTTTGTCATTGTGTAAAATGTACTTTATTTAAAAATAAGAGTTGTAGTTCAGTTGTCAGTACTGATCCGCTCTCGCTAATATAGTTGTGTGCTGTCCAACCTTAGTTGCTGTTACGAGATTCCACCAGCAACAAGTTCGGACTTAATCGTACCAAAGTTTTTTTATCAACTCCGATTACCATGTCGAGGCGACGCTGTAATCCATCATATAATATCATTGTTGTTTTTATCCAGCCGTGAGAACGGTGGTGATAGACCAGGGGACGCCATGGGGTGGCCAGGAGTTGGAGCGCAGTATGATGCCCCTAAAGTGGTACTACGACCTGTGCTGCGAAATGTCAGAGTACAGTTACGCGTTCGGCCCTTGCTGGGAGCCGGTTATAGCGCACTGCAATTTATGTGAGTTGTATTATTTTTTTCAAACTTTTATTTAGCTTCATCTGTCTCGGTAAAATCAAATATTTTGACCCACTTCCTATTATTCAATTGAGCTGCAATTGTGCATACTTATGTAAGTCGGAAGACAATGTAATGTCTGTTGATGATGATGCTGGAAGGTGGCCATAGAAACGTGCTGAAACAAAGAAAGGGCTACCCATCGAGTTTGGGCTCGTTTGATTTCTCTTGAGATATATTTAATATTATATAGGGTCTAAGAAAATTAACCCGACAAACTTTGACAATTGCACGTATGTACATGACAATAAAATAATATATTCATTTAAAAAACTAGCCTTAAAAATTTAGTTTCTGAGTAAAAAAATTAAATGTAAGTGCAAATGAAAACACAAATTAACAGACTTACTTCACTTCGATTGTACCTTTTTTATCAATGAGAAAAAAAAAGGCAACGTTCATATGAAAGACGCCAATGGGGGTGGCGGGGCACAGGGCGCAACCAATCACAGCAAGTTGCGGCCTGGGCAAGCGCCGGCGGCGAGCGGAGAGTGGTCGCCTTTCGGCGTCTTCAAAGATACCGCGGCACGTGTTTGTGTGTTGTGGCAAAGTACTTAGACCGCGCGGCCATTAAGGTCCAACTCACAAAATTTACATTTCTAAATTTTATTTTTTTAATAAAATCTGTTACCTTTATTGTTTTATTTTTTTCGTAATAGGTACACTTTGAAACGTTTGTCGGGTTAATTTCGTTAGACCTTATATATACATCTAAATTTTCTCACTTCTAATATCATTGTAATCGTCACTGATGATTGTTGGTTCCTCTAGCTTTCGACCAAGTGTCTCGTCCTTCGCTGGACCCATCCGCTCCGCTCGCGTGGTGGGACAAGGTTCGCTTACTAATGCACGGGCGATTAACCGCTAAGTGTACCAAGTTTACCTGCCTGCTACATGTATCGCTCGACCCATACAACACTACTGAGGAGATGGAGGTCACGTGGACGGATCTCGTGCTGGATTGGACTAATGGTGAGTTTGATGTGTAGGATGAGGAATGTGTAGTTGTCGGCTTTGATTGGAATCAAATTACTAGGTCAAAGCTACTAAGGGCCTTCGTCCTTTTTTCAGCCTAAAGGTAAACTGGCTGTCAATATATCCAGGTCTTTTGTTTTGTATTGTGGTACAAATGCGACTCTTGTCCGTCATGAAAAGTCGGATTTTTTTTTATGCTAAACGGGTACTTGACCTCAATCGTTAATCGATCGAAGGCCAAATGTAAATCTTATAATGTCTGGTTGAAGAATTTACCAGTTTCTTATGAGAACACTAAAAGTGAAACAATCACAATCTTCACAGCACAATATTCTGCCTTCATTGCAAACTATGAGACGAACAAAAAAATGCAGCGTCAATGCTGTTTCCCACCAAAAGCCTCGACCAAACAGGCTGAAATAATAACAATAAATGTTTTTTGACTTCCATATAGCGCCATCTTCTTTTTTTTATGATTGACGGGATTCGCTTTTGACCACAATCTCACCTAATGGAAAGTGACGATGTGGTCGAAGATGAAGCACGCGATCCCAGTAAATGCCTATTCGTAATTCATATATTTATTGCAATACACAGGTCATAGTTACAATACATAGGTAAGTACTAACATACACATGTACCTTGTCAGGCATGGCAATATGGAGGAAAGGGATATCTATGTTATTAATGTCGTTTCAATTACCAATAGTTATAATTTTATGAAGCTACATATGTATGTTGTAAGTTCAAAGATAGTGCTACAATTCCACAGTCAATCAACAATAAACAAATAATGATGTCGATTCGGATGTACACCAACTAAACTAAAACCAGTTTTAAAGTAGTACTGTCTCTTTCTCCCTGGAACAGTACGATGTGACGGCACCACTCCAAAACTGGTTTTAGTTTAGTTGGTGTACATCCGAATCGACACCAATAGCAAGTTAAAAGTACTCCCTATCCTATTTCAACGAATATTCACTATGTGCCTATTCACTCTAGGTTGTAAGATTCAGGAAAGACTGACGCCGGAAGGGAGTTCTAGTTCTATACTAAGCAAGTAAGCTTGTATTATGGATACCAGATGGTTGATATATTACACAAATACATTTTTTTTTGTAAATCTGTACACATCTCAAATGAAAACATCTATAAAACGGGTACATGTGCCCTTATTCATCATACAAGGAGACTATCCTAGCGGGATTCGTGTTAATGTACACTTGAAGAATAAATTCGTAAATTAATCTCAACTTGTTTTAATCTTCGAATCCCAACAATTCGAACCTGCGACCATTTGGTATAGTAGTGGGAGTTTTTGAGCAGTTCACCAAACAGATCATAGGAATCCTTGGAATGTGCAGGCAAGCTCGGTTTCCTGGGCGAGCTGAACGTGTTCGTTCGGACCGCGAGCAAGTACGACGATTGTCGCGTGCTGCGCGTGCCGGCGCTGCGCCTGGCCGTCAAGCTGGGCTGGCAGTGCGTGGGCGACGCGCGCGACCACCACGCCGTCGCGCCTTGCGCGCCCACGCGTCTGCCGGAGTACTCCAGCAACCAGGTATCTGTTGACTCACTTCTTAGCATGAAATGCTCCCATATTCCAAGTGGTTCGACAGACTATTGCCGAGGAAGGTCGCCGCGGGGTTTTAGTGGGTATCGACAGTAGATTTTCGATTCGGTATCTGTTTAAAATTCTTTCACTTTTCTGAAACTTTATTTTCTTTTCTGTTGTGCAATAAAGTATATTTGTATTGTATTGTAAAATTTTGAATGCGTTTTCGTTTGTTCGAAAACTAATCGAATATCGAATCATTTTATAGAATTTACCGCGCGGTTCCGTCATTTTATAGAATTACTACCTGCCACAGATGACAAGATAAAGAAAGTTTTGATAGTGCAAGGGAAAAATGCGTTGGAAGGGAAATCCGAAAGACGTTAAGTAGCTGGGTTTGATTTCCAGCGGGGTTAATTGATGATTGTTGGAAGGTTAATTTAAAATATGTGCCTGATTAGCTACCACTAGCTTATCAAAGTGTGCCATTGAGATCTAATCGGTGATATTTGTCTTTGACAGGAGCACGACTCGTACAGAGCGTTCCGTTCTCAAGGCCTAGACCTTCACCTCAGCATGGACACTAAACCTATGTTCGATCGCGATGGACCTATACTACTGTTGTATGGAAGTACACTGAGGTAAGCAGGTTTGAACAATCCATATCATTATCAATTTGGTCTTAAAAATTAACATCGTGGGCTCAATGTGGTGAGTTCCTTTTGTTGTAAATACCTGTAATACGTTGTAATTCAGATATATCTATTAAATCTGTAATCCAGCGCCCATCAGTAATCTTAATTTCCCCTGGCTAGTACACGGAATCCTGTCACAAGGAGAAGTGTATGGGCGATAAGCCATTCAAGCTTATTGCAATGTAGTGATTCTCTGTCGGACAGTCTTTTGAAGTCACTGCGCGATAACCCACGTGAATATTACCACTTAATTTATTCTCTGCTAGATGGTTTGAGAGTCTGAAGCTCATCCTCTCGGGCATAACGCGTCCCACCCGGCGCGGGCGCGTGTTCAACAACGTGCGCCCGCGCAAGCCGCAGCTTTCGCGGCACTACCGCAACGTGAGCGCCTCTCTCACGTTACACAACTTACAGGTGAGTTTGGCGCGCTATATTGCCACAGACTGACGCACAGGCATCCATGAAACTCCCCCCTATATTATTGCTATCTTCGTCATAGATTTCCGCGGATAGTTTGCCGTGAAAAGTTTTCTCGTACCTAAAATAATATTACCTTTTGTCGCTGAAGTACTTGATAAATGTGAATGGAAGTTTAATAATTTTAGACAGACATATATTTATTTATTTATTTTCGACCAATATCAAGGTGTTCTACTGGTCGTCATCGTCAATGCAGCGTGGTATCGAGATGCTCGGTATCCGTGTGACGTGCGGATCGAAACATCGCCTCTCATTGGTCGCCACCAACGACGGCCTGATACGACGGCCGCGCGCTAATTGGACGACAGTGTACATGAACTGTGACCTGAACGACGCGGAGATATGGCTCAAGACTCCCGCTCCTGTCGCCGAAGAGGAGAAGCCGAGTGATGAGGTGAGTTATGCTACAGCTTAGAACAAACAAGCCGTCTTTCCCTTTGCAGTTAGTCAACTCACGAGTTTCTAGGGTAACCTTCTGGGAGTGTGGTGTGAGAGAAGCATCTAATTGGGCGAGGCATCGGCCCATTTCACCATACTGTAGCTCGTCCTCCAGTCAATGTTTACCTCGCACCTACGCGAACCCTACTACAATAGTTAGCTGCGTCGTAAATAAATAAATAAATAAAAATTATTTATTTGCAAGAATATGGTACAATAAGGTCTTAATAAATTATTTTCCAAGACATACTCTGCTTTAAGAAGCGTGCAAAATATTATAATATGTGAAGACAGATCATGCATTAAAAATCAATAAATTGGAAAAATATAAATGTCAAAATCTGTCATCTTACAGATCAGAAAGATAATTCAAACAATGAACAAAATAAAATAACAATTCATTAAAATGTCAGTAAAAAAGGCATGCAAATGTCAGTAGCCAGGTGCTAATTACAATTGATCATTAATAAATTCTTGAACAGAATAATAGCATTTATTCAAATAAAAGTCATGTACTTGTTTTTTAAAAAGAATTAGATTATTTCAAAATTAGTATTTTGTAGTGTATTGATAACGTTACCTTATTTCGGTGTTTAACCGTAGCGTCATGGTTTACTGCAACATAAACGCATATCGCTTAGTCAGCGCCGATACCAATATTATATATACGCTTGTTACTAATTAAAGGGCCTTGTTCGTGCAACATCACAATCGACTACGAGTCTTATTTACGGAACCCTCCGTCCTCGACCAACCACCATATCATCACATTACATGGCGACCCTGCTACGTTCCTACCTGGAAGAAGGAAAGAAACGACCATTGCCAGCAACCTGCATAAGAAGAAAAAAATAAAATCACTTAAGCAAGAAGATAATATATTATAGAAGAATGAAATCAGAAAGAAGAAAATTATTCCAGATGGAAGACTACGGCAATTTAAATCTTCAGCCACCAGCCACAGGAACGAGTCGAGGACGAGGAAAAAGCTGCAAAATTCAGCGTTAGGGTTCCGCGCACGGACAAGCCGCGGACAAGAGCGAAGAACATCATGGAGCGTTCCGGCTAAGCAGTTGGAGTCCGGTGTCCAGGGTTATCCCGGCCCCCAGGAAACCAGGTGTCCAGGGTTATCCCGGCCCATTTGAAGAGAGACCTCACCCAACACACAGCACGTGTTCGCCGTGCTGGCAGCCGCTGCCGCCCGCAGCGCCGCCCGGAAACGCCGCTCCAATTACATCGCACGACCATCGACGTCACAGCTACTAACCTACCGCGTGCGATATAGCGCCTATTTTAAGGTTACGGCAATTTTTTTTACCGAGTTAAAGAATGTAAGTACCAATTGTTTCCTCAAATGAACTTAATAATTTATGCATTTCCTTTTAGTGTCATTTATTGAATCATTAATTTTATACATCGCGTACCCACGCGCGGTCATTTTACAGGCATGCTGAGGTTACGTACGAGCAGCCGGCGTACCTAACTATACGTATTAACGTAATTAGGTCACGCGTTATCTTTTTAAAGTTATAAAATTACAATCTTAAGGTAAATTAATTAAAATCATTACATAGGTACTTGTCCTAATGAACTCCTACTGGACAGGAAGGTCGGCCGTGCCTCCTGACAGTATATTCCTGCTTGAAGAAAAACTACCTACCCATTCCTACCAACACCAAAACCCTCCTTAAACCATGCATTGGGTCAGGGCAACTCCCTGATAATGCGTACCCTAAGTACTTGCCCAGGGCTACTCTCTGGGAGTACATCCAGTCATACTACCTAAATACCTATCAACGGGACTAAGTACTCTATCAAAAATAATTTTCTTAGATAGAATAAATAAATAACTAAATACAGCATATAAAACAAATCGTAATATAAATAAAAATTTTAAATGAATGATACAATAATTTTTCTTTTGAATAAATTAGTACACAACGAAACGACTAAAACTGAAAGCACAGTTACGTTTCCAATCCCTGTTGTGTCTATTCTTATTAGATTAGTATTTAAATCGTATTAAATTTTTTTTTATTACTACAGAACGAATAAATGATTAAACAATGAAGATTGATATTATTAAACCTATTATTATAAAATTACAACTTTGTCAAAATTTCTCTAAGTAATGACTTAACCTTAGAAGCGTTGCAAGATTGATCACCTAATGACACAAGACAAGTTACAAACTATTGAAATAAAATTTAATCATTTATTCAAGTATGAAACACATAAAGTAAACGCATAATAGTTCCTTTTAGCAGTCGAGTAATCTAAAAATAACTCAGTCGCGTAGAATGTAAATCATCTATTATGTCAGCATTTTTCGCTGCAACGTGACTAGTACATGCAGGCCAATGTACTCGGCCAGCAGCCACACAGCTGATCTATGCCCAGTCATCATATTCGCCGATAGTTATTAATAGATTGCTACTGCATTACTTATGATTTTTAAATAACAATTAGAACTCGCAAATGCGAATAAGATTAATAAATAAAATATGATAGACGTATATCGAGTTAACGGTACATGATAAGAAAGTTGAGCGTGTAAGATTAAGGTGAGATTGTTGATAAGTTTAATGAGAATCCAGTCCTTTTTGATTCGATCATAGTGCGAACTACCGTGTCCTCCTTGAGAACAGATTGGAGATTTTTTTTCTTAAATGGTATCTCAACTTATGAAAGATTAAAGGTACACTAAGGAGTGTGACCTAATGAGATGATAGAAGTTTGTAGGGGTGCATAGAAGCACAGCCCTGAGTTAGTTATATTATTGATCATGGTCAACCGCAATGGTGTCTGTGAAATATATAGCAATTGAAGTTTATTAATGCGAATATAGAGAAATGGATATTTGGATTTGGTCAGCGTGTTTTGAGAACAGTATTAAAAATCTTTTATACCCTATTGAGTGCATTAGGTACTTTTCTCAAACAATTTTTTTTTAACGTTTGGTTAGACAGTTAGCGAAATATATTAAAAATCTTTTGCACCCTTTTGAATGCATTAGGTATATTTCTCTAGCAATATTGAGATATTAATAGGTTTTGAACGCTTAAATTAAAGCAGGATTAGGAATGCAGAATTTATTTAAAAACGTTGGGAATAATTTGGTAAATAAGGTTTAGACAAACACTGGATTGATCACCCAGTTGTGGAGAAAAATTCTTATGGACCAAAGGATTCATTTTGAATGTGTTGTAAGACGTTTGTATTGGCATGTAAGTTATAGATATTATGATGCGTGAGCGCAAGCACGGTATACAATATAAAGGTACATTGAGAGCCACATCCTTCGCTCGATCATGGTGTAAACTACGGTTCTCTGTGAGAGCTGTTGGAGACTTATGTGTCTTAAAACTGATGGCCTCAAATTAATATAGGGTGTGCGCACAACCCATACTAGACACATAGATGTCTAAGTATTATTAATTTATTGAAATATGAGTATACTCAAGTGAAAAGTTGAATATATCTAAAGCATATATGTATGTATACCGATGCGCAGTCTTTGAATGGATATATAAAATTTATGAGTATGATAATGGAACGTTTGATAGAGAGAATTATTTTGGGAGTAAAGCATGCGAAGATATATAATTATTGAGTTGAGTTAACTGAATTAGTACCGATACCTCGATATAACGCAATGAAACAAATAAATATCTAAAAATAAATAACGCAAATATGAAAAAATAAATATATGATGTAGAAATAATTTTGTAATAAAATGAATATTTTTTTATAAACATAAATAACTCATGTAAACCATCGTGCATAATATTAAATCAAATAAACTAAATTTTTAAATAATACACTAATGACACTAGAGGAATGAAGGAATTATTGTAAATTATTTTGTACAATAAAGAATAATTGTCTTGTAAAGGAATGTGAATAATTTGATTATTTTTTTTTTCTTTTCAAAGTTAAGAATAATGTATATAACAATGAGGAAACATATTATTATAAAATATTAAAAAAAGTTTTGGTAACATTATATAAATGCCGTTCTCTCATCAAATATTTAACAAAAAATTCATATTGTAAACTACATTTTCTTTGTAGTTCTCTTCTATGAGAAATTCGTTTTATATTTAAATTGTACAATGTATCCAAATTTTTTTTTCTACAATTGTAAACATTATTTTGAAAAATTGTAAACGAAGTGATATGCGTTTAAATTTTTTTTTAAGAACCCCGGTGGTGAGATGGACTTTTCGGGGGAGTTGTAGTGTATTGATAACGTTACCTTATTTCGGTGTTTAACCGTAGCGTCATGGTTTACTGCAACATAAACGCATATCGCTTAGTCAGCGCCGATACCAATATTATATATACGCTTGTTACTAATTAAAGGGCCTTGTTCGTGCAACATCACAATCGACTACGAGTCTTATTTACGGAACCCTCCGTCCTCGACCAACCACCATATCATCACATTACAATTTCAAGATTTAGCTATTGAACATCAAAACTTGATCCCGTTAAAACAAACGCAGCGGACATTTTTTGTAATATAGGAAACTGCGCTGTTCAGAATAAAGCCCTACGGCGTTGAGCTTCAAAGGACCCTAACACAACCCGCTCTAAGCAGCACATTTTCATAACGTCCGCTATACATAACGATGTGCCTCGGATATTAATTGAATGATATAACTATCTCCCTACGACATATACATTTATCGAACAAGCAGTAGCCCGTACATTCTTAATAGATCCTTCATTCCAGTCACCGCAGAGTTCATCGGCTAGCTCCGCTGCCATGGAGAAGTGTTACTGCCTGTCGGTCCGTCGCGTGTCGTACGGACGGGAGGCGAGCGGGGCGGGGGCGGGGCCGGTAGCGGGGGCGGGGGCTGCTGGCCCCGCCCACCCGACCCATCGCCTCGCTGTGCATGACCTGCGCGGCGCCTGGACCAAGCTCAACCGCGACCTCGCCTTCGCGCTCATCGACACATACATCAAGACACAGGTCAGTGCTAGTCTTACGCATTGCAGTTTGCTACTGGAAAGCATTTCTTTGGCGGCATGAAGACATCTAAGCTCAGACACTATTTCACATGGAAACAATAATTGGAGCTCTACCAGATCCAGGGGGTGGTTTTGGGATTTGGCGATGTATTCCACATGCAAAATATGTCGAAAATTCGGATATATCGATTGAAAAGTAAAACTGAAAATACAAAGTGTTTCATTCGAAATGTCAGAGTTTTCTCGCAATATATTTCGTGTCTAAATACATCTCGAGTGTCAGAAAATCGCCATACAGACCCGCTCATGTATGGAATACTGCTTTCACCTCTGGGATGGCAGGGCCCTGAAGATTCTGTGATTACCACTTCATTGTAGAGTCTTGAACGTCACAAAGTTTTAAGGATACATTTTAATTACTGTGCGTTGGAATTATTTCACCATCGCCCTCTCTTACTGTCATCTCGCAATGTCATTCTTTTCAGTCACGCAATACGCCATGTTTGACAAAATTGTTGTAGAACATGATTTGAACCAAAGCGCGGTATGTGATTCAAATTCAGAATGCTCTTCCTTCCATGTGCTTATCGGCACGCGTCGACACGTAACATGCATTAAGAAATAGATCAATACCCGTTAACTTGCAGATATAAGTGATCGTGCTACATAGTTACAACAGGCGTTGGTTTTAAGATCGCTAATCTGAAAATGCCCTGAAATAATATTGGTAATATTTACTTTAACCAACAACGATAGATGTATTGTTATGATAAAGTATATCGGTATATTTTTTTATTTTAAACTGAAAACCTATTTGTTTATCTGTACAATCATGCTTATTAGCCCAATGTTTGATATCTTTTCCTACTATTACAGCAACTGAAGAAGAATTTGTCAACCAAGGCACTGAAAGAAGAGGAGAAACCAGCTACCTCTCCGAAACACCAGCGAGAGACCGACGTTGTGTCGCCTCCACCCACGGCTTCTTCACAAGTGAGTTATTTTACTGAAAGGATAAATTGTAAGAATACTCATATCAACAATTGATCACTTATTTTTTGCACGATATAGGACTGGGGATTTTTAATTATTCAAATCAAGTCAAAAATACTTTATTTTGTAGGTACACAGGGTACACTTAAAATAGTCAGATTTTACATTTTTAAAGCTACTTCTTGTTCAAAATGCAATTTTCCCCTGAGAAGAACAACCAAGAAACTCGAGAGGTTGCTCTTTAAAAAAAGGTTTTTATATTACAAAAGGGCACAATAATATTACATTATAATAAGTATTTATTTACAAAAAAATATGTATTTATGTAGTATATCAACCAACAACACAAGTTGCTTACTGTGGAACTAGATAGCGCTGTGTGTATGTTTAAGGATATTTTATTTTATTTATTTATTTATTATTAATTGTGAAATAGCCTTGTTATGCAAACGAGCTGGTTATGTCCATGAATGTTTATCATCTAAATAATGATATTTTATAATATGATTTCTTAATAAGTTTCAGTTTTATAGTATCTTTAAATTTATTGAAAGGAAGATTTTGTATATCAACAGGAACCTTATTGAAAAAGCGTATACATAACCCTTTGAATGTATTACTGACTTTACGGAGGCGACTTTTGTGACCTGCAAGTTTATCTTTATTAATTTCTTGTATTGACATCATGTTTTCACTATTTTTCCTAAATGATGCTATATTTTTTTTACATATATTTAGATTTTCAAAAATGTACTGTGACGAAAATGTTAGAATATTAACTCTTTAAATCTTTCTCTAAATGACACTACGGGTCTCAATTGAAAAATGGCGCGAACTGCTCGTTTTTGTAAAACAAAGATTGTATTTATATCCGCGGCATTTCCCCATATCAAGATACCGTAAGACATCATGCAATGTAATTTGATATAACTAAAATATACTAATGTATTTATGTCCGATAATTGTCTCATTTTTTTGACTGCATACGTTATAGAGCTGAGCTTCAAAGCCAATTTATGGATATTGTAATTGTAAAAATACCCCATTGTATTTATAATCAAACAACGCATATTTTCACAGGTTGTGTGTCTTATGTTGTTACGCCATATTGATGGAACCCTAAGTACTACCATCAAAAGTAATTATGTATTAATCGTACTTACTGTACGTATTATGTACTACTTTACAAGCTAAATTCAACCGTATTTCTAGTGCCCTTAAGTATGAAAGTTAATTAATTCTATATGCGATTTACCATTGAACTGTTCAATGCCACATTTACTATTTTCTCAATTTAAAAAGGACGCAAGTGGTAGAAACATTTTGATTAAGTCTGATATTTACCTCGTAATAAAAACGGCACCTTAGCTTGTAAGGAAAATCGATCTACCTAAATTTGAGTGTCTGGTGAACGTGTCAATCGAAATTTTTAAAAATAAACGTTAAGAGTATAGTCGGCAACGCAATTTAGGTAGCACACTTAATTTTTTTGTGATATCGTTTAGACGGTTGGATTTTGTTCTGTTTTCTTTTACACCTATCACGTGATAAATAAATTTCAGTTAAACTCGAATAACAATTTCCCTCTAGACTATCTCCTACATTTACAAATGAAGACCAGCGACCTTAATTGCGACGTAACCAGCTGTCAGACTGCCTAACTCAATTGCTTTGGGAATTGCAATCGTTTATGACGTCAATGCACTCTCCGTCCTTGTCATATCGTAACAATGACAAGGACGTACACTGTATTGCTATAGCTTTGAGTTAGGCGGTAGAACCCCAGGCCCCATTGTAACGTATCGGAATGTTGATCGGTGGTGGGGTACAGAGCAGCGGCGGGCCGGGGTCATGCGCGGAGGGCATGCTGGCGGCGCTGGTGGCGGAGGCGGGCGGGGAGGCGCCGGTTGTGTTCAGCGACGAGCTGAGCGGCGCCGACGGGGATGCACCCCCTCCCCTCGCGCCTGCGCACCACCCGCGCCACGTGCTCGACGACGACAACGCTCACACGGCGTGCCTCAGTCAGTATAACACTACACACTACCATACTCACTGATCCCGTCAAAAGTTTGTGTGTGTGTGTGTATGTATGTATGGATATGTATGTAATAAATAAAAGGTATTTATTCACCACAATGTTAATTTAACAAGTAATTAATTGATAATAAATTAGGTCAAACTGTGATGAAAAGGTAGGGACTCAGCAGATTTGCTGATTTTCAGTAGAGTAGAGTAGAGTAGTTGCTGCCACCAAGGAATTAATTACTATTATTCCATGAATAAATTTAAACATTAACTAAAAGTAAACAAAAACAAAAATCTATATCTAAAATCAACTCAAAAACAATTGCAAGTGATAAGGTATTTGGTAAAATATCAATACTTATGTGTGAATGTGCGAGTTAATTTAATTGTTCTCAAATATGTGTATGTATGTTACCGCGTGACTTTGAACGAGGTCTAACACTACTACATGCTTAGCTATTTTTATTGAATACTGTAAACTACATTATGAAATAGGAGTACCTATTCTAACACATGAAACTGTTTTGTGTACTATACTTTTATCTCACTCGGTCTCAAACTCACTGTATATATTTTCACACTTTATGTAAAAATAATATGCGTGTCGCTAAATGGGTTAAATAAACGATTCTTATTCTTTATTCTTATTCTTACATGTGTTTCAGATCTTAAACTTTACGAACAATTAGTAATGCAATTATCCAATCTAACTAATATCATCAGAAATATTCCCTAATCCGTTGTAATGTAAAACAAATGTTGGTTTGTTTTCTTTGTTACACAAGCAAGATAACCTAAGGGTTGCCGTTTAAAAAAAAACATAATATTACAAAAGGAACAATATACTTCACCATTAATTATTGTGACATTCGAACGAACTGGTTATGTCCAATGTCCATGGACGGTTATCATCCAAATAGTATGATATTTTATAAAGATCTTTTACATTGAATGGAAGGTTTTGTATGTCTGTCATGGCCGTTGTACACGCGGCGGCGCGAAAACCGTAACACTTCTAGTAAAAGCGGGTCTCGCGGCGTTCACATCTCCGATAGAGTCGCGCGGCCAGCTTACACCGGTGGTACGGTCGTCGTGCTGTCGACTGTAGATAGTTGTTTACCGCAGTCGAGCTGGTGAACTCGCAAGTGGTGCTGAAGGGGTGCGAGACCCGCGGCTACGTGATCCTGTGCGCGGCTCGGGCCGAGGTTCGGCAGCGGGTGCGCCGCGCCCCGGCCGCGACCGCCTGGTCGGGCGCGCTCTCCGCCATGCAGTACTACGCCACCGTCAGCGCGGGCGAACGCGACCAGCTCGACGGTGAGATACACACCAGTACCATACTGTAATCGCACAGAAAAGAATAATCTCACTAATATTATAAATAAGAAAGTTGGCATGTTTGTTTGTTGTTCAATCACGGCGAAACGGATTTCGGTGAAATTTGGTATATAGGTAGAACATACTCTGTATTAAGACAGGATATTTTTTATCCCGATAAAGTGATTAGTTCCTGCGGGATAAACAAATTATTCATAATAAAGTTATTCCACGCAGGCGAAGCCGGAAAGCTAGTAATAAATAAATATTTTTGCACATACACACAGCGCCACCTAGTTCCACACTACTCGTAGTTCCATGTAACTAAGCTTGTATTATGGATACCAGATGGTTGATATACTACATAATACACACGTGTTCGTATTCATCATGCAAACAAATGCCCCTAGCGGAATTTGAACTCACGACCTAGTAAAGCAGTCAGGGTTTCTAATCACTACACCAAACAGCCGTCGTACCACGTAAAAATTTTTGAGTTCGACGATGTAATATGTACTTGTAGATATAAATTTGCCAACTTGTAACACAAGGAAATATTTTGTAAACGCATGTGACAACTATTAGCTTTTCCGCTATATTGCCGCTATGTCTAGATGGACCCATTTAGGCAGCGTGAGATATCATAAGTGATTACTTAATATTACTTTTCTTTTACACTGTCTTTATGTCACTAGATAGACAAAAAAGTTTATGGCATAAACTGGCTCACATACAAGAAAGAAATAAAAATACTGCTAGGTTGACTGGAAGAGATACCTATCTGGGATAAGTCCGCCTTTGTACAATAATTTTGTAAATTTTATAAATTACAATAAAGCGTTTACAAACAACTATATTAACAATTACTTTCTTACGAAACAAATATACAGAAAAACAACAAGAGACATACAGTTTTTAACAAATACAAACAGATGTAAACAAATATACCATAACAATTAAAATGATTGAAAATATGATATTATTAAATGAAATAAAGTAGAATTATATTATTCCGTCTACGAATGGAGCTTAGGAATACCCAGTTTTTGTTTATCTGGTAGGTACGATTTATATTGCTTTCTAAATGTATATTTTGTACTACTGTTGATTCCGGGCCACACGCATAAAGTCTAAGCCGCTCCATTCGGTTTTGCACAATTTTGACTAAATTAGACCTAATTAACGTATCATAAATATTGCTTCATTACATTTCTATAACAGATGTAGAAATAATTACTAAAATCCCCACAGAAAACATCCAATGGGTGTCGGTGGAGGAGATAGAGGAACGTTGGCAAGGCGCGGAGATTAGCACTCTGCCTGACGTGCCGCGGTTGGTGGGCAGCGGGCACTCGGCCGGCGGCGTCATCGGCCGGACCGTGGGACCCAGCGCTGACGCGGGCCTCGCACAGGTGAGCTGGATGATAGTAGATGACTTCGAGCATGTATGATGTATGTCAACCACTTTACCATGCGTGATAGTAACGTTGCATTTTTAGTTTATTAATACGCATAATGGAACGGTCGGTAAAGGTCGATTAAAAAGGACGTACGTCAATCAAGTGACTGACGTACTCAACAAAAGAGGTGCGGTCAACCACTAACCGGCGAGCGTGTCTGAAGCATTTGATGAGAGTGGAAGAATCAAAAGTAGTATGTCAGGATCGTTGCAAGTGGAAATCAATAGTTTCTGCCTACCCCAACGGGAAACTGGCGTGAAAATATGTATGCATGCAATACGCATAAAATTACATAATTTTGATGGTAGGATGGTAGTTAAAAAAAATGAAGTCAATATTGCCTAACATCTAAAGCACCACAAGTTTTCACAGATTGTATGTCTATTCATAACTAGTCTGTGTAGACTTGAATTATGGTTCTTAAATAATAAGATATCCAGTCAGCCGCTGGCAAAAGGCTTCTTCATAAAGTTTGTCTCATCAAAGAATCAAATAACAGTAAAGTTCTTTATGTGGTTACAATTAAGGCCCGTATTTCAGAATGTTGCTCTAGCGTAGATCTGCGCTAGAACATAGTTAGAAAGAGATGCCGCTATACTAGAAAAGCTGTCCCTTTTTAACTGTCCTCAAGCTTTTCTTTCTTTCTTTAATTAGTCTGGGGTCCAAGGTAGCAATAGAGTCACGTAGGGCACCGTCTACCTTCAGTAGGCGCCATGCAGAGTACCACTGTTGATCCTGGCTTACAGGAGTTACAGTGGGAGGAGAGTGGAGGTGGGATCTGTCCTCAAGCGGAGATCTCTGCTTGAGTAACATTCTGTAATACGGGCTTTAGACAGTGGCCGACTAAGTTTTGACAGGCCAGCTATACCTTATTATTTGACCATAGACAATCTGTGCAAACCTATTTACTCTAAATTTATATTCATGCGTTTAGTATCTTGTAATGTCCAGCTCCAAAGGATAGTGTCTCGATGCGCTATGGAGTTCTACTACGTGTCCCACGAGGAGGCGGAGACGACGCGCACGGCTGGCGCCAGCTGGGCGCAGCAGCAGCAACCATATGACTCATTTACCCTCATGCATCACGATCTAGATGTGTGCACCAACTCGCTGCAGGTTAGTGGCATACGTAGTATTATGGTAATGAACAAGGAGAATAGCAGGATTTTTTCCACGTCGAAGTGAAGACTAATATCCGTTGTTATTTATAGTTTCTAAATATTTCGGTATTATTTCAATGCTGGGAAAGTTGGTAATTATCCATCAGTAACAGATGCGCAGACGCACTGTCAGGTGTGAGTAGTATATTTGGGCTTATCCTTATCATTTTATGATAGTATCATTATACTATACCTTTGATCATCGTCAATCATCTCGATCCCAGCCACAATGTGCTTTAATATTAAAAAAGCGTTATCAATTTCGAAGATATTGATTGTTTGAGCAAGTACACATTTTTGGGCTATTGTGGCGAATAATGGACGTTGATACTATGATTTGTGGTCCGTATGGTGGTATAAATAATGTTCTGTTTTGCAGTACGCGATGCTACTGGACGTGGTGAACAATGTCGTTCTCCATGTAGAGCCCGAACGCCGACGCACACTGGAAAGGCGCGCGCGCATGCGGTTTCAGCTACAGCTACACCAGGACCAGGACCCCAGGCAGCTCATCCACAAGTTACAGACTCAGGTAACAAAAAAGCTAAAAGGTGTAGATTATTTGTACCGGTGTGTTCCCGTCCAATCCGGTGCAGCTTCGAGCATTTGTTTTTTCTTTTTTCATTTATTATTAGACCATTTGTTCAGCCATTTTCCAAAAATGAGGAAGTTACCAATTTGATTGAGTTTTTATGTGTGTTCCGCCGTGCCTTCGACTCACGTGAAGCAATTTCAATAATTCTTTTTTTTATTGAGACCCTTAAGGCGAGATTTGATGAAAATCTGACGTTGCACTCCAGACTAAACGGAACCATAATGAAATCGGTTTGTTTTGTATTTTTTTTTGCTGTTCAATGCCAGAGATTTTGTTTGGTTGTCAGAGATAGCTAGTCCCCCCAAATAAAATGGGGTTTACGGGTCAGTACACTTCCACTTTCGGCCTCATCTTCACTTAATAACATCAGCAGGGCTACTCTTGACTCACAATTCCAATATCCAATTACAATTTCAAGCGAAAAATCGTCAAATGGCACTCTTGAATTCGATGGTGGCGCTCCATTGGCATTAAATTGCGTGAAAATTTAGTGAACTAAATGACATTGAGATTGTTTTCCGGGATTGTAAACTGGCACTCTTGAGACGCGTTTGACAGCTATAAATTGCATTGACATTGTGTAATTATTGTGGATTATGCAATAGCGACAGAGATACTTGTTTGAAATTGAAAACTGTAAAAAAGTGAAGTGAAGTGTGTTTTTCGGTTTAAAATGGCTCGACTACTGTTACAAAATGTTATTTTGCATGAGGGATATTTAATGGACGTAAGAGAAAGACGCAATATGAGACGAATCGCTCGGTACGCCGATAGAGCGCTATCTATGAGTCCAAAGAGGCATGGAAGCTCGTGCAAATTTGGTACGACAGTTGTGGGCAGCACGTGGCTGGTATTAGATTCTGCATTTAATATCTTGGTATATTTCTTTAGTTTTTATTAAAGTTTTCATTATTACCTACAATTTTTATGTTTCATTGTGTTGTATACCTTATCCTTGTCATAAAATATTTTAAAATAAAAATTAAGGGATTTTGACTGGTATCCTCAATCACACCAAATGCTGCCTGCTGCCATTAATTACATTTTACAATAGGAAAATGGGAATAGGGAAGCTAAAAAGAATTGAGGCAGAGAAAACACTAAGTATACTAAACTTTTTACCAAGTTAAAGAGAGAACTGCGTTAGATTAGATTTAAAAAACAAACCACAAACATAAAAGTTAACACCACGAGTTATTACAAACGTATCCCTATATAGTCTGAGTTACAAACAAACAAACGTTATCTTTTGGTTTTTTGGCGAAGGGACTAAGGCATAGGTACCAACAGCCAATTTGACTTTTAAAGAAAATAATTTAATAATTCCTGAGTAAAACACATTCAATCGTTAAATAATAATAATAATAATAATAAATTCGTTTATTTCCCTCCACAATTCGTACATTACAGTATTATAGATACAATCACACTATAAAAAAATTGTGGGCGACTGATGCCTAAACTAGGCAGTAGCCTGTATTTCAGGTCATCAGGTCCTCCCCCATTACAACTTTGCAGTAGTAGGTACTTATCTATAAATGAATGTAAGTACATGGTACTCATTGGTAAACGAGAAAATGTTAGTGGCGTTAGTAATATGATATATATATATGTATTAAATGTACGTGTATATACAATATGTAAACTGTTAAGTTTGTGAGTGTGTATGGGTTTACTATTGAGTGGGCATGTGTAGGTGGCTATGTGCGTGTGTGAGTGGGGCGTGTGTGGGTGGGTAAGTGGGTGTGTGAGTGGAGTGCTTGTATGGTGGATATGGGCGTGTTTGAGTGGGTGTGAGTATTTATATGTGTCTATATACTGGTGTTGTTCGTACTTGGATGTTTACGAGGAATTTTTGCTTGAATTATATTAATTTTTTATTTTTATTTTTTATTTTTATTTTAGAGGAGTAAGAATGTCTTCTGTATCTTTATAATTTAGATTTAGTAACCAATCTGTGACCTTTCTCTTGCAACTTCGTTTAGGGAGCGAGAGCGTAGAAAGTTCTTTATTGATTTTGTTGTAAAGATAGGGACCCTGAAAGCAGTAAAATCTATTGGAGTATTGCGTTGTAAGCCGATGTTTACCATGGACAGCACGAGCTATTCGCCTCTTCTTTACAGTTGTTTGGGAGTGTGTGAAGGGCAGTTCGCCGTGTTGTTTCAGAAAAGTGAATAAAATGAAGAGCTGACGTACTGTAAGAACTTTAAACTTTTTATAGAGTTCGTCTGTGGGGAATTGATAAGGTAGGAATGCGCATACCTTTAGGATTGCTCTTTGAGTTCTTTCTAAATGAATAAGATTTGTTTTCGGAGCACCTCCCCAGGAGGTTATGCAATATAACAAGAGTGATTGACAGAGGGCAAAATATACAGACTTTAGCAAATTTATGTCAGATATATGTCTCAAGATTTTGAATACATAAATGAGCTTACGCAACCTAGCTGACAAAGCCTCAATTTGTGGCTTGAAGGACAGTGTGTTATCAAGTAGCACTCAGAGGTATTTGACAGTGGAAACTTTTTGTAGCTGCGGACAAGCACATGATTCTGCATGTTGGTTGGAGCAGCTGTGGGCAATGATATTATGAGAAGTAGGAATTTGGATATTTCTCATTGAAAATATTATATATTTGGTTTTGTCAGCGTTTAAAGTAAGCATATTTTTGGATAACCACCCAGTGACAATATTAAAACCAGATTGTGCAATCTCAAACAGTTCCTCTACAGTATCACCACTGAACAGGAGTGCGGTGTCATCTGCAAAAGTTATCACCTTACCTTGAGGAAGACTCAGCCTGCACAGTTCGTCAATGTATATAAGAAAAAGTGTCGGCCCAAGGATGCTGCCTTGGGGTACCCCATAGTGAATAGGCAACTCTGTGCTCGTGTATTTGCCAATCCTTATGTGCTGCGTGCGACCAGTTAAATAGCTTTCAAATAATTGAAGTTGGACACCTCTAACCCCAACCCTTTGAAGCTTTTGGACCAAAATTGGTACAGAGACCGTGTCAAATGCCTTTGCCAAGTCTAGGAATATGCCCAAGGTCTTCTTATTTTGGTCCATCTTGGTGACTAGGTAATCTGTGAGGAGGTGCACAGCATCTGATGTTGATTTTTGAGACCTAAATCCAAATTGGCAGGGAGAAAGTAGGTAATTGGTTTCGAGATATTTAATAAGTCCTTTGTTCATTATTTTTTCAAGTAACTTTGATAAGGAAGAATATTAGGTGATTATTGTTAAAAATTAACCTAATAGCTATTTATTTATAATCAAAATGAGATTTATTTTCATTTCTTGACAACTGTCGTACTTTCATTCGTTCTCTTTTGTAGTTTCTTTGTCTGCAAAGACAAAATTCGAACTAACTTCATGTTGTACAATACAATCCCATCACAATCGCAAGCGTATTAAAATCCCGGCAAAATTTATGTCAAGAGTACCAAACGGTAGCACGATCGGAATTGGATTAAAATTAAATTGAGATTGATATTGCGTTCAAGAGTAGACACGCAGGTAAGGTTTAGGACAAGTGCCAACCTTTTGTGCATTAAAAATATTTATTTTGCTGTTCAATTATTTTAATGTTGAATTGTTTTAATAAAGATAATTGTGTAAACGATTTGTAACAAAATAGATAAAAATAATGCTTATATTGCTTATTATAATTTTTTTCTGTAGTGACTTAAGGCTTGTCTGATATTTTACAGTTGAGGGAGTCGCTAGCGAGACTACGACGTTTGGAAAAGGAGTATTATTTGAAGAAAAGGTCCCTCTCGGGCGATGATCTCAAAAGCCTTGACAATCAGGTGCGTAGTTACCATCATGTCTCAGAACAAAGTATTCGAGTGAGTCTTTTCGGGTGACATTTCTGCCGGTGTCGAGTATGACAACAACTACAGTTGTTAAATTATTCATATATTTCATCTTCTTCAAGGTATAGTGCTTGACAGAAAAGTTTGGCTGCTTCTTGTGGGAACACGAAAGTTCAGTCATACACTTACCTTTACTTATAGACAATTTTTGACATTTGCTGCACAATATTCTGACTTTATTATTACACATCAAAACTCGAAATATACAAATTGCAGGTAATATAAATAAAAGCGCCATATTATATCATTTAGTTGTGCATGTCTCTTTAAATTATTAGTTTAGTCACTCTCATTCTTGTTTTTTATGAATATAGCATAATTTTGTGTGTAACTTTAATGCGAATAAAGTTAATTTTTATTTATCTATATAGAAATCACACAGCGTATAATTACATTTATAACCATCACTTAAAACTTCGAACCCAAATTTAAAGATTTCTAATATACAATTTCAATATTTAAGGATAGTCAGCTAACTTAGACTTTATTTTGGGTGGTGTCTTACACCGCAATATTAGTTTAGTCGAGTGCTAATAAAATAAATAAATAAAATAAATCTATCACTCGTCGAATTTGCACCCAAAAACCCCTAATCTAAAATAGTGTCGATGCATCGCAGAGCGCGTACGGTGCGGTGCGTTCGTTTGAATAGGTGGTTGTGTCAGGTGAACGAGTGTAAGGAGACGGTGTGGTCGCTGGGCGAGGAGCTGGACGCCATGGTGCGCGCGTGGCGCGAGACGCACGCGCGGGGCGCGGCCGTGGCGCCGCGGAGCCCGCACGCGCCGCCGCACCGCTACAACGAGATCTGCTTCAAGTCCGCGCGCTGGCGCCTCACCGACGCCGACGGACAGCTCGGCATCGCGGACCTCCTGCTCACCAACTTCCTGTGAGTCCCCGCTGCAACGAAAGCTACTTTCGAAACATTCCTTACTACGTTTAATCCACACACTGAGCTGTAGCCTTTTTGTATACTGCGGCACACACATGTTTCTGTACTTGTGTTTTATTGTTTTAGTTTGATTTTTGTTGTTGAGCTTGTTATGTATCTGAACGTATATACAAATAAATGCTTATATTTCTATACTTATAACTATATTACCATAGACGGAATGAAATACAATACAGTACAAGTACTCTTTATTGCGCAAAATAATTTGCAATAATTTTTGACGATAACAATAAAACACAAAAGGAATAGGAAGGAATAGGTAGTTAAATTTTTCTTAAAAGTTAAAGTTAGCCGCATTTATTGCGTGGTAAAGGACAAACCGTGGCGGTGTATTTGCTGGCAGAATGGAATATGACCATCCCGTCATTTACGCAGGTATAGAACCCTCAGGGTTGAGTCCTACTCGCACTTGGCCGGCTTTTATCTCAGTCACGGACGGCGATCAAATTGAGCTGGCATGCTCAAAAATACAATGAATTTGATTGACTAACAGGTACACGAAGACATCAAGATCCGACGACTCCGTGGAGCATCAATTGGAAGTTGGGTACGTTCGTGTCACGAACCTGCTACCCAATGAGCCATTCCCCGAGGTGCTGGTGCCGCAGGCGCCGTCGGGCCGTGCCCCACTGGCCCGCCGCGCGGCGTTGCGCGTCTTCTGCCGCGACCGACCCCCCGTTGGCGGCATCTCCGTCAAAGAACACTTCGAGGTCAACATTGTGCCTATACGGATTGGTGAGTTAACACAATTTTATTTTAGTAGCGAATGCACAGATTTCAAAACTTTAAATACGAGGCTTAGTTTTCATCTAGCAGAACTACGCTTTAACGGGATTTTATCACGCGCTATTTTACATACACATCTTGTCAAACGAAATCAATTAAAACCAGAAATCGTCATGACATACAATTAACGTATATTCTCAAGGTTGGACAGAGAAGAACTATTAAGAAACTCAAGGGTTGCTGTTTTTTAAACAAGTATTTTTAGAATTTGAATTTCGACTAAACACGAAAAAAAAAACAATAATTAGAGTGTACATCGCCGAGCTAAACTTTATCCCAAATATTCCAAACATAATTTATCATTTATCACTAACTTGAGCGGACAAGAGTGCCGATGACGCGTCGCGGATGCTCCGTGACGACTGGCAGGGTCGCCATATAGTGTATGTTGTAATCAAAATGCATGTGTAAGATTCGATGTCTGTTTATTGACAGCCAATTAATTACAGATAGTCATAATAAATATCTTCAATATTAGTTACTTAATCTCTACACCACAACTTGGATGTTCCATACATTATTAGTTTAATGCTTGAAACACCACCCAAGTTTCACCTTTCGAAATATACAGATGCACACGTAACATGGTATGAGGCAAAAGACGTATTAAACGTCCATTGGTTGCCTATTAAGATACAGTATATTGCATAAGTACTGTGTAATATACTGTGTCTTAATAGGCATATTAAGACACAGTATATTGCATAAGTACAAAGTCGCCATTTCTGTTGTTATCTAAACAAACCAAGAAAATTATCTAACCAGGTCTAACAAAGAAGTTCTTCAACACGATGCTCAAGTTCTGCTTCCCGGAGCGCGACCCCGACTCCATAGAGGAGGGTGAAGACGACGACGGCACTTTGAAGGCTGGTGCGTCCACCGCCAGCCTCGTCTCTACCGGTTCCAAGAAAACGAAGAAGAAATCCAAAGATTCCAATTCCAACTTTTATGTGAAGAGAGATAAGAAGGATAAGGATGATGTAGAGAAAATGAAGGTAAGGGCATTTTTGTGTAACCACGAGTGTTACTTTGGACACTTCTCACTGTAACTGGCACCACAGCTCTGAGCGATGCCACCGAAATAACTTAGTGGAAAAGTCTAACTTAAAATATAGAATAACTAGGGATGGCCTTAGTGCCATGTTGCATTTCATTGGCTACACTCCCATTTGCCAAGGGGGGAAGTGGGAAACCTTTTTCTTACTTACACACCCTATTTCTTTCTTTAATTAGCCTGGGGTCTAAGGTAGCAATAGAATAATGTAGGGCACCGTTTACCTTCAATAGGTGCCGTGTCGAGTACCACTGTTGATCCTGGCTTGCAGGAGTTACAGTGGGAGGGAGCGGAGGTGGGATCTGTACAACCTTTCTGTCTAAATCTTGTCTTTTCATTTTAGAAAAGACACTGGTGTTGGTTCTGGCGTGCAGTCGCTAAACTAACCGAAATCTAAAAATCTCTTTTAAATGTGCTATTTCTAATGTTCCTAAAATGTGCTATTCTGAAATACACCTATCGCTAAATTTAGAGATGGTTTACGGACGCCTAAATTGAATTGATGTACTGTATTGTCATAGTCAAAATCAGGTATCTTCACTTCGGAACAGGTTTTTTAAATGTTTATTTATCGATGATTTAATGTATCTTTACCGCATTTTATAATTTAAGTTAGCTTTTGTTTTTAACCGACTTCAAAAAAGGAGGCGGTTCTGTATTCGGGGCGTATTTGACTCCAAATTTGCCTATTTGTACAGGCTTTGGTTAATACGTTACATCGATAATGGGAAAATGGCAACATTCTTTTAAAAAAGTTCTCTTCCAAAATAATTTTAGGTTTTAGATTACAATCAAAGATGGAGATTACAATACAATGATACCATTGCTATTTAAGAGTTACTAGAATTATGTCTTACCTTAAAAAAAAATATTTAACAAAATTATAGGTTAGGCATTATTTTTCACCGCGACCTTAAACTCTAAAAGCCCAATAAATGTGGAAAAATCTACTCTCTAATTTTAAACGTGATTATTTTAGATGGTAACTAAATTTCGCTAATAATATGTCTTATATGGCGTTCTAGGATAGGTTTTGATCTCTAAAATCTAAGTTGAATTTTAAAATAAACTTCAAATTTTAGAAACATCAAAATTTTAGAGATTCGACGTAGAATAGGAAATCGGTTTAGAGCACTCTAAATTCAAATTTAAGGTTTAGAGGCTACTGCAGAATCAACACCACTATTACTTCAAAAAAGTTTATTACCTGACTGCCACAGTTAAGAAGGTAATGTTTTTCGGGTGTATGTATGTATGTAAGTATGTATGTAAATAAGTATGTATGTAAGTGGTTGTATGTATGTAAATTTATGTTGCCTCCTGTAGCATAAACGGCAAGAGGGGCATGGGGTTGTTAGATTATGGAAGCATATAAGCCGCCTGATTGTTGGTAATAATAAGATTGAGGAAATAGAGATGCTATTGTGAACTTCTTTAATAACCGCAATTAAAATATTTGTTAGGATTTGTATTTTTGTATTTGTATTTACAAACATAGAAACCCTTGAAGCGAAGATATTTTTTCACCCGATGGGATGTTTATTTGTCAACTCATATTGTTCAAGTGTTGTTACTGACCATATATAGACTTTTTAACTCAACCCACAGGAGCGCGCGGAAAAGAACAAGCTATTTATCTACATCAAGATCCCAGAGGTTCCCGTGCGGGTTTCTTACAAAGGCAGTAAAGAGAAGAACCTGGAGGACGTTCGCGATATACCGCTGGTTCTACCGACCTTGGAGTACCACAATGTGACCTGGACCTGGCTAGACCTGCTGCTGGCTACCAAGACTGATACTAGGAGGTAAGGATTCTTTTTAACTCTGTCTCGAAATTTCGCGATAAAATGTTAGATTTCGCCGCTAAGCTATTTACTATTTATAAAATGTACTAGATATCGCTCTATAAATGAAAAAGCAAAACCCTCAGCGCGAATGTTCGTTATACAGGGCGTCCCAAAGTTATGGGACATGAAGGGGAAGTACCTTAAATATTGTAGATAGTGAATTTTGCTCAAAGAAGACTTTATGTTATTTTTAAAAGTTAGTAATTCTGCATTCATAGATTTTCTAAAAATTATTTGCTTCGGCTGGGAATCGAACCGACTCAAATGTGAAAAAAAAAACACCCTACTTTTATGATGCCAATCGAAAGAATAGCTAAAAAATAATAACTCTGCCTAAGTAACATAGTATTTTAAAAGAAAGGAACAACATAAAATGATTGAGTCAAATTTCAAGAAAGTTATTTATTGCCGACGACGTTCGAAAAGTAGCGATATTATCATTCCAAAGATAGCATTGATTATTCGTAAATAAGTACCCACTTCATAAAATAGGTACTAACATAGTTTTCCTTATTATAAGTGCACGTGTAGATGAAATGATAAAACTTACACCCCGGACCTCACACCATTAGATTTCTTCTTTTGGGGATACGTGAAAGATATGCTATACAAAAAGCGATACGAGAACGTAGGCGAGTTGCAAACAGAATTGTGCCATATCACATCGAGTGTTCACCATAAAATGATTAGAAAATCAACAGGCAGCGGGCTCATTAAAAGATTGGCGATTTGCGTAAGACAAGAGGGATCACATTTTGAGCATTTAATTAAATAATTTACAAAAAAATACCTACTTAATTGACTACGGCAGTTTCATGTATGTTTTTTATTTGATTAAAATGATTAATTTCACGTTGTTCCTTTCTTTTAAAATACTATGTTACTTAGGCAGAGTTATTATTTTTTAGCTATTCTTTCGATTGGCATCATAAAAGTAGGGTGTTTTTTTTTTCACATTTGAGTCGGTTCGATTCCCAGCCGAAGCAAATAATTTTTAGAAAATCTATGAATGCAGAATTACTAACTTTTAAAAATAACATAAAGTCTTCTTTGAGCAAAATTCACTATCTACGATATTTAAGGTACTTCCCCTTCATGTCCCATAACTTTGGGACGCCCTGTATATGACGTACGGGTGGAAATTCTCTTCGTGCCTTGTAGCCCAAGGATGGATTGGCGTGGTCGTGCAATAAAAGCACATTTACAGAAATTCATCCTATAGAATACTGACCTTACAACGGTGTTAGAGGGAGGCTCGCAATTAGCAACCATCGCATCGTTACCTAAGAGTCTTTTGACCGGTCGCTCTATTGAGTCGAGGACAGCTAGTTAGTACTTGGCCGAGCCATTGTATGGCGCTTCTGTGTGGAGCATACAAAATTAATATTTTTAATATTTCCAAGGCGTAGAATAAAGGTTATTCCGTTGACACACTTCTCACGGATCCGATACTGTTTGTACTCAATTTATGTATCAATGCAAAATTTATGTATTGCCTTTTTGTACAATAAAGCGTTTACAAACAAACAAACAAACTGTTTTTGTTGTATAATTACGGTTTTCTCGCTCTCGCACTCACCAGCTTTAAATAGTATATATTGAGTTATGAAATAGCTCATGAGAAGATTGGAAGAAGTTAGAAATGTTAAGTGTCTACAAGAGTAGTAATAGTGGCCAATTTCGAAATGCAAGCGTGGAAATGCTATAATATTGGACGCCTTTTGGTTTTGTACACTCGGAACGTCCTGATTCATTAGAAGATAGGATTTACAGAGTATTTTATTATCTAATGATGAATTTGACAATGAACTAAATTGGCCTTTAATGTAGAGCACCAAGTTTCGTTGTATTCATAATCTGTGTGAAAATATTTAGCATACATTTCACAAAATCAACATCGTTAGACTTAGTTTGAGGGATTTGAGCTTACTGTGATCATTACTCATTACATTTACACTGATTGCTAATGATACCTTGCATCGTTTTATTTTACGTTGACGTATCACGTCATCAAGAAAGGTTTTCCATTATATTCTAAATTATATATAAGCTATACAGGATGGAAACCATAACGCTATATCTCCTTAACTACCTAAGATTATCCAAAAATTACAAATTGATTCCACTATTAGGTTTAAAATTCCTGCGACGTGTTACCGCGGCGGACGCACAATAAGAACGCGAGAGTAATTCAGACTCTCATTTCATGGGAGACGCGCTAACTGTTAACTAGCTAGTGGACACTGGTTTGATACGAATCTATCAGCTCTTCCAACGCCTGCTTGGTGGATCTACGCCCTCTGAGAGAATGTTACGTTCCTACTGCTAGGCCATAGCTTTGTCAGAGCCCTCTCCTATCGAGAGGATGCACATAAGGTTGTTAAATATTAAAAGGTATAATGCTTGTGTGCTCCATGTAGGGAGATCCTCTCGCAGACGATCCGGCAGAAGTTGCAGCTGCACCGTCGTGCCGCAGCCGCGCCCGAGCCGCAAGAGGAGGACAAGGCCAGGCTCCTGCTGGGAGAGAGGACGGTCAGTTTAGGTTTTTCTTTTTCCTACTAATGGCACCTGTCAGTTTCTTATAAACGACATTTTTGCCTCTGTTGAGTGCAATAATAGCTCCAGAGAGTAGATTATTCTCCCATGCTTTGTCGATGTTCGTTCAGTAAGGTGACAGTGCCGTACTGGATTTTAGGCACACGAAAGCTCAGTTATACATTCACACATTCTGTGTACACAATAACTAACTCGTTTTATACTAAAACTCGAAATATAGAAAATGCGGGAAAAATTTTAGATACATAAATACGAATCTTAACGATCTTTTTCAGAAAACTCCAGCAAAGAACCAGACATATGCTTAATACATAATGTTCCTTTTAGGTGGCAGAGAACAAGCCGCAGAAAAAGAGCACGCAGGGAGTATTCAAGTTTTCCAAATCATAGCCTAAGGTGAATTAGGGTGGTTATCAATTTATCGAAAATATATATCGAGACTGAAAGTGAAATATCGATAGAGATTAAGTAAAATGTTATAGATCCAAAGCTGTTTAAATTCATGCGTTCAATTATATCATTGTGAATTATTCAAACTGGTTTAGCACTAAGCATGTTACGAAACTGATGTTTACTTTTCATTTTTGGATTATTGGTGTGCAAGATATTATTGTTGGTATCTCATAATTTTAAGGGTGAGTGGGACTTGTGAACGCATGGGCTCATAATGCGGCATTACGAAACTAATTTATATGAAATGCTATGAGTCTATTTTCACGCAATGTTTATTAAAATTTAACGAATACTTGTTATGTTAATCATTTTTAATAAAACTATCACGTATATAAATTTTAATATGTATGGTTGATCATCGAAAAATGATAATGACTGATGTGATGAACGACCCTTGTCAGTGGTCATATTTCATGGTGATAGCCCCTGCATCGACAAGCAGGTTAAATATAGAGTGAAATAGACTTACTAACGCGAAGTTCAAGTACATATTTCACCGTGAAACATCAACTTCAGGCTGTCATTACACTATGTTAATGTAGGCAGCCTGCAACACGGCAAGCTACAGTGTGACGGTGGCTGGATAGGTGGTTTTTTATATTATCATTCTATTATATGGCAGTGCATGCTAAGACTGGTTACTAATATGGAGCAAATCTCAATTGTACATAGAAATATTTATTTGTATGTATAATAATAAACAGAACAAAATATTGATTGATATTTTTCATAATATTATTAAACAATATTTTTATTTTACTCTGAGTTTGTACAGTACCTTTCTTCATATCATTTTGTTTTTGGGAAAACACGATAAATTTTGTCATTTTCTTTTTTGAAAACGCGACTAAGAAGTTGACGCACTCGCACTTGACCGGTTTTGTTTTGTGTTTATCAGTTATTAGTGTTGACAGCGACCTCTGGGGAGGTTTATGTTCAGCAGTGGATTAGATACAAGCAGATAATGATGACGATGTGATGATGAATGAATTGTGACGTATCGCTGTATTTTCCACACCCACCGCCATTTTTTAAATTAGTCTATTGCCCTCCTCATACAAAATGTGCCGATCAGCTGACCCCTTTTTGTATGGGGTTATCAAATTTTATTTTGCTATTTCAATATTGTTTTCATAGTAAAATTTCTCTGCAAGCACTTAATACGCATAGTTAAGAATAAGAACAATTTATTATGAATGCCAAAAATCTGCTTTGCACTGTTCAATTGTGCACATTACCTCGTTCTAATGTAGACATAATCTAAAAATGACGGATGGCAAGTTTTATCGACGACGCCATAGTAATTAGGTTAATTCAAATCCTCAGTTTTGTTGAACATACGGTCATTTTAAAGGAAAACGTTGAGAAACGTTGTTTAGTGATGTTTCTTACCGAGAAAAGGTAGACTGGATTATTTACAATACCGATTTAGTGTCTCTTCTGTATGCCATATTTTTTATGATTAATTGGGTATGCCTTAGACCTGATGGAACATGACGATGTGGCCGATGATTAAGCACGATGTTTTCCCTTTATGTGCTGCCTAGTGCTGCAACGGCTTCCGTGTTTATTTCCTATCTTTAACTCTTCTTATCTTATATGAATGAAGTCAAATCAATTGCTTTTCTACTACGAGTTGTCTTTAGAAGATATGAAAAAGAAAATACAAATTGTTTATTATTCCCACAGCTTGTAAATAATTTCGGATTTACGACCCTAAAAATAATTGACAATCTATCCGTCTGACACTTTGTACGTGTATACGACCATTATTTACAATATAATTTTCATTGTGAACCAATTTTCTTAAAATACATTCGGTTGTGTGACGTATTTCTGATTAAGATAATAAAACTGGATAAAAAAATAAAAGTTTGTGTTGTTTCCGACTGAGTTAAGGTGTAGTTACTTATTATTAATTACTTACATATACCTACTCGCTTTTTGGAATTGATAAAGTTGTCATGTTTTCCCAAAACAATACAGTATAATGTACTTAATAACAATTTGCAATCGTCGGCTTTGTGCAAGTCGTCAATAAGTCACAAAACAAAGATGAAGTGATAGCATTTCACGTTTTTTCAATTATATGTATCTTTAAAAAAGAGAATATTAATTATGAAACTTTGACTAGGCGACGGCATCAGTGCTATTTGAATGCGACTTTGCGTTTCTGTTTTTAAAGGTGTTTTGAATGTACGTTTTTATGTAATTGTCATGAAATTCAGATATATTACCTACTTCCATAAAGTACATATTATTATACTTATAGCATACGACTTGAACCAAAAAACCCCTGTGAGAATGTGAAAATGGTTCAGAAAAAAATCAGTATTCCTATGTATTGTAAGTGAAGTTTTATAACGTTATTTTTATATTATAGTGATTTATGTCAATTTGTTAATTAAATGTTATAAAATGATAACGAGATGTGGTTTCAATTTCTATCTGTTTGTGATCGGCTGGGTGGGTACCACCCTCTTACTTATTTCAGCCGTCAAGCATCAAATAAGAGAAACAGTGAAATTACAGCTTAAGAGGCATCCGTCTTTTTCTTCGGGGTGACAACCAATCAGTGACCTCTGTATAGTGCTTGAACGTATCGACCTTGGGTTCTATTAGTAATTTCATCGATATAGTCCTCGGTGACGATCAGGGGTTCTATTACATAATTTCATCGTTATCGTCTTACATGTGATTGGTTGGCTCATCGCTCGCTCGGCAATTTAATGGTTTCTCATTGGTCAACGTAATCGATGACGATACCGACGAAGTTACGTAATGAGGACACTGATATATGATTGGTTAACTTTTTGTTCGCTCGGCAATTTGACGGTTTGCCATTGGTCAACATTATCGATAATGATACCGATGAATTTACATAATTTAAAGGCTTGTCTGCACGCAACGAGCTATGGTGAGGGCATTAAAACAGGAATGAAGAAATCTAAAGACGAGCGAAAGTCACCGACGGATTAGTAAGTTGAAGTGGCAGTGGACAGAGCTCATAGCTTGAAGAACTGATGGCCGGTGGGGCTTTCAAGTTCCCGAGTGGAGACCACGCACCGGCAACAAAGTGGACGGACGGCCTAAAAAAGGTCGCGGGAAGTCGTTGGATGCATGGAACCGGTCGCTTTGAAATCTATTGGGGAGGCTTATGTTCAGCAGTGGTCGTCCTGTGGCTAATGAAGATGATGAAGGGCTTATCTGTGTGAGGTTACATAATCATTGGTGATATGGGTACTTCCCACCAGATGAGTTGCTTGCTCGCTTGTCATGAAAGTGAAATTTTAACCAACCAAATCTTGAAAAATTATGCGATAATTTCTGCATTTTTGTAATTAAAATTGGTAGGGTCTACTTGCCGTGAATGTAGAGATGTACCTATTACAAACTGTATTTATTGATTTGTAATTTGTATGAAAACAAACCCGTCTCTTCCCGAGGGTTCCGTAAAAGGCGATTAATGGATCGGCACACCAGCAACAACGGCGGAACAGCAAAGACAAGTGATGGGCAACAGCGTCATTGGTATGGAACTCCCAAAATATCATATCTGTGATTGCTATGCCAAATTACCTGTGAGCGTCGCGATTAGGGTAAATTATCTCAAAGTGATGCAAATCCAGCAATCCACTTTTATATAAAACATCCTATAGAAGTAGCATCAACAGATGGTACCTACTAAATTGTGGACGGCTTGAAGGATTGACTTCACAACACTGTTTCTTCACAACATTGTCATGCGATTCCGAAAACTACGCACGCACAAAAATATAACGTCTCCATTCAACAGCCATAATATAGTCATGTTACCGAGAAAATCGCGGGAAAACTCATTCCCGGCTATTTTCTGCGGTATTACCTCACCGCGGCCTTGCGTGCGATGCCATCCACCAGTTTACCGCCAGCCGTCGCGCGGAGAGCACGTGTGTCACTTCGCGACTCTACGGTCTCTTACGACTCCGAACTCGTAATCGAACGAAACATGAGGACAAATTATGTAATTTAAAAAATATATATAGTGCCATACATATTTATTTGTGAAGTGTGAAGATTTATTATGACGATGGCGTTGTTTTTGAGTGTGTTTGTGTGCGCGTGCGCAGGTACTCTAGGGTTCAACGTGGACATACCCTCAAGGGTGGTTTATAAGGGTAACCACCAGTCGATGTTTGGATTTACAGTTCAATCTCACATTGATGGCGATAGGAAGATGTAAGTATTTTTTAAGTAAATATTCTCGAATTTCAGTCGCTAATCTTAGCGTTGAATGGAGCTGTTTTATGGATTTTCCGCGCTATTTGTTCAGCTGAAAAACATAAGGAAACTATGGTTTTACGCTGGATCATGTAAAACAATACATACTCTACATTCGTCTTTGCATATACAATATTTTAAGTGAAGTTTTTAGTTGAAATTATTTTCATTATGTTGTGTACACTTAATGTTATGTAGAATTTATCATCAGCTTGATTGAGCCCACTGTTGGACATAGACCACAGGTTAATAACAACATTATTTTTTTTATTATAATACTAAGAATATTAGGTTGGTGTTTGCTTTATAAAATATTAAATTCGCAAAATATTTATATACTTAATGAAAACGGACACAGTGACGAAAATGACGATAAAGAGTAGTAAGTAGTTTACAGGCATCAGGTAATTATGTAAAGTCTCGTTAATGGTAGCGTAGAGTCCATCTACGTACATACTTGGTTAGAGCTCTACGCGTTGCTAAGTAGGTAGGTACTTGAATTATTTATTCTTCCTAAAATTTTCTTATGGAGTTTATTGTCATATTTATTTGTATAGGTAGTATTCATTATTGATGTAAAATTATGAGAAGATGCAGGTTAGAATCAGGAATTCAATTAAAAATGCCATTAAATATTCAAGATATTTTACTGAAAGAAGACATCATTTTATTTTTAATAATAAGTATAACTGCATTCAGAGATTTTTTTTAAATCGCCGGCTTCTACCGGAATACGAGGCCGCCAAATGTGAAAAAAAAATACAAGTATTTTATGATAACCGTCGAAAGGGTTTTATTTTTTCCTAAATAACATAGCATTTTAAAAGAAAGGCAGATCATAAATTTTCACATTTTATTTAAAATTTTGTTCAGGAAAATTTCCTCTGACTCTGCCGTTCGTCCAATGACTAACATTATCATTTCAAAGTATTTACCTACTAACGAGTAGCTACCCATTTATGAATACAAGATTTCCTTATTATAAGTACTTGATAAAAATAATAAAGCGATTCACAAACTGTAGTAGGTATTTATATGCATTTCATTGTGAGCTCGCAATTACAATGCGGCCGGCTCATAGTAGTAAAAAAATAATTCGAACATTTGATAAATTATTTTTTTTTCTTGCACCGCTCGTTTTTATTGTAGTTCGTATTTAATTATTTTAAATAAAATGTGAAATTCCATGATATTCCTTTCATTTAAGATGCTACGTTATTTAGGAAAAAAATATTTTTATGATTAATCCTTTCGCCGGTTGTCACAAAATACATGTGTTTTTTTTTTCACGTTTGGCGGGTTTGATTCGAAAATTGCAGGAATTAAAAGAAAAATGTAGCAATACGACTTTAATACCTACTGCATCAATCTCCATTGTAAAATCTTGTTCAAACTAGTCCATCTGAGTCAGACACAACATCATATCAACACATACAGTAGGTAGGTACTAAACAAATCACTATTCTTTCATCGGAAGCTTTGCCCAGTCAGACAAATACAACTTGAAATCGTAGGCCATATTTTCTTTAACTAAGTTACCTAGGAGCCCCCGTTCTAAGCGTTATAGGTACATAGTTTTAAAAGGTGACTAAGGAACGGACGAATGCGGAAAATTCATATAAATTAATTTCTCATACAAATTTTTAAAAGGAAATGATTAGAAGACATTTTGCTACATTACTAATAGTGTATTTGTTTCTTGTGAAACGCGTTACAAATCTCAAAATAACCCTATACTGTTATAATTCAGTATATATAACATCTTTGACTGACAATATTTTAAACATGATATTAAAGTAACGAGGACTTAACCTCTATCTTTATTGAAAAATCTCACGAAAGTTGTTCTAGTATTTTAAAAATGAGCATATACTATACTCGCGATGATAAAGAAAATTTCTTTAACGCAAATTTCGTACGACCACTTACCAAACGCCACACCGGATGCCGTCCAGCCTGACTCTAGGTCTAGGAATTTATATGTAACTATCCTTGCTTTACCAGACAGACTTCTGACCACGTTATAGCAAAGTTGCTAATTTTCGCATCGGTTCGAATTAGACTCCGAGCGATGATGTCATAGTCTGCTGCGATAAAATACTCTAGTATAACCGAGGTGTTTGTTTAAGACGTGAACCAAACATTCTTTGAATATCTAATTTATCTGTAGATAATTAAAACATAATGGTCCCCTACTAGTTTACGTTCTTGTCAATGACCTTCGCTGTAGGTAATAACCGTTTATTTTCCAAAAAATAATACACGCGGAGTAACTATATGGGGCGCATTTTGATTACCATTCAAATGTTATAGATACGAGCACCTACCTACTTAATAACACTTTTTTGGTGAAACGAATTCCTTTAAATATGAAAGAATGTAGTTCAGAATCGAGATACTGCATTTTTGAACTCAAAATTAGAATATGAAGAGTTAATATTTCATTTCAAATACTTATAAAACAGATCAACCCCTTTTCACACAACACTTCAGCAGTCCACTGCTGGACATAAGCGTCTCCCATATGGCACAATTAGCATTCGCGTGGGAGGATTATGATCGCAGTTTTTTTTGAAACTTCACACATCTAGCGCTTCTAAACTTATATAAAGTCAATAATCCAACCAATCTTTCCATCATGATTTTTTCCGGTTCAAGCGCTTGCACTTCTGCTGCGACCATTTGCTTTGCACTTGATCTCAATCATGCCTGATGTTAAGTGAAGATGAGGCTGAAGGTGGAAGCGTGCTCACCCGGAATTGATTGGTTATCTCATCTCCAACAACCGGAACACAACAACAACGTACATAGGCCTCTCGCCCTCTCCTCGCCACTCGTTTTCTAGAGCGACTGGTTGGAACCGGCCAGCATCTAGTGACTTTCCGGAACCCAGTATTGAACACCCGAATCGAATCCGCGACCTCTGATTCATAAACCCTATTGTTTACACTATACTATACATATAGAACGATCACTATGCAATTGTGAGTAGCGCGCGGAGAGTTGTCTTTAATTCGAGCACTGCACTATCTTATTGCACTGATAACGTCATTCAACAGTGTTGTTATAGCAATTACTCTCGATTATGTAAAACGTAATTACGGAGTTTAAGTGGGTGACTAACGACTATGTAGTTTGCAATTATCTAATGAGAGAACAGGTGCTCTAGCGAATAAAGTTATTTGTCAAACGATAAAAGTTATCATCAATAGCCTACTCCCCGCCGTTGGGGTATAGGTGAGTGAGTATGGGCCGTAATCCGACATATGTGAAGCTAGAATACACAAAGTGGAATTCAGCAATTTTGACAATGTCAAAAAACTGTGCTGAAATAGAGCCAAATAGTGTCCAAAGCAAAAAACACGTGGCACTGTAGTTTAAGAGTTATTCAATATTTTCATTCGTCATTCGGCTCAGAGCTGATTGTGATTTTGACCAGCAGTGGTATTCTGTAGGCATGTTGATGACGATTTTTTATATGAATATAGTCGTTTCTTTTGCATAGATCCAGTGCATGACATGCATTTAGCACTCGTTGGCAGTTCCTTCTTTGTTTAGGCGTTATTTAGTAATGCTCACATGCTAATGCGCCTTTTTATATAAACAAGTATGCGCTGACAATTGGTTATAATGATCATTTTAGAAGTAGTAGAAATTTTGTATACGACTGTGTTTCCGATTCATATGTTTGCTTTTAATTTTTTCTTCGTACACCATTTATTTATCTTTGACACCCATCCACCCCCATAAACAATAGGACGCAAAATTCGAATTTGGAACCGGAAACCCCGGCCGCGCGTCACATGCGTTACACATGCGCGGACGCAGACCGCCGACCGCCCTTTTTAGCTTTTTTTTCTCTATTTTTTACTTAATTTACTCGTGAACGGGGCTATTTCTGTTGTTAGGGTGCCATACCCGCTTCCCTGGTGATTTATAGAGTTCCACTATTATAAAAAGCGCACGGACCCTCACACTCCCCACTTGGGTTCCGCGAATAATCATATTTTAACATTTATTTACTTTTTACATAATTTGCCTAACAATTAGGTTTTAGTATCTAAATAAATACAAAAAGGTTCATCTCAAAATTCACAAAATTAATTAACAAATTAAAAGTTTATTAGAACTAGGACAAAGATAGCAACTTTATTACGTGTGAAGTATTTCATTTATCTCTGGTATTACTTGTTAGCTCATAGACTCATACTACTCTGGGCTGAGAATCCCATCTCGGATAAGGACGTAAAAGCGGGCTTCGGATAATCAGACTTCATTTAAGGTAAGTTCGTCTCTCAGGGACAAAAGCCGCCTCTCGACCTACAATAATAAAACTTATCTTGTGTCGTGTACGGTGTCACTAAACGTGTTAACTAAAAATATCAACGAGAATTAGGTCAAATATTTCAATTTCTTTAGCAGATGTCGATGCACTCTTATGTTACCTTGTTTACCGACCGATCCACTACAGTGGATAGTGACTCTATCAGCGAAACCAACGGTTGCGGGTTCAAATCCCGCGACGGGTAAATGTTTGTGTGATGAATATGAACATTTATTCCTGAGTCATGGATGTTTATATAAATATTTATTTATGTTTATCCATTATCTAGTATCCATAGTACAAGCTTTGCTTAGTTTGGGACTAGATGATTGGTGTAAGTGTCCGAAATATTTATTTATTATTATTGATTTATTTATATTTAGTTGCCTATAATTTTGAAAATGTTACTAATTGCCATATAACGATGAATTTTCTCGACTGACATTTACAGTTGTCTAAATATTTACGAATTATTGTGAAAGAGCCTGTTAGGTTAACTAAAATAAAACAGCCATATTTCTCTTACCACTTATTCATAGAATAAATTCCTTTATCGAGGTGTTCCACGGAACCCAACTTTTCCTAAATGTTCGAATGTCATTATGGTATGTCGGTTCTGCCAACAAGTGGGTCTTTATCCTAATGGTGAAGATAAGTGATGACTGCAGCGCAGCTGTGGTTAGATACTGGGCTTTATTGATAGTTTATTGATGCCTCAAATGTTCTGTGAGATGATTCCATGGCATATGTGGGGTATCTACAGCAAACAAATGTAGAGTCAAATAATTTATCTGCATGATACAAATTAGAAGCCATACATTTTTAATTAAATTTTCTATAAGGAGAACCTGATTTAGCATGAATTTTCAGTGTTATAATGTAGTAGGTTCAGTGATATAAGCTACGAGCCTCCCGCAGCTCCGCCCGCCATGAATCACTTTAGTTTAAATCAAAATCGGGTAGGTATCCTTTATTTGAATCCAGGGTATATTAAACATCCAAACCCGTTAAGGCGTTATTATTGAGGTACAATAATTCCCAATAGTTGCAACTATCCTCTTGGGCCCCACCTTGGACACACTCCTAGGGACTTTCATATAGAGCTAATTTCTATACGCTCTTTGTTAACATTGTTATTGTTAGCTGCTATGTCTAATCAGAATGTTTTTTTTTATGCACGACGGGTTCGTACTTCACCTCAATCACACCTGATGTTAAGTGAAGATGAGGTCGAATGAATGTATCTGCGAATACGTTTTAAAGGCTTTGTCGACTTTCACTTTATCTGTGGTATTTCCGGCATTCATTTCGTTTATATATGTAATTTTGTTTATATCTGTGTAATTTGTTTATCCCGCGGGAGCTACTATAAATTGAGCTAAATTTGCGATAAAGGTCGTGACGTTATATACTCGTATGTATGTAACTATGAAGTAAAGGTAGTAAAGTAGGTACGTAAAGAAAGAAACAGTAAATGCTTAACCACATTTAAATTTTTAAGCAATATGTATCTTCTAAAATATACTTCATTCGCCACATATCTAATCGCGCATGTAAAAAATGCGTTATCTTACATTCACTAATGAATCGCTGTCGCATGCAGTGCGCCTGCGCAGATAACCCCTGAACTGCATTTATCTTCTATCTATCGCGACATGTTGGCGGCGAGAGTTCAAAATAATGCATTTTTTACATGAGAATAAATTTGTGCCATAGGATATTATAACTACAATTAATAAAGTTTTTATTGTGCAAAAATTCAAGAAAACACTTGATAAATATAATTTCAAAATTGTACCAACATGAGGTCTTATCGCTATAAAACGATTCAGACCAGACAACCTTTCGATTTCTACCAGATAAACTACATTAATAGTTATATGTGGCAAAATATTCAGGTATCTATCGTACAGGTACTTACTGTGAGTAATTTTTTTAAAGTCTATCTCTTCTTCTAATCATTGGGTTATTAGTTCAAATATCCTCATATTATGCTGGCATAGACATTTATTGATAGTCATGTCTAATGACGCTTCTTTAAATCCTCCTAATGTTAAACTGACTTTATCCTTTTCGTATTATTCCAGAATAAAAGAGAGATAGCCCCGTTTTAAAATGAGTTTTAGGTTAGAAAAGTGTAATCTCTCGCAATCGGATTTCCCATCCTTCGCTGGTTATGTATCTTCAGTGTTGTATCACATCTTTTTAACAGCCACGGGAAATAATTGTTTGGCCCAAATATAGCCATGCAGCAACTATACCTATATCAAAGTACTTTGGATGAGTACGTACTGTCTGCACAAAGTACACTTGTTAGATTGTTGTTTTGATGTTGCCGTCGTTTCCATGTAACGAAACAACGAGATTGTTATGCTTTACAGCTAAACTCGTTTGTATGCGGGCTTTAAGTTGTAGATGCCAAATTTCATACGAACATTACGACGCAAATCGCGACATAGGAAAGGCTTATGTCCAGTAATGAACTTTTATTATATTTTATTTCTCACAGTTTATTTTTGCTGCTACAAATTGGAATACCGCAGTAATGTTTTATGTGCAGCGAAACACAACTTTTGTGTTTGTGAAATTATCGCATGTTATTTGACGACCGATTGGTGTAGTGGATAGTGACCCTGTCTGTGAAACCAACGGTTACGGGTTCGAATCCCGCAAGGGGTAAATGTTTGAGTGATGAATACGAACTTTTATTTCCGAATCATGAGGTTTATATTAAATATTTATGTTTGGTAAAAGTCTTGCTTAGTTTGGGATTATATGATTGGTGTAAGTGTCCGAAATATTTATTTCTTTGTTTATTTATAAGATACTCTCTTGTTCTTTCAGTATAAACCTATGGTTTTATGTGAGAATGAAGAAATATACAGATACTGAACATACAAGTCAAGCCTTTGTAGAGTGCCAGAATTTACGAGTATTCATTATAGACTTAAAAATAGTAGTAGACCAAATGATTATGCTAAAGTTGATGCGTACTCCATGCAGCAATGTCATTCACGAGACTATGCTTGTTCCCAAACAAATTACGAAGTATTCGAAGTATTAATAAATTTGTAATTTGAAACCTCCTTGTCGCAAATACGTTTATGAAAAGAATGTTTATAACATGTGTATAATATTATGTAACAATCTGCCTGACGAAATAAAATTTGATAATGACAAAATGTTTAAAATTCGATTGATACAATGGCTTCAGGCAAAGTGTTTCTATGATATTAAGGAATATTTAAATTATAAGAATGCTATGTAAAGTGTCACAAATCATATTTTGCACATCTGCATGCAGATTGAATACATGATTCCTAAAATTCTTATCAGACCTTGTAAACTGTATTCTGGCAAATAAATAATTTCTTTCTTTCTTTCTTTCTTTGATAAACTGCACGATTAGCACCCATTTCTAACCACTTTCTCATACGTCAAAGCCTAAACGCGGGTAATACTTTTGTGTGGAATCGGGCTACGCTATTTAATTCTTATGTTCGGTCTACTATTTATACGTCTGTGGTATTCATCAACTTTTGTTGCCAGCCGTACAAATAGTTGGTGTTTATACAGTAAAACTGAGTGCGCCCTCGACACAGTTTAGTACAGAGCACACAAATAAATACATATATGCGGCGCGTGCGCGTGTTCAAATCGAAGGTGAAAGTTAGACCCCGCTTTTCTTTGGGAAAACTTAAATGTGACTTTGTATTTATCTTTAGCCTCGGTCGCCCTGTTGATAGGTCGTCCGACTTCCAAATGCGGATATGGTTTAAGTCTGCCACAGGAAAATTATTATGAGGAAACTTCAATCACATCAATCTGTCAAAGACGAAATTCAGACAGATCCAAAGTGGTGGATTACTAGCCTGTGAGGGAAAAGCAGTTCTTTCAGCTCTCTAATATGTAACTAGCTATGATAGCTTTGTGACCTTGAGGAGCAGGTCTTGATACTTATAAGTTACCGTATCTCACTGGTAATGAATGAAGGATGATGAAACCAATATTCGTCTTCCATCCTACTGGGTACTCTATCAGATGCTTCAGTTTTTTTTAAATTGTGGGAATATTAGCAACTAGCTTTCCGCCCGCGGTTTCGCCTGCGTGGAATAGCTTTATCGCGGAAGTGTTTAATTGGTTTATCCCGCGGGAACTACTCACTTTATCCGGATAAAAGTATCCTATGTCTTAATCCAGGGTATATTCTACCTATGTACCAAATTTCATCCAAATCAGTTCAGCCGTTTCTCCGTGATTAAGCAATAAACAAACATCCAAACTGTCACAATTATAATATTAGCAATTACAGCAAATCATCATTATGATAATCAGCCACAGGACATCCACTGCTGAACATATGTCCAAAGATTTTCAGAGCCACCAATTGGAAGTGACCTGCTTCCAGCCACTTCCGGCGATCTTCGTCAGATCGTTGGTCCACCTTGAAGGTGGACGTCCCACGCTGAGCTATAACAACAATTACTTACAATAAATACTAACGTGGTTTCTAATCGCGTTTGCTCATCTGTACTATAGTCTCTGTAGAGTTTATGCTTAGTTTTACAAATGGCAATTTTGATTTCCTATCTATCCACATAAGTTTTAGGAACGAAAGCCAGCTCAGTATGGTCGTAAGCTTATCAATATGCTAAATGGTCAATGGTACCGATTTATCGTACAATTTATTATATTTACCTTTCTTATACGAACTCCGGGATTAAACAGTCTCATGAATGTTCGCTGCATTACCTTCCTTATTGCCATTTATGTCTTCGATGATGTCGACATAACAACACGAGAGACATGCCACAATGGTTAACGTATAAGTAACATCGTCGTGAGGTCGCATCGTCTGCTGCTCGCGCATGCGCCGTAGAACGAGGTCACGGAGACTGCGCCCGCGCGGGTCGCGCGATGAATTAGTTGCGGCGCCTAGGAAGCGTATGAATTGAGAACTGTCATTGACATATTACTCTTTATTATAATATGTAGATTGGTATCATGTATGTACATCATCCGTCATTCATCACTACCGTTATTTTATATGCGCTTTTCTATCGTAATCTTTTGTCGCAATCAAAAAATTACATAAATTGAAATTTTATATATCTTATATTCTCGAGGGCTTTTTAAATTTCCAATTTGTAGTTATTTAAAAAAAAACTTTTCAAAAATGGATGAGAGTAAGAGATGGTTGTACAATATAAATACCTACTTACCTACAATTGAATGGCAACGCTTGAACAAAGAAACGGCATAAATAAAAACAGGAATTAGAAATCAAGAGAAGATCGGGCTTAATAAACGACCTTTAATTGTACCAAGCAGTGAGCTAAAATCGGTTGATGGTGACTTGATGAATGACTCAGTGGTGACCACTAAGCTATGCGTAACGTGAAGCCAAGAGCACCAGTGACAAAAAAATTACTCGTAATTCGCGGCGGCGTTATTCACCAAACTAATTGGCAGTTTAATAAGGTGTGACTTTGAACTTGATACTTGTTCAGCGAATGACTATTGAACATGACAGTTAAATCATAAAATTCTAGTTGAGTTTGCTAATTGACGGCTCCTATAAATATTTTATGCCACTTGTCTTTATTGGGTAGGCACTTTTGGAAAACTAAGAGGCGGTACCTACAATGGAGTAGTTGCCAGTGTTAAATATATTATGATGTTTCATTAGATTTTTTTTTTCAGAAATGTTAAAGTAACCATTGCCAGTAACATAATAAGAACCTTTAATTGGCATAAGTTTGGTATTAGTTTTCTGCATAAGAATTTGTGATAATACTATTGATTCTAGGTAATTAAATAAAATAAAATAGTTTTTTTCAAATATTTTTTGATATTCTTCCTAATCAGTCGATGCAAGTAAAGGATATTTGGTGCCTGAACGAGGTAAATTAAGAATGAGTTTAATTGCAAATTCGGGAGTGCATTGTGAATTCCACCAAATTTATATGGAATAAGCCTGAGGGTTATACTCATTCAATAAAAAAATGGAATAACTTCAAACTTCATTCCCCATTTGTAGATATATCTACATATAATATTGACATTCCGATATATATATCTGTCTGTTATTAATGCATAACTTTATGCTTTAAATTTTATGCTCCCGGTACAGGTATATTACATTAAACTATTTTTGGGTTAAAAGATCTTTATTTCCCATTAAAGGTATAATTTACGTGCTTATTACTTACATCAAATTTATAGCTGCATATATGAAAGGTGTGGCGTTAATTACAAATCCAAGGAGGTACGTTCATGCGTCAATTCACTGTAATTGATTTCTAGAGGTAATACAAGAGAGTACAAAAAAATCGCATATATCCATGAATCATTGCAGGTCAATGACAAATAGAAGGATTATTTTTGCGAAAATGTTGTGTTTTTCCTTTTAATTTCCTTCAAAATATCGATGAACACGTCATGCAACTTGTTCCGCGTACAATGATCCAGTCAGCGCTCCTTGACCTAAAATGCGCTTACGTATTAAGCTCGAAATGTCAAGCGCACACAAGGTGATCTGTAAGGATACCCAGTTGCTTTATACAGTGTTTATTGAAGGATTTCTTTACAATAATTCGAACAGGTAGTTACGTCATGTCTGATGCCATCTGCAAATACTGTGAATTTGCTCACTTTTAGTCTATGACTGTATATTTACTTTGTTGATAAAACAATTTAAACACAAGACAAGTTAAATAATAAACCTAGGTAACTAGCTATTGACGCAAATCAATCATTTTTAATAGATGAATCATCATGACTTTTGCTTCGATGATTAATATTAATCTCTAACGTATATCTATTAACTTTATGTTATTAATATTATATACTTAATGTATGTAATTCTATCTACATAGAGATAGTAAATTCAATTCAATCAATACAATTATCACGTTATTACTTTATAGGTGTATGAATAGGCAGAACCTAGTTAGACTCAATACAGTGAGTAGGTATAGCAATTTAGTATAGTCATATTAATTTATGCCATTAAATAAGCCAATACATATTTATTTATGCTAAGTGTACAAAAAGTGAAAGGAAAATAAACCGAATGCATAATTTCACTTCCACCAAACACTTGATAATGACCCACCACTGGCGTGAGGGATATCCCCTACTCTCTTTCAGCAGATTCAGCCGATGTCGCTATAGGGATATATAAGTCGTTATCTAAATCTGCCGCCAAGCAGCAATGTTAATAGCGTTGTTATGTTCCGGTTGTCAGAGATAAGATAGCCAGTCCCCCAAATGTGTTGGCGTTTCCGGGTCAGTACGCTTCCACCTTCGACCTCATCTTCACTTAACATCACGTGTGATTGAGGTCAAGTACCAACCCGTTGTGCATAAAAAAAGCCACTACAAAGTAAAAAATAATTTTATTGAAATGCCCATATCTCTCAATCAGTTATTTTCTATGTTCAGTGTCGTTATGAAAAAAATTCTTTTGAAAGCGGCGCTACAATTGAATTCATATAAATTTACGGATTTTATAATCACTGTTACACATTGGCGCCGACTTTGAAAGACATTTTTTTCATATCGGCGACGGCGTATCGTCAATCTATGTGTTTGTCACAAATCAGTCCCCACATCACATGGCGAACCTGCCAAGTTTCGAACCTGGAATCTTCTCGAATCGTCCCCAAATCGCAATTATTTATGCAACTACAATAGTCAATTATAACAAGTATAACAAGACTGCGTTAACATTGGTTCACACAGCTGCGGCCTTCTCGTTAAACTACAGTTGAGATCACCGCGGTGAAACCGCGGGTCAAATAACAGCTACAGCTGATAAATGGTCTTTTAATACCCACCACTTGTCTTTTTAACGACAATTAACAGTGAAAATTACCATCGATTGTGCATAATTCGCTCGTGATAATAAATGTCAGTAGCATAACCACCTCTCTCCTGCAGCCGAATAATGAATTATCAATACCTACATACGTTTCTCAATATTGCTCTCAATTCTTATGTTAACTTTCATTTTGAGCCAGTTAAGATAAGAGCAATGTGATTTAGAGGCGTTAATGTGTTTTTAAATTAAAATGTAATTTCGTAATCTAGGTAGGTAATTCGAACAAACAATTCCATAGAAATCAGCAACATTTTTATCAAGAACTTCTTGCTGAAAATGTTTGATTGGAGGCGACTATCGAACTGCTACCAAATATTCCGTGTATGGTTATTCATACTGTACATTACATATTAGTAATACACGAGGAAGTTGTATTACTTAGTTTAGAGGTTGTTAATGACATAACTCTGAGTCAAGGTGACACAACAGGTGAGTGAGACTCGTCGGATGACTACGAGTAGGTAGGTGCCGACGCAGCTTATGTATACCTACACTTTGCTAGCGTATAACACGTTGTAGAATATAATATAATTCGTTTATTTGACACACTCAACGACACATTAGATATACAAAAATGGAAAAAAAAGTAAAAAAATAATAATATTATGAGTGAGACTCGTTCTCAATCCTAAGAGCGATTAGAGCCATCTATTGACGACCTGTTTGGAGTAGTGGTTATAAACTCTGCTGCTATACCAAAAGGTCGCGGGTTTGAATCCCGCTAGGGGTACCTATATGTTTGTACGATGAATACGGACATGTGCACCCGAGTTATGGATGTTTTTCATTTATATACGTATTTATTTACAAAAAAAAATGTATTTGTGTAGTGTATCAACCATCTGGTATCCACAACACAAGCCCAGTTGCTTAGCGTGGAACTAGATGGCGCTGTCTGTATATGTCCAAGGATATTTAGTTATTTATTAGAATCGGTGTCGTAACGTGGTGTCAAAAAGGTCTCCAGTCAGAATTAGATGCAGTTGTATAAATAACTACACTAACTACAGATTCTGGGATACAACCCCCTTCTCGACATTATCACATATTTTTTTGTGTTCCAAGACAGCATCGGAAGTTCAGAACTACTTCAGAGTTAATATAGATAGTATTAATAAATTTGCACATAATTATTGTGCAGCAAACACAGGACGTTGATTCTGCAAGCTTGTTTGTGCAGTGAGATTTCCAGTGGTCATGGAGTTTAAGCTATGACCGTAAAGTAAATAATAAATAAATAATTATTTCAGACATTTACACCAATCATCTAGTTCCAAACTAAGCAAAGATTGTACATTGATACTAGGTAACAGATAAACATACCTACTTAAATATTTATACAAACATCCATGACTCGGGAATAAATGTTCGTATTCGTTACACAAACATTTACCCCTCGCGGGATTCGAACCCGCAACCGTTGGCTTCGCTGACAGGGTCACTATCCACTACACTGTTTCGGATCTCACTGCGAATTACGTTACGAATTGTACCTTTGAGCTTAATTTGGGATTAATCCGGTTGTAAGAGTTAAGATAGCCAGTCCCCCAAATGTGTTGGGGTTTCCGGGTCAGTGCGCTTCCACCTTCGACCTCATCTTCACTTAACATCAGGTGTGATTGACGTCAAGTAATAATCCGTTATGCATAAAAAAATAGTGTAAAACTGATATTGATTTTAAAACGACCGATTGGCGTAGTGGATAGTGACCCTGTCAGCGAAACCAACGGTTGCGGGTTCAAATCCCGCGAAGGGTAAATGTTTGTATGAAATTTATTCCCGAGTCATGGATGTTTTTATAAATATTTAAGTATGTTTATCAGTTATTTAGTATCCATAGTACAAGCTTTGCTTAGTTTGGGACTAAATTATTGATGTAAGTGCACCAAATATTTATTTTATTTATTTATTATTGAAAATTATCTCTATTCGTTGCTCAAAGTTGCGAAGTTAGGCAATGTCTAGCTTGGTCAGTCCTTGGATGGGTGACCACTAGTGGCATTTTAATATGAATGAATAAATGAATGAATTGGAGGCAGTCGTGGTCTACAGAATACTACTATCTCTACTATCTGGTGGCCATTAGTCTGACACAAATCCGTACTGATCCTGCGTGCTGGATTATGGCTCTAATCCTCTCCCAGTGAGAGGAGGCTGTGCCCCAACAGTGCATGGGGACGTGTAAGGCTGTTGATGATGATGGTAACTATCTAAGAATTTTGATAAAAAAATAACTCTCCTACAGAGCACTTGTTTCGAGCACTATAAGCACTTAAATGAATTCTACATTACCTAACCACAAAAACTGTAAATGTGAAGTTATTGACCAACTTTTGGTATAAGTATCAATTTATTGCAGGGCAATACAATTGGAAAGCAGTGCAATGGAAGCTTTATGATATGACCAGCAATCATGGAATATACAACACGCAAGTCAAGTCGTGGGCTAGCAGTGGCCAACGGCATACCTACTATCGCAGCTACAGCTTATCGTTATGTGTTTATCATCATAAAACTTAGGTCCGTCGAATGATTACTAGATTCTGAGACAAGCTTTTATTGCTCTTTTCCTTGTATCTCGATTACCGCAAATCTAATGGCGTTATGATTTAGACTTGGTGACTTTTTATTCACTATCAAAATTTGGTATGGTTGTACAGACCATCAAACTGCTATAACCAAAACTGGAATACCCAGCTAACTGAAATGTATGAAACAGTTAATTATTTTTTTTCGATTTCATAGTTGGCTCCATAGTAAAAGTTGTTCAGTTTGTTGGTCTGAACAACCGTACAAAATGTAGTTAGTGCGAATAAAAAGTCACCAAGTATATTCAGTCCATGTGTATATGTACTAAGCATATGTTTGTATACATATATTGTATACATAGTGTAGCCTGAAATAATGATCGTTTTAAAAAGCGTCTCATATAGAGACTTTTTCAGATCATAGCGTGGAACTGCCTTCTTGCCTTATTATTAACACCGGTTTACCAAACGGAGCTAGAATCTCCATCTTATTTATTTATTTATTTATTTTCGGGAAACTGACAGTCGTTATATTATAATGTAAAGTAGAACAAAATAGTCATTGCATAGACAGAAATAGTCTCCACAGATAGAATTTTTTAAAAAGGAGGAGGTTCACAATTCGACTATTTTAATATATTTCTATAATTTTTTGCACGTTTGTTACGCGATATCTACGTCAATTGTTAACCGATAATGATGGTTATTTTTTGTTTGATACGAGTCTACCATCATAGTGGTCTCATATTTGGTGAAGATCTTATGATGCGCTCCCAAGGAGCGCTATATATCTAAATAAAATGAGCGCAAAACAACCGTGTTTTGCCAATGTTTTCCGTTCAAATAGATATTGGTCTCTTTTGCACTAGCGTTCGTCGAAGAAGTGTTCTGTCGCTGTGTGGTTTATCGCACAAGCAATGTGTCGACCAACAGAGTATCGGAACTACGATCTTTCGAATCACAGTTTCTCGCACGTTTGTATTTCGAAATAAGAAGTACCTCAAATAAGATGGGGTTTCCGGATCAGTACGCTTCCACCTTAACATCAGGTGTATTGAGGTCAATGGTAAGCAAAACCCGTTGTGGATAAAATAAAATGTTAATTTTTGTTGTGTTCCGGCTGTTGTAGGGGAGAAGAAAGCCAGCTCTTTCATCTGTTTAATGAGGTTTCTGCTGCCTCATCTTACTGCAATAGGGGCATGAAAAATTAGATACCGTGGACTTACTACCTTTCTGGCTACCTGATTGAATTTTTTAAAATTAAATGTGTACATTTCGTTACTCGTTCATTGTGACGCTTTGACAATAGCACTCTCACATGCACATTTGTCACAAATTGAAATTGTGTATGAAACAAAGCCAACTTGACACAATAGTCGGTCCGTTACATGATAGAATGACAATCCGGAAACTAACGACACTACGAACAAAACGAGATAAGTTTTCAGCGAGACAAACAAATAATGTAAGTAAACCATTTTATTTCTGTAACAGAGAACCTACTCGGTAATTTACGTGTGTTTGACGGTGTTGTGTGTGTGCGTTCTGTCTTTGCCCGGATGTATCTAAGTAATGCGGGGTCCGATTTGAGTGCGTTTCTTTTATATTAATGAAGTGTTTTGGGGGTTTTCTAAATTGTCAATTTATAGTTATTTAACCAAGTATTCAGTCTGTAACGTCATCGGTTTGTCATTAATAATATTGACCAATGATGAACCATCACACGCCCGAGCGAGTGATGAGCCAACCAATCGTAGGTAAATAACTGATGACAATATCGATGAAATGACATAATATAGTTGAATCGGGGGGCACGGCAGTGCCCCCGCCAAGTCGAGCGCGAAGCAAACACTGCCGTACCATCCTTTACTGGAACCATTTCGCCGCATTTTCAGGCCCCTATTTTAGAACCTCTGGATAAGACTAGAACGCAGAAATTTTCCTAATCCAGTAAGCTATAATCACATACTTAAAATCCAAAATTTCAAGTCTGTAGGTCATTTAGTTCCGAAGTTAAGCGAAAGCAAAGTTTCGCATTTATGACACTCATTCACTCATGATCATCAAAATAGAACTAGTACTTCCCATAAACTCAGAGAGATGAAATTTGGTACAGAGTTATGGTTTAATCTTGGCTAGTGTTTTACAGAATGTTTTTGGTGGTTGAGCTTTCAACAACTATCAACCATAGAAACTAAAGGTAGATCGGAAATCATTTTCACTGATTTTATAATTTTGCTTTATTAACATGTACATTTATTCGCTTTTTTTGATTGTACTATTGATCGTAATCGTATGATCGTAATTGTACTCTATATTCTAGACCGGTACCTATCTATTACATACATATATGTTCACCCCTGTTTCCCGTTGCTGTAGGCAGAGACTATTGATATCAATTCCACATTTTAAATCCCATAAAGGACGATTCTGTTGACATACCGCTCGGAGGCGGTCCGATCCGGTGTGCGCGGACGCACGCACGTCATTCAACGGAAGTAGACGGACGGACGGAAGCCACAGCAACGGCAGACAGACCTAATTGACATTTAAGGATATTTAAAATGCATTCTATGCACCCAGCACCGCCGTATAGTCACGAACTAACACATTTAATTCGAGAATAATTAAGCTAATGTAGGTAATTGTTTATTAATACTAATGTTCGAAACAATAGAGACTAGTTTGGAGAATTTTGGAAAAACCATGATTAAATACGTGTTCCTACTGTTACCAGTATACACTCATATAGTAACTGGATGACGTTAATCGGTTCGGGACGGGAGTTGGCCGGCGTCACTATCACCTCTGCAAATGGGAATGAAAGAGTCATCGGAATGCGACTGCAATACGCCGTAGTTTCCCCGGTGACCTGCAATAATTCTGCTGCGGATTGGATTCAGAATTTGAACATTAAGTTACAGTAAGAAGTTGTACGCTGCACTATAAATAATTTCAAAGCACATAAGTTCAATCGCGAGAGGCTACTTGAACATTTCTATTCATTATGTCTAGCTTTAAAAAATATGGTACGCGCATAACGAATGTAGAATTCTTTATTATGCTCTTTATTTGATTATACAGCACAACTAGCTGTCCGCCCGCCGCTTCGCATGCGTGGAATAACTTTATCGCTGATATGTTTAATTTCTTTATCCCGGGGAACTACTCACTTTATCGGGATAAAAAATATCCACGGTATATTCTACCTATATCCGAATTTCATCCAAATTCGTTCATCCGTTTCGCCGTGATCGTGCAACAAACACAAACAAACAAACATCCAAACTTTCGCATTTATAATATTAGTTAGGTATCATATCATTACTAAACGATTGACGGCACTATTTTTGTACACACTAACTTATAAGTAGTCGGGCCGAATTGCGATTTACAATCCGCACTTGCACCCCACAGTTGAAAGTTTAAGTAAACTACGTAGCCAGGGCCGGCTCGAGCAAACTCGGTGTTCAAGACGAAGGACATATATGCTCAACAAATTAAAACTCGTTAAATAATTTTAGAGAAATTATTTACGTGAATGACTCATCATTATCAGCCCGTAAACACCCCACTGCAGGGATATAGGCCTTCCCTCGTATATGAGGGAGTACGGGCCATAGTCCACCAGGCTGGCCCAATGCGGGTTTGGAACTTCACATGCCTTTGAATTTTTATTTCTCAGGCATGCAGGTTTCCTCACGATGTTTCCCTTCACCGTTTAATGAATGACACACTGAAAGATAACAGAAGACTGTTTGCATTTTTTGCCTTTAACAAAAATGGAAGAAATTCAAAAGTTTTTTAATTTAACAGTGAAAGTGATTTAAAAGTCATTGTAACTCATTCACTGGTTTATGATAAAGCACGATGGTAATATTATCCCGCCCCGTACTCCTCATGCCGTCCCCCAAGTTCAGATGCCCTAGGCTATGAGTATCAAATGGTCGGGTAACGGATGCCTAAAGCGAATACCGGTAGCTTTTAATATTAATGTCACTTGTCACGCAAACCGGGGTTTCCATAATGATGAATCAACCCCGCAGGATGACTAACATTTTAGGTTACCTACAACTAATTTTAACAAGGTATGAGCTTAGTTGGTAGGTTCTTTTATTATTCAAAACCATTTATTGCTAGGTCTGTCTGTTTTAATCCTAAAACAATGGGAAGGTATAAGTGGAGATATGTTATTTTTGTTTAAATCTGCTTGCGGTTGACTCTATGTCCTAGATACGTATTTAGATATCAGTAAGCTATTGGTTAATTAAAGAGACAACACTGTCTTTGTATCTACTTTCTTATTAAACACCTTAGCTACTAACAGAGTCAGTCATTCAGTTTTCGATGTTTTAAGCCATTGACGTGAGAAATAGGTGGTCATAGCCACGAATAGCCTCACGGACACCGACCGAGACAATATTTTGAGACGATGACAATACCACTAAACAAACGTAGCAACCTTACAGCATCAACCAATATATCAATTGTATGACAAATCGAGACCTGATCTATGAGGAATATAAAATTGTTTTGAAGAGTAGAAATCCAGGTAAAGGTAGGGTAATACACTGATACACAAAAATAATCCTATAAACCCATTTTTTGGTAAATTGTGGTATAGTGTGTAAGGCATCATTACTAAGCCGACCGTGATCCGACCGATTACTGTGACTCTCAAGACATTGCATATATGCAAGACGCAGCTATCACTTGTAGGACCGTAGTCCTCGGATAGTCCCAATAGTCTCGAGAAAAATCTTCCCTTTTCCTCCACACATATTCGATTTGTCCACTTTGGGGATCCCCGACATCTGAGATGCAACCTTCCCAAGCAACACGTCTCAGCAAACAAGAACAAGAAAAAGCAGAGTAAAATAAGCAACATGCTGTGAAGGAACGGGGCAGGTATACCACATGGGTATCGGTCAATCAGGTCCTGCTGGAAGGAACGCGCTCTCCTATCTATTGGTTGACGAAAACTGACCACGTCACCATTTGCGCTGCAACGGTTCAGTCATGCCGCTACCGCCGTCAACAGGACTACTACAGGAAAGATAATAAACTCACTGGTACATCGGGTCAATAAATATTGTAGGGATAAGTACAAGTAACCGACGTTCTGTCTTGAAGGCTAGTAGTGTAGAGACATCAGTACTGAGCCAATCAATTCAGAGCCTAAATCGCGCTAACGAGTGTTCTCATGGTATTCCATATAGGCAAGGCGCTGCTATCAATTGTTAGGCTGCGGGCTCGGGTAATACCAACACCCCGGTAGAACAATCTATCCTTTTGCTCCACATATATTCGATTCCCCACATAGTTTTTGAATTTGTGTCACACGAACCCTAATTCTAACTTGGGTCAAATTAATTCCCAAAAGAATAAAAAAAATGATTGCTAAACGTTTCCACGTAGGTGGATACCTAGTCATCCCACGCAAAAACCGGAAACCTATTAAACTCTCGACATTTACTTAGCGTTAACCGATTTTTGTCGCTTCTTATTCAGACTGATGAATAGTTATAGGTATGATCTTTCCGACAAGTGCTCATTTATACCAAAAATGTAATTATATTCTATGGTCAACTACTTTTATTAGACTCGTTTATAGTTAAAATTCAGTTAAAATAATACCTTATATGTGGAATTGTGCTTTGTGACATGCTGAGTTTTCTATTCAGAGGGCATGCCTCTGTCGCAGATTTTGTTCTCAGGATCAATGACAACGTTCTATGAGTAATATCTAATTATTTCTGAAAGGAAATTATAAAAATATCATGTGTAATATTTGTGGTACAATTATAAATTAAAAAATTGTAGTTCTTTGCTTCATCATGATATTTATATGATAGCAAAATCGTTATTGGACACTTCACCATGTTTTACCGTAGATACTACACGTACTCGTCCAGTCCAACAGCCATATGGTGCGCGTGGGCAGCCATTCGAATGTGACGTCACTGCCCATTCACTACCAACTATGGTGAACGTCCGAGCTTGTCGCCAGAGCCTTTATTTGGAGTATGGTAAGTTGTTCAACAATGAACTAGGTAAATTTTGGACAGATGTTGATTTTACGTCCTATCCATTGCATCTTTTTAGGTAGTGCACGACCAATTGATGTAGTGGTTATTAGTGACCCTGTCTTACAAACCAATGATTGCGGGTTCGAATCTAGGGGTAAATGTCTGTATGGTGAATACGAACATTTATTCACGAGCCATGGATTATATAAATATTTTTAGTACCTTGGCTTTGTCTAATGGGACGTGATAATTTGGTGTGTTTAAAATATTTATTTATTTAACTTTGCAAGTACTTGTTGAGTAAATATATTTAGGTTTTAATTTTCTTGGTAATTAATGAAGCACAAGTACTATGGTAAAGTGACGAAACCAGTAACGCAGTGCTGCAATAACGTTACCAAATTTGGAAGTCTAGGGGGACCAATTGCGCTATTTTATAACCCTTTTACGGAACGTTTTTGGTTTTGGTTTAGCTTTAGTTTAGCTGAAGTAAAAAAATTGTATCGCGCTTTTTTTTGTGAACGATTTATATCGTTGATGCTACCAAAGAAAAACCAAACCCAAATGTTTAGACCTAACCACGAGTATTAAAAAAAAACTAGTTCAATTTCCGTTCAAATGATTAGCGTGATACGAAATGTGCTTAACGTAACGTTTTTGGTTATGGTTTAGCTTAGCTATTATCGTTCAAACTTAGCGCAATCGGTCCCCTGTTATATATAGTATTTTTTATTGTAAGGGCAACACCCCTTACAATAAAAAATATTTTCAAATACAACTGAAATCTAAGGATAAAGAGGGTTAACTACGCTTATGCAACCTTACTGTTGTTCTGTATTATGTAATTAAACCATAATATTAAGTTGCAAACTTGGAATACTATTTATAAGATGTGTTATTTTATTATGGAGTTGCTTGTCCCTTCTTCTCCTTAACTATAAGATAAAGTTGAAGCGAAGTAGTTTTAAAAATAACATGTTTGCCTCAATAAGTGACATTTTTGTATAATATATAGAATAAAATGTTTTTGACTTTGACTATAGACAATCTAAAATTAACACTTACGCAATTATTTTATTTTACTCAGTTAATTATGTAAACTGTCTAGAAATTATTACGTTCGAGAATCGCATAGAAAAAACAACGTTGCCGTTAATTTATTTGCTTTCGTTGTTCAACTTGATATAAAAGCAGTATTTTATAGTAGTGACTCAGTGAAATAGTGTCTCGATATCGAAACTTTAATTTTTACGATGGGGGCGTCACTGAACCGTAAAGGGGTTCATAAGTTCTTACGTCCGCGCCTTGCGGGTGCGATTTTTTACTTTCACTTATGGATTCAAAATTATGATTGGAAACAATACCATGTGCGAAGTCGTTTTCTATTGGTTACACTTTTCCGCGTTTCTCAACCATCAAATTTTATTCATTATACGCAGAATATGTTGAAAAACTTTACGGACGACAAAATAGGTTTTGGAAATGAAGCGAAACGCGATACAATTAGAATTTCTCTATGCCTTGTTAACTTAATGTCAAACTTATGATTATTTACTTTTGAAAACGAATATGCGGATCAAATAGTACAATAACTGTTATACTCCAACTCGCGGGAAATTTGAATAAGGTGAATTTTCAAATATGTGAACTTTTAAAATGTGAACGTGGATCTGCAATTTTTACGTGTTACAAAAGCGACGAACTCAAAAATCACACTCCCGAATGTAAAAATACTCGTAGGGATCCGGAAATACCTGCCTAAATATCGTTAAATTCGTTAAATTCTACAATAAGCTTTCTGTAGTCATCCAGAACTAAATATAATAAATAGGGCAGGGTTCGTAACAGGTAATTTATTAGCCGGCTACCCCCTGAGGGATGAAATTTTAATAAATTGGTACTAAATGAATTTCACATAATATACAGAAAAATTATGTTTTTTTGTAGTGATCTCCTATTTGTATTATTTTCAAATATAATTTGAGTAAAAGAATCTTATCTCTTTACAATAATATCATTTTGGTGTACATTCCTTGTGACTTCCGAGGGGTAATAATATGAAAAACAGGATTTACCTAGTTCGGACAACAGTCTCTCACAAGCGAAATACGACTTACATTCTCTCTTTAACTTCCAAATTGTTAACTTTGCTATTCTATTTACCTTGTAAAGCAGCAATAAAAATCTTTAATTATCTTTTATCTATCAGTATCAATCATGACGAGGACCGAGCTATGGCTTAATTAAAGTTTACATTACGCGATGTTCGTTGTAAAAGCCATGGCCTACTTCTAACCCTACTGAAGAGAGGGTTCAAACTCAAAATCAAACTCAAGTATTTTATTTCAACGTAAGATACATTTTTTTTTTTTTATTGAAGAGGTGGGCAAACGAGCAAGAGGCGCACCTGATGGTAAGTGTCACCGCTGCCCATAACCATCTACGGAAACGGAAGATCCGCAGTGGCGTTGCCGGCCTTTAAGGAAGGAATATGCTCGCTTCTTGAAGGTTCCCAGATCGTATCGGTTCGGAAAGACATCCGCTGGGAGCTTGATACATGATATCATTTGTTGAATGTCAATTTAAATATATTGGAAATAAAAATAGGGCTAAGCATTTTTCGGTCAGTCAGTATGTCCAAGCTACCACCGCAATGTTTTCTATCGTATTATTGCTGTAGTACTTATCTCTTCTTCCGTTACTTTTTGTCGCTCGATAAATAGTTACTTTTTCTTATTCTACATCAGGCTCTACCATCTTCATCTATCATATCTAATAATTATAAATTGAAAATTTAGAAAAGCCCCTAAATCCAAATATACCAATCGTTAAAAGCTGAATATCTTCGGATCGGAATCGGACCACGCATTACTGAGATACATCCGGACAAAGACTAGACACATACGGAAATAAGACAGAAGAAAAACTTTCTTCCGGGCATAAAAAAATCGTTATTATAGCAGTTATCGAACTACAGAGTCGAAAAACAATAACTCAAATAAGAATGATGTGATGTCTGCTATACGTGAGTAAGGTGGGCACTGTATTGTATAGGTGTTTATTCTAAGAAACATTACTGCAACGTATCGCTGAGTTGCCCACGCGCATGACACAACGCCATATGGTCGGATTGTCGTCAACCGTGACTAAAGTATTGTAAACAGTTTTATAGAACTTTACGTGCGTACTCCATTAAAAATATAGGTCAACCATCAATTTCATTATGCTTCAGTATATCATAGATACTTCTACTGAGAATACCTACTGATATCGCAACATAACTAGTTTTCTAGTGATAATTAAAGAACGAAGTACCTATCAATACGATCTATATCCACGTAATATTTTGAAGGTAGGTAGGTATAGAAAGAAAGAAAAACATTTATTCAGCTTACAATGTCTTACAGGAAATGTTCAAGTTAAAAAAAAGTTACAATATGCAAGCTGCTAGTTTAAATAGATGATGATTATGTTATCCGGAACTAAATTGAGTTCCTGGATCTTATCCTCTTCACAGTAAAACAGCTACTATATGATAAATTTAATTATGACACAATTTGACCTTTTCTACAATAATGGTTAAATGTTTATTACGATTATATTATAATTAAGCACTAAGCGGTTCGACTCTTCATTCATAATGCGAACAACCAAGGCATGGAACTCCCTTCCGGCGTCAGTCTTTCCTGAATCTTAGGATGTCCAAGAGCAGGGTGGATAGGCATCTACTGAGATCGCGTGCTTCATCTTCGGCCACTTCGTCACTTCCCATCAGGTGAGATTGTTAATCATAAAAAAAATATATACATATTGTATGTAGGTTCGATAGAGCTATGGATTGTCAGATTTCGAAAAGTAGGATAGTATATTTAAGTACGTACAATCAAGTGATAAAAGTCATCAACTTGTATAAGTTCACTGCTGGAGATAGAGCTTTCCCAAAGCGCGCCATTTCACCTGGTTCCGCTTCCCTTATTCAACTGTTTCCATCCAGTATTAGTTCTTCTGACAGTTGGTGACCCGATGCAAAACATTAGGCAGAGGTACAGTCTTGTTCTGTACTTGTTCTGTTGTTACAAAAGATATGTGTGCACTACCGTTATCGCCTCCACAAGCTTCTGTCTCGGTGGTCCATGCGTTCGTCCGCGCAGTGAAATTGGAGTGCACAGCGCACGCGCGTAACGCGACACTCGTGCGCATGATTTATGGCCTACTTGACCCCTGGCTTAGTTACGGCAGGGACAAAACAGGTCGCCGGATTAACAGCCTCTTGGGTATTGTTTTGTATCTATGCAGGTATGTATACCACTGTTTACCATACTTGAAATGAAAGAAGTTAATTTGGGGATTTGTCTTTTAAACGACTTTCGAAGATGACTTTTCCATACCCAATAGTGCAACTAATCGTGGCACAAAGACATAGATGTCTAAGTACCTACCTGTGTCTTAGGCAGCAATTATAGGTTGAAGTCCTCAGGGTGTATAATTTCACCAGCTCTGACTAGTTTAAAGCTTTATGTAAGAGTAATTTTTGAACTACTTCGCATTTATCATTGGTGTTCTGCGAAAGGATTGGTATCTCATTCTGATAAATAAAAGTTCAAGTGATCAATTAAGGTAGTTGGAGTATGCAGACAGGTGGTTCAATATGACAGGTGGCCAATGGCACTAAGTTTGAAATTTAATACCGAATCAAGAAAACTAAATCATAACCAAAAACGTTACGTTAAGCACATTTCGTATAGGCTAATCATTTGAACGAAAATTTGCCTAGCATTTTTAAATACTCGTGGTGAGCTCTATACGTTTTAGGTATGGTTTTACTTTAGTAACGTCAACGATTTAATATTTAAACCAAATCTAAACTAAAATTCAAAACAGTAAAACCATTGAAAAATAGCGCGAATGACCCCCTGGTCAAACGGCTTTATCTCAGAACGGAGGTCTTAAGAGTAGGAAGTGTTTGTTGATTGAAGAAGATTCAGCAGGATGACGAGTGTCTCAATCATTTGGTACTCGTCTTTTTCTATAGAGCTGCTAAATCCGTTTCCCGGGGTGGACTACGAGGAAGTAGACTTCGAATGATTCCTTACCCCACTATTTCGCAGTTTAAATAGATGACCGTCCCTGGACTAGAATCTATAATAGCCAGACGATTTGAACGTAAATAACGTCATATCAACAATATATAGGTAAACAAGTGGTATTACCTCGGTATCAATCAGACGATTGTTTTAGAACGTTACGTTGTTTAGCAGCCCCAGTTTATGTCACAGTGTGCAAAAAAGCAGTACCTAATAGAGTAGGAATAGTTTAAACAAGCGTCTTTTTTCTTTCATTACGAAAAAATGGACCCCTCTGCTTTTCGCCTTTACGTAATCTACAGTCTTCTTTCTCCTTCGAACGAAGTATCCTTCACCTCAAATTAGCCTGGATTCAGTTGTGTTAGTAACATGTATATACTCGTATTAGCGAACAACGCTCGCAGTTGAATGACTCTTTATTCCATGATTTTATCATTAGTCTGTGGTTATGATGTGTTAATTTATGCCAGTAACCATATACAATGAAGACCGTGAGCAGTAATTGTTCAGTACCTACTTGTTAGGTGTGTTGTTCACAAGGATGTGAATGAAATACGTACAGAGTTATCAGGCCAATCTGAGGAAATCCTATGGGTTTACCTCCTTCTTTGAAGCTAATATAGGTACAGGAGCTCAATTCTTGAACCATACTTCGGTTTCTACTAATATGAAAATACTGATAAAATAAATATTACTAACAGCAATTCTTTTTATTTAAGGCCAATAACGAATACCACAACCTGGCCGAAGGGTATTATATTATATTTATCGACCCCAACATTGTAATTTCCTTATGAAATCAATAATTATTTGAAATGTTACACTTGGTATCCAATTGCACATTATGTTCTTGCACTTGATTTTTTAGAATAATGAACATTTATTACCGAGTCAGAGATGTTTATATAAATACTAGCTGTTGCCCGTGACTTCGTTCGCGTGCAAAATTTCATCAAAATCGATTCAGCAAAAAAAAAAACGTAAATAATCCAGACCCAATTCTGTCTACCAACCAAATTTCATCTAATTCCGTCCAGCCGTTAAGGCGTGTAGAGGTAATAAATCCACATACATGTACACACACAATCTTTCGCATTAGTTGGGATTTATGTGTTTACTCAGATGCAGTATTTAGATTTTGCCTAGTTTTGAAATAGATAAAAATAATTGTTTTATATAGGTACTTAGACAATGGGTTGGGCACTACTGGGTCATAATAGCAGTGTATCCGACAGGGAGTAGATATAACAGTACTTCAGTCTATTACGATCTTGCGATGAGAATCAAGAGGGTCACCTTCTCTTTTGACGCAGTTTGAAAATATAAGTACTGAGTACATTAACTTCACTCTGACTTACATAGATGCCTGCTTACAGTTAGTTGCATTTAACGACACTTTAAAATCTGGGTAATACGTTGGTTGTCTCTGAGCCTTCCAATTCATTTGTCCAGCTATTACCAACTGTAACCGTTTCCATCATGACACTACGGGTGTCAACGTACATTTGCACCTTTCACATCAGTTTAACACGTTAGCAAGGCATCGCTACTATTTAGCATACGGCTACGGAGCCACGGGTCTTTGTGTGGCATGCTGGGTATACAATGTAAAGAAGATGGACTAATGATTTAGTATCGCATATGGTAGTTGCTTATTAGAAGAAAGTGGAGTAAATTTCACTTTCTGTGCAAGTAAGAACGCAAGTTTTGTTAATTTAAATTTACTTAGGTTGTTGAAAATTTAAAAGCAGAGAGGCGTATACACGGTTTTACAAAAATATCCGTAAAGCTGAAAGGGTGTTAAAGGATCCCTTGTCAAGACTCTATTGACAATATATGAAAACCGTAATTATGACTTAGCGAAAAATTAATTATCTAATCTAACTAATATTATTAATGCGTAAGTTTGGATGTTTGTTTGTTTGTTGCTCAATCACGGCGAAACGGATGAACGGTTTCGGATGAAATTTGGTATAAAGATGGAATATACCCTGGATTAGAACATAGGATACTTATTATACCGATAAAGTGAATAGTTCCCGCGGGATAAACAAATTTTCGTGATAAATTTATTCAACATAGGCGAAGCCGCGGGCGGAAAGCTAGTTTTTAATAAAAAAAAATGAAATAGTGTTGCGCTTCCATGATGACTATTTATCCTTTCACACCCTTTCAGCTTTTGCGGGTATTTTTGTAACACCGTGTATAGTTTACTCCACCGACAAGAGCAGAAGCTCTTACATCGATGAAGAAGAAGTTGAAAATTCGTTTTAGAACAGAGGAGCCGAGATGAGTTTTCAGGCCATTAGTCTGTGTCAAAAGAAGTTGATAATTAGGTTTCTGTGGGTTCAAAGTATCTATAAGTTTTATAGGGTCACTTTTTAAGCACAACGGGTTAATGAGTGAAATCTATCACACGATGTCAAGTGAAGAAGAGACAGAAAGAGGAAGAGTTATAAGAAAGAGGAAGACTTATAAGTAAGAGGAAGAAGAGCACCCTCAACTTATTTGGGGGACTGGTTATCTTATCACAGAGAGTAAAAACCCAACAATGCTATTATCATTGCTACTTGGCGGTAGACTTAGTTTGTGGCGATGGCTGGATTCTTGTTTCTGTTTTAGTCCTAGAGACCAATAGTTGTGAAAGTATATTAGTTATTTTTAGTGATCGAAATTTGAAAACAACAGAACACTTATACTCTGTGTCTGTCTGTCACTACCTTAGCCACATTGGATTATTAAAAGCTAAGTGCTATACTGTATTTGAGTAATCGCTCTTTTCATAGTTTTAATAATATTTTTTTTTCGAAATTACCTATTCGTGTTCACACTTTGTGATCAATGTTTTAGTGCGTACCTACCATAATATATAACTTACATTTTACATTACAAAAGATGATGTACAATAAATTCCCTCAAAGCTGCATACAATGTATTTTTACTTTCAAACTTTACAGCATTTCATAAAATAAATTTTACTACACTAAAAATAAATTTTCTCCCTGTCGACTCACAACTTCCTTCCACGTAAGCTCGATATAGCTCAATAACAGCTTATGGAAGTATAGCTGGCATGTTGGTACAGTGAAGACACTAACTAACACAAACACTGACAACCGCGAGTGGCGCGCTAACTTTTTGATCAAAACTTAAATTATTTGAATTGATTTAATTATCTGCACATAGGATTTCTATTTATCATATTTTATTCAGCTCTGCTAATAATATAATATATAGGAACATACTGGTTTTTCAGCCTTCATCCTGGTACCTAGTTTATACTGTGCAGGTTGATTATATGCTCGCCGCGGCAGTTCTTGGGTGATTTGTTAATAACTTACTATCGTAAACTGTTATCGGATTAACGTTTAACCGCGATACTAACGTTGCCCGTAACAATGTAGGTAATAAAGTTACGCGTTACGGTTTCTACCGTTTCACAATTCCTCACCGTTAAAATTTTACCCATGAGGCTGGAGATTTACGACAACGTCAATGGAGAGGTTTCTTAAACACTGCATGTGACGATGTCTTTGCTATGTGGTTCAGGTTTCGAGATAAAATTGTATGTATGTCATCCAGATCACAGAATAATTAATGTCCAGACAACAAACCAACTTTATTAAAAGCTGAATATCGTGGGAATATAGCGGTTAAGACGCGGTTTCCCAATGCGGGAGGTCTAAACCAAATGTTTTTACATTTAATTTAAACGACCTGTTTGGTGTAATGGTTAGCAACTCTGACCACTATACCAAAAGGTTGCGGGTTCGAATCCCGCTAGGGGCATATGTTTGTGTGATGAATACGGACATGTGTACCCGAGTTATGGATGTTTTCATTTATAATAAGTATTTATTTACAAAAAAAATGTATTTATGTATTATATCAACCATCTGGTATCCACAACACAAGCATATAGTTGCTTACTGTGGAACTAGATGGCGCTGTGTGTATGTCTAAGGATATTTATTTATTATTATTATTTACTCATGTGCATTTATTCGACGCTCTTAAACGGTGAAGGAAAATATCGTAAGGAAACCTGCATGCCTGATAAATAAAAATTCTAAGGCATGTGAAGTCCCCAACCCGCATTGGGCCAACGTGGTGGACTACGGCCCCATACTCCCTATTATTACCTTCATACGGACTATTATGCGAGGGAAGGCCTACATCCCTGCAGTGGGATGTTTACGGGCTGATGATGATCAGGATCTTCGGAACACTTAACCGGTTTCCATCAAACATGGCTTTTTAGCCATGGTTTTTACCATATCATAAACACTAGCTTTCGAAAATACACAAACTATTTTCAAATCTGTTCAGCTATTTTGGTGCTACAATCCGACAGGCAGGCACACAGATAGACTTAGGTTTCGAACCCTTATTTTTACGTTGGTGGTTAAAAAATATTTTGGAACACCATATAGAACATGGTCATTTACATTTCTTTATTTTTTTATTTGAAGATGATGATGAACTGTAAAATTTCAACCGACGAGTTTGATGTTTTTTTTATGATTAACCAGATACGCGTTTGACCACAATCTCACCTGATGGTAAGTGACGATGTAATCGAAGATGAAGCATGCGATAAATTAATTAGATTTTTAATGCACAGTTATAAAATAAAAAGAGGAGGATCTCAATTCATCGCGTATGCATTTTTCCCCAAGAAGGTATGCCCATGTACTTTGTGCAGTAAGAATGATTGTGCGGTCGAATATTTTTGTATGTGTTTCTGTAATATGTAAACGTTTTATCTATCTATTTAATTTCAACGATTGCAATCTGTGTGAGTGTTTATATAAATGTGTAAAAACACAGATTTCAAAATTTCTTTAATCATTAAATTGATAATTTTACTCAACACGCATGTAAAGGTGCTTGACTTGGCACGTGCGCTCGCGCTTCCAACGGAAGGGAGCGGAGGGAGGCAGGTGCCGACTGATTTAATTAAGAACTTAACGAAAATATCTCGGTAGAGTCCGCTAACTGTTCATATAATTAGCTATGTGTAGCTCCTGGGCTATATTTAGAATGATTTATCTATATACTTGGGTCATAGAATATTAAAATGATAAACTACTTGGGGTTAATAACCACGTGTTGCAAGTTTCTGTCATATTTCTGTACTAGCTGCTGCTCGCGGCTTCGTGCGCGTCGACAACTGCACTATTTTAAAATAATTAATGACTTGTTGAGCATTGTGTATACTTATTTATTTGCGGATTATTTTCAACTTGCTACCTATATATGATAGGGCAACATTTGGTCATACAATGTAGTAAAGCTACCAGCTTTCTGGGCACCCTGTGTCAGAACATTAATCTAGAACATTTGTTCCAGGGTCTTTAATTCATTTTATTTTATAGTTCGTTTATGTTAATATTTAATATCCAAATTATTTTCTTTCAGGGATAAATAAAATGTAATAATCTTTGTCAAACTCTTTCCAAATTATTGAAAAAAATTGTATTACATAGAGTATTACCTAATTTAAGTCGCCTTGGGTGGTTTTTCCGAATATCTCCAATGTAAAGGTTTTTTCTTCTACGATTTTATCATAATATGGATAGATAACGAAAGAACGGCTGAATTGGTCTAGTCATAGTGACTTTGCTTTTAAACCAACGATTGCGAGTTCGATTTTTGCCGAGAGTAAATATTTCTGTGAGAAACATGAACATTTATGCAGAGTCATGGAACTTTATTTTATTTTATTTTTTTCTATTTTATTTTATTTATTTACTTAGAATCAACAGCATTATTACAAATTCTTATACAGAAAACTAATACCAAACTTATGCCAATTAAATATTATTATTATGTTACTGACAATACCCTTAAAATTGAATGGGTAATGTTTTACTTAAATTACAATATAATTATAATAAAATTGGTACTATTACATTATTAATTAATAATATTATTATATAAATATCAATAGTAATTTATAAAAATATTTTATGTATTTTTATTATTTATCTAGTTTCCATATACTGGCTTTATTGTCTATTTTGTGACTAGGTAATTATTATTAAAGAAATTATATTTTACTAATAAGATGATAAACTGGTGACCTAATGACTGACAGTATATGAAGTGCAAATTCAAAAATTTAAAGTTCAGAATATCCGAAACGAATAAGTCCATGACATTTTATACGAAGCAGGATACGTAAGTCTAAAAAATCTTGGTAGTTGGTAGAGCATATTCCGAAAAACGTATTAAAATCAAATTAGATGGCATTGTAAATTTTCCGCAGTACCAGAAATATGAAATTATCTTTACTTAAATCAGATGTTTCGGTAAGAATCTGTGCCACCTTTTTTTATGCAAAACGGGTTAGCAGTTGACGTGGTAGCGTACGGATCCGGAAACCCCATCTTATTTGACATGATGATATCAACATTGCTGTTTGGCGGCAGATAAGATGGTGGTAGCTAGCCAGGTGGACATTTAAAATGCCCTACCACCAACCAAACCGAGTACTAAATATGTACCCGCTGGGGATCGAACACGTGACCCCCGAATGGTAAACCCAATGTTGTTTACATTGAGCCACGGATACATTTAATACTCTAGAAATTTTAATCAGAATCGGTTACTTTCAAATATTTTGTACTTAAAAGGTTGTATGGCGAATGTGAGGCGTATAGGTAAACGTTCCTGTTTTCCTTTCCCATTACAATGTAGAGATCCTTTCATAAGATAATATAAAACAATAAACTTGCTAACGATGACGTTTAATATTCTATAATCAGCTGACTGTGTTACTTACTCTACAGGAATAGAGTATAAGGCTATATTTCATTTGTAAGAAATAAATGAGCTGCATGAACTAATCCTCTAAAACCAAATATAAATTACAAGAGAGATAAAGTTGTTTACAGAACTGCTACGACACTGCATCATAATTTAGTGTCAAACAACCTATGAAATTCACTGCTGAATTAATTTCAAATTACGAGAGTATTGCTTCATAATTCCAATCAATAATGAATCGTGAGAACATTTTACGCACAATACGCGTTAAATTAGTTTTTAATTTGGACAAATCTCCTAACACCGCTAAGCCAATCAGCGGAGATAGACCATAGATCATAGAGGTGGATGCGTGTGCACGGGTGGTCCGAGACATGCACACTAAACTACAATAAACAACGCGGCATAGCCTGCGCTAGCGCGTCATAAATTTCCATAATTTAACATCGTAAATACTTACTAGTACTGCTATAGTACGGTTTAATTCAGAGGTTTTCGCAACCCAGACTGTAGAATACGGAAGTTGACTAAATTATATAGCTTTTCCCGTTAGTATCGTATGAACACTGAGGATGCCTTGTAGCAGCTCTATGTTTGAGCCATGCGAGTTGATTTCCTTGCTATGGCCTATCGGTCGATGTCTTTAGGATGATCTTGTCCGAGGAGTCATATACGGGGTGTAGTGTAGCCGACGAGCTCAGCTTGCTTGTAGTTTTTATCACACCAATATGTGTGTATATCTTCATACTGTTTGAAATAACCCTGCCGAACCCACTCAAACAAAGATTATGGAAATCATAAGGAAACAAGCTATCTCAATTGCGGAACATACCAAAAAATACAGTTGAATCGAGAGCCTTTTCCGAGAACAAAAGTGTTTCCGTGTTTCGGAGGGCAAGTTAAATAGCCAGTCTAGGCTAGGCATTAAGCCAAGTCCATGACCTACAGGGGCGGCTTAAAAATACTGTCAGGTGGTCATTAACATCCACCAACCTGCACTGGGTCCGCTTGATAGATTATGGCCAACACCCTCTCCAAGTGAGAGACGGCTGTGCCCCTTTTTTCAAAGCAGTCTATTGGATAGGAAGACTAGAAATAAAAATCAACATACCTATATAACCTTCCACATTTAGTTTACGATATTGTTCTCTTGGTGATTGATTCTTGCCCGAGGACTCGCTTATGATTTGTACCAAACGCCGCAAGGAGAATTTAAGCCCTAATTATTTGGGATCGTATCCTCAACGTTCTTGGTTGATCTTTATTTAGATATGGATAAGCGAATATTTATGACATTTTACACTTTCCAATGGCATTAAAACTACGAATAGATATTGTTAAAATTTTCATACATTTTGATTTAACACTCCAGAAATGCATAGAGCATGTAGTCGATAACAGAACTATGCAAAGCTTTTGTGGTTATTAATAGGTATACATAAGTAGAGGACTTTGTTATGTAGTTCTCCAAAAAGTTAAAATCTATCATTAGCAGCCGATACTAGTCCACTCTTTTTAACCGACTTAAAAAAAGGAGGACGTTTTTAATTAGTCGGAATCTTTTTTTATGTCTGTTACCCGATTACTCGAAGACAGCTGGACCGATTTGGTTAATTATTTTTTTATAATATACACGACCACGTATGTACCTTTTTTTTACGCGGGGAAATACGTTTTGTATACCGTTCGCCTGGGGGACGGCGAGACGGTTATGTGGGACTCCCGGGAGGGGAGTCCCACATAACCACCATCCACATCGGAAGGGATGACCCACCAAATCCCCGCGGCGACCTTCCTCGGCAGTAAGGAGCTGGGAACGCATAAGCGGCTCCAGGTCCCCCCACGTCCTGCCCCCCCTCACTAGGGGAGGCCCGTTCCCGGAGGGCGGTCGGCACCTAAATACTGACAGACTGACTGAGCATAAATAGTGCCACCAAGTCCGTCCTCGCTCAGCCCCTTTCACAAGGAATCTAAATAACTTCATTGTTTTTGAAGAGCTATTTATGCGACTCGTGTATTTCGGTGGCACTATTCATGCACAGTTTTTTGGGATATGAATTATAATCATTGGTAAAGCGTCTTTGCGTATGAAAATAAGGTTTCCAGCAACACGTGACAGGGGCTCACTTAAAATGTTAACTCTTAAACTACCGTGGTGCTATATTTTTCCTTTGGACGCTATTTGGTACTATTTTAGAACAATTTTTAGACATTATCAAAATCGCTGAATTCCACTTTATGTATTCTAAAATCACGTAGGTATAGGACGTGCAACAGTGTAAAATTTAAAATGTACAAAACATTATTTTTATGATCTGAACAGATATTCCCTTTATATTTTAAGAAAACCGAAGATCAAATCATCACACACCTATCTCATAAAATTGAAATGGCGCAAACATTGCGTTTATTATGCTGATGTTACCCATTTTGCTGATATTTATGACATTTCCAGCGGCAAGTTATAGCTGATCTACAATTTACGGTTTACGTTTTATTTACTTAAGTAATATCTTACTAGGATTTCCTGGACCATGGAAACCAGGTGACATATGAAAGTACGTCCTAATACATAACATAATCATTAGATTATCATGTATTATATCTCTAGACTTAAATTAAATGACAACTCGGCATTATTGTGTCCTGAATATTTAATCATTTTTAATGAGAAGTCCGCTTTTGAGCATGTGGACACATCGACTGGGCGCCTAAGGCTGTGACGTCGTTCGGTTGGTAGAGAAATGTAATAAAAATAGATCGATTGGTAGCACACACATTAAAACTGGATTTTAATGATTAATTGGATTTTAAGGGATCGTTTAAAGCATTACATTTATTTCCTATTCATACCTTTCATGTCATTCTACATATAAGAATTTGTCAGCTCATAATATCGTTGCTTCATTCAGCAAATAACCCGATCAAGATTCCTTCCTATCCACCGGCGGTCATGTAGAGTACCAATTGGCTACAAATTAGATAGTTGGTAACTCTACTCATTACTGATCTGTCTCTCAAGACCTTATTTGCATGCTCCACGCATAATCAAAGGGCACTTTCATTTTTAATCGGAACTAGGCCATCTACACACCCACGACTGATACTTGATATTTCAATGCAGCTTTTGTAATAGTGTCACATCTATATGGTAGTACCTATATATGTATGTTACTAGCAAGAAAGTCAATGACCATTTTGTGAACTCAATACAAGTAGAAAATATATATTACTTTTGTTTCTGATTGTCATCGCTGATGCTCAACATGCATATCGTTATGCTTTAGTCCAAAGGTAGGTTTATTGGAGTGATATTCCTCCTGGAATCAAAGGCAGCGGACTACGATTCCTTAGTCGACTTTTGCGACAGCCACTCGAAGAAATAAGATGATCTAATTCTGTTTCTCGTCATAAATGTGACTAGTGACGAGTTGGTGTTATGTCGGTATTAAATCAGCCAGTGAAGAAAGAAGAAAGGAATCGTAAGCCTCAGAACAAAAAAGTCTTGCAGGTCACATCTACATCTTACTAATATCTAACTAATATTATAAATGCGAAAGTTTGAATGTTTGTTTGTTTGTTTGTTGCTTAATCACGGCGAAACGGATGAACTGATATGGATCAAACTTGGTATATAGATAGTACATACCCTGGATTAAAACATAGGATATTTTTTATCCCGATAAAGTGAGTAGTTCCCGCGGGATAAACAAATTTCCGCGATAAAGTTATTCCACGCAGGCGAAGCCGCGGACGGAAAGCTAGTATCCACATAATTAATATGGTTGGTCACATCCATTTAGCCATAGTCTATATATTTATCTATTGCTTTTATCTTCAAACTTTTAAGACTACATGTATAGCACGCCTTCGCAAATAGAAAACACAACTCAATCTAAGGTCCTATAAAAACGCATCCTACGCTTTGCTTTCTCCGACATTTGCATTTGGGATCAAATATCTTGCGCAAGCGACTTCTCTCACAATTTCTTATACAGAAAACTTCTTATTTTGGAAATTTGTTTTGTTCAAATCATCGACTGTTTACCTACCTCACTATTAATGTGATAAGCAATAAATACTGAATTCTTTAGAAAAATTTAGATTTATTACGCTTCTGAGGAATTATTTCGTTGTTAATTTTCGGGTCTATTCAGGCAGAAGTAAACGTTGACATCGTAATAGCGATCCTGCGGTTTATTTGCGATTCTCTCTAGCACTTGCAAATCGTTGTCGTGTGAATAGCACTGCAATAATACGCCAAAATCGGCGACGGTCGTCCATTCGTCGATCTGGCGACGTAAATTATCCCAGGGAAAATACGGTTTGACCTCGGAAAAACGAATAACAGCGATTTTTTTGAAACATTTTATAAAGTGTTGTAAATGCAGTAACAATTGCTAAAAATTAAGCATTTGTAAGAAACGCAAGTACTAAGTAAGTAACTAAATAAGCTAAAGTTAAAAAAAGTGTTTCCTTAAAAAAAATGCTCAATTGATGGGTATTTCTTTAAATTCAAAACATTTCGGGAAATTATCGTATCGTATATTAGTTCTCATTTTTATTTCTTAAGCAATTCAGCTCGACGACAGTTTTAGCTAAAACACATGCATGCCTAACTATAACATGCTTAGTTTTTTACCCATCAATAAGTCAACTGTCTTTAACAAAAGTCTCAGTAGTATTTATTGTTATTAAGATACAAATCAAAATTACATTTCTAATAAGATAACAAAAGTCGGTTCTGAATTATGTCTAGCTAAGCAAATTTTTTACCGTATTTTCCCTGGGCTAAATAGTGTCGCGCATTGACTTCGCAACGCATCGCTACTTTATGAGTAGGTAGTAATTTTACATTGGATTGCTTCTCTTGTTGTATGTCGTTCCTTACTGCCAAGGCGGCAGAGCCATGGAGTAGATAACGTAAAAATGTTTGAGTGTCTCCTACATCATTCTCAACTTGTGAATTCTCAAGTGAATGTCTTACAGAACACGGAAATAATCAAACTTAGACTTACCATACATTTACTAGCGTGATCAACAACATAGATTTTTGCAAATTGTTTAACAGCGTTGTACCCGCATGCCGCACCCTCGGCTCACTGCCCAGCTGATTGTCTCAATGAGAAGATTGCAAGCGCTCCATTGCCGGCAGGAACCCGTGAGAATGGACTATTGCACGCGAACCGAGTATAAATGTTGCAGCTGGATTATAGTTAGACCCATTTACAAGGCATCTGTATCTATAAAACAAAACAACATCGTATAAAAATATGTAACCTATGTCTGTGATCTACCGGATTTTGATGACGTTATTTGGCGGGTGATCCAGTTTCTTGAATGGCTGCAATTTTGCAAAACGGTCAGCCTCTTATAAAGCGAATGAATTTACAATCTGAGTAACAATGCCTACGTAATTAAGCTGCGACATTACCATAACCAAAAACGTTGGCTGACTTTAGTATTCAATAAATCCACAAAAAGTACTCAAAAATACTTGCACTGTGACTCTTGTAGGTAACAAACAATTTAGATCCTTATACCTATTATATAATATGTAATATAAATTGTAATTTTCAAGATGGAAACCAATTGAAAAGATGTGCTGATATAATATATAGATTAGATTAGATTAGATTTATTTAGTTCACTTTTACAATATTAAGTCACACATACAGTTTCGTAAATTTATGATTTTTAAAGTAAAAGTGATTGTCAAACATAAAACAATAACTATACACATACATTACATTACTAGATTATTTGTTTAGGTATGTTTATAGGTAAGTCTATGGTTGTTATGGAGTTTCTTGTCGCTTCTTCTCCCTAACCATAGCACCTTGTGAAGCGATGTAGTTTTCAAAAATAACATATTGACTTTCTATACCTAAGTGATATCCTACTTGTTTTTCTACCTACTAATGCCCCATAGCTGTGGCTTGTCTAGAAGAAATCGCTTTTAGTGATAAGACCGCCTAAGATAAGAGTATTTGTATTGTATTGTATTGTATTGTACTGATATTTTTATATCCTATATTGAATGAAATATTTATATTTTTGACTTTGACTTATTGTGTTTGAAGCGAGTTTCATTCACAATTTATAGTATAAGATAATAGGTAGATATTTATTGAAACACATACATTATCAACACTAAATCTAAACTATTTAATCCTACTAATTTATATTTGCGAAGGTTTGGGTGTTTGTTTCTTTTTATGCTTAACGGGTTGGTACTTGACCTCAATCACACCTGATGTTAAGTAAAAATGAAGTCGTGGTTTGTTTGTTCAATCACGGCGAAACAAATGCACGGATTGGGATGAAATTTGGTATATAGGTAGAATATACCCTGGAGTAAACATAGGACAGGTTTTATCCCGATAAAGTGAATAGTTCCCGAAAATTTCCGTGATAAAGTTATACAACGTAGCCGAAGCCGCGGGCGGAAAGCTAGTCCTTAATTAAATCACTTTAGAAATTAAATAAACAAGTTATGCGGTGACTAATGTTTGTTAATTATTCATCAGCAAGTTTATTTTCCCGAAGACGTACAAGATTATATTAATATAGTGAAGCCACATAACTATTTATTTATATAGTTTTATTTTGACCCTAAAATTACCTAAAGTTTTGTTTATAATAAAAGAGTATTTTGCTTTTATTATGAACAACGAGTTGGCGCTTCATTTCAATCACATGTGATATACCCATGGAGATAGGCTCACCTGGAATTCCTAACTTATTTGAAGGCCTAGGTTATATAAACTCACAACAATGCTATCAACGTTTTTACTTGGCGGCAAACTTTAATAAGACGGTGTACAACGCCGTCAGGCGGTGAAGGCGGCGGCAGCCAGCCGAATTTTTAAAAATGATCTAACTCCAAGTAAATCGAGTACTAAACATGGCACCGCTGGGAATCGAACCCGCTTTCAAATTTTATATGTTGTTTATATTTTTCTAGTACTTATTATGTATACCGACTAATTAAGTATTAGCAAAGGAAAGGTTTTGAGAAACGCTCATAAGAAATTTTGAAAATTACCACGAGAACTTTTCTCGGCTTCATTTCCATATTTATTTCGAGATCCACGCGGACGAAGTCGCGGGAGGAAAGTTAGTAATATACCATCCATTAGATTACAGAGAAAGACTTTAGTAATCTAAGTTTGATGGATGACCAACATTATGTACCTACTTTAGTTTTCCAAACTACGTCTCATTTACAAATTCATGTCACATCCGCGACATTCTTCTCCATATTGAGTCCACCTGTCGGCGGCACAAAGCTGCACTTTGAATAGTACTAGCGTCGTGGATGCAACTGCGGCTTTCTTGACATGCAAATCTGTAACTGTACTGTGCTGTTTATAGGTTGGATTCTGATAATAATATGGTATAGAGGTTTCATTTAGTCAAATATCAAATAGGTAACTAAATGTAAAGCACTCGTGGCGCAGTCGCTTTCGCTATTCGTTTTCGATTAGTGAAGTTAAGCAATGTCTGGCGCGGTCAGACCTTAGATGGACCACTAGTGGTGTTTTAATGGTTTCCGTGTTTCGGCAGGCACGTTAAATTGTCGGTGCCATTGAAGGCAGTCCTTAAGCCAAGTTGGTCACCTTGGCGGTTTAGAACACTGATTATCAGGTGGCCACAATTTCTGACACAAATGCGCCGATTCACATTGTGCCCCAACAGTGGGGACGTGTAAGGCTGTTGATATACTTATTATCAGCCCGTAAACATTCCACTGCAGCGATATAGGCCTTCCCTCCTATTTAAGAGGGAGTATGGGCCGTAGATCACCATACTGGCCCAGTACGGGTTGGTGACTTCCCATGCCTTGAATTTTCATTGCTGAAGCATGCAGGTTTCCTCACGATGTTTTCCTTCACCGTTTAAGAGGGCGGTCGGATAAATGCACATAAGTAATTAAATTAATTTTAGAAACAAATTGGTACATGGCCTGCCTGGTAATCGAACTCGGACCGTAAATTGGGAGACTTAGCCACCTGAGTTTGTTAAAGGCAATCTACATTATTTTGACTGTAAAGTAAACAAAAAACCGAGAGGACGTAGGAATAAGCTTGACATAATACCGATTAACAAACCTAAATTAGAATTTTATCGAAAAACACTTTATGTAAATGGAACAAAGTTGTACAATCATTTACCTGACAATCTTAAAGAGCTAAATATGAAATCATTTAAAACAATACTACATGACATTCTAATTAGTAACTGCTTTTATAATAATGACGAATTTTTAGAATATAAATTTTAAATATTGTAAACCATATGGTAAAATACAGTGATACATTGTTTATTTAAACCATCTTGTACACCCTACCTGTATTGGACAATAAATGATATTTGTATTTGTATTTTGTATTTGTATTTGACGGCTGAGCCACCGACGCTCTTTTACGGTACCTATGTGTAATTTCTGTTATACGTGCAATTATTTTTCCCACGGAAACTACTCACTTTATCGGGATGAAAAGTAACCTGTGTCCTCTTCCATGGCATTTTCTGCAGCTGTGTACCAAACATTCAAATGGTTTCGCTGTGATTGAGCAACAAACAAACATCCAAGGTGGCGCAATAATACTATTAGTTTGATCTTGAGTAAACTCATAAAGCTAAAAAAAAAATTTTTCTTCTTTCATAGGTCTTACTTATAATTACAATCTTCACATGAGTTTGCATAATTATATAGGCATATGGTTTACGAAATCTGTTCCATCCATCTTCTTCGTTTCTCCCTAACCCGTTTAACTAATCGCCTTTTCGTGACTTGAAAGCTGTACAAAACTTTTAAATAGCTATCGTATTGTAACGTAACAACTCATGTAACTTTCAATTACTTCCTGAGAAAACCATAAGAATTAACCATTCCCACCGTCTTATCAACTTGTCACTCGCACCATTGTTCACATACCGTGGTGCAACATATCATATCAGTAGTGTAAACACATTATCTGATACTATCACCGTAATAGACGCTCATGGCAAACATTTTACACTGCACTGTGCTCTTACAAAATGTCTTTCTTTTCTCTAGGATCTAGTACGAACATGTGTACACGAACACAGCTCAAACTGTGGGTAACTTCCGGTTTTCAAATTATATAAATAGTTCAGTCATATACAAGTGTGTACTTCTTAAATAACGGAACCTGTTCGTTTGTTGAATAAATGAATAATGTTACTTTGTATCTCCTTATAAAAAAGGTCTTTACTTATGAAATTGGAGATTTACCAACTCCTACGATTCTATAGCTATTTCCAAATTTGTTTTTTATTTGGAAAATAGAACATAATTTCAAGGTTTCACAGGAAATATTTTTTAATGTCTGAGCTAAATCACATAATAAAAAAAATGAACACAGCTCTTTTCATGCGCTTCCCATATTATTTCTTAGATTCGCAGAAACTTTTATAAAGCGGTAACTTTTAAAAATAACCACTGCCTGTATTTAACTTAATACACACACACACAAAGTTTAGCTAAATTTGGATTTGCCGTTCCCAAAACAAATTCAAAAATGTTTGTATGGAGAAAACAGTATTAATAAAATTCTTCATACAAAACGCCAATTTCTAATATTTGTGCTATCGGTAAAGGTCATAGATACGCTTCATAAGGATGAATGGGCTGTTTGATATATGTGTGAATTTAATGTCGCACATTAATATGTTTGTCTTTTTTGCACACACATATAAGTGTGGAAGAGATAGAAATGCGAGTAGGGAATCGAAGTCCAATGCACAACTTCAGTGTTCAGTGTCTTTGGTTTTTATTATTAAGTAATTGATACTCTCGAATAAACAATTTAATGCCTACCAGGGAATTTATTCTTCTGTAGATGCAGTTAAACTTTATATATCTTTATGCAAATTATACTGACTATAATCGACGATGCCTCACATTTATCACTTCCCAAACTTAGTTCATATTAATGCATCAGACACTGCAGACGATTCGTCGTGCTAATTGCTTCGAGTTATCGCAGACAGCGGACAGCCGCGTCATGTCTGACGTACAGAGTATCATTGTAACCACATGATTCACTCTCAATGAGCAAGTTGTCTTCTAAATCATCTTCGGCGATGAGTAAACATTGTAGTGCTCTCTGGCATTTTTATAGCTTTTTCATTGTCTAAAGCTTAGAGCATATTATGTCAGGTTGTAAAAATGCTACTATACAATTTTTATGAAGTATCCTATATTAAACCGGAGCGGAGCGGGTCGCATTATTAATAAAAATAATAGGTTCGCAAATGCGGCTCGACATTTAGCTTAGTGCACATTACGTCTGCTTGGAAAATTTTATCTATGGGGGACTATGTTCAGCAGTGGACGTCCTATGGCTGGTGTGATGATGCCGGGGCGCAGCGGGTCGCATGCGCAAATGCGGCCCGTCCCGTCCCGCTGCGTGCTGAAATAATATGAGCTAAGCTTCAGTGCTCTGATACGATTAGATTTTAAGAGATATGTAGTTATTAAATGGCATCTGCCGTCTTTACTTCTTGACCTGTTTGTATCTGATATTAACTTTATTTAATTAATTTATTTTATTGAAAAATAGTTTATCGCACACGCTACCTACCTTTATATGCATAATGCTTCCTAACCCAAAGGTTGTCTGGAAGAGATAGCTTTTAGTGATAAAGCCGCCAAATTGACCAGTTCTCTTGCGGGTTTTTCTTTGTGATATATTTATTGTTGTTGTGCAATAAAGAAGAAATTAATCCAGTAAAGCCCTTCAATTGCACCATTTAAATTGTTATGTTTTATACTTTTATAATATTTTATTTTATGTACATATTTCGCAGGAGATATATGTATTACATTTAATGAAAGTTTATTACTTGGTTATCTTTTCTTTTTTTATTATTTTTGTTTTATGATTCGTTGTAGTATTTTATTCTTTTGCACACAATTAGCTGCTAAACCCCTAATTTGCTCATTTTCCTACTTCAATGGTCAGGTTGAATGGAAGAGATCTCTTAAAGGATAAGTACTCGGTTATATGTAAATTTCTTTGGTGCAAGAAAGAATAATTAAAGAATATTTGTTTGTTTATTTATGAATGGGATTGAGGGTGCGTCTGGGAGCTTCTTGAAGAGCTTTCGCTTGGACGAATTAATTCAAAGCATGCAGTCGTCAAAATATACATCACAGTTGTTACCGTAGTTATATTATAAGCTATTAATTTGATATCTCGTAGAGATTAATTACGTTAAAGGTAAATGACAAATGAATGACACTTCGTGTTGTTCAGTGACATAATTGATGTGCACGTATAGCACGGATCCCATTGTATTAGAACAATAGAGCTTGATGAGGTTCAATGTTTTCCTTGATACAGACCATACCAACGTTTGAACAAATATTTGACACTATTAAAAAGTCTGTGAAAGGAGAACAAACAAGATTATATGCACATTTTCTGTTTTAGATATTTAGTAGGTTTTAAATAATTATGTCAGACACTTACACCACTTACTCTGGATAGGGATACATATATAAATATTTATATGACTATCCCTAACTCCGGAATAAATGTTCGGATTCCCAATCTAGCATATTCTTAACACGTAACCGTGAAGACAACAAAAAGTTCTTCGACTGTGGAGTTATCATCAAATAATGGACATAATGAAATCCAATGGATAATATATAAACGTAAGTTACGGATAAATTAATGAAGAAAGCCGTCAGAAATTATCTGAACTCAGAGCTTATCTGAAACAAGTTTCAATTGGGTGGGAACCATGCTATGACATACATTCGTTAGAATTAACATTTTGTTGAGTTACAAGATCTTTGGTCCAATGTTTGTATAATTATCACAAGTCATCGCGGGACGATGCCCGGGTTCTGTGCGATGAAAGAAAACACGCACCTTGATTGGGCTTGGATACACAAGAGACAAGATGAAATAAAAACAATGTACAAATATCTATAAATCATTTCCAGTCAAGTAAAAGAAATCAGGTTAATCGCATTCTCTACCATTATTAACGGTGGTGAGTGATTTGAATTCAGAAACTCAAGGAATGTGTTTTTAATAAACGTTAGTTTTGCAATTTATGGTTCGCCAATGCAGTAAAAAAAAATACACTGAATATCGCTGTGAGGTTCATATAAGTGGAGTTTCTTATCATCTAGTCAGATTTTTTTTTATAACTTTTTGCACACAGTTTCCGTTTAAAAATACATCGTGCATCTTAGCGATTGGAAAGTCGCCCATTCTTTCTTTGGTGGCAGCACTACTCTGCTGGGGGGACTGAAAACCAACTACACTGCCGAGTCCCTATCAACTCAACACAATACCATAATTGCCGATGCTCATGTAGGTGTATGCCTATGTATTTTGTGATGAATAAATACCTTTTATTTATTTATTATTATTTATTTACTGGAAGGTTAAATCTCAGAAAAAGTTATGGTCCGTATTGCAGTAGGTAGGTAGTCTGTTTATACCTATTTTCGATTTTTTATATTTTTTTTTATATTTTAAATATCTTGAACTTCGTAAAACTTTGTATAAAGTTTGGTTTAAAATATCCTAAATGACCGCAACTATCACACTCTTACGATTTTGCATCGACCTCCCCTAACACTAAAAATATGATAAACTTGCAGGGCACCTGAGTCGCCTCCAAAAAGTCAGTAATTTATTCAAAGGTATATTATGCTTTTTCAATAAGGTTCCTGTTGATATACAAAATCTTCCATTCCATAAATTGAAAGATACTATAAAACAGAAATATTAAATATCAGATTATTTAGACGATACACATTCATGGACATAACCAGTTCGTACACATAACCAGGCTATATTTCACAATTACTAATGAAATATTATTGTGCCTTTTTGTAATATAAAAACCTTTTTTTAAAGAGCAACCTCTCGAGTTTCTTGCTTGTTCTTCTCAGGGGAAAATTGCATTTTGAACAAGCAGTAGCTTTAAAAATGTAAAATCTGACTATTTTAAGGGTTTTTGGATTTACTTGACTATTTTTGATTTGATTTGTATGTCATGACGTTTTCAGGGTTTATTTTTAAAACTTACGAAATATTTTATTTTTCATTTGATTCTTACGACATTTCCTCTGCTAATCAGTAAGTCCTACCTACATTCCTCCAACTCTAAAGCTAAGATAAGACAGCTGAGTATCCTCCTATGGATCGCCGAGGTCGACCACACTACGATTCGTTATGCATTCTGCCGTACACAGATGGTGTGTACTTATTGAGTGGGTGTGGGTGCCCATGTTAGTTTAAATCTAAATAAAATCGATAAAATAATTTACATTAGTAATTATACGTCGTTAATGTACCGACATTCTATCAAAGAAGTCAAAATATAACATAAATTGCAAAGTTAGAAAACTCTGGGAAGCCTCCAAATACACCAAAAACTTTGTTAACAACTGAATATCTTCGAACCGGCTTAACCGATTTTCATCAAACATGGCTTAGAACCTGTCGCTTCGTCTAGCCTTTACTATAAAACAACTGCATTCAAATTGGACCACGAATTACTGAGATACGTTCGGGCAAAGATTGGACGTACACACACATCCACACACAACGCCGTCAAACACATAAAATGCGTCGTTTTTCGTCGGGGGGTTAAAAATAAAGACAACTCACCAATATCTCTACCTATCACATTTACCATATTTATACATGTGTGTCTCATCCGCCTTGTTCGTTGCTCTTCAGGGCTTTTCGCGGCACTTTGTGGCATTGGACACGGCACACCCTCCCCTTGTACGGTGACGGTGGAAATATACCTTTATTACTAACGATTTTACGCATTCAACCCGTGCTGAGATACTAAAATGGATGCATTGTTGCTGCATGAAATTACCTCACGTTACAAAAGTTAATTTATTCGGTGTATTTTCGTAGGACCCGTCTCTGGGTGTGAGGACTTCTGTTATATAATAAGTGTCCAATATTTTACAGTCTTATAGATAGACGACGCTTCTCCAGCTGTTATTGGTGTTTCAAATCTGTGTACGGGTAGCTTATGCTGAACTGCAGGGAGCCAACTAAGTAGACTGAATGAATTGTTTAGAAGTAGTAAGTAGATAGTCAGAACTATTATAATAAGCGTTTTCAAAGTTTTTGTGTCAAAGTTTTACGTTATTAAAAAAAAATATACATTTATACTTGAATAACTCAGTTACTTTATTTGAGTGTTAAAATATTATATTATGAAACATTTTGGTTGTGGTTGGTTGGTGGTAGGGCATATCTGCCTCCAAACAGCAATGTTAATAACATTGTTGTGTTCCGGTTCTCAAAGATAAGATAGCCAGTCCCCCAAACAAGATGGGGTTTCCGGGTCAGTACGCTACCACCTTCGGCCTCATCTTCACTTAACATCAGGTGTGATTGAGGTCAAGTGCAGACCCGTTGTGCATAAAAAAAAAAAACAGAATAAAGAGCAATACAGCTTCTGTTGCAAAGTGACGTATTCATCTTTATAATTATTTATTAATAGATAAGACGTTTATTTATGTAGGTACTAGCTCGCCCGCGGCTTCGCCTGAGTGGAATAACTTTATCGCTGATATATTTAATTGGTTTATTCCGCGGAACTACGCAATTTATCAGCACAAAAATATCCTATGTCTTAATCCAGAGTATATTCTACCTATATACCAAATTTCATTCAAATCCGTTCATCCGTTTCGCCGTTATTGAGCAACAAACAAACAAACGTCTATACGTTCGCATTTATTATTTAGATTACAGAACCACATACATAAATCTTCGCCCGCACAATTTATACTAATAATAATAGCTGCGTTTTAGTTGTTTATAAAGTTACACAAAGGTCAACTATTCTATTTTTAATGACAAAACAGGCGCCATTACCATACATTGACCTAAAAGAAAGTGTAACAACCAAATGACGCCACAGTTTCGTAACATAAGCAAAAAATAAAGCAGTCACAGACCAGGTGTCGTTGGCAGCTCGCCACTGGCGTGGCAGGATGAGTCACCTGCCCGCTCTGACGAACCCTAAATCCGACCGCAGCACAACATAATTACCCGTATGTGCAAAACATTATTTGGCTATTTAGCCAACATTTTGATTGGTGACATGCTGCTGTAGAAAACTGAAAATTTCCTGTTCGAGTTACTAACTAGTTTCTAAACCCAGACATGCAGGAAGTTGTATGGAGATTTAATTGATGTGTCGATTTTTTTGAGGACTCGTGTAAAAATGGCATCATTTTTCCTCGTGTATACATAAAAAAAAAATTGGTGGATGAAGTTTAGTCGGAGTATAGTTTCTTATAATCTACCCTGGCCGCACGGATTCGCCAGCTTTATGGGATCAGGGGATACGGTCAAACGATTAGAGCCTCTCAGAGCCTTCCAGCGGAACTTGCCATGGAACTTTAATACAATACAATACACACTTTAATAAAATGCACTGAGATTGCGTGCTTCACCTTCGACCATATTATCTCAATCAGGTGAGATTGTGGTCATTTATTCCAGTTACATTAATTTGTGGTGGGATGAGGTATCAACCGATTAGCTCAACGCTATTAACAATAGCAATAAATAATTTATGTGTTTAGTTAAACTTTGTACCTAAGTGATACTTCAAAATAAGTGCAACACATTGTTGGAGGGTTGACATTTTTGTGGTAAGATTGCAAAAAAAAGCATAGAAACAAATTATCACAATTGACTGTTGTAAATGGATGCCGGGAACGGAACAGTTTGTAAACGCTTATTTTACAAAAAGATACAAATAATAAATAAGCAGATACGGATTAATATACGGAGACATTATACATCAAGAGTAGCTACAGCTCAAAACGCGTTAGAATCCGAGAGCTTTTAAAAGCTTTAGTGATGCGGACTGTCTATTTTGCAGTGGCAGTTGGTGGAACACAGTAAAAATGTTTCGATATTTTTGTGCACAATCTTTTCTTTTGTTTAAAAATATGTACCAGGAATGTTCCATCCATATAAATTTGGTGAAAGTCTTTACTGAAGTCGGTTGGTATGCGATTTTTTGGCGATCCAATTATTGATAGACCTATTTAACAATGATTACACTATGGGGTATGCCAATAAAAAAATCACCACCTTACTATATTATTATTAACTATATTTTTAAATCTTGTAGGTGTAATAAATATATATAACCATACCAAATTTCAGCTTTATTTATAGCACTAATAGTCTGTATTATTTCCTACGGAACCCTATAAAACGGAGCAGCTCACAAAGTCAAACTCAAGATCGCGAAGTCTACCAACCGTAATACACTACTTCAAAGCTGCTATAAAAGACAGCACCTGAGTTGGAACCGTGCTAGAAATAATCCCCTTTTCCGGCGACGGAAATAATCGCACGCGCTGCGACGCGACGGCAAGCGAACGACTCTTGCGCACATCCGATTGTAAGATGTGAGACGTGAAACTGAAACTAAAGGAAGTGTTACCAATATTTTGATATTGATTAAAAAAAAATCAAAAATGTTTGTATGGAGAAAACAGTCTTAATGAAATTCTTCACACAAAACGCCAATTTTGTAAGGACCGAACCTTACAATTTTTTTTGGGAACGGCAAATCCAATTTAGCTAAACTTTGTGTGTATTATCGGATAACATTAAGTTAAGTATGGGCAGCGTTAATTTTTAAAAGTAACCCCTTTATAAAAGTTTCAGCGAATCTAAGAAATGATTATGGGAAGCACATGAAAAGAGCTCTGTTCAATTTTTTTTATTATGTGATTTAGCCCAGAAATTAAAAAAATATTTCATGTGAAACCTTGAAATAATATTCAATTTTCCAAATAAAAAACAAATTTGGATATAGCTTTGAAAATCGCAGGAATTGGTACATTATGATTAACGAAGAAAAAAAACTCCAATTTCGTAGGTAAAGACCCAAAATAATGTAAAATTACAACCTATTTGTTACCTGACTGCCCAGGATCCAGGAGGGTTATGTTTTTCGGGTGTATGTAGATTTCTATGTTACGTCCTGTAGCCTAAACTATTTGACTGATTTCGAAGTGCAAGATGTCGATTTATTGTCTTGGTCCCCAGAGTGTCATAGAATACATTTTATGGTAAAAAATCCAACATGGCGACTGCGCGACTGCAAAATACAATATAATGCCGTCGAGTTTTTTGATTTTTAAGTACTTAAATTGTTACTACTTTTATTTCTTATTAGATTGGTTGATGATGACCGGGTGATTAAGAAATAAATAAATAGCCTTGGACATGCTCACAGCGCCATCTAATTCCTCACCAAGCAACTAGCCTTGTATTATGGACACTATTTGGCTGATATACTACACAAATACATTTATTTTTCACAAATAAATTAGCCCTTTTTGTAAATATATACACATGCAAATGAAAACAACCATAACTAGGGTACACATTTTTTTTATGCACAACGGGTTAGCACTTGACCTCAATCACACCTGATGTTAAATGAAGATGAGGCCGAAGGTGGTAGCGTACTGACCCGGAAACCCCATCTTATTTGGGGGACTGGCTATCTTATCTCTGACAACCGGAACACAACAATGCTATTAACATTGCTGTTTGGCGGCAGATTTAGTTAAGATGGTGGTAGCTAGCCAGGCGGACATTTAAACACATGACCTTATTCATTGTACAAATATATGCCCCTAGCGGGATTCGAACCCGCCTTTTAGTATAGCAGTCAGTTTCTGACCACTACACCAAACAGGTTGTCGAAAGTTACGCAACTAAGAAACAATCTAAAATAGACACAGTTTATTTTTTTGTGACGTCAGAGTTGGCTATTTAATAAAAGTTTTCCGGCCTCGTCTATAGAAACCAAATCACACAATCACACCAAATTGTCACTAATTTTACTGCACCTTGCATTATACTTGGTTTACTAAACGCAGTGACAACACGCCTAGCTTGACAGCAGTACCGTGTTTACTATAAACAGTCGCCTGAGTCAGTGATATAGGAATACGATTTCCCGACACCGACCGGGATTGAACTCCGTTCTATTTGCGGCGCTGGCGCACTGCCAGCCGGCGATTGTTTGACCCGTTTACTAGACACCATAGAGATGATGGTCGCGATGATGGTTTTGTCGAGGATGAAGAATATTGGAGTACATCTGATATAATAATACAAATGGAGCTTTATAGCTCTGTGCACCATATCCAAAGCGATCATATATCTCAGTCTGTGTGATGTCTCATACCAGGATATATTATCCTCTTAGTAGAGAGGGAGCGGGCCATATTCCACCACACGGGCACAGTACGGATTTCTATGAGACAATGGCCATCTGAAGGCCAGTGTTTCAAGCTGACTGGCTTCAATTGGCCACCCCTCCGAAACCCAGAAATACTTGTATGAAAATGCCACATATAAGAACTGATAACACCAGACGTTATAATCGCTAAACAATGAATAGACGAGCCATGCAAAACAATTCAGATAACTAGGCGAGTGTTTCTCACGTGTCCATGATTTAAATTTTGGCAGATAGTAGGTATGTCTGTCACGTTCACACACATAGGCAGGTCCAAAAGTGACAAAGCTGTCGATGTCTACTTGAAATCTAGATTGCAAGAGAACCCAGCCTTTGATGTGTAACCTCAATACTTTCATTCCATTAAGTACATTGTTCTAGTGGGCAGGTGTGTGTCATACTTAAAAAGGTACTTTAGACAGAGGCCCTAATTCTGTAGGTATTTGAATTCAGAGAAAGTGGGCCATATTGCGTCAATTTAAAACATTCTCGTTCAAAGGTACCTACATTGATTATGATTTATGAATCACATGTGAATCAGTGGACGAACTTGGGTTTACTTTTTATTTCACAAGCTCCAGACGATGACCTCAACAAATTCCTTAATACATTCTTCACAAAGAGATGCGGTGCTTAAATAAAATTATTAATAAAAAAAACCTGGCAAGTGCGGATCGGACCACGCGCAGTAGGTTCCGCTTGCTAGGATGTAGAGGTAGATATGAAAGTCAAAGTTAAGAGGATGGTGTGTCTATAACTTTTTCACAGACCAACTACCTATCGTCATAACTTGACCGATTCTAGCTCATAAACTAATAGAGCCCGCTTATCTGTGTGGGTAATTTTGTGACATACGGACACGACGAAACTTTAAGTAAGGGTTAGGAACTTTGACACGGAACCCTAAAAAGAAAAATGTCTTTTTCGAACGTTGATCGATTAAAAAGTTTTAGAAATTTTGAAATTAATATGAAATAAGAACGATTTGATAATTTACTTGACAATCACCAACTGTTGTTAAAGGTTTCGAGTGATAATTTTTTGTCCAATGAAATAATGTTTTGAATATACAAAAGTTGTTGTTACTCTCCTATTGAGGTTAAATTGATAAATAGAGTGTCTTAAAGAATCTCAATGAGAGTATTTACTCAGCATTTCATAGATGCGTGTCGATAATTTTTGGTCTTCACGCCACTGTTAATATTAATGTTTGTCAGTGCCGTGAACTTTCGACGGTAACGCGTATATCGGCATTTTACACTTCGAGTTCAGTATTACAGTCGTCTATGCAAAGTAATGGAGAACAAAGCTGGGAAATTATGTTTGTGGAATCGTTTTACTAGATAATTACATTCGGGCCAGACAACACGATGCTGCGTCGTCATTGGTATATTAACGTTCATTGCTGCGTAAACTCTTTAGCTGAAGTCGGTAAAACCATTGCGGGCGGCAAATGAACTACGAATATCAATGAAGCAGCGGCAGCGCCATAACGCACCTTGTGGCATCGCTATTAGTCATGACCGTTTACAGCCCCGATGAAGTCGAAGATTTACCTGGTATTTCTATATGTCTAATGACTCAATCACCTTTCACAGGATCCTGGTTGGAGCGCCAGAAGATGAGCCGTACCAGATCAACGGGGTGCTCCGGCCTGGTGCCGTGTACCGCTGCGACCCTGACAACCCTGGCTACCTCTCAGGAGGGAGGCCGCTCGACATGTGCTCTGTTATGGACTTCGACAAGACTAGGGGTGAGTTTTTAAATATATATAAAGCGTATATACATAAGAATGTATTTAAACGTAAAAAAATTAGATAACTTAAATTGGTCTTTAAAATGAAAATCGATGTGTCATTTATTAATAACTTCAACTCTTTTAATTAAAAAATGATCGAGTTTTTTTTATGTTGGTATCATAGTTATACCATACCCTACGCAAATAAATAAATAATAATAAATAAATAAATATTTCGGACACTTACACCAATCATCTAGTCACCAAACTAAGCAAAGCTTGTGCTATGGAAACTAGATAATGGATAAACATACATAAATATTTACATAAACACCCATGACTCGGGAATAAATGTTTGTATTCATCACACAAACATTTACTCCTCGCGGGATTCGAACCCGCAACCGTTGGTATCACTGACAGGGTCACTATCCACTACACCAATTGGTCGTCACTTAAAATTTTGAATTGAGTAGTTAAGAAGTAGGTGTCTAATGATTGGAGTCAATAATTCGTGTAGTTCCCTGACACCGTCTACTGCAGTTATAGATCCCTGCTGATTTTTGAAATAAAAACTATTTAACAGTGTGTGTTTTCGACCCCGTATAAAAATAGAGGCAACACTTTTTTTTCACTTTATTTATCCATAAAACATTATTTATTAAATATTACAAAAGTATGTAACTTAAATACCTAGGGATCAATAAAAGAATGTGCTAAAGCAAGTAGACATGTGTCTGTGTGTAATGAGTTTTTAAATTTAATCTTATGTGCATTTATCCGACTGCTCTTAAAACGGTGAAGGAAAACATCGTGAGGAAACCTGCATGCCTGAGAAATAAAAATTCAAAGGCTGGTGAAGTCCCCAACCCGCATTGGCTGGCCCAGTGGTGGACTATGGCCCATACTTCCTCATTATATGAGGGAAGGCCTATATCCCTGCAGTGGGATGTTTACGGGCTGATGATGATGATGATGAAAGGACTTCACCGACAAAAGCATATCTCTTAAATTGAAGAGAGAGAGAGAAATATATGAATTTACATCAGCACTAGATTAAATGATTTCAAAAAATTACACAAATTACGCCTTTATATCATTTTGCAATTTTATTTCCGAGATTTTTTTTAAGTTTTAAATATTTATAATTCGAATTACTTCAATTGAGTTAGAGAATACGTTATTTGTCAGGGCACAGCAACATGTATAATGTTTTGTGACAAATGAACTCCGAATGGGTACCTACTCTCACACGTGTCTTTGCATGAGCATGTCTCTATAACAATGCAATTTCTAGAAGAAAGTATTCATAGAATATGTTCGTGAATAAATTTATGGCAATAAAAGGCCTAGAAGTAATAGTTTTATTTGTCATTTTTTCCTGAAGGTTAGCGACATCAACAGCATATATATATACCGGATGAGTTTTTTCCCGTAAGGCATATTAGGTATGTGAAATAGAAGTTATTGGCATAGGTAGTTTAATTTTTTTTTTCAACAACGCTCAGTACGAGCGATTGATCTATATGCGACTGGCGGGATTCGTAGGGTTTCATCATCATCATTTCTTTTTCATTTGGACCTCATATTTTCTCCAAATTTTCTTTATTTCTTTAATTTTATGATGTAATTATGTGGAATAGGCAACAAACGCGACCGTCAAATGACACAATTCTATCGGAGGAAAACTATTGTATACGTCCTGTGTTAAATTTTTGTTTTCTATACCTAGTGTGTGTATACAGTAAATAAGATATTAAAGATTAATGTATGTATTGGTATAAATTATATGGATATATTTTATTTGTTGATTATTTAGTAATTATTGTTTCTCGTCACATATAGTGCTTATTAATGTTTTGCATACCTATAAGATAATACTTTTTGATTTCAATATGCTGAACTTTCAGATGTACTTAAGAATTAAGAAATTATTTGTGCTAACCCACTTAAATACTTGTATTGAATTCCGTGATGATAGGTTTGCCTGGAAGAGATCGCTGTTAGCGATAAGGCCGCCTAATTTGTAGTTTCTATAAGATATTTAAATGTACCTTCCTTATTCAAACAATAAAGCGTATTTGATTGATTGATTGATTGATTAACTGAATGACCAAATCACTGAATTATAGATATTTAAAGTTTACAGATAGATCACAAATGGACATTTATTTAATGTATTTCCCTCGGGTACTTAAAGAGAAAACGGTGCAGACGTCAACGCTGGCTGGTTTATATTATTATTTCTAATTTCAATTCCTTTTTAGAAGCGAGAATAATAGACTCCATAAATATAAAGCTTAGAATATATTGGCAAATGGGTATTATGAGACGGCAATACGAAGTAGTTTGTCTCATTAATTCATTACCTGATGCATTACGCCGGCCATCGCAGTGTCGGCTAAGGCTGGATTCACACCAAACGCCCGCCGTCGACTATGTGCAGAGTCCCAGTTTGTACGCGTAAGTAAAGATGCGTATTATCGTTTCCATGTGAGCGCGAAGTTGTAAATGTATGGAAAATCAATAAACTATACGTTTGGTGTGAACACTGCGTTAGGTTGCCGGTACACGCACCAACCGCCCACATAATGTTGGATAAAATCTTTAGATATATTAAGGACTTAAGGTTGTTTGTCACGACTTTATTTCCATACCAAAAGACTCCACAAGACCCATATAATAATATGGTTTTGATAAAAGTTGAATGTTATTTGTGCTATTTCCCTGCACATTAGCTAAATACACAATTTGCTAAATTATTACATGAAACAAGAAAAGCAGGACTGTATTCCAAAGGCTGCAGAGGACGGGGGAAACCAACTACATATTTACATACCATAAAAATTGGCCCGCGACTCAAGGTACCCAAAATGCTAGCAGCAGCGTTTGCGCGCTGAATGCTGATACTTAAGCGTTATGCGAGGAAACAGGCAGTTTCGGGTCCTTAGTGACAAAAAATCTTTATGATAACGAAAGAAATTAATAACTGCGCAACCGTCACCTTGATTTTTTGTTTAACAATATATTAGGTCCTTACCTATGAAAATGGCGTTTTGTATGAAGAATTTCATTAAGACTGTTTTCTCCATACAAACATTTTTGATTTTTTTTTTGGGAACGGCAAATCCAATTTTGGTAAACTTTGTGTGTATTATCGAATAACATTAAGTTAAGTATAGGCAGCGTTAATTTTTAAAAGTAACCGCTGTATAAAAGTTTCAGCGAATCTAAGAAATGATTACGGGAAGCACATGAAAAGAGCTCTGTTAAAAATTTTTTTATTATGTGATTTAGCCCAGAAATTAAAAAATATTTCATGTGAAACCTTGAAATAATATTCCATGTTCCAAATAAAAAACAAATTTGGATATAGCTTTGAAGATTGCAGGAATTGGTACATATGATTAACTCCAATTTCATAGCTAAAGACCCAATATTAACGAATATCTAACGTAACGAAATAAGTGAAAGTAATATGTCCTACTTTGGCAAGCAAGTGTCTATTTGAAATCAAGGGACGTCAGTCACCACTGAGAGACTGTCCCTTCTAGATGCTTACTTTCTTTAGATTACCAGATCCACAAATTTACAGCTGGACTGCCTCCTATGCTCGTCCTAGGTATATTTCTTACAATGTGTGGTTTTTCAAAGCAGCCAAAGAAGAAGCCCCATTGAATAAAAACTTCAATCATAAATATTAATACTTATACTGTCCAGCTTGTTGACCAAATATTGTGACATGTGACACCTGCCTAATAGCGACCTGACGGCGCGGTCCTGCGCAAGCGCACGACGGCTACTGTGCATGCGCGTGATTTACGGACCCGCTTCCGTCCTGGTAGGGTTACCTACCAACGTAGTTCAAAGACTATAATATTTGACATCAATATTTAGAAGTACAATTACAGTTTCTGAAATAGAATAGCTCTCTATCAATTGTCGTTCCGTGTCGAGGATAAGAGAGCCAGTGAAATTACAGTATTTGAGATCGAGTTCTAATAAAGCACACCTCCACCTTTTCGATCAGAATTCCCTACATTTCAGTAATTTTACAGGCTCTTTTCACATAAATTGATGCTTGCGGATTGAAATAGATAATGAGTTACATACTGAACCTTTATCCACGCAGTGTGCATGTTACATCCAGGAGTTATGGTTCAGCCTTACATTTTGGTAGCCCTAGAGTCGGTGTTACGGCGCGGGCGCCTGCTTTGTCCCCCAACTCAGGCGCAATGTTTAAACGTCAGCCGAAGTAATAGCGGTCTCCTGCATGACGCAGCCTTGCATAAATTGTGCCATAAAGGGCGCTTTTGTAGCCGCAAGATAGTCATAAATATTGTATATTTATGTCGTAATTTATGATGAATTGATACATTAAATTAAACAATTGGTTGTTGTTTAATACGCGTACCTATATGGTATGAATAGTTATTAGTTTATTATATTATTAGCTTTATCTCGGATATCTTTAATTTGTTTATCCCGCGATAACTATTTGCTTTCTCGGAATAAAAAATGCTATGTTTCATTCCAGGTATAAACTAAATATACCAAATTTTATCCAAATCCGTTTATCCGTCGCCGTGAGTGAGCAACAAACAAAGAAACATCCAAACCTTCGCATTTATATTATACAGGGCGTCCCAAAGTTATGGGACATGAAGGGGAAGTACCTTAAATATTGTAGATAGTGAATTTTGCTCAAAGAAGACTTTATGTTATTTTTAAAAGTTAGTAATTCTGCATTCATAGATTTTCTAAAAATTACTTGCTTCGGCTGGGAATCGAACCGACTTAAATGTGAAAAAAAAAACACCCTACTTTTATGATGCCAATCGAAAGAATAGCTAAAAAATAATAACTCTGCCTAAGTAACATAGTATTTTAAAAGAAAGGAACAACATAAAATGATTGAGTCAAATTTCAAGAAAGTTATTTATTGCCGACGCCTTCAAATTTTAAGGGATAAGATAAGAAACCATTCCGCGGCGGAGCAAGAAAACTTAATATTCCAACAAGATGGAGCTCCGGCTCATAATAGTCGGAGAGCAGCAGATTTTCTAAATGAATGTTTTCCTACATGGATTGGTACAAATGGACCGATTAGATGGCCGGCCAGATCCCCGGACCTCACACCATTAGATTTCTTCTTTTGGGGATACGTGAAAGATATGCTATACAAAAAGCGATACGAGAACGTAGGCGAGTTGCAAACAGAATTGTGCCATATCACATCGAGTGTTCACCATAAAATGATTAGAAAATCAACAGGCAGCGGGCTCATTAAAAGATTGGCGATTTGCGTAAGACAAGAGGGATCACATTTTGAGCATTTAATTAATTAATTTACAAAAAAATACCTACTTAATTGACTACGGCAGTTTCATGTATGTTTTTTATTTGATTAAAATGATTAATTTCACGTTGTTCCTTTCTTTTAAAATACTATGTTACTTAGGCAGAGTTATTATTTTTTAGCTATTCTTTCGATTGGCATCATAAAAGTAGGGTGTTTTTTTTTTCACATTTGAGTCGGTTCGATTCCCAGCCGAAGCAAATAATTTTTAGAAAATCTATGAATGCAGAATTACTAACTTTTAAAAATAACATAAAGTCTTCTTTGAGCAAAATTCACTATCTACGATATTTAAGGTACTTCCCCTTCATGTCCCATAACTTTGGGACGCCCTGTATATTATGAGTTAGTTAGAAGTTAGATAACACAGAGAACTGAAAATAGATATTCTTGTTTTCAATCGAATTTCTTTCCGGAAGCCCTGTCATTAGTTCTTATTAAGTAAATAATAAATATCTTTGCACATACACTCAGCGCCATCTAGTTCCACACTAAGCAACTAGGCTTGTATTATGGATACCAGATGGTTGATAAACTACACAAATACATTTTTTTTTGTAAATTAATACATGAATAAATGAAAAATATCCATAACTCGGGAACACATGTCTGTATTCATCATACAAACATATGCCCCTAGCGGGATTCGAACCCGCGACCTTTTGGTATAGCAGTCAGAGTTGCTAACCACTACACCAAACAGGTCGTAAGTATAAGTACTCATCAGTGAAACGTAATATTTTTGGAATGGGAACTATCTTCTCCAGAAGAGTTTCCTCAGTTTGATAATATTTACTCTCCAGTACACTATTCTATCTATCCAGCATATCTCAACCGCATTGGCGAAATCCAGGTTCTGTCATTTTAGATTCGTCGCCAGCTCACGCATCTAGCTCACCTAACCTTTATATTCTCTTTTTTATTAGGTCTCCAGTTAAAACCGTTTTTCTTAGTTAGTATCTACATACTTGCGTCGGTGGCTCAGCGGTTAAGACGCGGTCATTTGGGAGGTCCGGGTTCGATTCCAGCGCAGGCCATGTACCAATGAGTTTTTAAATATTAAAACTAATGTGCATTTATCCGACTGCTCTTAAATGGTGAAGGAAAACATCGTGAGGAAACCTGTAAGCCTAAGAAATAATTCAAGGGCATGTGAAGTCCCCAACCCGCATTGGACTAAGCCAGGCCAGGCGCATTGGTGGAATATTATGCGAGGGAAGGTGAGATGTTTACGGGCTCATGATAATGATCTAGATACCTAGGTATTAGGAAGAGGAGGATTATGAACTCTGAGGTAAAAATTCTTTTCAGAGGTTACAGACGTCGTACCTAATGGATGACCGGTAGTGATCAGTGGTGAATAAATTACACACGTTAAATGACCCAGCATAAGCGTTACCACTTACTCCAGTAAATGAGCAAATAGATTTACTACCTGATCATTTCGGCGTATCACGCCTTGTATTAAACACATCTTTTGTGGCAGTAAATACAGTTTGTAGGTGAATATGATGTCTGTAGTTTATTCAGCAGTGTAGGTAGACGAGTTGACAATTGCAAAGATGTTGAAGCTAACACATGTTGAACGTTCACACTAGTCTGCAACTTAAGATAAAAATCATTTGAATTTGCCCATATATCACAATCCCCTCACACCTGTGTATCTTCTTTAAAGCAGATACAAAAATCTACTCACGCGCACGCATATAAAATCGCCGCGCGCATCCTGCCCCATTGTGCAACGGATTTCTGGAATACCTTCCTCGTTATTTAGTGCGGTTTGCGGAATCCCAAGAGCTCCTTAACACCGTGATTCATGGTGTCTGCATTGTTGGAACCGCAGGATTATGGGGCTTATGTGTTTATTTTTGTAATAAATTGGTCGCTCCGGCCGATGACGCCATAAGAAAGATGGCTGCAATTTCAATTACATAAACACTAAAATTTCAATTTTATACAATCTTTCCACGGGTAAGCTTCACAATGAAGACGCTGTGTTTTTTCTTTGAATTACCCACAGAGCGGTGTTTGCCAAGTATAAAATTCCATAGAGAAATAACAACCGCACGCATTCACACATAATTGACAATCTCCTTCGTCTCCTTTATGAAGGGAAAATTCGCAAAGACGCGGGACGTTAAGTTTAGACCTCAGATCAGGCGAAATTTCACGCTGAAATAGCTGTTTTTTAAAAATTATTGTCATCTCTGAGGTAGCTCGACCAAATACCACTATATAGCTGGCCTCGACTCTGTGGAAAGACACGCCACAAGGCTCAACAGGTGACTATTCGATGATTACTGCTAAAATTGCAGAGTTCCCGTTACACTAACACTGACGCCTAAGGTCCATCTTCGGACTGCCAGGCGCGGGGACGACTTCGTTTGTTGTCAATGTATGCATGTAGACTGCGAATATATGAAAAAAAAAAACGATATAAAATCCTGACTACTGTTATAAATAACCTATCTATAAAAAGAAAAAACAAAAAAAAAAAAAAACTCGATTTAGGCCGCGGAGGTCACTTTGCGGTTCCTCATAGATATTTTCAACTTCTTTCGTCAATACCTAACATTTTTTATCCATCTCGATACGGTGCTGGAATTATTAGTTATCAATTGTGATGAAATGGCTGCAGCTTCAGCCATGTTGGATGTATCATTACGTCATATATCCTATGACACTCCAGGGACTAGTACCAATCTAACGACACCTCAATTGTCCAAATTGGCTGAGGCTTTAAAGGGTAGTGTATTCAATGTATGTCACATACATACAGACGCGTTGAATAAATTACTCACCTTTTGCCTTCGCCGTAGTCGGGTAAGAAGTTGGATTAGTCACGTCTAAGGTGAATACGCATCCTAGCCTGCGTCATCTCGATAAGTCGTTGTCTAACTAATGTTATAAATACAAACGTTTGGATGTTCGTTTGTTCATTTATTTATTTGTTTGTTTCTCAATCACGGCGAAACGGATGAACGGAATTGGATTATTGGAAAAAATATTTTAAATTATTTTGCGCAATAAAGAGTATTTGTATTGTATTGTATTGAATTGGATGAAATTGGGTATACAGGTAGAACATACCCTAGATTAAGACATATTTTTTACTCCGATAAAGTGAGCTAGTAGTTCTCGCGGGTTAAACAAATTAACGCGATAAAGTTAATCCACGCGGGCGAAGTCATTTCATTTCATTCATACAGGGGTACGTTTCACGGAAAAGTGAAAAGTTACAAAAATAGTATATTAAATATACAATAATGATTACCAATATGAATTATAGATATTTCATATGCGTGAAACGTCGTTGAATGTGGGGGTTGGGCGATATGAATTGTTGATGTAAATAACCAATGGTGTCGTACTGATATATTGACCGGTGTAATGTATTATCTATTCACGCCTTCAATATATTCATTCTCTTACCTCATTTACCTATATTTAGCAACCTATTTAATTTCTACAATTAACTGTAACTGATGTAGCACTCGTAAAATAACACTAGAACAATGCAGTTACTCCGTGCCTACTTTAAATCCGCTTGCGTGGGAACAGCTGACGTGACTTTAAAAATAAATTTACAAATCGTGAATCAGTTCTTTTACGATGTTTGTTTTACTCGGTATATTAGGATGGTTGTCATCAGGCCGGGGCTTTGAGAACTGACGTATTAAGTTTTTTCGATGGACAAGAAGGGCGTTGATTCTGTATGTTTATTTGTAGGCCTTGCACCCGAACTTGCGGTGATTTCCAGTGACTACGGACTTTAAGCTATTACCGTTATGTTTGTAGTGTTTTCGGATCTTACCGTGGGTTAAGGTGCCTGTAAGGGGTAAGTTGTGCCTGTAGGGTTACGGAATAACATAGTAGAGCATATCCATTTTTGAGGTTCGCATACACAACCCCAAAGATTTGAAATTCAAAATCTCAAATACGCTGTCTTCAGCTTACTTCTAAATCAATTGAAAATCAAATAGAATTTAATGTATCATACACACCTACTATCTAGATATACTATTATCATAAGTGTGAAAGTCTGTCTGTCTGTCCGGCTGGTAAATTGCTGAACTGATCATATTGAAAGGCAAGGTTAGCCTGTGACCTGGAGAAAGACCGACTTTTACCCGACTTCAAAAAAGTTATGAATTATCGAATCCGCGATAAAAGAAAGCTTTAACATTTCAAATCGTATTTCCATTTTTTGGGCTATTATATTTTGAACTAACCATCCCGCCTTATCGGTATAAAGTATTGTTATCATGAAGTTAAAAAAGATTTTATTACCAAAACATTTTTTTTCCTTCATAATTGTTGTGTTTTATTCTATAGCAAGAAGTTCATGTAATAGTGGTTCCACCTTCGACCTCATCATCACACAGTTACTTATAAATTGATTACAAACGAACACATGCATGAATGATGGTTTCTGCAACGCTGACCTCATCCAAACTTTCTTCAATTAATTTACAGATTAATACTACTTTCACGGTAATCGGACTTATGAACTATAACCTGTTAACGGCAATCGAGTCAGTTAAACCATGGTTAAACGATAATTAGCGTGGATTAGTTGCGACACTGTCTGTTTGCGCCGGGACGTAGGCGCGTGCGTGGGCGCATCGTAGGTGGAACCTGCCGCTACTGGCTCGCATTCGCCATTGATTACCAATTCTTAGGTCATTGATAGTAAAAAAAGTGTGAATGAGTTCTAAAGTAAATTCGTACAAAGAGAATGGAACTAAATTATCAATACTTGTAGATCTTTATGTTTGGTGTAATGGTTAGCAACTCTGACCACTATACCAAAAGGTTGCGGGTTCGAATCCCGCTGGGGGCATATGTTTGTGTGATGAATACGGACATGTGTACCCGAGTCATGGATGGTTTCATTTATAATAAGTATTTATTTACAAAAAAAAAGTATTTATGTAGTATATCAACCATCTGGTATCCACAACACAAGCATTTAGTTGCTTACTGTGGAACTAGATGGCGCTGTGTGTATGTCTAAGGATATTTTATTTTTATTTATTGTTTGGCTGTTGAATAGAATTAGCATTTCTTACACAATTTTTAAATGAAACAAAGTTATAAGCATAGCCAAGACTTAGATAAAAGGATGGAAGAGAAGATAATTTCACCATCTCGTTGTCGTAGAGGTAAAATATCTCTCAGTTCATCCATAACGCAATCAGCGTCTCGTCAGAGAAGTCTCCAAAGACGTTACGTACATTATGGTGTCAGTCCGAAATACAGCAGTCTCATTCCGTCCCTTGGGTATTATAAAGCGGTTTATACATCCATAGAATAACCAGTGACATAACAATGCAGTTGTTCAGAGATCTCTGTGTTTTTTAAATTCAAATAATTAACCTTATCGAATTAAGACTCAAAGTCATTGTTTTTTATTTAGTCATAAGACTTATTTTATCGTGAATTGTAGGATTCTAACATTCTTCTAAGATGGGTATATACAGGGTGTAACGGTTAAGTGTAGTCATATTTTAAGGGCTTGTTCTACCCATCAATACGAACAACTTTTACTATGGGGGCAACTTCGAAATCGCGAAAAAAAAATCAGCTGTTTCATACATTGCATCGGGAGGTTATTGAAATTTTCTATGGAACAGCTCATTTTTTTTTCGCGATTTCGAAGTTGCCCCCATAGTAAAAGTTGTTCGTATTGATGGGTAGAACAAGCCCTTAAAATATGACTACACTTAACCGTTACACGGTGTATAAGAAGGAATCTGATATATTTTAGTTAAGCTACAATAGCTAACAGTGCTTCATATTATTAGAAGCGTATTCTTTGCAACCTGTTAAGTGTGGATAAGGTGCGAGGTAATACTCGACATTATCCAAGTGCCGATGCTTAAAGGTCAACGTTAAATGTCACTGAAGTAGGCAGACTTAGATTGACCCAAAAATTAAGGTTAACTGGAAACTACCAACTCAAGAGCTGAAATTTGTATTTTAGTACAGTTATAAGTATATACCTGTTATATTGGCATGAGCTTAAACCTATCCATCGTTGTAATACTCTAATAACTGTCGTACTCTGTGTTACAATGATCCTCTTTATCGTTGTCTTTTACGATACTTCAGGGAAGAGATATATCGGTTCTAATTGTTGGCGCGAACCACACATCCGGGCACATATTTCACTATAAACAACAAGGTATAAAAGAGAGTGATAGCTTGATAACGGAGAGTAACTTGCCGGCGATTGTTTCATAGAACTCGCCGTCGATTGCAGTAACAATGGCGCTTATGAAATATTGCGTCTGCGCGGCCTGATGATAAGACACTCAAACGATGTCAAGTCGATGACAGTTATTATCGATAATAAATTGTACAATTAACGAGTTCGGCTTCTGGTTAATCAAACTACAGGTTATGGAATTAAGATACGATATAGGTACAATACGATATTACAATAATTTACAATCATTGCTAGGAAGACGTTATGGTGTGTTTGTTTGTTTAAAATATTCATTATGAAATTACAACGCACTTAGACTAAATAGACATCGTGTTTAACAAACTCAAAATAAAATAGGTAATCAACAATGTACTCGTTAATTCTTTACTGCTATTATTAATTACAAAATCCCTCTTCTAAGTCGGCTGTACCTGTATCGATAATCTTAACCTTGTACGTTGTACCATCACTATTTATATGCATGTTATTCTCAGTAGCAACACTCCTATCGATATCTAATCGTGTATCTGAACCCATCACTATTTATTTGCATGACTGCTATCTTTCGTTATCGGGATTGAACCTGTTATCTATCGACTATAAAATACAATGCATGTCGCTTCCTAGAAAGCTGAACTCCGTGACCTCCGCGTACGTTTATTAGGCAATTAGATGATTGTAGCTGGTGGAGAGTAATTTAATAAATTCTAAATAAAACGAGTAGGTAATTGTAAATGTGAATGTTTGGTGAAGATATTATATAAACTTCTATATGTAGTGTTATTAAGTTTATCATTTACAGCAAATAATCAGAATACCTACACAAATCATCAACAGCCTTACGCGTCCCTACTTGTTGGGGCATGTGTCCCAGTGAGTTTGGGCCTTGAGTAGTGGATACCACGCGGGTCCAGTGGGGATTTGTGGATTTATGCCAGACTAGTGGCCACCTGACAGTCAGTGTCTATAAGCCACCTCTATAGGCCACTAACTTTGCTAATTACAACCTTTAATTGAAAACAATCGTTTCCGACTATTTAACGTACGTAAAGCACGGAAACACTCGTATTAAAATGCACTAGTGGTCACCCATCCAATGACTGACCGCACCAGATATTGCTTAACGTCGCATATCGGAAACAAATAGCGAATGTGAACGCACCACGAGTGCTTACATGTATTTTTACATTCTTCTTTATGGTCAATGCGGTCTTTTGCTCTAATCACTTGCCATGCTGGAAAATTCGAAAAATGTTGTGACTTTTGGTCAACTTTTACAGGCCAATTTTGAAATCTAATAAATCAGAGCTAATCCATAACCAGCCTAGAGTCTCTACTGTAAGAGCACCGTCTACACTCACTACTGGGAGCCTTCACTATGCGCATGTCGTCAAGTGGTTATGATTTTTTTGAAATCGGATGTTCTTGCTGTTTTCTTAGCATTAAATTTGAATTGATTCTTGACATAATGGTGTGTAAGAGAACAGTATAGCAAACGAAGAGTTAGGTACTCAAAAAACTCAAGGTCGATCTCAATGTTGAGATCTCTTCGTTGTACAGGCCTTAGATTACAGTGTGTTTGTATGTATTAGCTAACGCAACTTTTATCATCTAAGCTAAACCATATTATACGAACACGATTTACAATGGAATACAATCGGCGGCTTTATCACTAATAGACATACCTTATATCTATCAGTATTATAGGATCAAAAAATTTGCAATACGTAGGTGCACACATTAAATGTCTATTTGTTATACAGTGTGCAATATATGCAAAAAGGCTTAATGGTTTAACCATCCTGTTCCAAGTGCAAATCTGGGTAGATAGTCATCTATTACCTATTGTAGGGTAATATAAATTCAGTGGAGCTCCGACCCGAGCGCTGGCAGGTGGGTCTGCGCGTGCGTCGAATGGCTGACATGATTGCGACTGGCTTATCTGGGAATGTGATGCTGATAAAGGTTATTACCTATTTCGTTAAAAGTCTAAATTAAGTTTGAGCCTTCATACGTAAGTTATATTTGTATTTGTATATGAAACGAAAAATCCAAATAAAAAAATATACAATCTTGTTTATTTATTCCTGTCTAATCCTAATAGCATGCGGGTGCGGTCTGGAAGATATTTAGCTGTTAACAAAGTTTTTTGGTGTATGAGATCGTAGTCTTTCAAGGGATTTTTTTTATAAATATTTAAGATAGTATAATTAAGATAGTATTAGTATAAAATAGGTTCATAGCCATGTTTGATAGAAATCGATTCAGCCGTTCAATGTTATTATAGTTTTTAAAACAGTTGATTTTGGTATATCTGGATGATATAATCGCCTGTATTCTCGAGGGTTTCCAAACTTTCAATTTATAACATAAAATTAGTATCGCAGGTGTGAAGAGATGGCTGAGGTTAAGGGTGGATAGCAGAGTATAAGTTATAGCTAAAACATGTAGTTTAAAAAATTAAACATAGTAGAGTTCCACCATCCACCAACTGGCTCCATCATCAGACTCTCGACACCAACATATTGGACTCGTCATAACGAATCATATAAACCCAAACTCGAAGGGTTTACTAGTAGTCACTGAAGAGTTCCACCATCCGCCTCCTGACCCCATCATCCAATTAGCTCCAAGATACCAAATTATAGTATTGTTACCCGAATGTGTCATTTCAATACGACTTTTAGAAGTAGGTTAAAATTGACTTTCAAGATTTGTTAGTCAATTTCAAGTGAAGCTAATAAAAAAAAAATGTGAAAAATAGTTTTCCAACAAAGTTTTCTTATTTATTATACTACGTATGCCTTCTATTCCCTTACCTAATATGCTCTATTTTATTCCTTACGGTAAAAAAACTCATCCAGAAGAGATATTTTTGCACAAATCAATTCACGCAAATTTGTGTGATAATTCGAACAGAAATACATAGTATTACATTGTTACCTTGTTTGTAGTGTCAAATTAAACTTAACAGTAAATGTGGAATTATTAAGTGAGCTCGTGGGCCCGAATATTTGATGCTGTGGGCGCCATGGCCAGCCGTGGGTGTGGACTGGTATGGGTTGAACTAATAATGTGACAACTGTGAAGTTACGATGGAGTTTGTGTTGATTGGAGTTTATATATATATATATGTTAAATATTTATTTGGGATATTGGAAAAAATGTTTTTTACCTTATTATGATGGGGTATAAAGTGGATAGCAGTATTGGACAAATTATTAGTAATAAATGTAGTCGGGTTTTGAAGTAGGTTTTTATAATTAATATTGGTTGGTTTTTAATGGACTATAAAAAGGTGAGCTCTTATACAGGAAACGTTAAATGTATTCAAGCAGTTATTTATTATTTAATATAAGACATATTAGAAAAAAACTTTATAACGCATATCGAAATACAATACCTAGTGAACAAAATGAGAAAATCTAAATTTTATCGTCCTTCTCATCTGAGATACTTTCGACTGCAAAGGAAAGATTGTTGTGCAAGTTTTTATGCATTAAAATTTAATTAGACAATAAAATTCGTCACCAGGTATATATTACGTAGCTATATGTAGTTAAGTTCCTAGCTGTTGCAATCATTTGCAATTTGATACTTGTCTACTTGTATATATAGTTTAGGATTAGTATAGTATTTTCAGTGGTTGATAAGCGGCTAAAAGTGTGGGAGCAACTAAGCAAAATTCCGGATAGATCACGTTTATTTTTCAATATGTTTCTGTGAAGTGCCATCTCAGCATTATGAGCCAGCGCAGCGTTACCAAAGAGGGTGAACATTTCACGATGCACTCCTGAAATAGGGAACGACTTTGGTCAATTTTTTGTCAATTTTTGGTGGTTCAGTTATTTTATTAATAATAATAATAAACATTTCCGACACTTACACCAATCATCTAGTCCCAAACTAAGCAAAGCTTATACTATAGATACTAGATAACGGATAAACATACATAAATATTTATATCAACATCTATGACTTGGGAATTAATGTTCGTATTCATCACACATATATTTACCCCTCATGGGATTTTTTTTTATGCACAACGGTTTTGTACTTGACCTCAATCACACCTGATGTTAAGTGAAGATGAGGTCGAAGATGGAAGCGTACTGACCCAGAAACCCCAACACATTTGGGGGACTGTCTATCTTATCTTTAACAACCGGAACACAACAACAATTCGAACCTGCAACCGTTAGTTTAGCTGACAGGGTCACTATACACTACACCAATCGGTCGTAAAATTATTGTCTCGGTTATGTACACCTACTAATACTGTGTTAAATCCATCTCTCACTAATTCCTCAAACTGTACGAAATGCGTCGGTGACGACATTTGAAGTGGATAGAGTCGCGTGGGCCGCGTGGGCCCGTACACTTTTGTGAATGGGACGCGTCCGGATTACCACAGATTAAGTAACGAGGTTGCGGCTATGTATTTGTTCTCTAATGTCATCAAAGAGTTAACACCGTTGGAGCTCGTATACCTTCACTTATGGTAAAGCAATCATCAGTCATGGTTTGTCATGTTTAATTTTTCAGTTAGTTCTTTTAACAATCCATAGATTATAATGATAGTTTTAAATGTTAATGATGTTCTATTTAGAGGAGTTTACATTAATATTTATACCTGTATTTAAAACAGGAATAAAAAGTATCAGTTTTTAATAAATTGGAGTTAAATAAAAAATATATTTTTATGAGGTTAGGCCCAAAAATGCTTCGGATGTTATGGTACTAAGAGGACAGGTTCTTTTACCACAATCAGCTGGAACATTGCAAGAATACATCTTTTAAGGCTTTGGAATTAACACTTTCACGGACAGTGAACCAGACAGACAGACAGGACAGAATAGAAGTTTTATTGTGTTTTTTTTTTTTATATGAGAGGGCGGCAAACTGCTCGTTTGTCACCTGATGGAAAGCAATCACCGCCGCCCATGGGCAACACCAAAAGGGTCACAGATGCGTTGCCGGCCTTTGAGGAAGGTGTCCACCCCAGAATAAGTAGGGCAGCCTGAGCGATGAGGGATTCTCCAGCAGTGCTGGTACCCTCCTGGGGTACTAACTCTTTAAATACCGCTACCATTCTGGAGAGAGACTGGAAGGTGGGCCTCCGGCGCCCTCGCTCACCGGACGAAGCGCAGTGGCAAAATGCCACTACTCAGACGTCCGTGAAAGTGTTAAAACCTCGATCTCAAAACCCGTAACATGATAATATTAACATCAATTTAATGTAACATCTTTAAGTGGGTACTTACAATACATACGTGATACTAGAATTCACAAAGTGAAACCCAGCTTTTTTGTCAATGTCAAAAACCTGGGCTGAAATAGGGGCCAAAGGAAAAAAAAATAGTGCCAGTGTAGAGCAATTCAATATTTTAAGTAAGCACGCTGGCGTCACGTGTTGCTGGAGTCCTCATTCTCATACGCAGAGACTGCTTTACCTATGTTTATAATTTATATCCCAAAAAATTGTGTATTAATAATGCGAGCGAAATATACAAGTCCCATTATTTGTATAAAAAACAACGAAGTTTTTTTTATCCGCAACGGGTGAGCACTTGACCTCAATCACACGTGTTGTTAAGTGAAGATGAGGCCGAAGGTGGTAGCGTACTGACCCGGAAACCCCATCTTATTTGGGAGACTGGCTATCTTATCTCTGACAACCGGAACACAATTCTGTTTGGCGGCAGATTTAGATAAGATAGTGGTAGCTAGCCTGGCGGACATTTAATATACCCTACCACCAACCAAACCGAGTACTAAATATGTACCCCGCTAGGTACATAGAGGTTTAGAGGTCACGCACGTGTAATAAATAAACTTGTCAGAATTCTTCTCACTTTTATTACCTATTGTAGGGAGATTTAGATTGAGAGGCCAGCAGCCTCTCTCCAGTACCGACTATGGCTTCTAATGGACTTCAAAAAAGTGGAGGTTCGAGACGTGTGGATCCTATTAGCAGTGGTTATGAAAGGAATTAAGTAATGCGAAGCAGGACAAGAGCATAAATAATGCTCAATTGACTTCCATCGAACACGGCTAAATAAATAAATAAAATATGTTTATTTCGGGCAGTGAGGTCCATTCAGCTTTCAAATCGATTCAGTCGTTTTCAGTAGTAATTACTTTCCACTAAATGAGCTGTTTATTTGTCTGTTATACCACAGCTCAAAAAAAATCCCATATCTAAACAAATATGTAGAATAGTATAAGAAACGTTCGGGTCTAAAAATATTCCAATATTTTTATAAGCAACTAAACCATGACTATTTGTCTAAGAACGACTGAGTGACAACGAGTTTTGCCAAAACTGGTATCTATCGTGGACAAGTGATAATTTGCACAAGGACCGGTTTGTAGTTGATGTCATTCCTCTATTAACATACAAGAGAGTGCTTTTTGTGGATCTGTCAATACAAATTAAATATTATATTTGTTTAGTAGGGCCATAAAACAAACTCTGATCGACAGCGGCTTAACTGTTATGCTGTAAGGTTAGGAATTTAGTGCAGGGCATTGTGCGTATATCTTATACGTACAAACTTATCTTATCTTGTATTTGTATGTGTTACGTAGTTTTCTTTATAAATATTTCTTGTAGTTAGTATTCTTGAAGTTCAACATAAAGCTGAGTCGTTTCCCTTTCGCGACACCACATCGCACGATCTGTTATACATATTGTTCATTTTTTTAGTTATAGAATTAATTTTTTTTTTTCATTAAGAAACCTAATAACAAAATAAACCTACCCAACAATTTTTTAAAGATGACCTAATCTGAAATTACATTTAAAACACATACAACACAACACAAATCTACTCCAGATTTGGATCCAAATGATACATGAGCCGAGAAAGTTCGCAAATTTTGGTTACACGATCCAACGGAAGGAGAGTAATGTTACCAAAGGGTGCAGAAGTATTTCCTGCCACCGTTACAAAGTCCATAAAGTTATATTTATATGAATTGTAGGTTCATGATCATTATATCAGCCATTACATGTCCACTGATGAATTTGAGGGCTAGTCGTTAAGTAGAATCACGGGTTAATAATTTGTGGGGTTGTAGAACGGAAAGTTGGGGATAGTCCTGATTTCTTCCATGTTTTTAGGGTGCTGAATCCGAATATGAGGAGTGCAAAAAAAAAATTCGTGACGCAACATTAAACAAGAAAAATAATAGTTATATAAAAAGGTATAAGTCTTCGATAATTACTTTGAAAGGACACTGATATCTATTTTATATATGAAACTATAAGCTTAGTGTTGTTGAATCGCTAAAAAAAGTATTGATTTATATTTCGTCAGTAGTTTTGCTTTGCTCTAGTTAACATATGTTTCACATTCCATTGCCATGGCCGCTTCAACGAGATCGCACTAATAACGATCGCCTTTAACTGTATAAATTATTTCTCTGTGTACTTTCATGCTATTTTCAGTAAAGATTTATCTTGTTCTTCAAAGTATTGGAATTTGTTGATGATCGCAGTTCGTATAATTTGTAGGCTGTATTAATTCCGAATATACCCATATCAGTTAGTAACACACACTCTTCCTTATTATTAAAACTACAACAGAAAAATAGACACTGGTTTAATAGACCACGTAATTAATCACAGACAGTGGTTAAAACCTTTGTTGTTACCACAATGTAAACTAAATACCATATTGGAAATTAATCCAGTCTATTACAACATGATAAAGAAAACCACATCGTATATTGTTACCTTATTATTTAGGTATTATATGAACGTTTTGAAAGTCGAGTCTAGATTTACGTAGCCATGTTATATACTTACTACCTATGTGCAGAGTCAGATCCAAAAGTTCACTGGGAGTTCTGTGATTGGGAAGTAAGAAAATTTTTTTTTGGATAGGGTTCTATGACTATTTAAATTGGCCAAAGTAAAGCATATGATTCGGTTGTCACAACAGAGCCGTACTCCAAATAAGATATGGGTTTTCGGGTCAGTACAGTTCCACTTTCGGCCTCATTTTCAGCTACCATCAGGTGTGATTGAGGTCAATTGCTAACCCGTTGTGCATTGAGTTTTAAAGGGCAGTGAACATACAAAACTCTATCTCTCTCTAGGTATTAAACCGTGGCTCAATGAAAACAACATTGGGTTTACGATTCGGAGGTCGCGGGTTCGATCCCCAGCGGGATACATGTTTAAGTACTCGGTTTGGTTGGTGGTAGGGCATTTTAAATGTTCGCCTGGCTAGCTACCACCATCTAATCTAAATTTGCCGCCATCAAGCAGCAATGTTAATAGCATTGTTGTGTTCCGGTTGTCAGAGATAAGATAGCCAGTTTCCCAAATGTGTTGGGGTTTCCGGGTCAGTACGCTTCCACCTTCGACCTCATCATCACTTAACCCGTTGTGCATTAAAAAAAAAATTAAGCTAAAAGCATTTTATATGTGGAATATATTCTCATACATATCCTTACATTTAGCTGAACTTGCATTGCTAATGGAATGCTGTACGCCTGCCGTATGGTTCTGAATTAGCACAGGAAAAAATATACCGTTTAGTTTGTTTACTCTTAGGTAATTATTTTTGTTGTATCGAGCACTCGAAACCGCATTAAACTTGAGTTGAAAGCATAGCACTACATTAACGCATCGAGCGTTGATATGATAACACCATCACTCAATGGGCTCGTATGTGTAGGGCGACCACGGAGTTCTGGAAAAGACGAAACGTTTTTTGGGAAACATTCTCATACAGATTCTGTTTTTTGAACATGGATACAAATGTTTTCTCTTTTCTTGCAGCGATGCATGCAATAAATATTTCAGCAGTCAAACAAAATGTGCACTTGTAACAGATACGAAGGGCGTTGACCCTACGTATACGCTTGCATTCGAAATATAAATGGCGTTTCAGGAGCCACATCAAAAGTCGACCCCGATGGGTATGCAACGGTTGTAGGGTGACACTGCTCATTGTGAAGATATTGTACTATCTTCCGGATTTGATTCCCAGGCAGGCCATGTACCAATGAGTATTTCAATTTAATTTAATTACTTATTTGCATTTATCCGACTGCTTTTAAACGGTGAAGGTAAATAAACATCGTGAGAAAACATGTATACCTGAGAAATAAAAAAATCAAAGGCATGTGAAGCCCCCAACACGCATTGTGCCAGCGTGGTGGACTATGAACCATACTCCTTCATATACGAGGGAAGGCCTATATCCCTGTAGTGGGATGTTTACGGGCTGTTGATGATGATTGTCCCAAAATTTAGATAATCCAGCAGAAGAAAAAATTAGCACTTCAGTACGGAACAGTTAAAACTCTTATCCTAGCAATTAATGTAGAATAGCTGACTAATATTTGTATGGCAGTGTGCAGGTTGAATACAATGAGCTTATGTTAAATAAGGTCTGTGATAGTACTTAATGTATTCTCGCAAATAAACGATTTATCTTATCTTATCTTATCTTATCTAACGTCCTTTTTAAATTCCTTTTTAAACTAGGAATATAGTTTCGCAATGTTCGACTTGATGTCAGCTGTGACATTAATCGCAGAGTGAGCTAAATTTGATATATAATATTTATAACACATACAACGTTTTTATGAAAAAAGAACAGTCAATGTAGGCTCTACTAGTTTATCAGTAATAGTCGACCAACTTATTACATGTAGTTGGGGTGGACATATAACAACTGTATAAATAACTTTGTATTTTAAAATATATACTCACTGCGAAACTTGACCGGTTTTTGTAAGACATTTTAAAAAAAGATGAAATAGAATTTGTATGGTCCCAAAAAATTCTTGGCTACTGTTTTAAATATAAATAAATAAATAAATACACACAGCGCCATCTAGTTCCACAGTAAGCAACTATAGGCTTGTGTTGTGGATACCAGATGGTTGATATACTACATAAATACATTTTTTTTTGTAAATAAATACTTATTATAAATGAAAACATCCATAACTAGGGTACACATGTCGGTATTCATCACACAAACATATGCCCCTAGCGGGATTCGAACCCGCAACCTTTTGGTATAGTGGTCAGAGTTGCTAACCACTACACCAAACAGGTCGTCGTTTTATTTCACGGTATGTCACAATTTGATCAGAAATATACGCTAGTTACAGATTACAGAAGTTGAATCACAGATGTTTTAATTTAGTGACTTGTAGGCTATTTCATCTTTTTTTTAAATGTCTTACAAAAACCGGTCAAGTTTCGCAGTGAGTATATATTTTAAAATACAAAGTTATTTATACAGTTGTTATATGTCCACCCCAACTACATGTAATAAGTTGGTCGACTATTACTGATAAACTAGTAGAGCCTACATTGACTGTTCTTTTTTCATAAAAACGTTGTATGTGTTATAAATATTATATATCAAATTTAGCTCACTCTGCGATTAATGTCACAGCTGACATCAAGTCGAACATTGCGAAACTATATTCCTATTTTAAAAAGGAATTTAAAAAGGACGTTAGATAAGATAAGATAAGATAAATCGTTTATCTGCGAGAATACATTAAGTACTATCACAGACCTTATTTAACATAAGCTCATTGTATTCAACCTGCACACTGCCATACAAATATTAGTCAGCTATTCTACATTAATTGCTAGGATAAGAGTTTTAACTGTTCCGTACTGAAGTGCTAATTTTTTCTTCTGCTGGATTATCTAAATTTTGGGACAATCATCATCAACAGCCCGTAAACATCCCACTACAGGGATATAGGCCTTCCCTCGTATATGAAGGAGTATGGTTCATAGTCCACCACGCTGGCACAATGCGTGTTGGGGGCTTCACATGCCTTTGATTTTTTTATTTCTCAGGTATACATGTTTTCTCACGATGTTTATTTACCTTCACCGTTTAAAAGCAGTCGGATAAATGCAAATAAGTAATTAAATTAAATTGAAATACTCATTGGTACATGGCCTGCCTGGGAATCAAATCCGGACCTCCCAAAAAAATTCCTCTTAACCGCAGAGGCACCGACGCTTCGCTTTAGTACAATATCTTCACAATGAGCAGTGTCACCCTACAACCGTTGCATACCCAACGGGGTCGACTTTTGATGTGGCTCCTGAAACGCCATTTATATTTCGATTGCAAGCGTATACGTAGGGTCAACGCCCTTCGTATCTGTTACAAGTGCACATTTTGTTTGACTGCTGAAATATTTATTGCATGCATCGCTGTAAGAAAAGAGAAAACATTTGTATCCATGTTCAAAAAACAGAATCTGTATGAGAATGTGCTTGTGGGAGTGAATTTATGCAGTCGTAGCAAGCGAATGCTTCCCACTTTTCAGATGACGTAACTACTAAGTATTATTAAGGGTATTGTATTAGTTGCATTAATACTATAAAGTCAAGTTAAATTAGATGAAAACGCGCGAGAGTCGATGTTATTGATAACGTTATTGCATTGTAGTCCCTTAGGTTAAAATGCCTTCTAAAATATCCTTATTCAATTTCGTTCCACTAAAGAGTGCTCCATCAATCTGTGGTCCCAATTGAGGTTTGGACCAAATTGGATGAATTGGCCCGAACCACTTGTTGCTAATTTGAGACCAAACAACTAGGTAATATACAGAATGATGCTGTTATTATATTCAATAATACAGAGGTCAAAATAGGTATAGTTAATTGTAAAGGGCTAAATCATGTGGACGAAGATTGTGCTATGTAATTTATTAGTGACTTTTTGCAGAATATAATTGGATAGTACGTAGCATTTAATGTCATTATTGGAGAGTTTGTACAACATACATCATACATACAGACCTTTATTCTAAATGGGGTAGGCAGAGATTAAGAGTTTAATGCTTGAAACAACATCCACGGTTTACCTTACGAAATATACAGAAATGCACACGTGACAGGGGGTGAGCCCATCGCCGTTGAAACGTGCAAATCTATAGATGTTCCTTAGTGTAAAAAAAAATTTACATTCATACAGTGGAAACAAATATAAACTCACTCACCCTGTAGAAGTTGGGGAGTCATTGAGTGATCGATTCGTCAGTTACGTGGTTTCCTTCGAAAATTGTTGTTAATCATTTGGGGTGGGTAAATTGAAATGTATCCATGACATTCCATTTTACTAGGAGCATAATTTACTATACAGAATTACCAGTTTTCTTGTTTGCACTGGATTTGGTAGGTAGTACTTATTATGTTTCATAAGGTTCTGAAAGATCGAGAGTAATTGAATTTAAACGAAATTTATATTTGAGAGATTTATGGAACCTAAAAAACCCTCCAAGAATCCTTATAGTTAGTTAAGTTATTCGGAAACTATAAAAGTATAAAGATGGAATTTGGCATGGTGATACAAATATGACAGGTTACGAAGTTATATACAATGTTAAAAATATTTTTGGAGTAACTTCTTGAGCAAGTCTTGAATTTGTTACTAGTTCTTCTTTGGAGAGTCAGTATTGTGAACGAGCAGTAACGTCGGTAATTTTATTATTAAGTTAAAAATGTGACGTTTTCAAGTGATAATTTTATCAGACGAAATAAATCTTTTTTGAATTTGAATTTCATTGAATTATAGTTTTCCTTTCAATATCATCCGATAACATTAACTGGCATATCACACACTCATTTTTCTATCAATAACAAGATAGGAAAGATATGCGTCAATATGTGTTAAGTTCTAATTCAAGTCTAGGAACAAGAGACTGTTGCAATTTCCAACACTGTTATTGCCCCATCTAAACTTTATTGTATTAGCATACAAGCATATTATAATTTTGATGTGGCTGCTGCCTATACGAGTTCATATAACTGTATTGATTGTCGGGTGCATTGTATATTTGTTCAGATATGCAATCAGCGCTCATCATATTCACATTTTGAGAACCTGTTCCAACTACATAGATGTCAAGTGGCATAAACATACGCTTCGAGCAAAATTTTGTGTGTGCTATCATCTGAGTAAATGTTTGGTTGGTAATCGAATGGGATTCAGGAAATCACTGCGTTCATAATTTGTGTGCGATTAGAATTTTTAGGGATCCGTAGGTACTTTGTGTTCAATGGAACGAGATGTTCTCAATCTGGTTCTGTCGTCATCATGTAAACAGCCTATAGGGGTCTGTTGGATTATAAGTAATCTGTTGATAATGTTACTAGGTGTACGTACATTTACACATCATATGTTAAGTTTTTTAAAAAGGGCCATGTACCAATGGGTTTTAAATTTAATTTAATTACTTATGTGCATTTATCCGACTCCGAATAATGGACTTGAATGGGTACAGATATGGACTGTGTCGTGATTAACAATGGGGTAGGTACTTTTTATTTCGAAATTTCAAATCCCGATAAATACAGGAAAAACCGCGCGCCGGAGGGTATTTAATAAATTATAATTTGAAAATTTATGAAACCCGCGAGAAAACATATTATTATATTAAAAAGATAGATCAACCAACTGTGTTAAAAGCTAAAGATCTTCGAAACGGCTTGACCGATTTCCATCAAACTTGGCAATGACCGTATCCCCGAGTTTAATCTTAAGAGGGTTTATCCCGCACAGTATTACATACAAACCTTCAAGTCCAAATTTTTCGAAATGAATGAAACGATTCTAATGAAACTTTAAAAGCATCATGCACATTAATAGTTCTAAAAAGGTAGTAGAGAATATTTTCGAAAAAGAGTAGAATTGCTAAATTACGAAGATATGTTGTCCATAATAACTGAAAAAAATGCAATATAATCTTTTAAATTCGATATTTTGAAATTGTTTTCTACTTACTTTTTAGATTCATGCTTATACGTATAAAGTTTCATTAGAATTGGGGAATCGAAAAAATTGGACTTGAAAGTTTGTATAGAATGCAATTTGAGATAAACCCTCTTGAATATATAGTGTATGACGCACGTCTACCTTCCTTCAATGTAAGAAGGTTAAGTATTTAGTATATATAATATAAGTAGAGACACGTGTCACCATGATCAAATCGGGGACGTTTTAAAGAAAGGCCAAGTCAAGAGTACCCTAAACCGACGAGCATGTATGAACAACCTTATGAGAGTGAAGGAAGCAGAAGAGGTGTGTCAGGATCGTAGCAAGTGGAAGTCTGTGGTCTCTGCCTACTCCTACGGGAAACAGGCGTGACAATATGTATGTATGTACAGACACGTGTAATTTAGGAAGCATTATGCGCGTGACACCGAGTTGTGAGTTTTATTAACATTCTTCCTTGGACCCCATATTGCAAATATAACAAGAGCGAAAATTTAGAAAACCCTCAGAACACTAATCATCATCAGTCTGTAAAAATCCCACTGCAGGGGTATAGACCTTCTCTTATATTGAGGGAGTGTGGGGCCATAGTCCGCCACGCTGGCCCAATGCGGGTTGGGGACTTCATAGAAGTTTTATTTCTCAGGCATGCAGGTTTCCTCACGATGTTTTCCTTCACCGTTTAAGAGCATCGGATAAATGCACATAAGTCATTAAATTAAATTATAAAACCCATTGGTACATGGCTTGCCTGGGAATCGAACCCGGACCTCCCAAATTGGGAGACCGCGTCTAAAACGCTGAACCACCGACGATATTCAGCTTTTAATAGTTGTTTTTTTTTTATCTGGGCATTAATTTTCCTGTGAACTGGATGAAATACATACAATTTTATCTCGAAACCTGAACAACATAGCAAAGACATCTCATGATATTTTCGAAATACACACAGAACGGTGTTAAAAGCTTAATACCTTCGAAACGGTTTTACCGATTTTCATCAAACATTAGCTAAGAACCCCCTGATATAACTCACTCATATTGGACCACGCATTACTGAGATACTTCTGCATAAAGACTGAGCATACACACAAACAACGCCGTCAAACTTATAACACCTGTCTGATTTGGTCGGGGCTTAAAAATATAAGCGAAATAATCGGGTATGAGATCACCAATAATCGGAGAAATACAATGACTAATTACAAAACAACACGTCGACTTCATTGAAATCGGTTTGTTTTGAATCGAACATTTCTAATGAGTTAATACAGCATATTCTGAGTTCAATAACCCTACGATTCTGGAGAGCGAACCTGCGCCACTGTGACACCACAACGACCGCAGAACATATGATTCAGACATTTCAAAACAAACATTGTTATAAAAGTACCAGCAAACTAAATAAATGCCGCGTCGGATTTTGGGAATCCGTTTATTTATGCAAATTGGGCAATAAAATACTCGGCCATTGTCTCGTCCAATTAGAGGTGCCGTAAAAATATTGATGACTGTACAGGCGATATCGTCTTGAGGAGAATGTTTACATGTATGAGGAATTGTCTTTATGAACCGTTACATGATAGACACTATGAATAAGTTTTCTCTGTGGTTTGAATATTCACTCTATTCTTTATACAGGGCTATCCTTTGAGATATCTTAAACTATTTTTACCCCCCGACTGTATTAAGAAGTTTTGTTACAATTATGTATACTCAAGCGCACATCAGACGTAACACTTCAACCTTTAGACCGTGTGGACTCGCAGCCATACGGCAGTTCAGTTTATATTGGCAGTGGTATACTTGATGCACGATCGACCTTACTATCTCCTTGCAACCGTTTCACGTCTCTTGTCAGTTCAATGACGACTGCCTACTCATTGAACCCTTCCGAAACACACCTTTATAGTTACAGCTGTAGATAATTTCTAATGAACAGCTTCAATTAATCACCTTTATAAAGCACCGTAATTATGATTTAGTTTCTAATGACTAGTACACACCCATTTTGTTGTAACGAGCGACGCGCAGACGGACCCTAACATAATATTACAGAACATTTTTAATAAACTGATGTATACGTAATGTTATGATTTATTTTGATGTATTTTTTTTATATACCGTCAAAACGCACCCTACTGTGTAATGGGTATTGCATGCTAATAAAGGGTGACAAAGCATTTTATTAACATTAAGAATATTTATATTATAGGATGACAAAAAATTGTTTTCTTCTTAATCGCAGAAACGTCTGAAAAGATACGTACATACATAACATCACTACTTTTATGCAAATGGGGTGGTCAGATATCTCAAACATAAGCGTTCACATCCACGGTTCACCTAACGAAATATACAGAAATGCACACGTGACAGGGGGTGAGCCCATCGTCGTTGAAATGTACAACTCTATAGATGTATTATGACTTATCCCATGAAGGATCTCTTCTAGTCGACCCCAAATTGTAATAGACAATGTTAATTGGGCGTACAGAAGAATATCCACAAACATTTACTCTTATTTATATAATTATTATAAATATAAATATTTAAATAACTATGTTCACAGTTATTCCATATATGTAATAACTAGTTCTTAATAAAGAACTATACAAAACGACCTACTCTTATGCTATCTTACCCCACATAGGAATTTTGAAGAATGAATCGAAGATTTCATTCCTAGTAAGTAGTTGAGGAATGACTATGGCGTATAGACATATGTCCTCGTTGTTCGAATATAAAACAGTTTCACAAAATCAACAATACAATACCTGACATTATTAGTCTGTCCATCGGCGTATAAAGTCATAGTGTGTACATTATTGATGTCCCCACACCTAGGGCGGGAATGCTCGAGCTCACTGGATAGGAACATTGCAGCGCTTTTGTTCAGAATTTTTATGCTCCGCTGGGAAACATAAACGATATTTGTTAAATTTTTGGGAATACTCGGTTGACTGGTTATTAATGTACAAAATTAAACGTAACCTTTCCATTTTATTCAAATATTAGTACTTATTGAATAGGTATATCCAAAAAACTGATTTGTTTCAAATGCAGTGATGTCATAATGTGCAACTCTGTCAGTATATTTCTATAGGTGAACTACGGATATTATTTCAAACATAAAACTTTTAATGGTTGGAACACCTAAACGTTTATATATTTGGGATATATCTGAGCATTTTTTGTATTAATTTCATGCCGTTATGTAATAAAATATCTGTCAAGTCAAAAGCCTTTAACTAATCCATTGCAAAGATATATCTGTAGTATCCTATAAAGGACTGAATGTGTTTAAAACTACATAGTCGATTTTTACATAAATGGGCTGACGATGACTTTTATTAATAACAAAAATTATTATTTCACTAACAAAACTGTTAATATCCAATCACCTTCCTGTTAACCAACAATTTCGTACAATCTGATAACAAGTATGGTTCCACCAATCACATTAGAGTAACTGTCAGAAGACGACCACCTCCCGTACAGTTAAGAAATTAATACTGTCAAATATTAATGTCTTCATACAAAAGATTGATTGCTGCCTATCAACATCTAAATTGCCACTTCATTGTTATGTTTGCTAAAATTTGTTACGCTATTGTAAGCTCTATCCACGCGTAAATACGGTACAAACATAGTTGGAATATCTTGACATGAACCGTAATTTTGTCTTGTAAGATGCTATCGTCAGGCATTACAAGGTCTACCGTAAAAGGTATTGGTGGAGATAAAATCGATGTTAAGCTGTTTTGGTCAGCGATTACCGGTAAAGCAAACATAGGGCGGGGGACAAAATTTTTTGGATGTATTCAAATTATGGTCCTCTTTAAATTTATGTACCATATCTTGTACGGCCTTTAAGAGGGAAGATAAACGAGATGATTGACCTTTGAACTGGCAGATATTGATTATAATATTTCGTCATGATTTATATAAATATGATTGCAATTCAACGGCAATGCAATTGCGCGCATGAGGTTTGATTTGGATTTCCAGTACCCACTAACATATCATAGAATTTGAAATACCTACTTTCGGGAAAGGTTTAATTACCTTTTTTAATAAACATACACATATCTCAGATGTCTGCTGATGCGTGAAATGGGAAATCAAGACAAAGGTTAAGTAACCAATCCTTCTATTTTGATTTTTTGTCATGAAATCGTAATCTATAAACCAGATCAAGTATGTAAATGGAGTCATAAAGTTGATGCTTTCTTCATTGTTATTCGTTATTTATATTCCACACCTATAATAATAAAAATTCCATTCTGTTCTGTTACACCTGTCAGAAAAGAAAGTCTTCAACAACGGCGTGAAGTAGCAGCCGAATGAGTCATAGAAGGCATATATCACGGTCAGAACTATAAAACAAAATATGTCCGTACCATTTGTAAGTGCTATGAGTATTAGGGAGTCCATTAGGAAGCTCGGTGTGTAAGTGGTTCTATTATTTAATCTGTTTTGAAGGAATAAAATAAAAACATGAAAATAATTATGTGTAGTATGAGATGAGTGGGTTAATGAGGATGACGTGTGTCGTATTGTGTCATGTCATGTTATCCTTATGAACTGGTAACAACAAAAGTGAATTATCTTTTCTCTTTTCGTAGAACTGAAAAATCTTGAAGGTTTTAATTTTCTAATAAGATTAAGATATACGGCAAATAATAACAAGTCACTAACTTTAAGTTGAAAATAAATATCACTTGACTAAACGGCGTAGTAATTTGATTCTTGTCACAATACTGGAAATAACAATACCATTATGTTACTCATCACCAGTACAAAATATATATACGTATATATTTATTTATTATATTTACCTATAAGATTACTTTAAGTCAGTGTGCTTATATAACAATATAACAAGATATCTGAGACTTCATTTGTAATTGTATTCATTTAATTACAGACGTGTCAGATAGGCTATTTATTTTGAGTTTTGTTATCAGTTGCTTGAGATAAGATAGCCAGTCCGTCAATTGAACTGGGGTTCCGGGGGAGCACTTGCCACCTTCAGCCCGTTCTTCACTTAATATCAGGTGTTATTGTGGTCAAGAGCTATCGAAAAAATAAGCTAGCTCCACCAGTTGAGTTTGTGATGGTACGTAACACACTACACAATCTGTTTAACAGCCCAATCCAGCGTTATTAAGCTACGGCGGGCGTGTGGCAGCTTATCGGAGGGAAGAATGCGATCCTTTCGCCTGTCAACAACTTCTTGAAAAAGACAGCTTCTCTGAAATGACGCCTTCTCGAATTGACGACTATTAGGATTCATTCGATTATTGTCAGTCGTTACAAAGGCGAAGTAAATTCGTGCGCGATTATCCGACAATGCAGTTATTGCGTGGTCAACCTTTCGCGTACACGTGCACGTGCTGATTGAGAAAAATAGTAATTTTATTTAATATTCAAGTGTGATTCACACACATTCTTTAAGATTAATATAAAGTCGTGTTGAAGTCGCATCTATTTATGAAAGATAAAAATGTCTTATAGATATACAAATTAGAAGGCTTTTTACTAGGAAGGAGGGTAATGTATAGTTATATGTATGCATATTTCTATGGAATCTCCTATAGTCTGAACAGCTTAAAGGATTGTGCAGTGCAAGGTGTCGCTATACTCGTCTTGACTCCTAGAGTGTTATAGCATACTTGTTATTGCAAAAAATTCAACATAGCTCCCGCAAAATACAAAGTGGCGTCTGCTTCTAAGCATTCAAGCGAATGGCTTGACGGATTTTGAAGAAGTAGTAATATTTTAGTTTCTTTTCTATATCCTTTTATTATTATTAAAACCTTTATTGCACAAAAAATGAAATACAAAGAATATTATATTATATGCTGTTACTAGCTTTCCGCCCGCGACATCGTCCTCGTAGAAGATTTCATCAAAATCGGTTCAGAAAAAAAATATGTTAATCCAGGTTCTAATCTGTCTACCAACCAAATTTCAGTCCGTCCAGCGGTATAGGCATGAAGAGGTAACAAACATACAAACATACATACAGACATACACACACACACACAAACTTAAGCATTTATAATATTAGTTGGGATTTTTTTTTATCGTGGCTATGAAAGATTTATTTTATACAAATATTTTAATTTAAGTTCAGGTTAAAAGTATATAAAAAATATTATATGCTGTTATTTAAATATCTTCAGTGGCCAACTGTACGATACAGTAATTTCAAAATATTAAACGGTATGAAACTTGACCGTAACCCGTCATTACTCACGTCCGATCGCGAACAAGAAATAATTAAAAAGAATGGTTGCTTTCACTTAAATATTAATTATGAGTGTCAGAATGTAGTTTTGCTCCGGACGGGAATCGAATTGACGGCTACGAAACGCATGTATCAGAGAGGCACGCCCTACGTGTCCATTGTATACGACGATGAAAGTCGATATCGCAAGAGGACCAATTTTGATTAAATGCAAATCTGTATTTGTTGTTTTTTTGTACTTACCGAGTACAACATAAAAATCGGCTAAGTAGGTGTCGGATATATCGCTACACATTAAAATACAAAGCAATTTAAGATGTCAATTTATTTAATTTTGCGTTGAGTTTCTATGAACATTTTAGTGACATGTGACAAGTTAGTCGAGCTATTACTCGTAAACTAAGGGTCTACTTAGCTGTGATGATTTTCCGTTCAATTTTGTAAATATTAAAAGAAAGTGGTTAAAGACTAAGTTTTGCCATTCAGCGAGGTAATGCAGACAGCATCTTGGGTACTCTCCGACACGGGCCGAAGTGTGTCACCTTCAAACTAAGTGATGATAGGTGACACAAGAGCTTTAGATTAGTTGTTCAAGTTAGGTTTTTAGTTACTCTTATTTCATAAAACTGGTAGTAGTATAATTATAAGTTAAAAATAGAAAATAGCGGTTTATATAGTATTTATATTTAGTAGTACTTCAACCTTAAAATTTTGTGAACGGCTTCTTGTATCGAAATATTTTTGTGAGACCTATTTAACGATACCATATACAAGATGGCTATGCGAGTACACTCCCGCTTTACCTGTAAATATTGTTTGGGTTCAATTTCGTAAATTTTTATTTGCATTAAATGTGTATTACCAACCATACCAGGTTTATGCTACTAATGGTCTGCGAATAAAATAGCTGTACAAACAAATAGACACAGACGTACATGGCGAAATGAAATGAAATATTTATTCACTAGGAGTTGCTAGTTTTATTAGGAAACCCTATAAAATCGGCATCTACCTCAGAGTTGGGAATGGAAACAGGTCCCGAATTCAACTAAAAGAAGCTCCCATTATTCATTTTCGGCGCAAAATTGAATCCCCCCAAAGATAAATGTTCCTGCTCCGGAATTAAGTTATTATCGGTAATTTTTCTTATATGGCCATATTGATTTCAGGCTATAATAAGGCCATATTTGGACCATTGCGTAGAGGTGTTGTTGATAGATAGATAGATAGATAGATAAAGCCTTTATTTGTTTCCACAGTCACACACATACATTTAGCTTATACATATTGATACACAGATAAGGTAACACATTTACAACAATAACATAATATTGTAACACTAACGCATGTGTGTGCTGCAGCAGTACAAATGGGTCATAGCTCAGTGTATTAGATTGCTCATTGAGCAAAACACTGATTTTCAGCTATCCCCTAAGGAGCAGAGCAACTTGGAACCTAAACCAGAGGATTTTTAAATGTTGCATTGTTGATACTTGAGATCGGGCAATATTTTATCATATTGTTTATGTAAATATCATATGCAGAAAACTTGAAAATTAACAGACTAATTCCTCTTGGTATTTATGCATGTAGGTATGTATATTTCATTTATTGTTTAATACATTAGGTATATTATTTTATGTATGTAATTATTTGTGCATATAAGTGTATATATATTTATTCTTATGTTACTTTCATTCTCTCTTTTCGTGTACACTGTATGTCTACCTTTCAATATTGTTTAACTTTCGCGGGTTTACTAGAAGAGATCTCTTGTAGAGATAAGTTCGCCGTTTGTATATTTGTCTTAAGTCCGTCTTAACGTATATTCTCATGTGTATAATAAAATGTGGATTTGTATTTTATATCTAATTTTATATTGTTACAGGAAACAATATCGACAGCTCGTATCGACAGATAGACCAGAAGTCCAATCAATGGTTTGGAGCCACCCTCACCAGCACCGGCAGAAATGGGCCCATCGTGGTAAGGAATAAACTGTAATATTAGGTATTTAAGACATATGACGGGGGAAAATAATACTAATTATGTTGGACACTTCAACAGTCAAAACCTTTTTATTCAATGTAGGATACACTTATTACTTATTAAACACAATACGGATTTTTAAAAACTACATCAGTTCAAAAGGGTCTATGGTTAGGGAGAAGAAGCTCTTTAACAATATATCTTTAAAATAGATTTCCATCTTTACAATTTAATATTATGGTTATACTACATATAAAAAATAAAATTAAAAACATTAAACGACCCGCCTGCGTAAAATACCAATAATTCTATTTTTATTGACTTCGTCAAAAATAAAGGACAACCTTTAGTGTTCTTTTCTTTATTCTTGAAGTCGATACAGCTTATAAAAAAGTCAAGTCAATCTATTAATATAGATTGACTAATATTTAATTGATTAATATCTCAACTATCAACCTACTCTAGGTGTAAACCCTTCTATATGAGGAATATTAGAAGACAACTGGATCCAATCTTTTTTGTTACAAATGTTTTTGTGAAATAAATCAATCAATCTCGTCTGAGATAGATTAACGCCATCAATTTGTGAGATCGTAGACCTACATTAACCAACTTTATCAAAGGACGCAACTATCTTATACTTTCATCGTATATAGCACCGTGGTGACCCCATAAGCTGTAATAGTGACCTATAAAGTTTATGGGTTGTCTTGACACACCCTTCCTGCTGCGCCCGCGGAGCTGACGTAATGACACCTTCATTCTACTTTAACAGAACGGACGTTGCAATTAAAGTTAGAGTCAATATTATTGTATAATTTAAGCAGTATAATTTATTAAGGTGCACATAATTATAAAATGTAACGTACAACTTACATTAGATACGCATACATGACTCTAGATAATGTGAAATACTCACCGATATGTCTATGTTCTAAAGCACTCGTGATGCAGTCGCATTCGTTATTAGTTTCCGATAAGCGAAGTTAAGCAATTTCTGGTGCAGTAAGTCGTTGGAGGGGTGACCACTGGTGGTATTTTAATACGAGTGTTTTAGTACGTCGGTGGCTTACAGGGGCGGCAAGAAACACTGACTGTCAGGTGATTAGTTTAAAGCAAATCCACACAGCCTCATTGGCCCCCGTTGTGGATTATGACCCATATCCTTTCCCAGTGAGAGGAGACTTTGCTCCAACAGTAGAGACATTTAAGGCTATTGATGATGATGTACATGTTCTATCGGTATGTACTTTATCGATTTTGTTCTAATTTACGTGTGAATTGATTCGTTTCTCGGGTTCCCGACCAAAGTAGTTCATTGGTATCTTATCTGTCTGTTCATCAGTCAGCGAAATATGAAAAATATGAACCTAAATCAGATTTTATTATGCCTGCCCTACGCAATTTTTTTGCCTTCACGTTGAGAACAGTCATTAATCCTAGCGGCTCGTTTTGACATTTCCCAATTGGGTCAGTAAGGCCATCATGGGGGTAGAGGCGGGTCATGAGGCCACCTTCACGATTTGTGGACGCACTGATTTAGTTATCTGTGTCGTAAGGTAGGGTTATTGGTCGTAAGTGGGGAATGTGGGATGGTCCTTATTGTGAAAGTTCAGGATATTTTGTAAAGATTTCGAACTGTATCATGTTATAAAAGAATACAAATATTCTTTATTGCACGCCGATAGCAGTTGCAGTATAAAAATGTAAATTAAAAATATGGTCGCTACAATAGCGGCTTTATCACTGGAAGCTATTTCTTTCATGTAACCACTGGGTTAAAGGCACTTCTATAACCTATTATTACCTACTGGTAATAGTAGTGGCAGGGTATGCAGGCCACGTAACGTTTAAATTTACGAGTCTTTTATTATAAGAAAAAATAGAACCATGACTGACGAAATAATGTACTGATTTGCATCAGATTTGCATCCATATGTTTGTATGTGGCTTAAAAGCTTCAGGTTGGCTCGGACTATGATGCCATAATCATCAATTTATTTTATTTACTCTTATTTTAGTTAGTAATTCCCGCAATTATTTACGTTATGTAAAAAAATATATTTAGTCATATTTGTGTGTGTGGCGAGAGTAACCCTTAATTTTTTGTCGTGGATTAAAATCGCATTTTGCTAGTTTACTCTTGCTGATCGTTTTTGGATAAATTTTTTTATCATTGCGACATTTTCAATTAAAAGTTGTCGTAAAAACCTTTTAAAATTTATGTCTCTGACTTTTGCAACCGCTGAGTTACGAGCACACGATTAAATTTTACGCATAAATAAATGGCAAAATAACTTTTATTACGGCATTGAAAGCATTACTCTGAGAGACGAGAGAACCAGCTTACGCAGAGAACGGTTCGGTTTCAGAACGTTACTTTTTTACATTCCATTTTTGAAATCATCTACCGAACGCGTTCGAAGAAACAGGCGGCTCTGTTCAGAAATGAAACACTTTTTCTTCTTTCTAAATAAGGAGTCGGAATTTTTATTTCGGAATGCCGAATTAGTGCAAAAAGCGGTCGCTCTCAGGCCGTCGGGCTGTCGCTGCAATTTGTTTAGGTATTTTGTTTCATTTGCACGCGGTGCGTCCTACAGGGAGACGTCAACACGTTCGGAATTCGAAATCGTTCCGATATATAGGCTGTTGCAGTTAATACATTTGTCACGGTCATGGCTGTAAATAAACCATAGAAGTGTGAATTTAGTCCCCCAGCATCAACCGGGTTCAAATAGTCCACAACACTAATATCAGTCAGGTACACAAAGCAACTATGTAAAAAATATTTAGGTATTTAAAACTCCTGAGAGTATATTTTGTATTTTTCGGACGCCATGTTGGATTTATTACGATAAAATGTATCCTGTGAACTCCAGGTATCAAGACGAATTTAACGAAATCATGTACTTCGAAATCGGTCAAGTCGTTTAGGCTAGTGGGTGCGCCAAAGGAACGGCCATACATAAATATATACTTACAAACATACACTCGAAAAACATTACCCTTTTTTCTTGGGCAGTCGGGTAAAAAGTTAAATATCTTCCAAATCGGTTTAGATATTTTGATGCTACAACGCCACAAACATAGACAGACATTGGCATCAAACTTTAAAGTAAAAAATTGGAACCACCTCTATAATCCAAAGGAGATCTAAAAATAAATTATTGATTTATAATTGCCCGCCTGTTCTCAGTTGCATCGTTGTTTTTGCTTGAATTATTTATAACAAATTACTCGGTTGGCGACTTAAGGCTCACTTTGTCTGTTTGTGAATTGTCTTCTTATTTTGTGCAATGAATAACAACAACACATTGGTCTCTTTTAATCAAGTGCTAGTGATGATTCTCACGCTTACGTATATACTTACTACGTACATATGTTTATGGGTTTTTGAACGAGTATGTGAAATTGCACAATACAATGATTAGCATTTTTTGTACTTGTAGGCACCTAGTAATAGTTGCGTAGTACTTTACATCGTAGTTATAAGTCATAAAGCTGCCACTGGAAATAAACCTCGTCCACGGACGTTTGACTTAAAATTAATCATTTTATAGGAGAATTTACTAATTACCACCCTTTGGGTATGGACATTGGAAGCTCCGCACCAATGACGTTGATATGGAAAGAAGTTGGATTCACGACGGATCCTGGGGATCTCCAAGAGCAGAGTGTATAGGCATTTACTGGGATTGCGTGCTTCATCTTCGACCACATCGTCACTTTCCATCAGGTGAGATTGAGGTCATACGCGTATCCAAATAATCATAAAAAGGAAGATCCCATGTTCGCTGCCCCTTTTCACAAAGACATCTAAATAACATCGTACTTGTATATTTCGGTGGCATTATTAATGCACAGTTTTTGGGATATAAATTATAATCAGTAAAGCAGATTCTGAGTAGGAGGATAAGGATTCCAGCAATACGTGACGCCAGAATGCTCACATAAAATATTGAATAAGTCAAAATACAGTGGCACATTTTTTTCCTTTGGACACTATTTGGCCCTATGTCAGCACAGTTTTTTGACATTGTCAAAATAGCTGAATTCCACTTTGTGTATTCTAGCACACGCACGTGAAACAAGGCTGAATGCTGGCAGTGTTTCTTCGCAGAATACAAATATTTCAACGCGCCTTTAGAAATATTTAACAATTGACGAACACCCATGGCCTTAGAGTTTTAATCCCACATAAATGTATGAATATGCATACCTATGTCTGAATATTTCACTGAAGGCAGATAATTATGGTCTTCATTGGACATCACATGATGTGAGACACACATTAGACGTTAAATACCACGATTCAACCATTTTCCCAGAATTCCTACATAATCGCTAGTATGTAGCGTTATTATAATTGCAAATAAATTTCCTGTGATAAATCGCAAGATATCTCTACGTCAGTCTGTCGTCACTTGAAGAGCCTTGCCTTTTACGCACACGCGTCTGTTGAGCGTCATAGATTAATATGTTGCTGATTTTCTAGATGCCTTTATGGCATACTTAGTGACATCAATTGCAATGTTGTCTATGCACAGCGTTTTTGATACTTCTAAGATAGATACTATTAGGTCCACTTGCATATTCATATTCTCTATTAAAAACAACCACTTGGCTGGGTTGGGAATTGGGCAATGACTATTCCTTACTATCAGGGCTTTTATATAGCGAAAAAACAAACACACTACAAATATATTACATATACCTACGTCATTCCAATTGATAGACGGATAGACTCCGAAGTGATTCCATAAATATTCCGTTTTGCCAATTTCTGTACGGAACCAAAAAAAAATATTATTCAACAGGAAGTTAAATAAGATTAATATTAGTTTATATAAAAAATATAGGATTAGTAAGAGGAAGTTGTGCCTGGTGGGACTTTTGAGTCGAGTCGTAAGGTTATTCTTACGAGCTGACCTAATTCTGAATACTAACCTAACTAGTACATGTAACTACAGAAAATGTCGCGTTGATGTCTTTTCTATGAAAATGTAATAATAGACATCAACTATCTACAATGCAATGCACAGAAAGGATAGTTTTTGTCGTCAATATTTTTGCAGTATATAAGTAATGGTAACTTTGAGATCTCCATAGATTTATGTTCAGTCATAGAATTAATATAGTACGTTCAGTGCTACTCAATTGTGTAACTTGGCAAGTTTTCACTAACTGTTTTTATGTTTGAATACAATTAAATTAACTATTTGTCAGATTGTCAGATGTAAAATCCGATTGTCAGAGATAAGATAGCCAGTCCCCCAAATGTGTTGGGGTTTCCGGGTCAGTACGCTTCCAACTTCGATCTCATCTTCACTTAACATCAGGTGTGATTGAGGTCAAGTACGAACCCGTCGTGCATAAAAAAAAAAACCGATCGTTGTGGAGATCCTTGGGGGAAGCCTTTGTCCAGCAGTGGACGTCTTTCTGCTGATATGATGAATAAGCACCATATTAAGTAAACTGGTAATAAACGAATGAATTAGAAATAGGTCTGAGTAGTGGCATTTTGCCACTGCGCTTCGTCCGGTGAGCGAGGGCGCCGGAGGCCCACCTTCCAGTCTCTCTCCAGAATGGTAGCGGTATTTAAAGAGTTAGTACCCCAGGAGGGTACCAGCACTGCTGTAGAATCCCTCATCGTTCAGGCTGCCCTACTTATTCTGGGGTGGACACCTTCCTCAAAGGCCGGCAACGCATCTGTGACCCTTTTGGTGCTGCGGGTGCCCATGGGCGGCGGTGATTGCTTTCCATCAGGTGACCCGCATGCTCGTTTGCCGCCCTCTCATATAAAAAAAAAAAAAGAAGGTCCATTTCTTTTTACCTAGTAAAAAAATTTATTAAAGTCGACTCTGTGAGATTGATTTATCATTTATTCTATGGCGCATTTCTATCATTCATTTGCTTAGTGCAAGGTTAGAAGTAGGCGCTTGCTCTATATGGAGTGGGTCGGACAGATTGATGCGGCGATATCTCTCAGTTTCTAAGTATGCAAGTATTGTTTACTCTGAGTGATTCATTCTATTCCCTTTAGGGAGTTTTCCCTGATATTCATAGATTGTGTACTCATCCATATGTACATTTTCGTATTATATCCTCCATCTGGTATTTTATTCTACAATTATATGTATTGTGCTGTGTGGTTTCGGCGCTCAAATAGAATAGAACCAACCCGTCTCTTCCCGTGGGTGTTGTAAAAGGCGACTATGGAACTTTCCACCAAAAAACATCTACGGATTTGCATATTTCAACGGCGATGGGCTTACTCCATGTGTGCTTTTCTGTATATTTCATAAGGTGAACCGTGGATGTTGTTACAATCTTTAAACTCTTAATGCTTGAAACACCCCAACACTATTGTTTGGGATATCTCTGACCACCCCTTTTGGGATAAAGGTCGTAATGTTATGTATGTATGTATGTATGTTTAAAGATTGTTATTATGTCGTGTGACACATTACTTTACATATAAAAGTCGTTTTGCTTGGGACGTAGCTACATACATATGGTGTGGGTATAGGATGCAGGTATGGGATACAGGTCGCTCTGTAGATCTATAGGGGAGGCCTATGTTCAGCAGTAGACGTCCTGTGACATATGATTTTTTTACACGTAACTAAAATATCTTTAATCATACTAAGTATAATTAATAAATTTAAACACTTTTCGCACACGGGCAGTTTAAGAGTTTTTAAGCTTACATATTGTCCAACGATTTGTCAGAGGCAAATATTTCACTTCTTGTGATCGCGCCTAATATGGCCACCTTGACGGCTTGCCTCTCTGTTTTGGACATACCTGCCATATAAGGGGCATTTCTCGTATTGTATTCTTGTTTGCTGAGAATCTCCGGGTAATCTTATGAGTAGAATTCTTGAAATTTGCGGGTGTATTTTTGTTTCGGTAATTTCGAAAGTGCTAGGTTTTTATTTGATTGGGTACGTAATTAATTTGCGTTTTATTAAGTGCATTTTTCGTCACGAGTGTACAGAGATACAGGAGAACTAATTTAAAACTAATATAATTTTTTTTTGGGTTTGGTTGGTAGTAGGGCATTTTAATAGTCCTCCTGTTAATAGCATTGTTGTGTTCCGGTTGTCACAGATAAGATAGCCAGTTCCCCAAATAAGATGGGGTTTCCGGGTCGGTACGCTTCCACCTTCGACATCTTCACTTACCATCAGGTGTGATTGAGGGCAAGTAATAACTCGTTGTGCATAAAAAAAAATGGAAATTTTGGATGTTTGTTTATTTGTTGCTCAATGACTGCGAAACTGATAATCGGATTTGGATGAATTTTGGTATATAGAATAGAACATACCCTGGATTAATACATACGATATTATATATCCCAATGCAGTGAGTAGTTCCCCGTAATAAAGTGATTCCACGCAGGCGAAGCAGTGATATAGAAAGGGATTAAATAGAGGTGACAATAAAGAAATTTTACAATGGATTAATGACAACGCAAGATTATGTAAGTCTTTGTGGTTTTACATTACGTGTTAATTAATTTAGTCTACTTAAATAAAATATGTGTACCACCACTTTTTTATAAATAATATTACGAGTAAGTTTGAAAGGTATGATAGTGGGATCGGGAGTCCTTAATACGCATATTATCTATATATATTTTATTAAATGTTCGAGTCAAGATAACAATTTTGCTATGTGTTTAACTAATACGTTCCGGGACACATCACCAGACACAATAGAAGTTTTACCGTACCGTACCGCAGGGCTTATTAGGTTAGTGGCATAGGTAGTTTAATTTTTTTGTCTTCAAAACCAAAAACTATAATAAAACGTTGTGGCATTTGACATTGACCTAATATACCCTATTTGTTCCTTATGGTAAAAAACATCATCCGGTATATACAAACAATATATCTGAAATGACATTATCAGGCAAATCATTGTATGTATCATAAAACCCAAAAATGTTCCATTAATATCACGGTAGTTAAGTTTCCATTTAAGTTTAACTAGAGAAATAAGGTTCGATCCGTCACGCACGAGCCACGGGGAAGAAGCTGTCAAGCGTGTTACGGAATTTGTATTGTGAGGAGATATGAAACTATTGTTGTGCATACTCACCTACTTGTGAATACTGATATATTTTAATCAAAATGAAATACAAAAGAATAGAAACATAGAACGTACTCGTATAACCAACTGAAATAAGGACCTACTAAAAATAACTGCGAACCAACCTTTATAAAGAAGTTTAAAAACGCTTGTTCAGTTCAAACATTCTTCATTTTTCATAAAGACAGCAGTCACTTACATGAGAAAAAGGATAATTAAGTAATAGTAGGTACTTAACTAAATTAAATCGTTCGCACTCGCACTACACAAAATCACTAAGTATCTGTTTCGCACTATCTACACAAAGCGGAATATCCAAAATTAGGGAGTAAATATTTCACATTAATATCTATATTATTTTGTAATTCACCAAGAAATGTTGAGATAATTTTTCTTTGTATTGGTGGTATGAAGTTATTTTTTTAATATCTGAGGTTTTTTTAATATCAAGATTTATCTATCTTGTTACGCAAGTAATTTAATTCATTGCGATAAATAATTCAATAATGCCTTACGTACTCTCATTATTAAAACCTACTTACATTCATGCTAATATTATAAATGTGGAAGCCTGACTGTCTCTCCGGTTTTTGCGCTTAATACGTTCCGGGACACATCACCAGAAAAAATAGAAGTTTTGTTATTACGCTATGCAGAGGCGTGATGTGATCCGGAATGTGTTAAACTGCTAATCGTATTGAAATTTGACAGACAAGTAACCTATGTCATCTACGTTTTAACCGATTACCAAAAAGGAGGAGATCTACTATAAAATAATTGTACGTGAGTAAAGCTGCGGCCAGAAAGCTAGTTTAACGATAAATTAAAAATTTGGAAAACCCACGAGAGACCATGATTATATAATCATATACAAACCAGTTGTATTGACAGTTATATATTTTAAACGGGTTAACCAATTTACATCGTACATGGCTGATAACTATCTTGTGAACTAAATTTTTCAGCCATTTCGACGCTACAATTGCGAACAGATAGATATAGACTTAAATTTTATAACACCCCTCTTTTTGTATCGGGATAAAAAGGCAAAGAAAAGCAACTGATATGATTGGTGTTTAAATTATAGGGAACCCTAATAACTCTTCCGATGTTGTTCCTTTTGGGCTCATCAGAGCCTATTCATTATTTCACCATTACGTTTTTTGTTAATTCGCCTCGCATGCTCCAGTATAGCGAAGGCGATAGGTTCAATTCTCAGCCAAAGTTAAAATTAAATTAACTCACCCTATAATTAAATAACTTAACTAGCTTCTCGAAGGGCTTTCTAATTATTGTGTTTTGAGTTTTACCTACAGCAGCGAGTTTGTTTTGTATTTCTGGCAAGCGGTTAAGTGATCTTCGTGTTTTGTAGATTATGCACCTTTTCGGTGAATTTTTACCAACATAAGGGACAAAACGCACAATGTATATCTTTATGCACTTACCCACTTATTTATATGGGTACTTTATATCTCACAAAAAAGAGTAACGATAGTAAAATTAGCATCCTGTGTGTATTCCGAGTCGGCACCTTTACACGGAGATAAAGATCTAAAGATTATCAAGTCATCTCATCCTGCTCTCAACGCAACTCGGTCATAGAGTGAAACGCAAGTACAGAATAGATAGGATATTGTTACTTATACATCTCCATGGTCGAAGGTAAAAATTCAGATTCTTCATTTCGAAGCGGGCTTAGGAATCTATTAAGAATCCTAACCTGACATTGCAAGCTCGACATGCAGGAAAAAATCGTGTATAAAACGTTTTTTTTTTTCTATTCAAAAGCGGATGCTTTTAAGATCATTTCAAACATGTTTTGTGGAAACCGGTTCACCCATTTCCAAAATGCTCAGTTTTTTTATTGTCAATAACAAACAATTGCGTTATTATTTGAACATCTAAACAAATTCAAAACTATCATAAAAGATAAACTATTACAATTTCTATTTTATACAATTTCTGACTACTTGGACGATAAGCAAGCATGGCATAGGCCACTCGGCGATAACCCTTGTGGTTCTTGCTCATTCTTCTCAGTGAAGTCAGGGGGTCTATTACATAATTTCGTCGTTGTCCTCATCGGTTATGTTCTGACTTGTGATTGGTTGGCTCTCAGTGAGACTGTGTGTATTTATTTGCTTGAATAAGCAGTAATATTAAGGTAAAGAAATGTTACGTATTCAAGTGTTACTTTTATCCTATGAAATAAAATCTATTGGCTATTTCATTATGCCTGTGCGCTCACTGTTTTTATTTTACCGTGACAGTAACGATACATATGGCAGCACCGTGGCGAGTTTAATGCGCAAATTAAGTGACATAATCAATTAAATCCGTTAACGAGTTACTTAAGTGTAACTTTATTACTTTGAATAAATAGAAGTTGAAACTCAAAGCTTTTAATTTAATTCCTTTTATGTTACAGTCCATTACTATAAAGTAGGTTCTCATGTTAATAGAAACAATATTGATATTGTGTGCATTTAGTTGCAGTCATTTTTTTAACCCTGGGCAAGAAACGACGTTAGTCACGTTTTTTAAGCGCATTTATTAGTCTTCATGCCAACCACCTGCAGCATCCAGGACAATAAGTTCTTTAAAAATCTAAAGCAAAATCTTTCGTAAACCCAAATTATGCAAAATCACGGAGACTATGAAGATTACCATCTTTAATATATTATCCTTTTTTTAATTGGTGTAGTGAATGACGTGGTTGACGACCAATTGGTGTAGTGAATAGTGACTCTATCAGCGACACCAACGGTTGCGGGTTCGAATCCCGCGACGGGTAAATGTTTGTATGATGAATACGAACATTTATTCCCGAGTCTTGGATGTTTATATAAATATTTATGTATGTTTATCCGTTATCTAGTAACCATAGCACAAGCTTTGCTTAGTTTGGGACTAGATGATTGGTGTAAGTGTCCGAAATATTTATTTATTTATTTATTATTAATTATTTTAATCAGGCAACGTAATATATATTACATACATTATTGTTTTAAATATTGAACATACAGATAAAACGTTTTATATATTTTCGTGATTACTTATACTTAGCTTTATACTAGCGAACTCCGCTTCCCAACTCGGATTTGCAACGTTCGGAAAACTGAGAATTAATTATTTGACCCATTTAACGACACACATAGGTACATGTATAGTATAAAATCTTCTCGTTGAAAATACCTCAGTCCTTTAAGACAATCTTTAATAATTGAGTAGAGTCGGAAATCTATCCATTACGACCAGAACTTCGCTTTATATTTTAAACGGGAACATGGAGTCTGAAAGACTTAGTTTGCGTATTATTGACTGACAATTAATTTTATTTATCTAACCTTATCGAACTGGTTTCAAGTAGAAATCATAGTTGTTAACGCTATATAGCAGACCCCAGAGCTAGTTGATATCTACTTCGACTCTTATATACTCATTAACATTAATGCGACTCATTGCCATATTTCTTAGCTACCCTGACAGCGCTCTCTTTGGTCAAACTTGCAGCTGTCATATTTCGAATTTGGACCAAGCTGGTATGGATAGGCGATAGATGTAACCGGGTGAGTTAGACGTCGCAGCACGCAAGCTGTGCGATGCTGCATGTATGTCGGTTTTCTGCGGTGTTCTAGCTTTTCCACTAGAATAAAATCATCTTCTGTATTTGCGGGGTGTTTTGGGCGGCGAAAGAGATGCGACACGTACGCGTCTGAGTCATCTTGAGCCCCGGATGCTGCGGACTCTATAGAAGGATTCCGCGCAGATGGTGTAGGTCTGGCCATTGGTGATAAGTTAACATCACGGGGTCATTAACCCGCGGTAATACGGTATGTGTCACTATGGCTACTTATTGCCGATTGGCGAGGAATCATGTTTCACCGCCGTCGTGCTACGGTGTCACATTTAAAACCGCCAGTGCAGTGTTTACGTCGTTGAATGAGGTCACTTCGCGGCATAGCTTGTCACTCTCCCATTCCGATACCTCTAAATATCTTCGGCTCTCTGTGATTGGACACAACTTTCTGAGTGACGTCGATATGGTTCGTAGTTACCGGCGACAGCTTATCGAGGTCTTGGTTCACAAATATTTGGGACTTATTAGAATCAATCTCCGTAAATGTACTAAAAATGTTGTAAAGGACTTCTTCGAGCTCATCCTCCTCATACATAAGATGTTGTCGCAGCGGTATCGCTAAACCTTTAACTCTCGTGTAGTTGGAGTTGTAGGTTTGGTTCAGTAATAGGGCTCTGTATAGCCCCTTTGGATTTGGAATCCTAAAAAAAGGCAAGTTATTGTAAGTAGCAGTCGACACCACGACAAGCTAGCCTCGCGACGCAGCGAGATCTGCCTATAATTGGAGTGTTGAGACGCTTTTTTAGCAAAGTTAAGCGTTTAATTTACCAATAAAACTTGGTTTCTATTATTTTGTTAGTATGAAGATCATTACGAGGCGAGAGGCGCCCGCGCAACAAATCGACACAATAAACCGCGGTGGATGGGATGCATATTTCCTCTGATTTACGTGATGGTGCAAATGATAAGTGATAGATAGCATAACAAACGGCGGTTTCGAATATATTTAGATATTCATTTTACTAGAGACTTTAATATCACTTTCCGAAACAATCCAATTTTTCTTCAACGAGGTTCAGTCAAGAAGTATCACGAGCTAACAGAATATTCAGCCTAGACATTAGATCAAGATTGACTCTAGTAATTTTGAATATACAAAATAGTTTATTTGTTTTTTATAAATCATACATAATGATATGTTGGGAGATCTTCCTATTAAGCATAAAAATGCCTGTTCAAGGGATATCCACTCTTAGATATCTTCTTAGGAATTATGACACGAGTAGGTAGCAATAACTTTTTATTTACTGACTTACTAACTTTGATTAATCAAAGACAATAATAAGCGTGTATGTTTGTATATTTCTAAGTGAGGGAGGTTGTGTATGTGTGGAAGTCAAGTCTTTGATGTATGAGATGTATCTGAGTAATGCTTGGTCCGATTTCAGTCATGTTTGATGTAAATGGGATAAGCCGCTTCGAAGATATTTAGCTTGTAACACAGTTGTTTGGTGTAATTGTTCATAATCTTTATCTGTTTGTTTGTAAAGGCTTTGTTGTACAAAAAGACAATACATTAATTGTATATAGATTTGAGTTTGTGTACAACGGCGGATCTTTCGGAGGTTTCAAAACTTACAATTTATAGTTATTCGAAAATTTCTGCATTATTTTATGTATCCCTAGATATTTAAGTTATATTTCATACACTTTGTAATAATTAATAACGCGGCGGGTAGTAACCTCATTCGCACTACACACAAACCTTTACAGGTTTTTGTAGCGTCTTATAGTGAAGATTGTTAAAATAATGTTATATGGATAAATAAACTAAAAAAAAAGTTAATAAGCCGAGATAGTCTAAGCAAATGTCGTCGAGGTTCATTTGGTTTTTTTTTTTTTTTTTTTTATTGAAGAGGTGGGCAAACGAGCAAGAGGCGCACCTGATGGTAAGTGTCACCGCTGCCCATAACCATCTACGTTTAATATCTTTTCACATAATCACACGCAGTCATTTGGTTTGATCGTTGCTTCATTTTCATGCTACTCCTAATAATAAATACTTTTAGGTTTTTTTGAAATCTTTTCAATTTAAAACTGTATAATTTTCATTTTAGGTGAGACGATAGATCTCTTCACTCGCACCGGCCATATAAGCTATGGGCAATAGTCGGCAATGAGCAACAATATAACCGGCGACGGGATGCGCGCGCGCAATAAATACTCCATTGTCTCCACTCATGATAGCTTGGACAAAGAGCGCATCGTCTACCTTCAACGACGTACTTACTTATTTCGTTTGCTTATTTTATTTCGCCGTTGATGGGAGTGTATGCGATTGACGATTTGCGATGTCTTTATAGTTTTACAGATACTAATTTTTGCACATGCCAACGTTCATAAATTGACCTATTAAATTATAGTCAGTTCGAACGATGTATGTACGCGTTTGATGGTCTTGTGTGTGTGTGTGTGTGTGTGTGTGTGTGTGTGTGTGTGTAAGCCGTTTCGAAGATATTTAACGTTTAACACAATTGATTGGTATATTTGGATGATAAATAAAAAAATAAATAAATAGATGAAAGTGTAAACAAAGATGATGTTTATGAGGAGACTGTATTTCTACTTTCTACCGGGTCGTTAGATGTTCTGCTCAATTCACCTTTAAACACCAATGAAGTGCTGACTCGAATAGTCTCCATACATGGTGGTTGGTATGACGTCGTGAAATTTTGCAAAGAGCCCTCTAAGGATAGCTCTACATGGTGATTCAGAATGAAGTGGTTAGCTTTCGCCGCTCGCCGGCGGCAACGCGTTATTGTTATTTGTTCGGAATTGGCACTTGTGTGGTTTGTTACCACTGTCTTAAGGCAACCGGTAACAACAATAAATATTGAAACATTCTTGGAAACTCTGTCTCCAAATGTTTTTCGCTCTCGCTTTTCACTCCTAACCTTGTATATAGTTTTCCATAACAAACGCCCTGCCTTTACTTATCCACACTTATCTTCTGTAATTACATGATTATCGTCATTTGCTTATATACTCTATACCAAAAATAACAAACGGTATCGTTAATCGCATAACTCTTGCAAGTCACACGCCATTGAGGTTGCGTGTAAGAGCTCATTGTGCGCACGCGCCAGTTCGCTCGTCGGATACTTTTCGACGCGCAACGAAAGGGGGTGTGGTTCACACGAGCCAAAGGTACCGCCTGACTCGTGTTTATTCGAACTATTCATATATAGATTGTATCGTGACCTAAGAAATGTGAAATTGCACCAACATGTACCTATTAGAAATTGTATAATTTAATTTTTGAATATACGGCGAGTATTTCTACAAGTCGTCACGGGATAGTGCAACCATGAATCTGCTAAATTTCTGTATAACTGAGCTAACTACTGCTTACGGATACAGGATACTCCTTCTGGAGCTAGAAGAGGGATATTCATGATTTTAAACTCTTATCGTTACTTATATGGTAAATACCACTTGTGTACAAAAAAATTCAGATTTGTGTGACCATTGCAAGTACATTAGGAGACTGACCATTAAAATGTAACTTAGTTACTTTGTTTATAACAGATGACATTTTCATAATTTCTCGGGGTTTTTCTAAAATCTATAAATGTAAAGAAAGATAAAAAATCGATTTCAAAAAGCTGAATTTCAAATGTGCGTGTGTACTCGTAGCAATTAAAAAACCGTTATCCACATCTAGTCTTGAGGCCATCTTTGGACTCCATTACACTCGAGCAAATGGCTTTAATCTCTTAAGCATGACCGATTATTGTATATCCCATGATAAGACCCTCATTATACTTACGCCAAAGCGAACTAAGTGATATGATAGCCATCGTTTCGCACTAGTCGTGGAGATGGGTATCATTCAATAAGCTGCGGTAACCCATGCGTTAGATCCTATCAACCACACTAACGCATAGTCGTAGATAGCTATCGTCCAATAAGTTATTACAGAGTCGACAACATCGCAGGGTCATGTAATAGAAACCAAAAATTATGAATTATGATTTTTAACAACAGACTTCAGAAAAAGGGATGGTTTCAATTCGACTCTATTTTTTTATGTTTGTTATGCGATACCTTTCTCAATTGGTAATTGATATATTTTGTTTGAAAGGGTACCATATTTTAATTTTAACCATTTCTGGAGTTCCCTCTTTTTCCGGACAAACTTTTACAATCACATAGCGACTGATCGGCCAGATTCAGCAGTCTACTCTAAAAGCGTTCTGAGATGTTTTGCTCAATGTGCATCCAGTGAGATGCGTGTGAGTATCTTTCAACTTTAATTCATGTCAGAGCTAGAACAAAAACACAAACCCTATCCTAGACTTAATAATAATAGAGCTTGGTATTATAATACTTTACTCCGAGGCACCTTCTCTGATAAATGAGAAAGATGTATTTTCCTCACATCAGATAGTTGGGAGCTGTGGCAGTTCATTTCCTTTGTAAGATAACTCGTTTATTGTAGTGGTTTCTGGTTTACATCGCGCTCAAAGCAATGAGATCCTCCATTAAATCTTCGAGGTTATCAAGATTATTTCGCATCGATGTTTTTTTATTTGCTGAACACGATCCTTAGTGTTTCACCTGCACATCACACGGAAAGTTTTGCTTATTTCTTTTTTAGTGATTCGTAACGAAGTTCGCAAAAGAGGGCTTATGAAATTAACTGGTATCTTTTCCTCTGTCCAGCCGTTACAGCCTTTTATTTCAGAAAGTACTCAACGTAGATTATTGCAATCCCGAGTCTGTGTGAATGTGAGATTAGTGGAGCGCATTCTATATACTTATACTGGTGAGTTTTTTTACCGTAAGGAAAAAAGTAGGGCAGGTAGTAGCAGTTAGGTAAGTTAAATAGAAGTTATAGGCATAGGTACTTTAATTTGTTTTTTCAAAACTATCATAGAATAAAGCGTAAATTGTGTCATTTGACGGTCGCATTTGTAGCCTTCCACATAATTATATCATTAAATTAAATACATAAACAAAACTTCGACAAAATATGAGTTCCAAATAAATTTTGTATGATAGGAATTCAAAGAATCACGCCAGTCGCATATCAATCTTAGGGCGACACGTGCGTTTATGAAAAAATAAAAAATAAGAATAATTTATTGAATTTCACAAAGCAGTTATATACGAATCAATATATACTACAATCTTACAGCTAGGAGTTAACAAAATGATACGCATTGCCTGTGGGTCCCGCACTAGGCAGAGCCTGTGACGCAGAAGCCACTACATATTATGTGAAGCTCGTCGAGTAAAAGTTTTCAATAAAAAGAGAAAAAAAGAAAGAATAAAAAGTAACGCACACAAGCGCGACAAATATATGTAAACAAAATTCTGGGAGTACATTGAACGGTAAAGACTAAAACTATGTTTTTAAATTATTTCCAAATAGTACAGACTAGTAATTAAATACAAAACTAAAATCTAGAAACCAGCCCTAGAAACCAATAAAACTCAGCCCTGTACCAACAGAATATTCTTGATAATTCTATAATCCATCTGCATGAGCCACGTCCTAAATACATTCCTTACAACAAATAAACTACGTATGCCAATAACTTCTCTTTCACTTACCTAATATGCCCCATTTTTTTGTCCTTAGGGTAAAAAAACTCATCCGGTATAAACATAATTTTTTTTTTTGATAGATAATGTTTTACTGTGTTCAAATGACTCATATTACGAACATAAACATAATTATAAAGTCATAATATATGGATGTCATATATGTAAGAGGTATCTGCTTCACTTTTCATTTTTCTAGAGAGTCCTAAAGGTTAGGTAGCGATCGAGGTCAAGCTTGATGTATACAATTGTGTATGTAATTAAATGAGAAAATATTCCATCGATCAGTCTTCAATGTCTGTACTTATTTCTATTAAGTGAGAAACTTCCAAAGCCCAAGACGATAAGAGTTATTTAGGAAACGGTAAATTAAGCAAACGTCCATAAATCTCAATTACACCTGATGTTATACGATCAAATATGCTTTTAGTCGGTGATTAGTTGGAGATATTTTAAATTATTACATTATGGAAATTAATTAAATACCCGTAGATTGATACTTTAATTTACGTCTTAACAATTCTAATAGCTCTGGTTTCAATTAAATTAATCTATTTCACATTTCACTAAAATAAATTAATTCGTACGGACCAATTTATAGAAATGAATCTTCCTACACTATCACCTAACTTGTCTCAACTAGGATGACTATGGTTTTGTCAACTACGCCGGATATGTTAAATGGCTTGATGGAGTTTACTGAATGACTAATATTATAAATGCGAAAGGTTGGACGTTTGTTTATTTCTTTGTTGCTCAATCACGGCGAAACGGATGAACGGATGTGGATGAAATTTGGTACATTTTTTTTTTTATTAAAAACTGGTTTCGCGTTTGGCCACAATCTCACCTGATGGAAAGTGACGATGTAGCCGAAGATGTATCACGAAGATCATAGGTACAGCGCCTTACGTTGATATAAGCCCAAAAGCTCGGCATGCTTTTGCCTTAATAAAACACTCGATCAGGAACATCAACTTCAAACTTTATTAATCTTTAAACAGTACAGGAATTGATTTGAATTGAATGAATTGATTGAAACATTTACCCCTAGCAGAATTCGAACCCTTAACGGTTGGTTTCAAAGTCAGGGTTCCCACAACAATCGTTCATCAATTTTAGTTAAATTTTCAATTTACTGTTATACTTTTGTTCTTGTTATAGCAATAAACGCCATACGCTATTAACTAATATATCATGTATAAATCATTATGAATTATTTTTATAAAAATCCCGCTAAGCCGTAGAGTCACAGTTCCATATATACATATAATCATTTATCATTACCGCAACCATCTGCTAACGGCATAACACCTAACACAGTTCTACAGTTACTCCAAAAAACTTACGCGGCCGCTTGGATTGCCTTTTGCAACCGTTCCCGGTAACCCTTCATTGACGGCTAACGGACTGTTGGTACAATTCTAAACTCGGTGACTGGTAGGGTTAATAATACAAGTTATTTTTCTCCATAATAGGTTATGTTCAAAGATCAATTGCTCATTTCTGGGATTTCAGTAAGAAGTAATATTATAAAAGTATTACGAGTATTCATTATTAGACAATTATGTAACACTAACTTAAATTGCTTTTCCAAATTTTTTATTTTAAACACTTTTTATAGTAACTAAATACAACAAAAATCGAGTTGATGATGCTACAATTTTGAGATAGTACATTTTGGTTTCTTTTCGAAATAAACGACGTTGTCATACTAATTGTACAATTATTATGATGTAATGATTGTTTGTATAACATAAAAAATTAACAATAGGGATGTACGATATTATTGGATTGGAGTGTAGAGCAAGAAGAATGTTCTGAAATTACAGGCGGCTAGACACAGTCAATAAATATTGGGTATATAACCTATGACATTGCAGTCTTTTTCTTCGTTAATCATATGTACCAATTCCTGCGATTTTCAAAGCTATATCCAAATTTGTTTTTATTTGGAAAATGGAATATTATTTCAAGGTTTCACATGATGTGTATTTTTTAATTTCTGAGCTAAATCTATTAAAAATTTGAACACAGCTCTTTTCATGTGCTTCCCATAATCATTTCTTAGATTCGCTGAAACTTTTATAAAGCGGTTTACTTTTAAAAATTAACGTTGCCTATACTTAACTTAATGTTATCCGATAATACACACAAAGTTTAGCTAAATTTGGATTTGCCGTTTCCAAAAAAAATCAAAAATGTTTGTATGGAGAAAACAGTCTTAATGAATTCTTCATACAAAACGCCAATTTCATAGTTAAGGACCTAATATTTAGCACCCGTTTCTAATTCCTCTACTGTACGTCAGTATTATCGCACAGTTGGGGTTATTTCCATCGTCATCCAAAGATTGCAAGAGAAACAGCTGACGGTAACGTCAAATTAAGCTCTCTTGTTCCTGCAATTTGTTCGATTTATTCTGAATGAAAACGCAATTCGTAAATTTAGAAATTGAGTGTAATACTTGTCTTGATTCCATACATTTTAGAAGACTCAATATAATTGCTAACGAATCCTTAGAAATCGCGACTCTGTACCGTAATGATCGTACCGTACCGTACCGTACCGTAGATGGGATCGTATCATGTCATCCAACAGTGCAATGGTGTTCACAAACAAATCGAACAATATTGCTTGCCTTATGGAGATGGAGTTCGAGATCGACCGTGAGATGCGTTCACGCAGGCGAATGCTTTATGCTAAATAACGGTTAATTTTAAATTTGGAATATAATAGGTTTTCTTTCTCTTTGTCAATGTAGTCAATACTAATTCAATTAGTATGCTATTCAAATTTGGAATGGAGTATTCAAAGTTAAAGTATACTTGACATATATTTAAGAAATTTATGAAGACAATTTTTTTTGAATAGAGAAGAGAAATAATTAAAGATTTCATTGATTGTTGTTAATGCTGATGATTTGTGGTTATCAAGACCCAACACAGCCTTAATTACTTCCATAGAACCTCTAAGAGGAGGAAGATCCTCTGGTCCCGTATACATATGTCTACGCACCTATTCACGTTAGAACCACTTCCATAACTTCATACTTTCACACGTAATTAATAGGCACTTTTCTTACAAGCATTTATTAACTTCACCTATACCGGCGTAATCAAATATAAATCGGATACGACGCTGATCTTCCGTGGACTCCTTGAGCCAGACAACGCAACCACGCGCAGCACCACGGACTTAGGAACTCAGCAACGGCATGTAGTAAAACTTTCGTGTTTGCGTTTATATTACTCCTCTTTGTGAGCACTATTTTTGTTTTTATATGAGAGGGCGGCAAACAACCATGCGTGTCACCTGATGGAAAGCAATCACCGCCGCCCATGGACACCCGCAACACCAAAAGGGTCACAGATGCGTTGCCGGCCTTTGGGAAGGTGTAGGCTCGTTTCTTGAAGGTTCCAATGTCGTACTCGTTCGGGAATACCGTTGCCGGATGTCCATTCCACAGGGTGGTCGTGGTAAGAAGTTTCTTGAGAAACGTACAGTGGTGGACTTCCACTCATCCAGGTGATGTGGATGGAAATTTAATTTTCGGCGAGAAGTGTATCGGTTAAATTGAGAAGCGGGTAATTAGTTCGAACAGTTCTTCAGAACACTCCCCATGAAATATGCGATAGAGAATGCAGAGGGACGCGACGTCTCTTCGCAACGGCAGGGGATCCAGTTGGTCAGTGAGACTCTCTTGGCCGACAATTCGGATTGCGCGACGTTGAACGCGGTCAAAAGGAAGAAGCTGGTACTGAGGTGCCCCAGCCCATAGGTGAGAACAATACTCCACGTGCGGCCGAACTTGCGCCTTATAAAGTTGGAGGCGGTGAGCCGGCGTGAAGTAACGAGCCGCTTTACTAAGGACACCTAACTTTTTGGAGGCCAACTTGGCCTTATCCTCCAGATGACCGCGGAATTGAACGTTACTAGAGATGTTCACTCCGAGAATCCCAATACTCAGCTTAACGTCAAGGGGAGTGCTTTGAAATAATACGTGTATTATTGGCTAGTATAATACGTGATGATCAGGGTATCATAATGAAGTATTATAAGCTTAGAATAATGTGATGACAGCTTCTCATGCTGGAGCATTAAAAGCTTATTTTAAAAAGTATTTTTACTCTGTGCTGTGTAGTTCCACGAGGGCGGAAAGTAGAGAGACGTGGTCATTATTCCACCGACAAGAGCATAGCTCTTAAATTGAAGAGAGAGTGTAGTTCGCGGCAAGTAAAAAGAATAGAACCAACCCGTCTCTTCCCGTGGGTGTCGTAGAAGGCGACTATGCGTCTTTATAAAATAACGTATGCGTACGTATGCATTTGGGTATTCTAAGCAATCAATGTTTGAGCTTGAAATAATATCCACGGTTCATATTTTGAAATGTATAGAAATGCACAAGGGACCGGAGAACCCATCTAAATTCAAGCGTGTAAGTCTATACTTACACACTTAACATTTATTGCTTAGAATACCCAAATGCATACATATGGGAAATCTCTGACCACCCCATTTGGGCAAATGTCGTGTAGGCGGTGGCGGTGCCTTGATATAAACTTAAAAGCCCGGCATGCCTTACAGTCGATTTGGATTTCAAGTTCAAAATCGATCTCTATTTAAACCGTATAGGAAATCTTTGGAATAAGTATGTATCTGCCTGCACCAGGTTATGCTGATCTATATCACAGGCAATTGCATATGACCTTGCAGATTACAGAGGAAAGAGGCAACATGATGTATTTAACCCCATTAACTATGTAAAAACCACAAATCATGGATCAAACATACCTCGGGGCTTACCGCATTCTAAAACTCTAGACACGTCACTGCGTGAAAGAAGTTAAATAGGTATGAATTTTTATGTAAAACGTAATATATTTTATATATAACATAATACGTAAGTTCCAATTCCACATTTGGTCATCTGCTCATCTCGTCTAACGTTATTTTTCACTATCATCCTAGTATCGGGATCATTCAAAGCTCCGGCTACACTCGTCTCCCATATAGAGCGCCGACCGATCCGTTTGTGCGCTCGCAACTGTACGCACTACTTTTTCTCTAACCTCCCTAAATAGCAGCGCTGGATTCTAGAAAATTAACAGCATTACAAGAAAGCGGTTAGATTCTGTTTCAATAAACGGTGAAGAAACTGTTATAGTTGTATGTGTAGTAACAATTTTCATATCCCAACAAAAACAACTACTACAAATTAAGGCAGCGTTATTAAACGAGCTTTGCTAGCACCTCTATTCATATTGAGCCCACATGGATTTATAATCGACTGCAAAAATGGAGGCGATTCGATTCATCTTTTTATATATTTTTAAGTTCAACCAACGAATTGGATGACGTCACCTTATATATAAGTAGTTATATATACATGCAAATCTCTTTATATACAAAAAAGCGACGTGGTTTCTAAATGAACCATTTACCGTGTTAAATATATTCTTAATGCAATCTATATGGTTAAAACAGTGTCGGAATTTATGTCGGCGAAATAGCAACACTTAAAATCAATTGTGTGCAAGCGCACACGCCGACGAATTACACGATATTGTAAGTGGAATGCGATGTTCATGAGAACATTCACTTTGGTCTGCAGCTTTCATTTATAGAGAAACTATGGGATTTATGAAGTGTGTCTACTGGTTTATAGACGATAGCACCATGACATAAGACTCTCTGCATGTACCACGTATTTATTCACTCGCTATGGCTACTGTCGCTAAGGATTTTGAAATGTTGAGATAGATATTACCTCGTAATAGTCTATGCTTTTGTGGATTTTATGTACTTACTTTATTTAAGTCTTATTGATGCAGTATTTTATGTAACAATTTACCGAATGAGTTTCTTTACCGTAATGAAAAAAGGGTAAAAAAGGTGAAATAGAAGGTATTGGCATAGGTAGTTTATTTTTTTTTCAATACCATAATCGACGCACCCGTCTGCCGGAGATTGATTGCGACAGGCGGGATTCGTATGGTTCCTGTCATGTGAATTTTAATTGGAACGTAATTAAGTTTAAATGATGTAATTATGTGGAATAGGCTACAAATGCGACCGACAAATGACATAACGTTTTATTTTATTTTTTGGTTTTGAAGAAAAAAAAATTAAACTACCCATGCCAATACCTTCTAATTCACTTACCTAATATGTCCTAATGTTTTTCTTACGTTAAAAAAACTCATCTGGTATACAATATACCAGATGAGTTTAAACTCTCACCCAAATTTATTATCAGAATCATGAGTGGTATTTATTAAGTCCAAATTATATGCATGGCTTGGTCGTTAACTTGAATTCCTTGAATTTAGTGAAATAAACGTCAGTCAATCTTAAACGACTGTCAAACAACTCTATTTAAAGGACGCGAACACAAAAGCTGCGCATTGTCAGTTGATTTACGACAGTGACAGACGGACGGACAACCATTGTGACTCTGCGATGCAGACGTAAAACGGTGTCAACCGAGGTTAGACATTGTAGGGAAATTTTATGGACCCTGGAACCATAGCTATTTCCATCGATATTCCGTATATTTTTGTATACCTAATAATTTATCATATTATACCGGATGAGTTTTTTTACCGTAAGGAAAATGGAAGGTATTGGCATAGGTAGTTTAATTGTTTTTTTTTAAAGCCATCATCGACTCACGTGCCTGTCGGAGATTGTTGTTCGTAGGGTTCCTATCAAAGCGAAATTTATTCAGAACTGAAGATTTTCTCCAACTTTTATTTATTTATTTAATTTAATGATGTAATTATGTGGATAGGTTACAAATGCGACCGTCAAATGACACAATTAACGCTTTATTTCGACGAGTTTAAAAAAACTTACGTAATCTTATGACATTGATCTAGCTGCTGTAATGGAGGTCTTCTAATTTGAGACCTTCTATAGGTCTCAAATATAAATATGACTTATTTTTTTTAATATACCTTGTATGTCTAATTAAACAAATATTTATTACAAGTGTTAAGACTGTGCATTGTTTGTATGGTAGACTACACTTGCATAGTTTATTTGGATTAGTCACTAATTGCACACATGCATTTGGACACAGTTACTGAAACCCGAAATAAGTAACAATTTTCTTTGCGCATTACTTTAATAGTGTGATTTGAACTGCAACTGTTAAAGCTCCCAGCAAAGCGATTTTTTAAATTGTTCGAACCTCCAAGCTCGATTCCTTATTGGGAACAACTGTTACTAAACCCTCGAAGAAAGATGTCGTTATTTAGGCGAGGTAATGGTCGTGTATGCCTGTCATGTCAATTTTCTTATTTGACAATGAATGCGATATCACAACTGCAATAATAAATTGAAATAAGCGAACGAACCCGCAGTGTTTTTGCGGAATATTACGACTTTATGATTCCAAATGTCATGGCTTTCTTCCATCAAAATATCATTGATCCACAGAGTAACCTTTATCAACCATCTTTTGCACTCCAATTCCCTAACTCATGAGCCTCGTTGACCTACTTAATATCCAGCACGGTTGTGGTTTATTCTCGGAGCAGAAGTGGGACGCAATGTATCGTGTCAATTGCTGAAACGCATTGCTTGTGTAACGTAACAGTTGTTTTTGATTTATGTTTAGTCTATTGGTTGTGTTTGGCAATCGATATATTAAATAGGACGATAATAACTTCCTGAATTTTATTTAAATTTCATATGGAATCTTAGCGTAAACAATCGAAAGGGAGATAAAATGGTTATATAGGTACTCACTTTATGTATATGTAGAGAAGATTAGGTCACGGCGTTCAAATATTTAGCCAGATATCTAAAGATATCTAGCTTCGGCAAGGGCAGCGTAGGTTTCACAGACTACCCAATGCAGGCCGTAGGAAGTTGCTAAATGCAGGCCGCTTCCAACTGGTGCTCACGGAATCTATGGGAGAGTCCTGTATTCAGCGGCGTGATGAAAGATATCCGAAAGATATGGACAATAGTGAATTAACGGATGTTTTGTTAAAAAAACTGGATTGTGTTTTCCTGAAATAAATTCTTGGAAGTTTTTGTAATCATTTGTTAACAAATCACTTTCTAGGGGCTATTGGTAAACCAATCGTAATGTCAGTGTGACTCAGAAGTATGACAATGATGCGATTGTGAATCATATGCACACCGTCTCAAGTTCACGACTTTCAATAATCCAACCAATTTATGTCAGCTACTAAACGTCCGGTGTAGGCTCTACTACGGACCCCACATGCACAACTCATTCTTTTATCGTTATGAAATGAAATGAAATGAAATAATTTATTGTCAATTGAGTATCAAGTATCAAAACAACGGGAGTTAGGTATGATACAGGTACGAGAAATGACTCGTCAAGACACAGGTAGCTGACAGAGGGGTTATCATAAAAACAAGAGATAAAAGTCCTAAGATATCAATATCCACTGTATAGGGGTTTCGTCATTATTATGATAAAAATTGTTATACGTTACATATAATATATATTATGCCGGTATCCACTGTATAGGGGTTTCGTCATTTATAAAATTAAACATCTAGGACACAAGATTAGAAACAGTTACACAAAAATATAAGTAGCCATTGTATAATATATAGGAGTCGTATATATATATTTATTTCTTACTCTTTAATCTCTGAGTACGGTTTCAGTACTCAGAGTCTTTAATTCGTATGTCGTATTTGTCAATGTCAGTATAATCATTATTCAAATATTCTCGGATACTGTAAAGTGTTTTTCCCAACAAAAGGTTTTTTACATAAACGCGAAAAATATTGTCATTCTTTACCTCTTTTATTGAATCAGGTAGCTTGTTGTATAGTTTCTGGCCAACAACATTCGGTAGTCTTTTTGTCACATTCAACCTACAGGCGATTGGCTGAAGTTTTTTTCTGTATCTTAGGTTGCAATTTATATTACATCCTCTGGTTTCATATTCAATCAGATGTTGTCTTGTGTGGACAATGACCTCCAGTACATATACAGCAACAGATGTCAGAATTTGCAATTGTTTAAAGTGTTCCCTGCAGGGTTCACGATATTTCAGTTTTAATAATGTTCTGATAGCTCGTTTTTGCATTTTCAGTACTCTCTCAAATTCAACTGAGTATCCCCATAAAATTATGCCATAGGTCATAACTGAGTGAACATATGCATAATATGTCTCTTTTAGGGTTTCGGCAGATACAATATTTCTTAACTCCTTTAAAGCATATATTCCGCTCGACATTTTAGAGCATACCGCTGTGATGTGGGCTTTCCAAGTTAGGGATGAATCAAGTTCAAAACCCAATAATTTTACGTTTCCAACACTAGTCATGATTTCGCCATTGTTCAACTGAACTTTAATATTCTCAGCCTTTGGTGTTTGAGCGTTAAATAGCAGTATATTTGTTTTGTTAGTATTTAATTTTAAGCCATTTGTCCTGAACCAGTTTTCAAGGGTAGTTATTGTATTTTTTATTAGGACATGTAACTCTTCCATTGTGTCCGCTGATAGTATAATTGTTGTGTCATCAGCATATATTATCATTTCACCGTTTATGTCCGTTTTTGCAATGTCATTTAGAAATATTAGAAATAGAGTATTTCCCAGTGCGGATCCTTGAGGAACGCCTATGTTTATTTGTTGTTCTTTCGATCTTTGCCTTTTGCCATCAACTTTTACTTCAACAGTTTGAGTTCGTCCTGTCAGAAAAGATTTTAATAGCTCCACATGTTTCCCCCTTAGGCCATAGTGTTGAAGCTTCTGAAGAAGTAGTGTATGATTTACTGAATCAAACGCCTTAGAGAGATCTAGGAAAATCCCTGCAACTTTTTGTTTCTTCTCCAAACCTTCAATAACACTTTCAATAAATTTCTGTGTAGCGGATGTAGTAGATCTACCGATTCTATACGCAAATTGGGTATCTGCAAGAGCCCTATTTTCTTCGAGATGTTTCATTATATTGTTGGATATGATGGATTCTATAATCTTTGATATATTTAACAATCACTGCTCTATATCGTGCTCGTTCCATCGTAGACCTTATCTCGACATTAGTCCAGATTAAGGTCAAGAGCGATCCCATTCTAATAAAAAAAAAAAAATAAAAAAAAAATAATCTGGTTCATGAAGAAGAAATGAACTCACAGAATAGTTCATAAGAGTAAAAAGTGTTAGCTAAGTATTGATGGAATCCATGGTCTGTACTAAGTTGTAGCGGCGCTCTTTGCTCTATTTCATCAAAATTTTCTCAACAATATAAGCGAGTAACTAATGAATTAGCTAACAATGGTAGTAACTGCTCGCAGTGACAAAGCCTCTTTCGTCAAGCGCTGTACGAAGTATGATTACATCACTAGCTCTATAGTCGGTATTATACCGATACGGTTCTAGTGCCATTAAATCGCTTTTTTCTGTCGGTCAGTAGAAGATACTGTGCTAGTGAGTCACCGCTATGCATGTTTAGGGGTTATCGAACTCGTATGAATGTGTCAAACGTAAAAACCGACTAAGTGCAAGTCCAGACTCGGACAATGACTGTTCAGTACAACTAGTTTCTGTTTAGTTATAAAAAAACTGTCTAACTTTGACATACAAAGACTTGCAAACCTAGTTGTCGATTTTGCAGCTTCTGTGTGCTGCTGATGTCTGTATCCGCGATTAGATTTCCATTTCTTGAACTTTAAGTTATGACCGTAAAGTTTGTAGTTGTTTTTATGCACAACTGGTTAGCACTTGATCTCAATCACACCTGCGTGTCTACTCTTGAACGCAATATCAATCTCAATTTAATTTTAATCCAATTTCGATCGTGCTACCGTTTGGTACTCTTGACATAAATTTTGCCGAGATTTAAATACGCTTGCGATTGTGATGGGATTGTATTGTACAACATGAAGTTAGTTCGAATTTTGTCTTTGCGTCAAAGCGCCACAGACAAAGAAACTACAAAAGAGAACGAATGAAAGTACGACAGTTGTCAAGAAATGAAAATAAATCTCATTTTGATTATAAATAAATAGCTATTAGGTTAATTTTTAACAATAATCACCTTATATTTAACGATTGAATGTGTTTTACTCAGGAATTATAAAATTATTTTCTTTAAAAGTCAAATTGGCTGTTGGTACCTATATGCCTTAGTCCCTTCGCCAAGTCTTAAAAAACCAAAAGAGAACGTTTGTTTGTTTGTAACATGGACTTATTATTTAAACAGGACTGATAACTATCAAAAGAATCATTTAGGAAAATGATCACTATGTCAACGCAATAAGGTATTAAATTGGATGCACCATACACAAAGGCAAATACGAGCCGAGAGAGATAGAAATAACGGAGGCCGTGTGTCTCGTTCTTACATCTTGCCAGCAAAAAAAATGATTATGATCAACAGTTTTGGCTACTCAAAAATTCCATTGAAACACTTATATTTTTATGTTATTTTAACAATTATAAATAAACAAATAACATTCGCATTAATTTCTTTTCATATATTCTTAAATCAAACAGAAAACATACATTTTTATTTCGATTTTGTTATTTTTATGGTAACCCTGAAAAGCATGTTATGTCATGGCGGTTCGGTGTGATTTTGAATTTTCTTTGCATTAAAAGTTTTTTAAAGTATTTGTTATATTATAACAAGTAAAAGGAGTAAAATGGTGAAAAAGTGTTGCGTTTATACTTGCCCAAGTGAATCCTATGGTGGTTGCAACATATCTTTCCACAGGTAAGCTAAAAATAATATTTTTGTAAATCAAAGAAGTAGGATGCCCATGAATTCTTGAAATGAGTCGAAATATGTCAAATATGTGTGATTGATTAGGGTCCTGACTGTTGTACTATTATTGCAGTTTCCCAAAAATGAAGAAATGCGAAATAAATGGCTCACGCCGGCTAATGTCAAAACGCCAAAGTTTTTTGACAAATATTTTATTACAACATTTGTCCCAAGTAACAAATATATTGTGGTCACCCTGTTAGACAGAGACAAACGGCCTCTACGTTACACATCCTGCTCGGCTCGTTTTTCAGCGGCGAGTACTCAGTCCTGTTTAAATAATAAGTCCATGGTTTGTAATAACTCGTGGTGTTAACTTTTATGTTTGTGGTTTGTTTTTTAAATCTAATCTAACGTACCGAGCGATTCGTCTCATATTGCGTCTTTCTCTTACGTCCATTAAATATCCCTCACGCAAAATAACATTTTGTAACAGTAGTCGAGCCATTTTAAACCGAAAAACACACTTCACTTCACTTTTTTACAGTTTTCAATTTCAAAAAAGTATCTCTGTCGCTATTGTGACAATCCACAATAATTACACAATGTCAATGCAATTTATAGCTGTCAAACGCGTCTAAAGAGTGCCAGTTTACAATCCCGGAAAACAATCTCAATGTCATTTAGTTCACTAAATTTTCACGCAAATTAATGCCAATGGAGCGCCACCATCGAATTCAAAAGTGCCATTTGACGATTTTTCGCTTGAAATTGTAAGTGGCAATTGGAATTGTGAGTCAAGAGTAGCCCTGCTGATGTTAAGTGAAGATGAGGCCCGGAACACAAACATGTTATTAACATTGCTGCTTGGCGGCAGATTTAGATAAGATGGTGGTAGCTAGCCAGTCGGACATTTAAACCACCACCCAAACCAAACATGTACCCCGCCGAGGATAGAACCCGCGACCATATTCGTAATTCGTAAACCCTATGTTGTTTACGTTGAGTTACGGAGGCGCCGCGGATTCTGATGCGAGTTGGCTTACAGAATAACATAGCTGATTATTGTCCTTGAATCACACTTTGTTTCCAATATTCAAGGAAAGAAATAAAACACTCGACTCATCCTTAACCCATTCTGTTTCCAACAGCTCGAAGCATCGATGATGGCATTGTAAACTCATAAACCAATATACTTGTGTTTACGTTGCTCATCCCGACTGTATGTATCGTTAAAATTGGTCAGTCTGTCGATACGGGCGAGTTTACGACCGACAATCAATGGGCCATAAAGGACTGTGACCTGTGGCCTAATTGTAGGTTAAAAAAATAGAGGGTACAACGCAAACACTTTCAGTTGAAAGTTATTGGATGGAGGTCCGCCTAGGACGACCATAAATAGCAAGATTTCTAGAAGCATTCTAGAGTGAATATTCATTTACTGGGTGCGCGTGATACATCTTCGGCTTCATCGTCACTTTCCATCAGGTGAGATTGTAGTCAACCGCGAAACCAGTTTTTAATAAAAAAAAAAAAAAAAAAAGGGAAAAACATTATGACGACGACCTGTTTGGTGTGGTGGGTAGAAACCCACTACTAAAAAGGTTGCGGGTTCGATTCCCGCTAGGGGTATATGTTTGTATAATGCATGTTGACATTGTGTAACCGCGTTATGGATGTTTTCGTTTATAATATGTAAATAGTTAAAAATGTATATAGGTGTCAACCATCTAGTATTCATAATACAAGCCTCGTTAATTATTATGAAACTAGATGCGCCATCCAAGGATAATTATTTATTTATTACGATAGTTTATTATTTTGTATATACTTTCATCATGCAATCGGCTTGAAAAACCATTTAAGGGGATCGTAAAGCTCACTCACAATCGCATTCAAGCTGATATTTAAAATATTCGGTGTGCTAAGTAAATTCTTACCATTCATTCATTTTAGCTAATAAAATGTAGCCGAAGACGATTTTAGACAGTTGTGTCAATTTATTATTATTAGCACAATCTAAAGCGAAAGCTATAGCGAATACGATCGGCAACCGTTATCAAATTGTTCCTTTGTGGTGGTTTGCTAGATCTGTCCGTCCAGTGACCTACCTCTCACATTCTTGTCACTGGTTGATCATCATGAGCTATATCCCATATATATTTTGTCATTATGCCAGTTAACTATGATATATTAGGTATTAGGTAAGTAGGTTAGGTAGGTCCGCGCGCGTCATCATCCGTATGGACCTCGTAATAAATAAATAAAACATAGCTTATGTCACTCTCGAAGAATGTAGTCTATTACTGAAAGATTGTCCGTAACAGATCAATAGTATATTACCTCGTACAAACAAACAAAATTACCTCATTATAATACTAGTGTAGATATAGATATAGATATATCTTTCCTGTAAAATATTTGCACCTTCGTCACAAATAACAATAAATAGAAAATTTTGAAAACCTCCTAGCAAACACTGTATCATATATAGAAGTAGAACTTTGGTCAAAACGGACATATCTCCGGGTTTAATCTTAAATGTAAAATTTCGAACACTCTCGAAAGATTAGGATATCGTTGATTACACCAAAAACTGTGATTAAATCTAAATAAATTCGAAACCGCTTAACCGATTTTCATCAAACACTACTAAGAACCTGTCTCCGCGTTTAATCGGCCTCCGTGGCTCAATGTAAACAACGTTGGTTTTACGATTCGGAGGTCGCGTGTTCGATCCCCAGCGGGGTACAAGTACTCGGTTTGGTTGGTGGTAGGGCATTTTAATTGTCCACCTGGTTAGCTACCACCATCTTATCTAAATCTGCCGCCAAGCAACACTGTTAATAGCATTATTGTGTTCCGGTTGTCAGATATAAGATAGCCATTCCCCCAAATGTGTTGGGGTTTCCGGGTGAGTACGCTTCTACCTTCGACCTCATCTTCACTTAACATCAGGTATGATTGAGGTCAAGTACCAACCCGTCCTGCATAAAAAAAATATTTAATATAAAAAAAAACAGCACTGAAATCGGGCCAGGCATTACTAGATACGTTCGGACAAAGACTGGACACAAAAACACACACATAACGCCCATAATTTTTCGTCGGGGCTTAAAAATGACATTTCGAGTAAATTACAAGATGGCTCTAACACTTCTAGAAAAATGTCAGTTACGATTTGTAAAATTAATCATGCGAATCTATAGTAATGTATTTAATAGATAAGTATGCAGATTAAAAGTACTTTTTTATTTTTCTAAGCACATTCCACATAGGCATATGTAAACATTAATGGTTTCCGCCAGATGGTGGTTTGTTTTATATAACACTGCGCTCGTGCCGCATTATCATCAGTACGTTCTTTATTAACTCCAAAGGCGACGCGGGCGCAGATGCCACTGTTTTCATTCGATTTCGTTGACTCTTAGTACAGGGGTGATATAGGGTTGGTATTGCCGCTTGTTGACCAAAACTTTTAACCTAGCATCATCTATTAGCCCAGGGATTTGTTTTATTTCAATCCAAAAGGTAAAGTCGGTTTAAATTACAATAGTCTAAGAACGAATGTATTATATTTAGCTAGGTTATTAGAATCAGCATAACCCATAGCGAAGGATAACTGAGTCGTTGGTGCGGTCTCAAAAAATCTGGAATTGACTAATTACCCAGCGTAGCGATTAGGGATATCCTCCCCTCCTGAATATCGCTCAATGGGAGAGGCGAGGGGAGGAATCCAGTAGTAAATTACATGTGGTATAATTAATAAGTTCTACATTAAAAATGCTACTTAAATATAAACTTTTAGTGCTCCATCATGAGACTTATTACGACTCAAAGACGAGAAACAAGCCCAAACCAGAAAGTTGTTTCGACAAGAAGTCTGACCGTAGGTGGTTTGCAGGATCTGATGATGGAACCGGACGTTGCATGCCTTCGGTAACAGCATATACTAAAACTTTCTGGTATGGGCTTGTTTCTCGTCTTTGAGTTGTAGTGTCATGATGGGATCCAATGAACCCAAACTCGATGAGGTATAGCATTGTTTTATTACAGAATTCCTATAGCCACCTTCCGGGTCCATCACCAGACCACCTCAATGTTACCATAATATTGCATTGTCATCCCTCTTATTATACAAAATTTCAGATCAATTGAATATTAGAAAGTGGGTAAAATTTTACTTATAAGATTTGACAATAGGTAGACAGACATCGAAATAGGTGAAGCTAAATAAAAACTTGTACATAAAAATATAACCAAAAAAGAAACCAAACGAAAATTATTGGAGTAATTAATAACACTGACGATCGTCGTTGCTGAGTCGGTTAATAAACTGAAGATCCTTATTGTGACAACCCTGTAGCCAGGATTACTGCGTCGGAGCATGTTATTACACCATCACACGGGCAGGATTAACAGCTATACTCAGGTTCATACGCACTGTATTATTTTCAGAAAGCTATTTCTGATGAAGTTCACGCCGTTGCTTTCTATGAAACTGAAGGTGAATGTAACATGCCCTTCATCAAGGAAGTAAACGTAATCAAAAGTGAATGTTTTATTTTATGAATTTTATTATCTGATTTTTTTATGAGGCCAGTGGTTCTGTTATCAAATAACAATTCTACGTGAATAATTTCTGTAACTTGAATTTACCAACATAATAATGAGTTGAGGCGAGCGGCTTAGCAGTTTTTTGATTTGGTTCCTCCACATCGGAGCGGAGTTTGAACGGACGGGAGAAATGCAAATAACGATATACTTTGATTATGATGTACACTGCTCAGAGCTGCTCACAGCCTCAACATTATTATAGTTCACTATACAACTCCTTTACATCATAAAACTGTGTAAAAAGATAACGCTGGCTATTCTTCAAATATTAAAATCCAGTAGCAAATATGTATTCTTCGATCACGATCTCAAAATTCTTACCCTGATTTAAAAGATTGGAGTGTATTTCATATTACAAAAATAAATATGTACGTCTCTGTTTTCTCAGGCATGCGCACCTCGCTACGTCTCATTCGTGACGGCAAAGCTGAACCAACGCGACCCGGTGGGCTCCTGCTTCGTTGCCAAGTCCTCCGATGCGACGGAAGTCCACGAGTACTCTCCGTGTAGAACTTGTAAGTTTATCTTCATCTTTATTACCTATAACATCACATAACACGTCATCTGTCATTGAATCAGCTCCAGATTTCAAATTTTCATATCATTATCATCGATATTATTATGGTCATAATATTAAATAGAGGTAAGAAGCATGTCATCATAAGACATTTTATTAATTTGACTATTACTTGTTTTATCCATTGCTACTAAGGTTTATGCTTTCATATTAATATTAGTATTAACAATATGTACTCTTTTAACCGATCAGCGAACTATGGCCATTACCAAATCTTACTGTCCTTTGCAGAACAAAATTTGTTCTGTGAAACTCTCCTGTTCTATTTCATTTAAACTTTGATTACAAACTACATTCTTTTGAGGAACTTCTCACAGGACTAATTATAATTATTCGAAACTTGCTGATTGCGCTATTAATATTTACTATTATACTGTATCATATATTTAAATATTTAATATTCCATATATTTTCAGTTTCAATCATTCAATAACTCATATAAAATCAACACCATTTTCATGTGAATTTACCTGTTTAAGTTACGCACTATGTCGAAAGATTATCCTAAATCCAATACCAAGCAGGCTCCGAGAGAAGTGCTTTTTTTGACGTTCATAATTGTGTTAATTAGTGAGTGTCATTTACTTATGGCTATATATGTTATTGAATGTCTCTTACAATTCCGGGTGCGAGTTATGTACTTAAATCCGCAATTTCGTTTACAATCGGCGGGCGACGTCAAAAGCCCGCGGAAAACCCTCGGTCACTTCCGCCGGTAATGGCGGATTGGTGGCAAAATTAGCGTGACGCGCGCATGCGCTGGCTTGCTTCATTTTACGATTAAACTGAACTTTTGTGTAAAACGATCTGTGGGGGTAGTATTACTCGGACTTATTGTATTTTGAAAGTCTATTTTTGTGTTCCGTGACTAATTATCGTAGAATGGGCTCGACATTATGTTTATTATCAGAAAAAATGGAATACACGTTTGTATTCGTTAACAAAACATCGTTATGTTTCGTTAGCTCTTTACCTAAATATAATTTAGATGTAGAATGTACATTTAAATAATATTTAGGTAAAGAGGACAAGAGCAAATGTACTTGCAATATTACCGGACAATGAAAATACTATAAAGAATTTTAGTACGTAGGTTTTAGCTTGTTTTTTAAGTAGATTGGTATTAAGATATATGCTTATTGGATTTGGATACGTTAGTATTTCAGTTAATATGATCTAATATCAGCGAAACCAACGGTTGCGGGTTCGAATCCCGCGAGGGGTAAATGTTTGTATATTTATGTATGTTTATCCGTTATCTAGTATCCTTAGCACAAGCTTTGCTTAGTTTGGGACTCAGATGATTGGTGTAAGTGTCCGAAATATTTATTTATTTATTAAAATATGCTATTATTTCAAGTGTGTGGTTTGTTTAGGGTACCGATCATTGGATGAGGGTGAGTAATTACAATCAGCAAATGGTAACATTCGATGTATTAACGCACTATGTACAAAATACACCGTAATTATTTTCTTTTTGCAATTTATAAATAGTTACAAAACATTGATACAATAACCTCTTTAGCGACTATGGGATAGTTATACACCCGTACTAATTTTCTCAGTTTTGAAGAAAACTTTCAACAATTAAGATGTGATATAGCTTAATATTTGAAAGTAAATAGTCGTCTGTATAAAGTATGAATTTAACTGTTACCTGCGCAATAAACTTCGTAGTAATATGCATGTGTGTTTTTTTTTATAAAGGTCCTTTTTCACATATAATATAGGCATGGACATAATGACTCTACAAAATCTAATTCTAAATTATTATATTTATTTACATAATAATTTAACACAACACTGGAAAGATTGTTAATTCTTTAATTATTCTATATTTACCTAATACCTGTAAATTCTAATTTATTATAAATTTAACCTTTCTAGGTTATTAATTTATCGGTGAACTAATTTTTGTATAATTGTACCTGTATACTTATTATGTATTCTTTATAATTGGGTTATTCGTATCTCCACTATGATTGCTGAAACATGTACGAATACAGTACGAACACGTATAGGTTCAATGTCACCCAATATCTCATATCATGCCGTAGGTACGCGTGACCCGCGTTCCATCATCAAGAATTTGATGATTTTACTATCGACTCGCTTAGAAGAAGATATGGTATTTTCGTGTTATCCAAACTAATAATATAAATGCGAAAGTCTATCTGTCTGTTTGTGCATCTTTCACGTCTAAATTGCTAAATCGTTTTGAATTAGAGAGAGGGACCCTGAAACCTGTAGAATCAGGAGGAGGTCGAGTGCGCGATAAAGAACTTTGGAGAGGTAGTAATACAACAAATAAATATAATAAACTGCTGCGTGAATGCATTATTCTTCATCTGTTTCTATTAAAATATAATATGTTTCTTAATAGTTATTTTGGTAGGTGAAATGATATACTTGAAAAACGTAACCTTTGATGCCACCAGATTTAGAAAATTGACTTTCATTGATAAAAACCCAAGTAATACAATTGAGATGTCAGTGGTAAATTATAAATTCCCTTAATAGTATAAGATCCGGCAATAGAAATATATACCCTCATCTGTTATTCGACGATAACAAAATTAATATGTTAGTTAATGAATATATTAATACATTGAAAATGGGTTGCCTAGCTAAATCGCGGGCCAAACGGTTAATTAATGTAAATCCAAATTAATTGTTTTTCAATTAACTTCCCCGATTTGTTATTTATAAAAATCGACCATTATCTGAAAGAACGTAACATAAGGAACTGGAAAAATATAGGTTGCCTACTTTCCCTTCAGCATAACTATGGAGTTGTCATGTATAAACATGCGAGCAAGCGTTATTAATATACCCTCATCAGTTATTTAATTGATTTTTTTTTTAATTAAACGTTATTTTATTCTCTTTCTAACAGTATAAGGTTGCCTCAGTAAAAGTTTGTCACATGCACGGTTGCTGTGATTTTAGATGTGAAGTTTTGAGCGCAAGCGCGGAGAGTGACAGAGAGCGTTGCACGCACTTCACACACATAAAGTGACCTCTAGAGATACTCTGGCTCGCAATACTGCACGAATAGTTCGCTTATGTAAAACAAATATGTTTATTTGCAGCGATAATGCGTTGTGTCATTTAGACGTGTTGTATTAGTGCGATTTCCTTACTTTTAACTGACGTCAAAAAAGGAGGAGGTTCTCAATTCGGCCGTTTGTATATTTTTTTATTTAGATTCTGCTCGTATGAAGGAGTTTTTCTTCTTCGACTAAATAAAAAAAACCTTGAAACGTTCGAAGAAAACGAAGTTCAAGTCCAAGTTTATTTTGCTTACAGTTTAGTATAAAACATTACACAAAGAATACTTACACACTTTTCATCATCGTTAAGACGAACTTTCGCCGGCCTCATCTCCCGCGAGATTAAGTGAAGCTAAATGTGCAAAGATTAATAAATTGCTCGTTGTGTAAAATATCATCACAAGTGTGTAATTATTATCGAATAAGATTGTAATTATGTTCGCAGCGAGCCACGGGCAGAGGAAGACCGGCGTGTGCCAAGCGGGTTTCTCAGCCGCCATAGCCAAGGTAAGAGCAGAAAATTAACTAAAAATGTGTTTTTAGTAACGCGTAAATGTATGTATTTACGCACAGCCTATACATAGGTATAAAGATATTAGTCCACCGCCCAATCCGCTTGAGTATCGATATAGCTAAATTTTAAATAAGAAATCAGTAACATCATGACCGTCATTTTAAAAAGCTCAAGAACATAGGAACCATGGCATCGATTTTAATCAGATCAGTCTCCTAATTTGCTCTTTAGATTATATATGTTCCTCGTTCATTATAAAAGATTCAAGACATAGGTACATTGGCGATAAACGTATGACACACGTCGTTTTTGCGTCGGAAGTTAGAAACTGAAACCTTCGCGAGATGAAACATCAAAAGAAGTGATTCTGAAATCTTTAATTATTATTAACATATCATAGGTATATAAGACCACTACTGCAAGGGTTGGTGGTCGCAGATTTTTTGGTAGTTCCACCCCAATAACGCTACTCCCCATCACTGGTCTATGTGGTGTTTTCTTTACTTGTAACAAATCAATATTTGATATAAAATTTTAAACCCTCAACAAGACTTCGACTAGAAAGGCATACCCTTTCTTTTTGCAACTAGGTGCAACTTCCCGCAAGTTTTATGGTGACAGAGACACTTATTGTGTTAACTTAATTGTGAAAAGCTATGGTATTATAGCAGGGCTTTCTAGTTTGACTACGGATCTCTAAAAACCGAAATAACGTTTAACTTCGACAAAAACGCATTTTGCGTACACAATATTGAATTAAAGAGCCCTCATCATCGTCTTAGTCACGCGAATTACTCGTGCGCAGTAAATTTTGCGAAATTTTACCCGAATCAAACATTTGTTTAGGGTTGTCAGCACGTCCGATTTGTACTGCAAAAATGTCAAAATGGAATCACATGGCTGGAATGGACGAATGAATGATTTATTATGCAGAATATGGTGCAGTGTCAACAATGGATCGTTCATTAAGAGTCCGCATATTTTGTCATTCACCGACATTTCATGCAGTAATTATTTAATGTAAACAATTGAAATTTCGAATAGTTGTGGAAAAACGTAGTTCAAATACGCTAAATTGTAACGTTTAGGGTTAAGGTACTAAATGGAAAGAGTAAAAAGAAATCTTTTATAAGGTCATCGTGTGAAAGCTTACGAATACTAAGTACGATTACAATAATAGAAAAATAACTTGTAAATTACATAACGGTAACTAATATGTAAAAATAATAAAAACAAAGCGTCCAAATGGCATAAAAAATAAATAATGGACAAACACAAAAAATTATGAGAAGTTTTTTATAACATTTTCTATTTGACTATAACGGAATCAGTTTGTGGTGTATTAAATCTTGGGTAGTTACTAATAATATCTAGTGTTGTGGCAAGTAGTAAATGGGGCCTTAGAGCCTGATAAAATTTCAAAAAATTAAATAAATAAAAACTATAGTACTCGTAGCTATGGTTTTTGGCTTAAACGTCGGGTGCAAGAAAAACAAATCCCAGGTCACAGCAGCCCTACATACGTGCCTTTGAGAAAGCACCAGTTAATTGTATAGAAATTACTCTGTATGATATGAAACCCGCAGTAATGACCTTAATTTACTTTTTCATAAAAATTACATTGTAATTGTTATTATAACACATTTAAATTTGTTGAATACAAGACCACCAGCGTTTTGCCGACAAATGGAATATCAAAATGCCATTTTGAACACATGAGATAAATTTTTACGTTCAACAGTTTTGTGTAAGTAAGTACTTATATATTACGACCTTATACTTAACTCGCGACGCAAAACGACGGGTGTTGTGTTTGAGGACGTTATGTGTGTATCCAATCTTGGTCCGAATGTATTTCTTAACTTTTTACAGCGTATACAATACCTGCATGATATTGTTATGTTTAGTTCCTCGGGGCAAAAATTTCAATTTATGTGATAAATTATGTACCTACCTGTATCGAAACGTAATAAATATAGCTTGTAAATTTTATAGAGACATAGATTTAACATAACAAAGAACATTTAGTTACATATATGTAATAATTTACCTTTACGGACATATTGATATCAATATTTTATCCATACAAAATAATTAGAATTAAGTTCAATCCGACTATTCCTCCCATTTATATATGATACCTACATAATACTATAATACTAATATATAATGTATAACTTATTTATTTATACCATAAGTACACAAAGAATTTTGTACATATTTACAAAAACTAAATAGTAAATACACATTTACAAATAAAAAAAATGTCCCAGATTTTGCTGAAACGGAAGGGTGCCTAAGAGGCTAAGTGTGTTTCCTCTTTGGACAGCCAGACTTAGCCTCTGAGCGAAATAGAAGCCAGCCTTCCGATCGTTAGAAGCTTCGATCGACGCTCAGATATCTCTCGAATTATTAGTGTAATTCAGATTTCTGTCACATGATAATATGTTTGTTTATTTGTTTGTGAACGCTTTATTGTACAAAAAGACAACACATGAATTTTATATGGAAACAGAGTTTGAGTACAAAAGGGGACTTATCCCTTAGAGAAGTTATTTTGTTTTGCTATGCCATGTTTGTATTTGGATTAAGTTTAATATTGAAATTAATGTAATCGTAGCTGAACTGATCTATAATTTCCGTGTTACAAGCGGAATTTTGTGGTTCAAATTTAAACCTATCAAGGTCAAGGTGGTCGATTGTTTCCTGTAGGTTATATTGATATTCCTGCAAATATATGGATTTTTGTATGTACTTACTTCTCATTTTTTTCTCATTTTCCGGAAATATAAGGTCGAAACTATCCAACTTATTATTATTGGGACCCCATATTGTCCAACTTACAAATAGATCTACATTTATGGCAACGTCAATAGAGTTGCTAATTTAAACCGTCTTTGCATTGCATATATTCGAAAGACTATGACTCCAAACTTCAAGCGTTTATACCAACGTAAGATGAAGTCCTATTGCATGTCAACTTAAATCAAATAGAAACAATAGTACCTACGGCTTATTGCATTTATATGGGCCGGTAATAAATAAATAATAATAAATAAACATCCTTAGACATACACACATCGCCATCTAGTTTCACAGTAAGCAACTATAGGCTTGTGTTGTGGATACCAGATGGTTGATATACTACATAAATACATATTTTTTGTTGTAAATAAATACTTATTATAAATGAACACATCCATAACTCGGGTACACATGTCCGTATTCATCACACAAACATATGCCCCTAGCGGGATTCGAACCCGCGACCTGTTGGTATAGTGGTCAGAGATTCTAACCACTACACCAAACAGATCGTCACAAACATAATTCATCTACCTAAACCCTGCACTTTCGCTCTGTAAGTTTGTAAATGCATTTCAATGGATGCAGGTACACATCCGACATTTAAAGCGACATTAAAACCCATTGTCCCCCAAATATAGACCACAATAAAACACCAATAAAACAATCCGCTACTATTTACAAAATAGGACTGATCGCTTGTTTTCTTTTTTGCTCGCGGAACAATAAAAGTTTTTAATAATTCATAAGCGCATGCGCACGGGCTCATGCGGATCACGTGCGCGCGGCCGATGCGATCACGATGATAATACCACATGGCGAATATAATGCTATTCCCACGGCAGCAAAATCACGATGTTTTACATTAGCGTTTCTAGTAGGTATTTTTTTTTGTGCAATGGTTCATATTTTTTTTTGTTTATTGACTGACGCAAAAGACATGTTCTAAGTTGTAAATGCGTATGTGTATTTATAATCGTTTTTATTTTCGACAGCTGATGGTAGCGGGGTGGTGTTTAGCCATGTTTGGTGGAATTCTAATACAATTGGTTTATTTAGTTAAATTCAGATGGATGAATCAGACCGATGAATCGTTGGTACCTAGTCTCACGGGCGTTTACTTTTTCGATTTATGGTTCAATATATGTATGGTATTAAGTCTAGTAGTAGACTTAAAGGACCTAGACCTTTGTCAGGAAGGATCATTTATACCAGCTATATTTTTTTTTTAATAAAACAATCGGAGTCGTTTTGAGTCACAAACTCGTATTGTGGCTATGTTATTATGTTGAATATAGTAACACGAAATTTGATTTTTTGAGATTTGAAACTAATAAAACGTATTCAGGCGATAAGCAGGTAAACAAGTTTATCTCTTTCTAAACTTATATTTCGCTACGTCATGATGTACGAGTACCATAAAAAGCCCCCTAAACTATTAATTCCTATTTACACACATGCCATTTAAAATGATGCTATAAATTGACTAAACAACAATCATTATTGTTATCTTTACTACTAACAGATAAAAACAGTGATTTATTGGCCAGATTGACCCTTTTTTGCAATCGTATGGCGGCAGTGACATGCGTGATGGATGGTGGTGACACTTTGGGTGTTCTGGAATCAAGTACTCTAGCTTGAGTGAAGTTGCCAAATCATGGAAACTATCTGTATAGGTTTCTGGTGATGTTTACTAAAAAGAACCCCCCTTTGTTTTGCAAAATAACGGTATAAACTAAACTTGGACACTAAACCTATGAAGCACCGAACTAAATAAACAATTGGAATCTGAATGTATTCGATTTTTAGCAATAATAACATAAAATAGCGCCTCATTGTGGTGGGACATTGAACTATGTTGAAGCATAATAAGTAAATGGGGAATTAAATAGAGTTAACGTGGTGATAGGCCTATTATATAGATTTCTGATTAGGAGACTACCAGAATAACCACCTACCAGAAAGTAGAATAAGATCTTACAAATAAAGTGGACCAATTTCTTGAAAAGGATGGTTGCTTCCAGCTGCGGGGATTTGAGAATCTTGCAGAGAATTTGAACAGATTGAGTATGATAATGAGCTTGATCACAGTTCACAATCTTATTGTAATTGCATGAGTGCTGTATCTACCTCTTCACCGAATAAGAAAAAATAAAAAGATTTTATCAAGTTATAAATGTTATTCTTCTTTAAAGTTGCTTTAACGTAGAGATACTTATTGATAACACTTTTCATCTCACGTAGTTGCTAAGGTTGCAGATGCTATCGGATTCGGCGAATGGTACAGTTGAAACTATAAAACTATAAATCGCCCGCGGGATCGTGTAAACGGGCTGTTACGTGTTTGTTTTGTTAAGTAGGGAAAATGAAGTCCACTGTACCCTGCTCCTACAGCTTTATGAATAAACCATTGCAATTATTCTCAACTATAAATATTAAAACAAAAGTGGAAAACGGAAAATAATTAGCACATTCAAGACACTTCAATACGCTGTGTGTTAACGTGTGTATTGTTCTCCTTTAGTTTTGTAAAGGAATTTCAATCCCCAAGATAACATTTATTAGATACGTAGTTATAGTTTATATGGTCATAACAGAAATTGTGTATCTTTTTATTTCGCGGGGAAATGCTTTACGCGTACCGCTCGCCTGGGGGACGGCGAGACGGTTATGTGGGACTCCCCTCCCGTTAGGTACCCACTAAAACCCCGCGGCGACCTTCTTCGGCAGTAGGGAGGACCTGGGAACGCATAGGCGGCTCCAGCCCCCGTCTAGCGCACCCTCCGTAGGGGGCGCTGTCGTGCCTCACACCGCGATCAGCGAGCGGTATGAGGCGCGATAGGGCCCGATGCGACGACACGAGCGATCGGGGGTGTCATTCTCTCCCGGGCCTCGTCCGACGACTACATCGCCCCGAGATGTAGCCGCCCGCGACCCTCGGGCGACGTGTAGGGGGGCTAGCGAGCGTTGCTTGTCTTGTTTATCTATGTTTTAAATTGTTTATCTATGGCCAAGAAGAAGTGAATGTTGATTATTATTAGAGATTAATATGCGAGCAGCATTATGCCGATGTGCCTATATCCAAGCTGGAGTCAAATTTGGATTAACAGTCGTGATGTCAGACTTTGTTCTTTTTAAACCATTTTGATTGCAGGTGGCTTTCGAATGACCTACTTAAAGTGAGATTTGAGGCTGTACTCAATGATCTCGATTTTACCACATTTCGGTGTGTGGTTTCCGGTACGTAAAAGGCGACTTTGCACCAAGAAACATCCATAGTTTTGCACGTTTTAACAGCGATACCCTCACGTGTGCATTTCGGTGTATTTCGAAAGGTGCCAAATCGTAGATTTTGTTTTAATAATTAAACGTTTTTTAAATTAAAATATTTAATTATGTTTCAAATAAATAAATCACTCACTCAAACTAAAAAAAAAATATTTCGTAATTTATAAAAATAATATTTGAAAACGACATGACATACAATTTTCGCTTTTTTATAAAAATAATATTTGAAAACGACATGACATACAATTTTCGCTCATTTACAAGACATACTCCCTGTTAAGAACGAGCACGAAACTTAGGGGTTACTCTTTTTTAAGTAAGCATTTTTACAATTTATGATTTGACAAAAAAAACATAATAGTCTGGATATCGCCGTGCGATTCATGTCAGTGCCTTTTTATTATCTATAGATAGAAATTTTATAACAGCCATTTGCACATTATGGCAAATAGTTTCACAAATTTTGAATGTCTACCGGACCTTATTATAAAAGCGTAGGTATATATTGTCCCTTGTATGACTTAGTGTAAGCAACTGATATGACCAGCAAGTTTATTTTTAAATCTCCGATTACCCCATTTGGGTTATGTTATGACGTTAAGTATTATGTCCAGAAAACCTCGTATAACAAAACACTGACTTACTACTTCATTACAAGGTCTAAATGCAAGGTGTGAACCTGGGTGCAATTCATCGATATTCATTGCTACAACGTGTTGAATACTAATAGGTTCGATGCATTGACTCGGAGTCCTGGCTCCAGCACGATAGGGTTAACGATGTACTAAGCTTGTTAAGAATGTTGGGTATTTGCGAAAGATGAATAGAGTTTGTTTTAGAATAGTAGAGTCGATTATTTGTTTAAAGGTAAATCTCGGTGTCACAAAACTGAAATCTCTCAATTTTTTTTCTAATTATCTTGATTCGGTAACCACCGTTACTATTACAATCTGACTTACTTCACGTTTCTGATAGATACTAGGCGGGATGGCATTGACTAGCAGCATCCCCAAGAAAAAAATACAAAGGTATTATAATTTATTAAATCTCAGTGAAACACTTGAAAGACACTGGAATTGGTGGTGATATTATGAACCAAGGACTTCTAAAGTGTCTGGTTCATATCATAATATAAATACTACATTCTTCACAGGACGTCAAAAAATTCGAGTCTAAGAGAGACTTTAGTCCTATATATTATTTCTTTCGATGCAAAATTTCTTGTCAATGCTATGTCTTAAACATTCCCAAGTTTACAAACATGGTTTCGGAACGCAACCCTACTTGGCTGCCATTTGCAGACAATGGCGTATGGCGGGAAAGCGATGCGCCCGCGCCGCTGCCGCTGTCGTTCAGAGATTTGTCCCTATCTCCTTTTTAGACTGAAGTAGTCAGCACTTTTTTGTTATTTTCGAATTAATTTTGTAGTTTCTGAAAATATACAATACAGATACAGTAAATACTGCTTACTGCATACGAAAGCGTCAATACAGAAACCTAAAATTATATACGTATTATATATTTTTCGCCCAGTGGTGTCCGTTATGATATCTTTTTTGGTGCTTCGCAAGTACGTAGGTATACCACAAAATATAGCGCATAAGATTACATAAAATATCATAGAATATTGCCACGGTTGATATAATACAGGTATTTTATAGCCGTTCAATATTTATAGTGAACAATAAATCTATTCACGCCTATTCCTCGTTCATATTCATTGGCCAGTAACAATGAACCTCAAAGCTGCAAGGTGTATGTTAAAGCAAAGCGATTTTAAATGCTTCCACAGGCGAATAGTTAAACTACACTTGAATATTCAATTTTGCTTATTTTACAGCATACCAGCTGAAGGTGTTTTCGGATAAAGCATCGTTAAAATGCGAGTCTTTGTTCACTTCCGTTTTCCCCGAAGTTTGGTCTTAGGGTTTACTGGATTAGGCTTAACTGTTGCTGGCGTCAATCTTATAAGACTTATCTACCTATCACTTAATAAGATAAACTTTTGCAGAGTACAAAATAAGTATATACTGAATAATCATCTGAAAAGTAACGATACCAACTTCTACTTAAAGCTTACTTTTTAGTCGGTTTTTGATCTCAATGATTTCTTTTTATCTATTTAACGACCGGTTGGTGTAGTGGATAGTGACCCTGTCAGCGAAACCAACGGTTGTGGATTCGAACCCCGCGACGGATAAATGTTTGTGTGATGAATATGAATATTTATTCCTGAGTCATGGATGTTTATATAAATATTTATGTATGTTTATCCGTTATCTAGTATCCATAGTACAAGCTTTGCTTAATTTGGGACTAGATGATTGGTGTAAGTGTCCGAAATATTTATTTATATTTCAGTTCATCTTTATTTTCCACGTATACCTGCAAATGACTATGTACATAAATTATTTTTTTTTGCATTATCACCACTTCGTATGTATGTTAACAGCTTTGGGTTACAAATAGGTATACGGGTAACGCGTGAGTTCAATAATCGAATTTAGTATTTTATTTAGTTAATGGTAGGGTAATGTCAAATGTGCACTTGCTTACCTTCTTATATAAACCTGTCGCCAAACAGCACCGTTATTATTTACTTAGAGGTTATGGGTTTGTGTTCCAACATCTGCACATTCCGGACTCGTCATATCCCGAAATCTACAAATGTTGCATACAGAATTTAGCGCGCTTCCACTTTCGTTCATTCCCGATAGTTACTTTAGTAACTTATTAGTAATCTGTGCCGATAGTAACAACCCTAAACCCCCATGGCTAGGGCAAAGCTCCTCCGACGAAAGGCCTTAACCTCCTAACATTAAGTAACGACTGATTGTCTGTTTTGTAGACACCCTCCCTTCGAAACCAACAATTTAGATATTTGTGATGAATACGAACTCTTGTGTAGTCAATGTATTTGTAGTACTTTTGTAGGAGGAAATAAATTTTAATTTTATTTTTATATAAATACTCACGTATCCGTTATCTAGTAACCGTAGTTTGTTTGAGATTAAGTACATTGTGCTATCCTCATCATCTTACTTTATCTCTGATATAAACTTTAACATAAAAATATTTAATACATATGGCCATCCACTTGAAGCTGGGGGCTGTAATATTGTATTGGCATTCCCTACATCCGAAATGGCCAGGGCAATATATAAATTAGTCAGAGTCGGTATAAATAATAGGGTGTAAATATTCACTGAGTCAGTACAGAGCGACATAGTCATTGAAATGACTAAGCTCTTTAAATAAGATAAAAAAAAAAAAAATATTTAATAATAATTTCGCTATTTTAGTTTAATTTTCGGTACATTTTAATATATTTTTCACAATCCTTATCATTATATTGTTTAATATATTCCGTTGCTTTACATGAAGACAAGTAAAAAACTAGGCCCAACATAAAAACTTCACTTGAGCCTACAATAAAAAGTATGATTTTAAGTCAGAGAGCGGTTTAGCATTGAATCAGTGCGCAGGCGCCCGGCGATCCATGAGCGCGATTCTCATCGAGCCTTTTATAGTACGACAAGCACCGCGTGCGCACGCCCTGCTTCGGACAAGTCCCGCGGGGGCGCAGTGTCAAAACCGTGTGCAAAGTAAAGTCACATTTTGAGAGTCTCTGTAAAACGATTATGGGGTTCAAGGCATGCTAAATATAACAACTCGGGTTTAAACGGAGGTCGCGGTTCTATTAGCAGCGGTGTCATATTTAGTACTCGGTTGACTTATTCCGGTTGATTAAGATAAGATATCCAGTCCCTTTACTAAGATTAGGCTTCTAGGCGAGCGTACTTTTAATACTCGTATGTGCCTTATCTTCCCTGATAGGTATGATTGAGTTGAAGCTAAAGCTTGTATATCTCTTTTTTTATGTCTAGTGTCTTCTCAATTTTAAAAAGTTTTTATACTATGCGTACTAAGTTGCGTCTAAACTACGCAACAGATTTTGATACGGGTTTCGCTACCATTTAGAGAATTTCTTTAGGAAAGAAAGAAAATTTATATGTAGAATACAATTGATATTTTATATTTAGTTCGAGGTCTACGCGGACAAAGTCGCGGGCGGAATACTAGTAGTATTTATATAATACTAGTAGTGTACTACTAGTATTATATAAATACTACTAGTATTCCGCCCGCGACTTTCTTCTTCACACACACATCATTCTTCATCATCATTTATTCCAGTTTTCGACACTTCTCACAATTGCATTTCCATCTAATCGCATGTGCTGCACAATGTCTTACTCCTCACTTTTCTTATACTCGCAATTCTGCACAATTGCACTCGAATTTTATTCCAATCCATTCCATGTATGTCGATCTGATATCAACGATCCACTATCTTTTAGATGGGCACGGTATATAACCGCGACTAACGGCCTCATTGTCTAATTTCAATGGGCAATGAAGTCATTGCTATCACTTCTCGTCGTTGAAAATGACATTTGAAGCCCTACTATTGGTCAAAATTTACAGTTGGCGTTGGACTCCTTTCCCGTTGAGTTAGACAATAAGAGGGCTGGTACCAAACCGCCACAACTGCGCTTCTGCCATACTCCTTTCTTATTTCTATATTGGTTGTTTTATCTGCAGTGGCCCCCTGCTATCCCGCGCTTACTGTGATCTGGCGCTATCCGGGATGTATTAAATAAGGAAAAGCCTTTTGCCTGTTTTGCATCATTCTGGCTACACTCTCTTTTACCTCCTGAACATTAACACTCACTGCGTTGTAACGCAGTCCGTGGTGTATCAAAACTAGGGTATCAAACATCACTTGATCCCCTTCCCCATAGCTTAAGCGCAATGCTGATTTTGAATTCAACTTCTTTCCTACTTTAACTCGTCTTTAATTAGTCTGCGGCCCAAGCCAACGGAGACACGTAGGGCACCACTCTGATCCCGGCTTACAGGACTTGCAGTGGGGGGAGTGTCGAGGTGGGTAATGGCTGCACTTTCATTTGCAGAGGGGGGATGTAAGACTTTCTTTTCTACTTTTCTGACCTTAAATTTCTTCTTTCGTCTGGGGTCCATGGTAGCTATGTAACGTAGGGTTAAGGTCTAGCTTCAATAGACGCTGTGCAAAGTAAGTACCACTCTCTAGCTTGCAGAAATTACAGCCGGAGGAGTGCTTATAGGATCCGTCTCTTAGATTATGTAGATTAAGAGCAATGAAATATAGACAAATGACGTTTTAAGTTGAACATTACACATGTTAACAGTATTTTTTACCCGCATTTTTTGTGTTTAGTTTTTATAGTTGAGACGTCTGTTTTTTGTCTCCATACTAAACCTGGCACAAGACATGGGATAATAGCGAAAATATGTCTAATGGGGCTTTTTGGTGACATGTGGATAACAATGTTATTAACATTTTTTTTAATTAGCTAATGTTAAAAATATATTACAGTTTATAACATAAATCAATATCCAATAAAGTAAGAACTAAAAAGTTGATAGAGGTATAATTAATATATCTTAAAGTAAAAATACGACGTCCAACTCGCTTCTTCTCGTTCCCAGTACGCAAGCGCCATTTGCCCTCTTGAATGCAAAAGCTCGCTGCTGAGCAAAGTACCTAGGCGCTAGTAGCTGTGGTTTTTAGAGAGTGATGCATATTTAACCAGCAGTTGCAGGTTCGAAATTGTATGCGACCAATATAACCATTTACACCTGAGTAAACATTTACGTATGTTTATTCGTTATCTAATATTTATAGTATAGACTTTAGAAAAGACTTTAGTGCTAGATAATTGGTGAAAGATTCGACCTCGATTTTCCGGCTTTGAGCTGAATATTACTAGTAAATGTATTGATGGATAAATTAATTGTTTTAAATTGAGACTAATCTGTGCTTGATATCTCGGCTATAAGGTTTCATAATATTTTAATATCTATTTTTAAATATCTAAGAAATCGCTGTCGCTCCTTGTGTATACCAAAGTCATAAAATCGGAGGCTGTCACCTCTTGGGGATTCGTTTACAAATTGTTAAACAGGAGCGGCTAAATCAATGAGACTTCTTCATTTTTTAACCATTGTAAAAAGTTCGGTTTGGTGCTCGTTAGATGTTACAAGTTACGTTACACTGAACACGTGTACTTCTGTTTTGTATAGCTTTCATTTGTAATTAACTTTCTTCTTTCTTCTGTGATTAATTGATCGACGTATCCACGTTTCGACGATATCCCTATAATAATGGAGTTAATTGAATTCAAATAAAGAAAAGCAAAGCAAACGCAAAAATTGTCTAAAAGAGAACATTAAAATAGCTCTACGACATAAACATTGAACCAAAATAGATAAAGCTTCATTCACCGGGTAAAGTGAACACGAAGTATCCTCAATCGTAAATCAACGTTCCAAATCAGACTCTTAATGGAACTGACACAACAAGACTTCACACACTAGTAAACCACTATACTTATCTGCTCGAAGCTCCCAATTAGAGCAGGATTCCCTAGCATCACCGTAAGTGGATCATAAAACTAACAGGTTCCGGCTATCGCGAGCCATCGCGATCATAAAAATGTCCTGGTGTTCCAACTGTTACTGCGTTCTGAGTGTCATTCACAAGTGCTTCAGTAAAGCTTCTAGTTTAGTACAGTCAATTGATGATCGGCATTGCATCAAACAGGCTTGGAAGGTGGTTTGTTTTTTTAAGACCAAGGCAACCGGGTTTACACCATCACACTAATAGATTTGAAATGATTATTCCACCAACTATATTTCAAGAAATTCTGAAAACAAAATTGTACCTTATAGGGAAAGGACAAGTATTTACAATTACTTGTATCTGTAGATACTGAACTGGCACATAACAGGTGTAGCTGATGTAGTAAAACTAGAGCTAATGCGGCTAGATTACCTAATTAAAATAAAATAACATGTAAGAAATCGACTAACTACGCAGAGTATAAAAATTTTAAAAGATTGGTGTGAACCGTTGCCAATGATACAAAGTTTATAGGTAAATTAAATAAAAATTTTCTTCTTTACAGGACGGGCAGAGATTATTTATGGGCGCGCCTGGCAGTTTCTACTGGCAAGGTAGTTACACTTACCACAAAATTAGCACTTCTCACAAAATCATCATCTGTATCTATCGTGACATATCGATTTTGTGGGTGGTGGAACAATCATACGATCCTTTTCTTGTATTGTTAATGATTATTATTTTATAACAATCCACAGGGCAAACGTTTTCGATAAATCCTAGTGAAAAGTTCCTCTTCTTTATGCCGAAATTAAGAGACGAAGAAGGTAAACAAGTCCTAACGAAGCAAGATTGACCACATTTAACTCCTTTAACCGAAATAACATAGCGAAAGGCTTATGAGCGCCTAATTCTAAAAATGCCTAGCGATTCATTGACAGTTTTATTTTTAAATTTATTTCTGCGGTTTGAGTATAATATTCGTTTAATATTTTCTGGTTTGAGGTTTTGTTAACTGTTATGGTTTTAAAATTTTTATTAACTTTACTGTACATTACGATAACATTTCTCTAACATGAAATTAATTTAAATGGTACTATCCCGTTCTTATTGTTCGAGAAAGAAAGAGATAACACCATTTTAAGTTTTGAGTTATAGAAGTGTCATCATAATTGACACCTTTATCTTGACAAAGCTATAATTATTTACTAATTCTTAAAGTAAGTGCTTATAAGTCTATCGACTACCGACTTATATTAACCTAGAATTTTATCACACCTACCTCTACATATACCCTTGGTGTAAAAAATGTTAGTAAACGAAATTGTACTTAAACATGCAGATTTATTTAAAAAAATAAAATTATTAAGACGTCATTATGTAAATTCATTCTGTCGATGGTGATAATGATATTACTGACACCATTCTTTCTGAACTAAAATTGAATTTATTTAAGTTATTTAGTATCACACAATAGATGATATTAATAATGACGTACTCATTAGCTTCCCTTAAAGAAAACAAGGATAAATCACCCCGATCCACGGGTTCCACAAATACCTATGAATGGGCTTATTCCTCTTATTCAGTAATTCCTTAGTTCTTCCGTAAGTACAGACTATCCTAGAAAAGTAGATGGATGATAACGAAAGATAATTGCACGAAGGAATCTATAGATGTTCATTAAATTCACTCTCCATGTGCTAACGTGTTATGTAGACGATATCTTTGTTTCATATAATGATTTCATATCCATATGAAAATAAATTCACATTGATTTATGCTGAATATATTTTCTTTATTAAACGTATTTAATATAAACTATAATGTATCGTAAATAATTTGTTTCTCAATGTTTTGTAAATAGGAATGGTCAATCCTCTCTAGGTATAAACCCCAATATTAAGTACTATAATAAAATATCGGGTTATACAGGTTTTCATTAACGCTTTAAATAATGTAATATTTTAAATAAACGTGTCATGCTTTAAAAATATACCTACCTACTAATTATAAAATTGGTTTTCAAAATTTTTATACTCATCGGCTTTTAATTTTTGGTCGCAGCGAGGATTTGGTGATATTTTAAAACTTATAAAATATCTCTAAATCTTTATGCTTGAGGTTTGACTCTAAAGAAACTCGTATACATACGAGATAAATGATTAATTATGTTATTTAATCTGGAATTAATATAGCGATAAAACAAAATGCTTCAACAATCAGCAATTTGTCATTCATTGGACATAATGCAATTGTCGGCTTGCATTCATGATGCTTGACATTCACCGGACCTTAAGAATGTTTCTTCTAATCATTTGTGCTGTCTGTGTAACATTCATTGGAGATAAATCTTCATCTGGACGATTTCATTACTTAGTTTTACAATTCTTCTATTAGTCTTAGATTTTCTTTATTGTTAAACCGTCCACATGAACGATTTTAATATAATTCCAATTTTTTATCTTGGTCTGATTTAAATATCCATTGTAGGTCAACTTTACGAATACGGGCAAGGTACAAAGCCGAAGATCCTCTCAACTCCTGAAGCCAGTCCTAAATATGATGATTCGTACATGGGATATTCAGTGACCGTTGGAGATTTTGCCGGTCAAGGTATCCAAGGCGTCGCTGTTGGCGTTCCTCGTGGATCGGACTTGAAAGGATTGGTGCGTTTCTTTTTATTAATATTATCTGTAATAAATTTGATTGTCTCAAATACTGAAAAGAGAAAAACAGGTTTTACATTCTAGTATTCTATTGTATATAGACTTAAATGTTGACGAACAAAGAACGCCTGAGACAAATACAACTTACCCAGGTATTTATTTCTATTGACTGTTGATTATTAAAGTCCCCCCTACGACTTTCACACTTTTTAGTTATTTTTTTTTTTTTTAGAAAAATGTTTGTATATACCATATACATAAATGTACATAATGTAATATACGAGTATATATGAAAACGTCTCATCAAGGCATTTCATTTCATACCATACGAGTAAAATAAAAAAATACGAGTATAAGATTTGTTTGAAATCTTTAAAAATATTGCATTCTACATAAATGTCGACTAATGGGGCTATATTTGTTTATCTGTAGCATTGTCTTATATCCTTTAGCTAATGTTACATCATTTATTAAAATCTATCACCTCGTTCAGGCTCGACGATTTGCGAAACGAACGGCAAATACAAACATACACCCGTACACCCACCCACCATTTTCTTTTTACCGGATCGGAAGAAGTCTTCCTTCCTATACGGTAAAAGATCTAGTCAATACTCGAAATAGCGAAATAGTAAGAAATTAGTTTGCTTTGTGTACATCCAGTCAAACTGTTCTATGGTAAATATCAAGGCGACTGCAAAAAATCCCTATGCCAGCCTTTGTAGATAATTTCTTTGAATTATGTAAATTTTAGGCCTTTGTCTTCCAGCTTTCAGCAGTGGACGTCTTTCGGCTGATATGATGATGATGTAAATGTTATAAAGCACATTAGAGCTAAAAAACAATCTAAGATCATTGAAAATTTAATTATTTTGGTTTATTGAGTTTAGAAACTGTATTTCCTATAACATATTATATATTATAAAACATCGTGTTTCATATAATTTATTCTACTTATGTTGCAGGGTAACAGCTAATGTTTTGTCGCAATATTTGCAGAATGCATTTGACTTCAAGTATCTTTTATAAATTTTCAGGTGGTTCTCTACACATGGGAGCTGCAAAATATCAAGAACATCAGCGGATCTCAAATTGGCGCTTACTTCGGCTATAGTCTTGCGTCTGGTGACATCGATGGCGATGGAGCTGATGACATCATTGTCGGCGCTCCGATGTTCACCAAGCCCAAGAGCGACGGATATGAACATGGAAGGATTTACGTTATTTATCAGGGTAGAGATAGGGTAAGTTCAATCGCCGTTTAATATGTACGCAGTTATTTTTTTATAGAAATGACGAAACGTTTTGATTTTTTAAATTTGTGTAAATTGTCGATCTACAGACATTGGGACGGAAGTGGTTGTGATAAAAGTTACATATTAAGTTTTAATATTCTTTCAGAGTTTCGAGAGAAATCATGCTCGCACCGGCGAAATTTCGCGGGGCAGATTCGGGTTAGCTATAACTTCTCTTGGTGACATCAACTATGATGGTTTTGGAGGTAGGTATTCAAGAATATTTGACTATTGACGACCTGTTTGGTGTAGTTGTTAGCAACTCTGACCACTATACCAAAAGGTTGCGGGTTCCAATCCCGCTAGGGGCATATGTTTGTGTGATGAATATGGACATGTGTACCTACCCGAGTTATGGATGTTTTCATTTATAATAAGTATTTATTTACAAAAAAAATATGTATTTATGTAGTATATCAACCATCTGGTATCCACAACACATGCTTACAGTTGCTTACTGTGGAACTAGATGGCGCTGTGTGTATGTCTAAGGATATTTATTTATTTATTTTATTTTTATTCCGACACTTGGTTTACCTACTTAGTTTAGGTACGTGTGTTCAGTAGTAGCTAATCGTAACCATATATTAATGAATACTAGAGTAGGTACATTTAAAACTTATGTTTAATGCAATATCTGCAAACTTTATCATCAGCTTTAGACGCCCCCACTGTTGGGGCGTATAGTTTCCTCTCATTGAGTATGGGTCATATTCCGGTAACATAGTCAGTGTTTAAAGCGGCCCCTGTTGCCACCGACTAGGCTTAAATAAATAAATATCTTTGGACATACACACAATGCCATCTAGTTCCACATTAAGCAACTATAAGGCTTGTGTTGTGGATCCAGATGATTGATACTACTACTATATTACATAATAAAATGCCACTAGTGGTCACCCATCCAGGGACTGACATTGCCAGACATTGCTTAACTTCGTTGATCGAAAACGAATATCGACTGCGACTGCGCCACGAATCTGAACATTTGGTGTTTGTTAATGTCTTGTAGTAATTGATATAAATTTCCCACTATAAAGTTCATCGAAATCGACATGAAGACTTATTTGTTGTATGGCCATGTGGATTTCCACATAGCAGAATAGGACCAACGTGAATAGACTTTTGAGTCGTAAAATGCGACTAAATGATCGTGAGCATAATAGTACAGATCAGAGATGGGCAGGAGCATCATTGCCAACCCGCCTGCCCAGCGTGGCGATTAGGGCAAATCCTCCATTGGAAAGTGATGCATATAGCTCCATGGGAGAACCTTATGTCCAGTAGTGTGTGAATTAGGTTACAAGGTGTTGCTTGATTGACATTCTGGCAAATAAATAAATTCATTAATTAATTGTTGGTCTATTGACTGACTGATTCTCTTTGCAACTATCTACTTATCTTTTCCAGACATAGCAGTGGGTGCTCCTTATGGTGGTGCAAATGGTCGCGGAGTGGTGTACATCTATCATGGCAGCGAGGTCGGCATTCTCGAAAAATATTCTCAGGCCATCACTGCCGAGGAAATCGCACCTGGTCTCACCACATTCGGTTTCTCTCTGTCTGGAGGAGTTGACTTGGATAATAACAACTATACTGATCTTGCAGTCGGAGCGTACAAGTCAGATAGTGTTGTGTTTTTGAAGTGAGTATTTTGTACGCTGTTCTGCATTCAGTATATTCCATGCATGGCATTAACCCTGTATCGACACTACAGGTTGGCAACGTCCCTTTACTATCTTTTTAGAAAATACTAAATGGAATTTGAAAGTATTCATTAATCTGCTTCTTACTCGATTATTGTCAGTCCTTGTAAATGTTCGACAATTCCCAATATTTTTAAAACGCGGCGTTCCAAGATATTGACCATGTCGATAATTAGTAGATTACTAAAAACAATAAAAAAATAAGTGCAATTTTTCATAATTAGAGTTCGCGCAAATTTTTTAATGTTCGTGTAAAATTTTCGATAGAAGTGGAAAAATGACAGAAATCGCGGCGTTACCAAAACCGTAGGGTCAATATGGCTTTAATTATTTTATAATTAGTAGCTTTAGTCTGCTAAAACTGATTTTTCTGAGTTTAGTTCAGAAACAACTGACCTTCGTGGTGAGGATTAATATGACATGGTAGGTAATGTTAAGGATATTCTGGCTCTGCTCATTAAAATGCCATTCGACTTTTTGTACTCGTTTATAAATAAATCCTTTTGAATATAACATGATGGTGAAACTTTTACAGGTCACGTCCCGTAGTGAAAGTGATGGCGGAGGTGCGTTTCATGGGAGACTCGAAGCTCATCTCGCTCACTGAGAAGGGGTGCCGACTAACTAACGGCTCGCGAGTGGCGTGTGCGCAGCTCATGTTCTGTCTCACTTACGACGGCGTCAATGTCAACCAGCAAATCAGTGAGTATATGCCTCGATCAAAAGAGTATTATATATTATTTTGAATTAATATCCAAATTCATGCATAATGAAATTTGTAATAATTGTATTAATTATAAATGTTAATGCCATAATTTTTACTTACCAAATATCTGGAACTTAATCTCTTTACGTAAAGTATATATTTCCCTATGTTCTATATTTATATCATTGTAGAGTCACATAATGTATTCTTTTTTCCAAGCGGAGGGATATATCTGCTACTTCGGTGAGTGGTTGAAGTAGCATCTATTGGTAAACCACAAAATTTTAACGACCACCGAAATTTTGACTTCATTATTAATTTTATATTGATATTCTAATACAAATACTTCTAAAATATTAATAAAATTAATAATGAAATAATTGTAAATATACCGCTCAGTAGATTTATGTTAGAAGTATAAATCACCTTGGTAGATGTATATGGCACTTCGATGTCTAATCCAGTAGAAAGTAGCAAAAACAACACGAATATCTAAATCGATGTAATATCACTCAACAAATTATCAACTTAATTACATTAATTGAAAACAGAATAATTCGTTATAAATACACATGCACATTTCCATTCTATACAACCTACGTTCAATCGTTAAATTGAGTTCAAATCTTTTAAAATAAAATATCTTTTAAAGTATGCACCTAATCGAACATACCTACATACACAAAGTCAGGCCTGTTTCCCGTAGCGACACGGAACATTTTTCTTTTAAATGTTTTCTCTACTTTAAATTCTTACTAATAATTTGTACAATAACAATTTTGCAGATTTTACCGTAACGCTAGACCTGGACTCGAGACAGAAAACCACGAAGCGTCTGTTCATCATAGAGAGTCGAGAGACGACGTACACTACACACATTCTGCTCACACAGAGGAAACAAGAGTGCCGAGAACTAACTGTCTATCTTGATGTAAGTAGGATGACTGGCAGTAGGCAAGCCAGAGCAAAGAAATCTAAATAAATTGGTACGCATTAGTTATGCACCGTTAGTATTTATACGCTAGTGAGCAATTAAACTCGCATCAGCCTGGGGAATTGTCACAACGACCAGCGGAATCATAATGCATAGTTAGTACCTACATAATGATCATCATTCTGACAATATATATTCTAATATACTGGTCATTAGTTGATTAGGATAAGGGAATAATTTATCCACGATATCCTTTTTAACAATTAACACAACCCTACAGCTACATGCCCCTCGTGCCAGACAACTAAGCCTCATTTTATATTCTCATGCATAACTTTATCTCGTGGTTATTGCCATATTTCTCTATATTTTTTTCTTATAACTTACCAGTCCTTGGGGCTTATCTTATTCATTGGGCTCACAACACATACACACAAACTGTATATTTCCTTTTATCTGCTCGTGGTTGTTCGGGCTTTCCACTTACTGCCCGCCATCTTTATTCCAACAATTTAAAATACATGCCTTGAGCAAAAGCTAGGATAATAAATATTATAATTCTGAATCATTTTTATGCAATCGCTTTCGACATAAATCGTGTCGCGGAAATTACTTTTTCGAAATTCCGAATAGTATTACTGGTACCCCTGGCGTTTAGGCCAAGCAAGTAAACACGTCATGTGTTAACAATTTCATGTTAGCAATGTATGGATTATTTATATGAGCCAAAAAGAAGTTACCAGATACATTTCATCTCCTACTGCTTTAAATTTGGTATTTTTTTAATATAATATTTTCATAATAAGTCAATTATTTTTCAACATTTAAAAAAATCCTACCTCAGACTTATTAATTTTAGAAGTGGCCACGAAAATCAGAATCACATTAATTACCTCAGATGTAGCCCACGTTGGGCGCCAAATAAATCGCTCAAGTAAAATGTAACAATGAATATTTCAATTCCAGGATGAGATTCGTGACAAGCTCACACCGATAGAGGTAAAAATGACCTATGACCTGATCAACCAGCCCTCCAGAGACATTGTTCCTCCAGTCCTGGATCAGACCAGAAGCATTGAACATACTGATTCCCTCAATATTCAGAAGAACTGCGGTACTGACAACGTGTGCATACCTGATCTCAGGATGGCTGTTACAACGTGAGTGTTATTAAAATAGAATAACGTGAAGAAGTAGTTAGGTATGTGTGCCTTTGTGGGCTGCTCTTTATATTATTCCACTTATGCAGGAATCTACTAAATTATTTTTGTAAAAAATATTGACATCCTAATACATCTAACAATTGATATAATTAGTTTTTGGTAAGGAAAATGAATATTTTTTACGTATAATTTAACGTAACGGTGAGTACTTTAGGATAAATGAATGAAGTTTTAAAATAAAATAAAAATAATACTTGCTGGATTACAATAAAGGTACAAAGAAATCGTTGTCAAAATTTAAGCAATTTCTATCGTTTCTATGTATGTTTGTTAAATGCAGCAAAACGCCTCGGCAGATTTGGATAATGAGGTGTCGTCAGGTTCGTACTAGTGCCAGGAGTGTCATTGCATCGGAGGATAGTCGAAAGTCTCGAATAGCTAGATTTCAATTCGTGGCTATTGAATTGATCGTATTGGATTTAGCAAATCAAGCTAACGTGAACACAGACTGCGGCCTAAATTAAACGAGTTAGTTATTTTAAAATTTTATTTGTACTCGTTTATAAGTCGGGTTTTCATAATATTTTCAATTTTAATATATTATCCATTCTTTCGCTTAATTCCAGACCTACAATAAACTACGTCCTGGGCTCAGGTGAAAATGTCCATCTTGACGTTAAAGTCGAGAATGCAGGCGAAGACGCTTTCGAAGCCGCGTACTACCTACAAATACCTGCCGGTGTAACCTATGCAAAAATGGAGCGGCTTGATCAGAATGCCGATGCTTCACCGATTTATTGCTCAATAAGGACTAGAGGTGGCAATAGCACGCTCAAGTGTGATTTGGGTAACCCTATGGCAAGCTATGAAAAGGTAAATAAAGCAATATATTTTACAAATATAAATATTTGAGTATCATCATAGCAGTGCGGAAAGTGGCTAGCTTTGAAAAGTCTACGATAATTCAATTTATAATTCGGTAGAAGGGATCTGGGGGCGATTTTCGAATACTGCAAATTGGAAGTGGATACGCATGAAGTATGTCGTGCGAAATCTAATATCTCATCATGAAGTAATTTTTGATATTTTTGATCCGTAGATAAAGAATGCTACTAAGATCAAAAATACCAAAGTGAAATGTCCAGTCTTCAAAATCGCCCCTAGACCTCGTTATCGCCTTGCTCACCTCACAGCTCAGTGTTTTGGTGTTGGATCAACTAGTAGTGTAGCTATAATCACTTTGACATTAAAGAATGCGAGCTGGTAATGATAATGATTGAAGTTATGTTTAAAGTTCGTAATAGGAATCATCTTTAGAATGATAATAATTTCTTGACTTCGATCCCCGAACATGAATAAACAATTATGCAAAACTTACGGCCTTCCCAACAAAGAATTAGTAAATTAAATCTGACACAAACGTGTATTCAATTACAGGTGAACTTCCGTGTGGTATTGGAAGTGGACACCCGCGTTACTAAACTGACATTCGACATGGAGACCAATTCCACGAATCCTGAGCAAGGCACCCAGTATGATAACACGATGCATATGTCCATTGGCGTTGTGATCAAAGCACATCTCTCCATAATTGGGTAAGCACATGACACTCTTCAATGCATGCGATTAGATATCTACTGTTCAATCATTCGTTTCTAGACCATCCATCCGTTATATATGAGCAATTAAGTCTGCTCCATTTAATTATAAGTTATGGTCTGCTCGCGGTCATAGCCAGAATAATGTTGGCATTGGCTCGCACCCTAAGCACCAGAGTCACGTCTTTCTTGTTCGTTTTGGAGTAGAAGCTGACTAATGAATTTTTCATTGCATTGCATAATTTTGTTATCCGATGCCACATAAATTTTTGTTGCGATGTAATCTTGTAAGATTAAGAAAACGCTGATATGATGTATTTTTTCATGATATTTCAGGACATCCGATCCACCCGAGTTGCACTACAATGCGTCTCTCTACGAGGCTGAAAACCTAAAGGATGATACGAAACTGGGACCCCAAGTGATACATAAGTACAATATCAAAAACGAAGGACCTTTCAACGTAGAAAAGGCGGAAATATATATTATGTGGCCATATCAGACTCTTACCGGTGAGTCAAACTATTTAGTATTGACGATCGAGTTTTACTAGAGAGAGATTCGATAGAGACCTTAAAGCCGACTTCCTTGTGTCTACTACAGAAATTATAAACATCACATTCAGAAGATTTTACAAGAAAACAATTATAATTAACTAATGTCTACATACAGTTCGACGATCTGTTTGGTGTAATGGTTAGAAACCGTGACTGTTATGCCTAAAGGTCGCGGGTTCGAATCCCGCTAGGGGCATATGTTTGTATGATGAATACAGACACGTGTTCTCGAGTTATGGATGTTTTTCATTTGTAAATGTAGTTATATCCAAAAAAAATATTTGTGTAGTTTATCAACCATCTAGTATCCATAATACAATCCTTGCTTAGTGTGGAACTAGTTGGACTAGATGTATATGCAAAGAGATTTATTTGTTTATTAGTTGAAATTTTCATTTATTATCTCTTATTATAAGTGGATACAACTTTAAACATAGTCTAGAAATGAGAATTACAGAAGATTTCGAAAGAACACACATTTTATTTGCGTTGTTATCATTGCTAATTTTCAGGGGAAAATCTAATGTACATGTTGGTGGAACCTCAATGGGGCGGTAACGTGCAGTGCGACGTCGCTCGGCATATCAACCCCGAGAACCTGCTAATCCAGAACCCTTACGCCGGTTTGCTCGTGAAGGAGATTGAAGGTACCTATACCTGATACAACATTAGGAAAATTTTACTTATCTGAATTACGATGATACTCCTAGTGTTACTAGCTACAAGTTCACTATTTATTCGAAATACAATTCATTATTTTCAGCGATGAAAAGCAGTGAAATGTACTCATCCTCACAATTCTCCGCCGGTAGCAGCTATTACCAACGTAAGTTTATATTCGAAAACAGTCTAATGTATTATATAATACTTATTAATAATTAACATATCTAATTTATTGCATTGTTTTCACAGAACAATCCAGCGGAGGCGGCCAAGTCAACAGTCAACAAACCGGCCAGCATGTCACAAACAAACATTTCGGTACTAGTCAGACCGGTAATCGTCAATACGGTAACCAAAACAGTGGCGGTCAATATGGTCACACTTCTGGCGGCCAGTATAGCCAGAGTTCGGGAGGGCAATATGGCCAAAGCTCAAGTGGCCAGTTAGGTGGAGGCCAAACATCCGGTGGATCTTATTCCTATAACAGAACGTGGAGTGGTTCATGGGGAGGGCTGACGTCTGAACAGCAGGAAGCTATTAGAAAAAATCTAGCATCTCTCTCACAGAGTTATGGTGCTAGCCAAGGAGAATATACTCAGGGCAGTTACCAAGAAAGTAGAGTATTCTGGGAAGGCCTCACGAAAGAGGAACAAGAAAATATTAGGAGAAATTTAATAGTTGCTGCACTAGGCCATAACAACCAAGGAACTTATCAATACCAGGGAGGTTCAGCCCAAGGTGGTTACGGCAATGGTGGTCAGATTACAAGAGTGAGGAATAAAACGATTATATATGACGAGAACCACAATATAATTTCCGAAACTGAATCGAGTACTGAGTATGGTAATTTGGGACACGAGGGCGAAGCCGGTAGCTCTTTTAACAAGTAAGTTTTTTCACATGAAAAAATAATACATAGTGTGTATATAAAAATAAAATGACAATATATGTGTGAAACGCAATAGTAATCATTTCCTGATTACAAGACAAGGATATCTTGATATTTGTGTCAGGTTAGAAATATATTTTATACGGCATTATCATAATAATTTATTGAAATGCGTAAATGTGTAGCCGGGATGATTCAATTAATACCAGTAACAGGGGTCTAATCAACAATATGCGCATCGATCATAATTCATTTCACCTTTGTACATGACCTATTGTTTGTACTCTGTTATACATAATTTTTTGGTGCAATAAAGAATATAATAGTAATCCATTTTTTCCCCTTAATAAGCTGCATCTGATTGATTACAACAGTTTCTTTAAAATTTAGATAGTATATTAGGTATCGGTGTCTTTTATCTTGAAAATTAGACACTGCCTATTCTAGTCACGTGTGCTGTTAGTTCATTGACATGCTTCATGTTCTAGTGTTGTATTTTTGGCTATCTATTAAAAAGAATGCTCTTGAAAAGCATTCTCGCGTCTTACAGAATCGTTCTCAATTTCACGACAAGCTAACAATACTTGGATATTTCCAGATACGCCAATCAAGGAAATTATCATCAGGGAAGTTATAACCAAGGAAGTAACCAGGGCAGTTACCAAGGAAGCTATAGGGGCAATTCCGGCCAAAGCAACTACAACCAAAATCGAGGTTCAGGTCAAGGCTTCGTCCATGGTTCATGGGCAACCACTGAAACCGTTAATGCTGATGTGATGAATGCTGGCTCTACCACCTTCAGGGGTGGTCCATCAGTTACCGTTGTAGGAGACAGCGAGGATGAGATCGGAGGATTCGGAGCTTATGCTGCTCAAGGCTCGAACAACGAATTTAAATATGGTATTGGTGATATTAGTGGCTCTCAAGGAAACGAAGGAAGCCAAGGAAGTTACGGAAGTGGTACAGGACACCAAAGTGGGGGATCTTCAAGTAGATCGTACGGATCTAGAACTGGTGGTGGTTATTCATACTCATCGTCGGCATCATCTTCGTCATCAGGTAGACTATTTTATCTACATCCATAATTTAGTACATTCCTTATTATGAAAGTAGGATCTGTTATGTTCTTTACAATACACTTGGGTTATATTACAAGCTTTACACATTTGTACTTAAAAAATACCAGGATATAACAAGTCTATGTTATATTTGTAACAATAGCGATACATTGGTATTCGATTACATAAATCTTATAGATAAGGTGTTACAAAATTGAACCTTTGCCTGTGGTCTGTCTGTGGCATTGAAGTGTCAAACGCTGAAGCGATTTCAAAGAGTTTTTTATGGTCTTTCTGAAATGATTCTTTGTTGTTGAGTTTGATGAAAATCGCTTTAGCCGTTTCCAAAATGTTTAGTTACACAATAATGTGATAGTCTAGTAGATATAAAGTGCCGGTTCTAGCACATTTTGCCGCGACTCAAAATTGGCGCGACCCGAAATCATTTCGGTCATTATCGATTTTGTTCTTTATTAGTAAAAATATTTGTCACGATTTTGGGGGTAAAAAAACCGAAGCATAATTTTTAAAAATTAGACGAATATCGTGATTTTTATGGAGATTTTGGGTCGCTCCAATTTTGAGTCGCGCCGAAATGTGCTAGAAGCGGCACTTTATATCTACTTAGTCTCCGGGCGTATTCTAAATTTTCAAGTTATTCAGTATGATACGAGTATGTATTAGTAACGATCATTTTAATTCAGCAGGCGGATATAGCAACGGCGGGTACTCCACTGCGCAACAACGGCGAGAAAGTACTAGGAGACGACGACAGGATCAGGTAGAGCACAAATTTTTAGTTATATACAACACTAAATGAAAACGATAAACATTGGTCTCTTATAACAAGTGCTGCGTAATTAAAGTATCTGTTAGAGAAATTTTAGAGTTCCTTATGAAAAGGCTACATAATTTGTTTATTTCAGGTTGACCCCCAACTGAAAGAAATTTTGGAAAAATGCGAGGAGAAATATAAATGCGAAGTGTTCAGTTGCAGTATTGGACCATTAGTGAAGGGACAGGAGGTCTGGATTGCTCTCCGCTCTAGGATCAACGCTACTGTACTCAATGAGGTATGGTTATGGTACCGTTTATGATGAAGACGCTGTCAATAGGGCATATTTAGAAAAGGGAATAATGACTTCATAATCATCAGCCCGTAAACATCCCACTGCAGGGATATAGGCCTTCTCTCGTATCATTATAATTAGGGAGTATGGGCCATAGTCCACCACAATGCGGGTTGGGGACTTCACATGATTCCTCACGATGTTTTCCTTCACCGTTTAAGAGCAGTCGGATAAATGCACATAAGTAATTAAATTAAATTTACAAACTCATTGGTACATGGTCTGCCTGGAAATCGTACCCGGACCTCCTAAATTGGGAGACCGCGTCTTAACCACTGAGCTACCGACGCTTTTAATGTCAAAGTCAAAAAGTCTTCTATGTTTTCAATAGTTATGGAGAGTACAGGGTTGGTTCTTTTGAACCGTCTGCCCCAGAAAGGAGGGTAATGTTTTTCGAGTGTATGTAAGAATGTACGTAAGTACATTTATGTTACCTCCTTTAGGCTAAACGGCTTGAACGATTTTGAAGCGCAAGATGCCTTTAGATTCGTCAATACGCAAAGTACTAAAGGTGTCGGGTTTTTTGTTATTTAAATATTTTGTAATTTAAATAAATTGTATTTAAATACAATTGTTATTTATTCGACGACCCGTTTGGTGTAGTGGTTAGAAACTCTACTGCTATACCAAAAGGTCGCGGGTTCGAATCCCGCTAGAGGCATATGTTTGTATGATGAATACGGACATGTGTTCCCGAGTTATGGATGTTTTTAATTTATATAAGTATTTATTTACAAAAAAAATGTATTTGTGTAGTGTATCAACCATCTGGTATCCACAACACAAGCCTAGCTGCTTAGTGTGGAACTAGATGGCGCTGTCTGTATATGTCCAAGCATATTATTTTTTTTTATTATAAGTTTTTCCTTAACTCCAATTAGTACGAGTAGCATGCACGAAATAACTCACAAACTAGTGCCCACATTCCGTTTCTTGATAATGACTTCAAGTATCTTCAATTTAAGAGTTACATTTGTTTATTTGGCAGATTTCTAACGACCGAGCAGTAATACTGTCCACTCTGGCAACAACTCGAGTTTCTCAACTGCCAATAGTTGGACGTCCGAGTGACTCATCCTGGCATACGGCTGAGGCCCAAACTATCGTCACTCCTCAACTAGAAGCGCTGGAGAGTGGGTCGATACCACTGTGGGTGATAATATTGGCAGCGGTGGTGGGAGCGTTGCTGCTTCTGCTGCTTATATTCCTGCTGTATAAAGTAAGACTTTTGTTTTTCTAGTAGGTTTAGAATTCTTCTTCATCTTCTCGTGTCAAGGCAAGTTCAAATGTTATTGGACCAAAACTTAGCCACTTTAACATTTCATTTTTTGTTTTAGATTTGAAAGTTATTCCATATCAACGAAATTTTACTTACTAAAATTTAATTTTACTTACTACTACTTTGTAATAGGTTTTCAAAGTTATTACGACAGATTTTTTTTTTTTTTATGCATAACGGGTTGGTACTTTTCTTATTGAAACCCGTGTTTATTAATGCTTGAACTTATCATACCTGGATGGTAATTGAAAATAAGATCTACGTTGAATACGGATACTGACTACATTTTGCATTGTAAGATGTGTACATTTTGCAATGACGTTTAATAGAACCCTATTATCACATTTCATCGATATCGTCATCTGTTCGTTCCGATGTACGATTGGTTGACTGATCGCTCACCAGAAAAGTTTGCGGTTTCTCATTGGTCATTTTTTAATGGGCGTGTATTTAGATTGGTGCGGAGCTAGTAAAAATTTCTGATCTCCAAACCGCAGCCATGAGACGGTACCTATTATACAACAGTACCATCAACGGTACTAACGGTTGATTAGCGCTATACTAGACCTACTACGTCAATATCAAACAGTGAACTGGATGAACATATTGTAACATTACATTTTCAGTGTGGATTCTTCAAGCGCAACCGCCCTTCTGACCACGCCGAGCGACAGCCCCTGAACGGTCGCGACGAACATCTTTGATATCCAACCACCGATCTCGGCGTTACGACTGACACCGGAGTCACGACCGAAGTCGGTACCACCGACATCACCACCGACTCCAGCTCGTCGACCGACGCCGCTAGTGACGTCACAAGTCGCGATTCCAGCAGTATGGACCGGTACTGACAGAGTAAATACCTTGTCTTTAAGTTTTAAGATTTGAGCGTGAATAATTTCCCTGTGATCGCTTCTGAATCACCTAACTTGAAAAGTTCTAAAGCGATCATGCTGTGCAAAATCATGTTTTGTCAATATTTTAGTGTAAATTCGTGTGATAATTCTAACGAATGTAATATAGTAATAAAACTGTGTTCAATTCATATTAAATTAAAAGATGTCTTGGGCGCGCTCACTTCCAGAGAATTAAGCTTTCAAATCTCCTTCAAGTAATTAAAGGTCAGGATTTTTGCGTCACCAGCGGTGTCTCTAGGTTATAGTTAAAACGGTGGCCATTTTAAATAGTCAACCAGTTTTTATGTTAATACCGGTCGCTCGCGATAAGATGATTTTGAATGTTAGCATACAGAGATGCACGGTACAGGTGTTCAAGTAATAACAAAATTCGAACACCACCTTCTAACGCAAAAATATTTATGAAAGCGCTCTTATTATTTCTAAGATCGAATTTTCTTTAAAATAAGTTTTGCCCTAAAAAATGTCTGCTAGCGTTTGATACTTGGTATTAAGTAGGCGTGCAGTAAAAAACGCTATAATTCGATGACAAAATGATATTTTTGTTTATATGGTGCCTTGAATATTAGAAAAATATTGATTATGCAAGAATTAAACGTCGTCCTATATGGCTATATAATCATGTTATACATGTCGTTGTAATATAATTCCTAGTCACGAATAAAATACATAAATATTCTTGTTAGTAGCCATATTAGTAAATAGTTATCGCAAAAAAGTGAATGTGTAAAAATCTCGAAGTGTGATACTGTATAAAGTGTGTGGTATGGACGATGTTGAGGAGAAATGTGATCTATGGTTATAATAATTTAGTATAAATTAATATTACTTAAATAAGGTAACATTGTTAATGTACGTTTAGTTATTGTATTATCGAATTTCATGAAAATCTCTGAAACGATTGCGCGTGTACGTAGCTATGTATGTATGTATATTTTACTAATGATAAGCTTCAATAATTATAGATTTATATATTTTGGAAGGCATTACAACGCACTATCGAATCTTCCTATCCTATATAAAATATTTTTTTAGTAAAATATTTAAAAGTAACTTAAAAATTGCTGATTTATATCCTATGTGAATGGAAAAGTTTAAATATCTTAGTCAATTATGAGTAGTGCCTTATACAATAGATCATAGCAATACATATCGTTAGATAAGGCTTCATGTGCTTCCTCATAATAAAGTAAGATATACTGAACGTGTCGTATACCTTGACGTGTAAATCAAATGACGACGAATTATCCCTAGTTTCCACAAGGTAATTACATAAACTCAGTGAAAGAGTATAGATTGTAACGTCAAGTTATTTGGAACTCAATCTTTACAATGAAACATGAAGGTGAAACTTGTTTATGTAAGAAAGTATCAAAGCTTTTTAAGGGTTTTAGATTTTCGTAGGTGAACAAGAACCACATAAAAATACTGGCTGAGTGAGAATCGAAACTGTTGAGTACCACCACACAATATAAATTACGGTAAATAACAAGATATGGTGGCACCAACGGCTTCTATTACTAGAGGGACTCTCTTAGGTTTCGGTTAGTACTGTAACACGTTTCAGTTGGCTATCTATTATGGCTGAAGCTTTGACCCCTTTTACATACGGACGGATCGACAAACGGACGGTGTGGCAATTATATATATTTTATTACATGAATTAAGTATCACCTGCATAGCGAGAAGGTGCCTTCTGAAACTGCCAGTTAAATATTAATAATTAAAAAATTAATGTAAATATTTTAGATCTTAATTCTTATTACCTACTTAGTCAATTTGTGTCTTACATTTTTTCACGGAGCGTGCCGCGGTAGACAGAAGAATTTTTTAAATTTCAGAATAACTTGTAAATTCAAATATTGGAATTGTACTTAAATAACTTTAAGTGAAATTAATTAAAAAATGTCAAGTATGTTTACATTCTAAATCAATTTACGTTGTCGTCACGGCAAAGGTCAGAAGTTTCGAATTGTTTATCACGAAAATGTATTGCGAGGAAAAGTTGCCTAAAACCTGAGCATTATTTGTATAAAAATTTCTGATTGTTTATATCTCATGTAATTAAAAAAGTGTCGAACTTGTAGAAAGTTGAATGCGGAGCGGGCAATATTGTGTTTATTTTTCATTAAATCCGGCCGTGGGTGGTCTGTGAAAAAATGAACTGATACAATATTAGCGCTAGCTATGCCATTGTTATTTTTTTATTTTCTAATTATTTATTTTACATTCATTAATAATAAAATCAGCTTTTACTTATAGTTAATTGAGTTGGAACTAAAAATCTGCCATAATTTCGGTTGTTTCGGTATTTTTTTTTGCATTTACCAAAAAAAAGTTGTAATAAAAATTTTGTTTTTTAATTCTTTGATAGTTTTATTTCCATGTTGCCTAGTGACGCGACTATACACAGATTGATAAAATTTAATCCCTCCAGGTTTTGGATGTGAAGCCGAAAACGCAAGCTGTTGCCTGCTATTATGACATGGCTATAAGGTCATGTTCTATTTTTATAATCATATTATCTGACTATAACAATTCTTATCCTATTTATGGCAAATATGGGAATAAACCCTGTTGCAACAAAGAAAGGCCTTCAATGAAACATCTTCGTGTGACTGTGATGCCATGGCCATAAGGCGTATGCGTTATCTGAGTAAGGGATACCGAACCTAGTGACTACATGCTTATCCACAACCTTGTATCATAAGACTTAATAAATAAAAAATAAATAAATAAAACGTTTATTTTGAGTTTCTTTTAAGAGTTACAATTTCACACACTTCTACCAAACTATAAATAGTTTATGGGCAGAAAATATACTCCCTTGATCTTTAATAATCTTATAATGTAACTGTAACGCTTTATTTAAACTTTTATGACTTTCACAGTATTACCAATGAGGATGGTAAATGGCACATAAACATATGTGTTTCGTTTCATATATCTTTACAAGATGATTTGTTAAACTTTTCTAAGAGGAACTTTTTTATTTTAGTCTTAAATGATTTAGGCAGAGTGTCACTCTTTATATGAAGTCTATATCTTGTAGGTGAAAGCGAAACTAGCAAAGCGCACAAATGATCCTTACTGGGTCGAAGTAACTTTAAGCATATGCCCAACTCTATGTAAACATAAGAATGGAATGGAACCGTTGTTTATCGACCTATGAAGGCCGTTACAAATTTTGTAGGTTGCAATATTGTTTCAATCTTAGACGAATAGACACACAATAACTCGTTTATAACTAGTTAGTATTATAATTTGTGGTTCGGGAGAGCAAAGGAAATAACGTGTAATTTACAAAAAAAAAACAAAAAATTAAAAATAAACCTATTTACATTTTCTAGTCCATGCTAATATATCTAAATAATCAAGATTTATATTGTAATATCCTTTTAAATATAATTTTGTGTCTTAGTAGATACCCATACAAATAGCCTGACTTTTATAATTAGAATCATCGAATGGTCGTAATACGTGTGTATTGTTTTTGCAATTTTGCTATCTTTGCTATAGCACGTATACAATAAAAGTTTTTTTTATATAATCAGTTATTTATAAATGGTCTATAAATAGGCCATTCATCGATTGTTCCAATTACATTTTGGTATCAGAAGATTTCGTCCAACAGTTGTTCAGTTCAACTCGAAAAGGAAGAAGATAAACTGGCGGTGGTGGTCGTGCCTCGCGATTAAATTAACCCTCCCACTGTACAGACAGCAGAGGAGGGTATTAAAAAGAGTTGGAATTCAGTTCATGCGTGTAGCGTAAACTCAAAATTTCCCATTGGTTTAGGTAACTAAGTATTGTTACCTAGCTAGCCACTCTAACGAAATATTGGGTCTGTACCTTTGAAATTGGAGTTTTTTTTCTTCGTTAATCATGTGTACCAATTCCTGCGATTTTCAAAGCTATATCCAAATTTGTTTTTTATTTGTAAAATGGAATATTATTTCAAGGTTTCACATGAAATATTTTTTAGTTTCTGGGCTAAATCAAATAATAAAAAAAAATTTAACAGGGCTCTTTTCATGTGCTTCCCATAATCATTTCTTAGATTCGCTGAAACTTTTATAAAGCGGTTACTTTTAAAAATTAACGCTGCCTATACTTAACTTAATGTTATCCGATAATACACACAAAGTTTAGCTAAATTTGGATTTGCCGTTCCCAAAAAAAAAAATCAAAAATGTCCATACAAACATTTTTGATTTTTTTTTTTGGGAACGGCAAATCTAAAAAAACAGTCTTAATGAAATTCTTCATACAAAACGCCAATTTCATAGGTAAGGACCTAATATAATGTTATGCTGAAATATACTTCTTCGAAGCACGGTTTGCCGAAATACGATTGGTCGAATGCAGAGTATACATTATCGAGTTTGTACATGACCAACAACAACAACATCTTATTTGGTACGATTGTACATCAGAGGTCACAAAACAGGAAACAGAAATGCATGATAAATATTATAGATTTATAAACGTTTAACACAATAAATTATAGTGAATCCCTTTTAAATTTGAAATGTCATGTATTGAATGCACAATGCACTTCGACTGAACCGCAAAACTGACATCATAATGTTACTTATTTTGGTACTTATGGCTCTGTATTCAAGCATTACTATTCGTCACTCTGGTCGATGTTCCTGGGTCGTGTAATTTAAATGTTCAAAAAGAAATGGTACCTAGCGTAGGGAGATATGAAAAAGGGCGTGAATGATGAGGTAACGGCTGATAGAGGAGATTGAAAGAAGAAAACACTGAGCCGCCTCCAAATAAATTGGTCCCGGGGCAAGGAGATGATGACAACCACTAGTACTATGCGGCTCGTTTGACTATAAGTATTTGAATATTTACCTCAATTTTTTGAGTGATCGTTACAACTTTTTCTGCTGGCGTTACCTCATCTTCGAGACTTGAGATATGTACTAAATCTTAGCCCGCCGTGTCTCGCTCAGCCGTCGTCTGTCTGATCGAGCGTAACTCGGCAACTAGATGGAATTTAGGATACAAGCCCTTCCAATTCAAATAAAATAAAATTTAGTACTACGAGTATGTTAGATTCGAGGTATCATGTAGAGACGCTTTGAGAATCTAATATTATATTATAAATGCATCTAATATTATAAATGCGAACGTTTGGATTTTTGGATGTTTTGGATGTGTGTTTGTTTGTTGTTCAATCACGGCGACAGGTTTGGATGAAATTTGGTATAAAGGTAGGATATACCCTGGATTAAGACATAGAATACTTTTATCTCGATGAATGAATAAAAACGTTCGGTATATTTTATGTTTCTTAATTTAAAACGCCTTACTAAACTACAGCTGCTACTTTTTAAATTTAGCGCTTAAAATAGAAATAAAAAAATCAGCCGAGCTTGGAATGTTCTTTGAAAATGGAAAAGAATAACTAACTAATTTTGGTGTGAATTAAACACTGGTGTCAATTCTGTTGTGCTTTCTCTAAACTCATCTAAAATCAGTTTTTAACCGACCTCAAAAAGGTGGAGATTCTCTATTCGAATGTTTGTATGGTTTTTTTTCAATTTTATTTTTAAGTAATGCTGTTGCACTCTTCCTGGAACAACAATGTTACCTACCAGACCAAAACCCGTTTTGGTTTTGTTTAGAGAACGCATACCAGACAACACCATCACTTACTTTTTACTGAAGACAAGCTAAAATATTAAGAGTAATCTGCTCCGTCTCTTGGAATAGTACATTTTGGTTCTCAGAATTTCGTTGTGGTCGTTCGTATTGTTTTTTTTTTATGTTTAACTGGATACGCGTTTGACCGCAATCTCACCTGATGGGAAGTGACGATGTGGCCGAAGATGAAGCACGCGATCTCAGTAGATGCCTATTCAGCCTGCTCTTGAAGATCCCAAGGTTGTAGGATTCAGGAAAGACTGACGCCGGAAGGGAGTTCCATGCCTTGGCTGTTTGCGTTATGAAAGAAGAGTCGAACCGCATAGTGCGAATGTTCGGTATGTTAACTAAAACTAAACGTAAATTATAAACGTAAGTAGGTATATGATACAGCACAGCCTGAAACCCCACAGGTTTCGGCAGGTAAAACAATAGAACCAACCCGTGGATGTCGTTAAAGGCGACTAAGAGATGTTCCACCAAAAAATATCGATAGATAACGGCGACGCGGTTTACCCCCGTCATGCGTGCATTTCTGTGAATTTCGTAAGATGTACCGTAGATAGGTCACTTGATACGACACGATATTTATTTGAAGAACATAATTAGGGGAAAGATTGAAGGAAAGAGAGAAAGGGGAAGACCTAGGCGTAATTACTTTGACCAAGTGAAAGAAAAGGCGAATGTCGTGTCCTACCAAGAGGTTAAAACGAGGGCGGAAAGTAGAGAGACATGTTCGTTACTCCACCGACAAGAGCATAGCTCTTAAATTGAAGAAGTACCGTATATGTTTTTTCAAGATTTAAACTACCGAAGCAACTAATCCTTGGGACATCTCTGGCTACCCCATTTGGGATAATGGCCCTGACGTTGTGTATGTATGAAAAAGGTTTCCGCAAGGTGGTATTCAGTCGTTGGCTGACGAGTCAATCTAAAAGGAAACTGCGAAACTAAGCCATATCCAAGTAAATTATAGTAGCAAAAGTTTTGGCGGTCGTACTCGTATAGCCACTAAATATATTAATGTGGATATATCTACACATAGATAACGAACTCCCCTAACACAATCTCAACCGCAACCCGCACGGTTGGCTTAATTAACCCAGGGGTAGTGTATATAAAGTGACCCGCGCTAGTATAATTTATTTCTAGGTTGAAGAGTTCAGACAAACGATTTCCTCGTGAGGCGGGCAGTTAGCGAGATTATCGTACCTCTAGTTTGTAATGAATTACATTACTGCTACAACAAATTGATAGAATAGAATAGAATAGAATAGAAATCGTTTATTTGACACACTAGACGACACATTAGTTATACAAAAAACGGAGAGAAAAAAATAACAATAACATACTTAAACAGCTAAAAATGATAGATCGATTAGAAATCGGTGTCGTAAAGTGGTGCCAAAAAGGTCTCCACTCAGCATGAGTTGCAGTTGTATAACTACAACGCTGATTTTCTGTGGAGCCTCGCGTGACGTACGGACGTTTCACCAACACTGAATATAAATAAAAAGTAATATGTGGAATAAAAATTAATAAAATTGAGTAAGAATGTTATAAATACCTATGTGTTAACAATATAAAATCAGAGATGACTGTATAGGCTTACTTCCCTTTGCCTTCTCCGAGAGGAGTGAATTGTACTTTTAAAAATTAAAAACAAACACAGATTGCAGCATGTAATTAATAAATTTCATTACCTACAAATTTAATGATGACAAAAATACGCAATAAAAATTGATACGGTATAAAGTGATCTAGGCCGCTAAGTATTAAAAACATCGCGAATGAGGTAAGTCTCACGATTACTTTTTTGTACATTCAGCAAATACGTTTCGATGTTATTAGCAATCGGACTATTTTCTGCTTTGTAGTAGGTAGGTAATTAATGATATTAATTAATGATATTATATACTTATTTTGTCTAAGTTATATATAGCAAGTCTTAAATCTTATATTTTTATTCAACTATTTTATAATCATCATCAGCCCACTGCAAGGATATAAGCCTTCCCTCGCATAATGAGGGGATATGGGAGCATAGTCCACCACCCTGGCGCAATGCGGATTCGGGCCTTCACATGCCTTTGAATTTTTATTTCTCAGGCATGCAGGTCAGCCAAAAGTGGGTTGTCTGGAAGAGATCGCTTTTAGGATAAGACCGCCTAATTGTGTTCTATTGTTATCATCAAAATTATTGTAAATTATTTTGCGCAATAAAGAGTTTGTATTGTATTGTATTGTATTGTATTGTATTGTATTGTGTTGTATTGTATTGTATTGTATTGTATTGTTTCCTTCCGATGTTTTGCTTCACCGTTTTGAGAGCAGCAGAGCAGTAATTAAATTAAATTTAAAAAATCATTGGTACATTGACTGCCTGGGTATCGAACCCGGTCCTCCCAAATTGGGAGCCCGCGTCTTATAATATTTTTTTGAAACTTCATATTTGGCGGGATTTCGTATGCAAAGCGGAGAAAATGGGCCTTCGTGCGGTATTAAATATTTCTACCTAAAAAGTCGTCTACGATTGTTTTTGAAGAACTGCCGTTTACTTTGGCAGATAATGTTCCATCTTTTTCTACAGTGGCATACCGCGGCGCTGAAATTAAGGGTAGATTGACGTGTGACCATCCGTTATTTAGCTCAGATTTTAAAGCTTTCGTTTGGTACAATTCAGTTTATTTTAATTCGTACCTTAAAATACAAAAAAACTGGTCGAATGTTAACAGAAAACAAGTATTGACATTCCAAAGCTAAATTTAGCAATAATTCAAGAACATCTAGATTCTTTTTGCGCTCGTTTCATAACCGTAGATGAAACGTGGATACACCATTTTGACCCGGAAACGAAAAACCAAAGCAAGGTGTGGAAAAGACCGTCTTTCCTCCAAAGATTCAAGGTGTCTCCGTCGGGTTTAAAAATAATGGCGTGTCTTCTGGGATGAGGAAGATATAATAATGATCGACTATTTAAGTAAAGGAGAGTCAATAACCGGAATGTATTACGCAAACTACGCGAAGAACTAAAGAATAAATGTCGAAGAAAATCGCGAGCTGGTGTGCTTTTTCATCATGATAATGCCTCTGCCAATCAATCTGACATTACAGCCGCAGCCATCCGAACTGCCGGTTTTCAGTAGGTACGGAGAATATGGTGGGTACCACACTCTCCGGACCTAGCTCCAAGTGATTTCTCGCCTTTTTACTCTCCTAAAAAAGCACTTACGTGGTATAAAATCGCCGGCGACGACGAGGTGATGTGTGCTGTAGAGGCCTTATTCGAGTCCCAGGATCAAGCTTTTTTTCCAAGGGAATTAATCAACTTACACAAAAATTACGTGGTATTACAAAAAAACTTGCAAGAGACAAAATCTTCAGGCTTCAGCAATTGACGACGTGGTTGATATGATGATGAAAGTTCATTTTGTTTCATTCAGATTCTAGTCGAATCGAGAATAATATTCCTGATAAAAAAAATCATTTAACTCAAACAATAAACCTATACAGGCAGGAGTAGGTACGCAAACCAACAAGAGCTATGCCATAACATAGATAAATTCTAACCTTAATCTACATAAAAATAAACCAATCATACATGAAAAGCGGCATAAAAATCGTGAAGCTTTTCCCACATATTGCCATCCATATAAATCTATGGTGACGTCGCAGCGAGGTACCGACAGCAAAAACAATGGCATCGGTAAAACCATAAAGTTGTCACAAATGGCGCCACATGGAACACGAATACCGATAAATCATATCGAAGTGTATTTAGATTTAGTTTACTATTTTGTGCTGAATGGCTCGGGTGCATGTTTAGATGTGCTAACTTAAAAAGCGCTTTACTTTTCTACAGTAAACTCCATCGTGGGCAATGATAATAATAATGTCGTATCTATATTATAATCTGAGGAAGATAAATTTAATTCGATTGGTTTTGTGCCAGGACGTGCTTTAGCTAGTATTTTGTTTTGTGATGGACGCTTCTGGCGCAGCTGGGTAAAAATTGAGATACAGGTAAATTATTTTAGATGTTATCTTTACTTTTAATACACCGCAATTTACAATCTCATGACGTTAAACATCTTGACGGAGACAAAATCGATTCGTTTTCGTCAATCTTATGCAATCTTTCAAAACAAAACTTCTTTTTCCTGGTTTTTTTTAATTTCTTTTCTTTTCAGTGCGTAATTTTCTTATACGTTATTTGTTAAGGTATTCTTTAAGTTACCTAAAACATTTTTTACTGAAGTCAGGCCTGCATTTAAGTTTTCTTCTATCTTCCTTGTTTCATTACGAAATAATACTTTGGTCAGTCCTTCCCGAATTACTTTAGTTTCGTCACTAAAACTACGATTAAAATTACTATCTGGCATAGTAATGTTAGTATTATTGTTATGTTGAATAATGTCTTCTAAAATATATAACCGTACTTTAGAAATTCGTTTTCCGACTCTGCCATACATATTTTTAGCAAAGCCCTTTTTAGTATTACTGCGAAATAATAATATATCGTTCACTCTTTTTCTGACATAATGAATTCCATATCGTAGTCTCCGGAAAGCTTCTGCGATAATATCTCGTTCTCTTTGTAAATCCACCGAGGTTATATCTATTGAATTATCTAAACTTTTCTTATGTTGAATACCATCACGTTCGAATATGAAATCTCTACCATATGACCACCAACTTTTCACTTCACCAATGTGATTAGTTGTGTTTTCTACATTTCCATAAGCATTGTCTATAACACCACATTCACCATATATCACTAAAACCAGAATCTTTATGTGCACTAAATAACACGTCTTCATTTTTCACTACTTATTATTAAACAGCATGCTCAAGTAACTCGACTATACTTATCTATCGTCCAACTTGACCCCTTACGTTGTTGACTTGTTGTGTTTACGAGTCACAACAAATATACCCTTTATCAATAACACGTCTCGGGGATGAAGTTAGGTCGTGATTGATCGTGTTAATTAGTAATGTCAAATGCATGTGTTTATATTATATATAAATGGTCAAAATACATATTTTGTCGATTAATAGTTACCCACTGACTGTCTGGCAGAGAGTACTCACTGGCTCTTCTATTTTGAGTATGGCTTCATACGAATTCCATGGTCATGAAATTAAATGTGCAAGTCATGCACAAACGGATATGAGGCGTTAAGGCTTGGTAACATACAGACGCACTGAATACATTATCCTCCTATTGGCTTCGCCGTAATCGAGTTTAACCGCCTGCGTGGCGCAATGTCAACAATATTGGGTTTACGATTCGCGGGTTCGATCCCCAGGGGGGTATATATTAAAGTACTCGGTTTGGTTGGTGGTAGGGCATTTTAAATGTCCGCCTGGCTAGCTACCACCAGCTTATCTAAATCTGCCGCCAAACAGCAATGTTAATAACATTGTTGTGTTCCGGTTGTCAGAGATAAGATAGCCAGTCCCCTAAATGTGTGGGGATCAGTACGCTTCCACCTTCGACCTCATCTTCACTTAATATCAGGTGTGATTGAGATCAAATACGAACTCGTCGTGCATAAAAAAAAGTAAAAAGAAATTCGCGATACAAAAAATAAGGTATTGGTACATACTAGAGAAATAACACTTACTTAAATATAAAAAGAATGGAACGCGATGTTGGTGATCTACATACTCGTAGTACACAACCTCGTAAATAAATGAAAATACCACCAATGTACGTGTATATGAATGGGTTTAAGTCAAGGTACTCCAAAGTGGTATCGCGTACGAATCAAACTTTACTTAACTTCAGCTTTGTGGTCAAACACCTACCTACAAGACTGTAGACTGCGGTCTGTGTTACGAGTAGCTGAGCTTAAATACTTTGTTGTTCGTGTAAGTAGAAGTTCATACAGATACGTAATCAGGCGAAAACTGTGTGAGGTAGTATATTGAAAGTTGTAGAACATTGCGGCCCAAATACAGATGAGTTCAAGTAAACTTTAGATTTTAGGAGTTAGGTACAGGGAGATCATAATGTGAAAAATTTAAAAAAAAATGTAAATTTTGTCATGTGGGGGTCATCGTAGGTGTCATTTGAAAGCTTATTAAGTACTATTTCAAGAATATATATAATATGTTATACTCTGTGTGACACTTCAAAATTGGTATAAATCTGTAAAGCGATAGCTCAGGAATTCTGATAAAAACCATGAACATTGGAAATAGGGGCCTAAGATTGGAGGAACACTATCAAGGATACGTTATCGTTATTTTTTTTAACATAACAATAAAACTCTTTGAAAAACTTTCTTTTAGAGTTTAGTAGATGACTGCTGTACAATAGTACGAATAGAGTGAGGTGGTCCGATTCTCCTCTTGTTATCAACGCCTACTCGAAACTTCATTGTACCTTGTGATATTCAAGTTTCGGGCCAGGACCCCTATTCTCGCACACTCGACATTTGTCTATCTCTTTCACACTTATGTACGTGTGTAAAAGTGACAAACCTATTGAAGTCGTTCGACATTGAAATGTCGAATGCGCGAGAATCAGGGCCCTGATAAACGCAGCACCCATTCCATTAGATTTGAAAATTTCATAATGATTCGAAGGACCCACGTTTTGGGCACCAATTATCTACCTACCTACTTACGTACCTTGTTGGATAGTTGTAACTTTCTTACAAAAAGTTAAATCGAGCAGGTTTCAACCATCTTACAGTAAAGTGGACCGAACTGGCGATAAAGTAATTTCAACGATGCCATTTTCTATGGAAAGATGGATTATATTGGTGCCTTGGGACGGATTGTCCTTATATCCAGATCGAGAGTCTATGGAGCTAACCATATATGTACAGTCAGCTGCAGAGAAAAATGAGCCCCTAATCAAATATGACTGTATATACGGGGGATCATGTTTCTCTGCAGCTGATTGTACAACAACCACGAAAAAAGTGCACATGTTATAGTACCGTATCGGAAAAAAATCTGATAAAACCATTGTGAGTTCAAGTAAACTTTCTACTACTACTACTACTACTAGTAAGTAAGGTAGTGGTAACTAGCAACTAAACCGAGTAATATGCACCGCGCTGGGAATGGAACATGCCACCTCCGTTCTGTAAACTCTATTTTCGAATCAATCTAAAAAATTATGATGACCTAAAGTAGTTCGGTCCTTCTCTGTTCAAGCAACTGGAAAAGAAGGGCATGGCAACAACCATAGTTTGCGTGATGCTACATACAATAGAAAGAAAAATATAGATAAACCAAATAGATAAACTATATAGATAAATGTAATGCGCCGAGTGGTTCATATCCATGTTTTTGCCCTTTATGATAGTTTTAAATTTGTTTAAAGGCAAATTTTGAATGTTTACCGGAACCTTATTACAAAAGTACATTGTCCTTTAAATGGCTTAGGACTTTACACTTTAGTGGCCTTGATTATTTTCAACTACACTGTTATATTGGAAAAAAACATCAATTTAAACAATAAAACATAAAATATACTGTAATTCTAATTTAACGTTAATTATGTAAAATTATTAGGTTAATTTAGGTTTGATCTTTTGTTTTTAGCTATAGGTTTTTATTGCCATTTTCTGTAATATATCTAAGATAACTAATATTATCATCATCAGGCCGTAAACATCTCACTGCAGGGATATAGGCCTTTCCTCGTATAATGAGAGAGTATGGGGCCATAGTCCACCACGCTGAATTAATAATGTAACTTTGAAATAAAAAAAATAAGTAAATAAATTGTTGACAGAACCATTAAAGGAAATGGCATGGCTGTTATGGGAGTTTTCATCTCGCGTTCTTTTCACCTTTTTACATAAAATATGCAAGACATTTTGAACGAGGTTTGGTTTTTAAATGTCCGCTTGGCTAGCTACCACCATCTTATCTAAGTCCGCCGCCAAGCAGCAATGTTAATAGCATAGTTGTGTTCCGGTTGTCAGAGCCAGATAGCCAGTCCCCTAAATAAAATGGGGTTTCCGGGTCAGTACGCTTCTACCTTCGGCCTCATCTTCCTGTTGTGCATAAAAAAAACCTTCATTTTTTTAAATAAAGCCGATACTCTGTACTTTTGACATGGAAACACTGTAATTACGTTTTCACAGTGATTGATGAAATGACCTTGTTACATGTAGACAATATACACTAAGGTTGAGAATTAACACTGTTGATAGTTAAATAGTTATCCTCTGTAACACTAAACTATTTGTAACATGTTTTCGAATAATACTATGAGAAATCTCATTTTCACGCAACAAACTCGTTTTCAGGTCGTTATGTTATGACGAGGTACAATCCAAAATTCAATTCTCTTTACTAACATACTAGCGCTTTTCTACTAGTATCGAAATTCACCCTAAAACCTTTTCCGCTAAGGTTGAAAATGGTTGGTTTATTGGCAAATCAGTAAGCAAACCATTCGCCGAATTCGGGCAATATCATACGGAACAGCGGTATTATTAAGAGCTCGTTTGGGATTCGCCTTGTGTTCGCATTAGAATGTGCGTATCCATTGTTTGTAGCCTGTGGAGTAGTAAATCGAACCACGGGGCCGGTCTTCGGCCGTGTAGCGGATTTTTCCAGATGTAAAAGCTGAAATAAGGAAGAGCAAGTACACGTCGCGCTAGTAAATGTATCTTCCCCAAATATTTCCACCAGCAATTGTTTCATTTCACATCCAGCGGCTTACACCACTTGTCCAACATATTTATTCCACATCTATAGGTATTCATATAATCAGATTATTCCCAACGGCCACCACCAAATCTGCAACAACTGATTGTTGGGACGGAACTTTTAATTCCCAACGACCACCATTATTGACCGTGCAGAACATAATTTAAAATTATTACAAATGCCGTTTAACTACGTGATTGAATCAGGAATGAGGAAACCCGTAGACGCTGATAGCCTAGTGGACTAGTAAGTTGAAATGGCAGTGGTCAGTGCATACATTTGAAGAATTGATAGCCGCTGAGAGATTAGGGTTTTAGAGTGAAAACTACGCATCAACAAGCACAGGGCCTCCACCCTAACGGCCACTCATTAAGGTGAACGTATAAGAATGATGAAGGTCGCGGAAAGTCGCTGGCAAGCCGCTTCTAACCGGTTGCTCTGGAAATCTATTGCGGAGGCGGATGTTTCATAGCGGACGTCCTGGGATATAGATGTATAATAATAGAACGCTCAGTAACACCTAACTATAACTTTTATAAGCGCAAAAAGAGAGGTGTGAAAGCTGTATTTCAAAACGGTTTTTATTTTCGAAACCTGTTGTTTTGCCTAAGCCGTTTCGAAAATATTTTATCGGGGTGATATACCGGATGAGTTTTGTTACCGTAAGGAAAAAAATACGGCATATTAGGTAAATGAAATAGAAGTTATTGGCATAGGTAGTTTAATTTTTCTTTTTTTCAAAACATCATCGACGCACGCGCCGGCCATTGCTATATAAAACTGGTGGGATTCGTAGGGTTCCTATTATGCAAAATTTATTTGGAAGTCATATTTTCTCCAAGTTCCTTTTATTTAGGTACTTAATCTAATGATGTAATTATATAGAATAGGCTACAAACGCGACCGTCAAATGACATACAATTCGATGATGGTTTTCAAAATACAAAAAAAAAATAAACTAGCCATATAGGTATTGCACTTACCTATTATGCTCTATTTTTTCTATAAAATTATCTCTATTAAATACTTCTATGTATTTACTTACACGTACTTAATATGCTCTAATTTTCCTTACGATAAAAAAAACTCATCGAAATGTTTGCTAAATGTTGAATTTCTATAAATACTATCCAATCACTTTAAAACATCGTCTGCTAATGGAAACGCAACGCGTAACAGAGTTTCGGATGCCACATTCGTGTCACGTCCGGGGGCGCGGGTGCGACTGGATCAGCTCTAGTTATTGTGTCAATATTCTTTATTGCCTTTATTGTCTAGGAGCCGATACCGCACGATGAGATTAGCCCGACAATTGTACGGGTTAGACTAAAGTAGATGTGTGTGGGTACCTAGAGAGGTAGGTACTGGGTGACAACCGACAAAGATTAGGATCATTCTTTCATTGTGGATGTCGTAAAAGCGACTAAGTAATCGTGAATCTAATAGCGTAGCCCGGCGATACGTCGCGCCGTCATTGGAGCGGGGTTACAAATCATCAGCATTTGGTAATCCCAGCCCCAAATGATTAAGCTATGAATAATGCAGGTAGAATTAATGGAACTATGATTAATGAATTCATTTAACCTGTAAATAATAGGGCCCAACTGTGAAGCCAGTTTCTCTAAAATCTCCTTAGGTTACCTAAAGAACGCCTCTCTAAGAAATACTTGTAAAAAAATCAACGCTGGTAACACCTCCTGGTCCTCTAGTTATTTATGTAATTTTAATAGCGCAGAAAAACACTAACTTTAACTGAGAATTATCGCTATCGCGTTAACGGCCACCAAGGTTCAAGTAAACAACGCGTAGAGTTTACAAAATGGATCTCCAGCGGGGTAATGTAAATTCATGTTGCTGGGTTTGATTGACAGTACAACATTTTTGAAGAAGTCTGCCTGGATACGTGTCGATCACATGTCATCATCATCATATCAATCATTGCTGAACATTGGCCGCCTCCGTAGAATTCCAGAGCGACCATCGGAAGCGGCTCGCAGCCAGCGACCTACCTAATACTATGAACTTAATACCTATCTTATCTCAGTTGTCCTAAAAGTTAAAATCAATATCCCAGATTTGTTCCTCACAATAGTTTTGGCAAATGACTGTCTGTGAGCGCATTCGGTTGAAGTATTCAGAGAGAGGTCCCAATGGTTGCTCCTCATTGTATTTAGAGTAAATTCTCTTAAAAGGGCCTATACATGTTGGACCTGCATCTACAAACGACCGGGTCTCTTGCCGAGAATTTGAAAAGGGATACAATAATAATAATTTATTTTATATCTCATCATCATGATACGGCTTGCATCCAGCGATTTCGCGCGACCTTTATCGGGTCAACTTTATTCAGTTCTTCGAGCTGTGTTTGAGCGATTACCGCGGATTGAGCGATCACCACCTGATTCGATCTCCATGGCTATTTGCGTGACTTGGAGCTTTCTTATGAGGCCCTTAGTGAGAGACGTTGCAGTGCCATACGTTACACACATTGATTAAAGACTTTCGTCTTCAAGTACGGAGGTATATCGGATGAGGAACTTGCACAGTTTCCCGAACGCTGCTCATCCGAATTGAATTCGTTGATTGGCATCTCTTACATTGCTTAACAAACTATATATATTAAGATTGATAGATATAATTATATAGATATCTAAGGCAGAATGTTTTCACATTCTAAATTTTCTGCTCTCCAAAATAGATATAACCTGATATGAGTTCAATTTTCCATCTTGCCGCTCCAAAGGTAAACAGAGAGATAGATACAATTTTTGAATAAAATATACAACCATCTTATTGTCTGCCGTCAAGCAGGAGACTTATTAAATTGTTGTGCTGTTTCTGATTAGATAACCAGTCCCAGATCATGCTGAACGCGCTCCGACTTTCGGCCTCATTCGTCGGTGCATTATCTCTACACAACTTACTTTATAGATTTTCCGTTTTCTAAAAATTTTGTAGATGGGAAGAACTTTTTTGTAATAAATAAAATCTATATGGCTTAAAATAATTATAAACTGGAAATTTAGAAAATCCCCGAGGATATAAATAATTATATCATCCATCTGGATGATACTTAACTTAAGTTACCGTTACCGTTGTTAACATTGGTTGGTTTAACACAGTTAAATATCTGCGCAACGGCTTAACCGCCACTAAACCTGGCTAAGAAATTCCCGCCTAGTTTAATCTTACATATAAAAAACTACACCCACACATTATTGAGATACATCCGGACAATGACTAGACACACACACAAACAACACCGTCAAACAAACAACACCCGGCGCTTTCCGGGTTAAAAAAGAATGACAGTCTTCTCCTTTAAATTTCACTTTTAACTTTGTACTTGTCTTACTATACATATTACTCTATGCAAAGGTTCATGCTTTAATGCCAAAAGTATTGGTTCCCATACATTGAGTGGCTATAAAAATCCCACTAGCACTACTACTTGCCCATATCTATGAATCTTCATCATCTTTCGAGGCAAGTTTCAAATTTTATTGGACAAAAACCTAGCCATTCTACCAGCACTCTTTATCGCGTTAAGGAGGTTGTCCAAATAATAGATGATCCATTGTGTGCGGGGAGATGGCAAGTTCCAGGTATGAATAAACAACTTTATATTTGTAGACAAATTCTTGTTTATATATAATTTTAGTACACAAAATCATTTTCGTTTTCCTACTCTTAATATTTACTGTTGTTAAATACACCGATTGTTAGTGAACTACACTTACATGCTGTAGCAACTTATATTAACGTTCCGGGTAAAGTTTCAGCATCCCATCATAAGCACCGCTTGTGTGCATGGTAAGCCGCTAAGTTCACTTTGCCTCGTCGCGTCTTATGCAACATGACGGTAGTTGCTAGTGACATTGTGTAACAGTTTCAGACACTTTATTCATAATTGATATCTACCTTACCCAGGTAATCTTACCTGAACGCGCTCGTTATAAATATTACCTGTCAGACTGATTGATAGGAGAATGGCTAAGCACGCAGGTATTTTTAACCACGACGTAAAACGACTGGTGTTATGTATTTGACGGCGTGTGTGTGTATACATATAACCAAGTTTGTTCGGATATATCTAGTAATGTGTGGTACGATTAAAGTGCGATTTTTTTTGTATTAAAATCCAAACATTGTTCTCAGGATAGGCTAGAGAAATTAATTGCAAGAAGAAATAATTACAGCTACAATCGATAATCACTTATGAGATTGTGACTAGGAAACGTAGTGGGAAGACCCCAAGTATATGAAGCGACCATTAGCGTTCATCTGCGACTGGATACGTGAAGCCCAAGATCGGACTCTGTGAGACGCTTGGAAGTGCCTTCAGCACAGGATATCTTAGCAAAATTAAAGGAAATCCAAAATATTAATCTGATTGTTTAAAAAATCATAACAAATGTTAAAAATTTAATGTCCGGGGCATTTCTAAGAACACTGGCAGCATTTCTTCGTTGAGTACAGTACAGATCGGTAGGGGTATGTACAGTCAAAGATAGACGGGTGACTTTTTTTTTTTTTTTTTTTTTTTTTTTTTAAGTAATTTAAATCTCCACAGACACATGGTCCGTGCTCTTGTTTACAAAAATATAATTTATAAATTAACTTGTCTCTTTTACATTTTATACTCTAAAGACTACGACTATGCTTAAATCTAAAACAGTGAGTTCTTGTTCTTTATGTATGCATATATACATATATACATATATCTTCCCTTTGTCATATTCTTATTATTATTATTTTTAATTATTCCTATTCTCGATATAATTATGGTATGTAAAATTTTAAATACTGTGACTTTAGAGAACTGAGGTTAGTATAGCTTGAATAGGCATCATGCTCCAATTAATTATGCAAATCAGCCCTGTATAAATAACTATGACGCCGACTTTACGTTGACGAGGAAACGGTCAGCTCTCGAAATGTCCCGGATCACCCGTGTGGTAGACTAGGCGCTAGACTATACATATTAAAAAAATGTATTGGGCCTCATGGGCCTAAAGTTTCGACAACAAATGCTAGAAAATATAATGTCATTTACAACGATTTTTAATTTTATACATATATGTGGAATGCGTGCGTGCTTACCGTCAATCTCTTGTTTGTACATATATTTCATCCTCGCGGAAAAAAATGCCTAAACTGGAGTGTTTTGTCCGACGGACAAAAAGTTCGTCATCTGCACATTCTTACAAAGACATAGTTGTTTTTGAAGTACTATTTTTATGCCTGTACATTTCGGAAGCACTATCGGAACAGTTTTTTGAGATACAAATTATAAAAACATAGGCATAACAATGGTCGCGTATGAGAAATGAGGATCCCGCAAAATGTGACGCCAGATACAGTGACACTATTTTCTTCCTTTGGGCACTATTTGAGCACAATTTTTTTGACATCGAAATAGCTGAATGATATTTGTATGTTTGTATTCAAGCATCAGGGACGTGACCTGGGATAGGCCAAGCAATGGGAGTGAAAAGGCTGATGTGTGTTATTTGATCCACCGAGAATCCATCACTCGTTCACGTCGGTTACTGAAACAAATCTGGTATTTCCACACAACTATTATCTATCGACCTTTGCCTGCCATCAGGACATCCACCAACAAACACTTCATTTGTTATTGCAGATTTGCCAACACTAACGCGGCTATAATATTTTCCTATATGTTCCCATATTTTTTTACGCACCACTTTCTTGTTCATATTGGTTGTTCCATTGCATTTATTTGCAATATTACAATCAAAGTTGGGGATATTGCCTGCACGTGCATCGTTTTTATTGATATCTACATTTGTTTTCATATTCCTTGTAGAATTATAATTTAAAACGATATTCGTCGATTCACTCAGATTCCCTGTTCTAGTATCATCTATTTCATTTGTGGTGGCATTGCTTTTTATATCAGGTCCTTTACTTTCTTCAATATTGATTATTTTAGTTGAATTAGGAGTGTCTACAATGTTTTCTCTACTATCACCATTTGCTATCAAATTCTTGGCCGAACTACACATCACATTAATAAATAACACTAATATTATAGATATGTTAGCATTTGACGAAAACATTCTTGAAATGAACAATTCTTGTATTCATTTTTTCATTGATATATAATTATAAAGGAGGTGCGGGCCTGTTGAACCACTCGTTTCTACAACGACCCATGACGGATGTTATGTGTTTGACAGCGTTGTGTGTATGTGAGTATCCAGTCTTTGTTCGTATGTACCTCAAGATTGGCGGGCCGATTTTACGTACAGTTTTTTTTAATATTTAAGATTAAACTAGACGAAAGTTTCTTAGCCATGTTTGATGAAAATTGATTTTGCCATTTCGAAAATATCCTGGGTATTATTACATTTAGTTCCTTAGAGGTTTTCTAAATTTTCAATTTTTGTTATACTGGTAGCTAAGTTTGATTGTCTGTTTGTTATATCTGAACTGATTTGCATAACATTTGGCGGATAAGTAACCCGGTAATAAATAGATGTACGTACCTATTTAGGTTAAAATTTCGTTGTAATAAAATCGTATTACAGTAAATAAGACATCAGTTAAAGATCAAAAGAGTTTGTACTCTTTTGCTTTAGCTTGTGCCCCAAATTGTTTGTTACCAAGAGAGAGAAGGTTTATAATTTATGTTATACTTAATTCCCAGACTACGAATTAATGGTATTCATGAGGGATTTATTGAAGGATTCAATTATCATCTAGACTCACGTGTGTACCATGAAAAATACCTATATTCGAACGATTTACTTCACATACGAGTAATATTCCATTTATCCTTATTGTACCCGATCTATCGCATGGAACATGAACTTCGATAAAATTTGACTTTAGGTATATATTTTACTTACTATACATTGGTGTCGTGGGCAGTTCCCCGCTTTGGAAATCAACAAGTTCGTAAGACTACTTGAATACATTAAATTTATGTAATAATATGAAGGAAAAAAAACATACAAACGGTAGAATTGATAAACTCCTCCTTTTGGAAGTCGGTTAATTATATATAAAATAGTGTAAAGTACATATTAAATATAGTGTAAAGTATAGAAAAAATAGTATTAAGTGCACACGGATCTCAACACACTGCAGATATACCTAGCGGTTTGGGCCGGTATGATGGTATAATTGTATTTATATGTGGTATGCTTTAGCATATTGAAAAAAAATTTTTATAATATAAGCATCAGTTTAATATCAATGTTCGTGTTCTCATTTTAATTACGTTTACGTTTTATTTATAATTACGTTTATTGAGTACTGAAATTATTTGATGGACGGATGATCTGATAAAATTTGTGGGAGTTGCTGGGTACAGGCTAACCTGATAATATGATGTAGACGACACTATTTTTTAAATTATAAGTTTAATAACCGCTAAAAATTTAAAGGAGAAATATAAAGACTAACATTGAAATAAATGCATAAACACCTAATGTTGTAAGACATTAGGCTCTACGGCATTGTAACCACAGATCCAAAGAAAATGTGGAGTGAGTGGTTAGTTAGGATCAAGAACATTCAACTTCTTCTTGTGGCAACTAAAAGCTCAAGAAAGTTGTTACAAAACCGTACAGTTGCACCACCTACTTAAATTGTATTTTTAACCATTGAATTTCCATCTACTTTAGATATAGCCCGCAACTTTATTTGCTTTTTAAAAGAACTGTAGACAAAAAAAAATAACAAATATCGTAACCCATTTGTCGCAGTTTTAATTTACAGTACCAGTTGAGTGACTGGGCGAATTCATGAATTTCTGATGAAGGCTAGTCACTGCATGCCCGCCGCATCCAACCGGTTCATGGAGGCCTATGTTCAGCTGTGGACGTCTTATGGCTGATTTGATGTTGATGACTAATAAAATTGACCGTCCATAATTAGAGTAGAGGGGTATATACAGTAGGTATGGTGCTCGGTAATCGAACACAATATTTTAAAGTGAAAGCAAAGTCCATTGACTTACATATTATTATTCCAATACGACATTTAGCATTCTCTATTTTTGTAAATACTAACGTGTATATACGGGTAACCGGAATCCCTTTTCAAGTCAATAGTGGACTTTATTGAGGTGTTATCCCCTCGTATTCCGATATTTACAGAGCCGTTCTCTTGGTCTGAATATCAATCAGTTTTGTTAAACTTACACTTGGTAATATCTACGAAATCGTATAAGTACGTGTTGTTCCATTTTCGGGTGGTAGAGCATTATTATCCGCCAACGAAAACGACGGGTGTTATGTCCTTGACGGCGTTGATTATTGTATTGTCATCCTAATCACACAGTTTATCACGCGCGACAAGTCCAAGCGAATGAGCAGGACAAATATTATATATATAAACGTTTATCGCGCCTGTCATGCTACTAATACTACAAACGGTGAAAGAAAACATCGCGAGGAAACATGCCTGAGAAATTTAAAAAAATTAAAGGCATGTGAAGTCCCCAACCCGCACTGGACCAGCGTAGCTACGGGAAAGTCTAAAGGGAAATTGTTATTTAAGTTTTAACTGAAATTTATCTATCACATGATAGGCGTAAAAGCACAAAGGAAAATATAACAGAATCCAATCAAGATCCTCCACACAATATCACAAAAATTATGCATGTTACCTTAATTTGCCGACTGTACATCAAATTGTAATAAAATAGCCGACTTGACTAGCACTACGAGCAACTACTACCATGATTTGATGTTGGATGAACCCATGATAGATCAGCTGATATACCTACCTGAACATTTTAAATTGAATTAGCTAGTACCCTATATATTACACAACTATGATTATCCAGGCCATTGGCACAATAATTTCCCTACTATACAGTATGTTTTGTTGTTAGGATACCTATATAAGCTATTAAACCAAATAGCGAAGCATCACAGACTGAAAATAAGATTCCCGGCTTTACGAGTAGCCCGGGGAGGAGAGCACCACGATATAAATGGCAATAAAAGAAATTGGACACAGCGCCGACTAGCCGGCTTATATCGGAGTTATGTTTGTTGTCCATTTCTCCCCCGCGTCCCTAAACTGATGTGATCTCGTTTAGCCACAAATAAGAAATGAGTTACGTTCATGATGTCAAAGCGTAGACATGATTTTTAAAGGATATAACGTACTGTAGATATCTACGATGATTTAAATAGAAATTACCTTGCCTCTTTTTTTAGATAAAATGTATGTCATTAGCTTTCCGGCCGAATCAGCGTGGACCCAGATTATCGTCACTGGATAAAAGTACCCTGAATGTTAATCCTGGATACACTCAATCTCATCCGAGTCCTTCGTTATGGGAGGAACCAATACTAGTGGCTTTGGAGTGTTTTTATTAAATTTTAAATTTGAACTCTTTATTTCACTTAGACACAGGTTTATGGTACCAGGATAAACTCAGGATTGCAATCTCAGCAGTTTAATATTGCCTAACTTAATGTAATAATGTGTGTTCTTATATACGTAGGCTGCCGTGTGGTCCTCTCCTCCCGTGGATGTCTTAAAAAGCGACTAAGGGATCATGAGCATAAATCAATTCAAATTAAAAATATATTTAAATTAACACTTGAAAACGTCACATTTTTTAACTTAATATTAAAATTACTGACATAACATTCACAAACCTGATTCCCCAGAGAAGAACGGGTAAGAAACTCAAGGCTTGCTCTATTTAAGTATTGCTTTATTTTATATCTTGTATTATCATTTTGTATGTCACAATTTTTCTTAAACGATTCCAGAGTTTTTCTTGCATAGGTTGCATTGTGTTTTCATAAATATATTGCGGTGCTAATGTTAATATATTGATTTTCTTGAATTTCCTCGAGACACTTTGGGGCCCTATTTGTAAATCACCCGAACCGCTCGTTTCTGAGCATAGGTCAGTTATGGACAACAGTCTTTAGCGCGGATTACCAACCCACCTGGGCCCCGATTTTCGCGCATTCGACATTTCACTGTCGATAGACTTGGCATGTCACTTATATGCAAGTGTAAAAGTGACAAACCTATAGATGTCTATCGATATTGAAATCTCGAGTATGTGAGAATCGGGTCCCTAACCTGCGTTGCGATTAGGTCAAATAAAACGTAACATGATGGGCGAGACTTCTGTCCAACAGTGGTTTTCTATAGGCGATTGTTGTCTGATGTGATGTACACTGCAGGCTTAAAAATGGTGTGTTTGAATGTATGAATAATTAAATCTCGGTATCCTTTTACAACACCTAAGAGGAAAAATAGTTGATGTTCTGAAAACCACATTGTATTACAACTCATTTCACTCTACATGTTTTCATGTGATTATAAAGTTTACACATAGTATTATACCTAGTAGTACAGATTTAGCTACTTAGTTCTGTAAACTTCTGGGGCGGTTAGGCCTTACATGGATTTCTGTGTGAATGGCGTCTTTTCCATGCTTCGGAAAGTTGCGTCAGTCCTAATTGTTTTCTTAAGCATGGAGCAGCTTGAAAACACTGACTGTCAAGTGGCCACTAGACCGTAATGGGACACATGCTGGAATGTGATCCGCTCTCTCAGTTGAAAGGAGGCTGTACCCCACCAGTGGGGATGTAAGGCTATTTGATGATTATTGACTGTACCTGGTCACGTATGTACCTACAACATTGTAATATTTTCAATTTTGTTTAACTTACATTACAATGAAACTTTGAATAAGTAGATCTCCTATGAATACCGATGTGTATGCAAGTACCGAATTCTGTTCCGACGATTTATTCCATTCATTCGCAAGACGAATATTCGTTTTGCAAACATGAAAGAGAAAGGGGTGGCTCTGCCGTGAAATGGGGGGCGACTGTTTTTTTTGTAATTGGTGCTTAAAGCCTCGGCAATCGACTTCCCAGCGTGAATACATTTTTGATAAGTGCTCACAGTTCTATTGGAGTGGAGTTCCATTCGCGGTAACGTCACGAGAATGTAACATAAAGGTTAGATACAACTAGTCTCCGAAAATTCGATGGAATTTGTGAAACTCTCATAAAATTAATGTCTTGATATTTTCAATCCTATGACCCATTTTCGGGATATTATCAGAACTTCCCAAAAACCAAAACCTTGCAGTTTTGCAATACCCCTGACAGAATGGAAAATATACATACAGAACAATAACCATCCATCAAAATTTAAACAAATAAAAAAATAATAAATAAATCAATCACAAGAAATAAAGATAAACTTGCAGTTCACATAAGTCGCCTCCGCAAAGTCAGGAATTCATTCAAAGGGTTATGTATACGCTTTTTTAATAAGGTTCCTGTTGATATACAAAATCTTCCTTTCATAAATTTAAAGATACTATAAAACAGAAACTTATTAAGAAAGCATTTTATAAAATATCAGATTATTTCGATGATAAACATTCATGGATATGAACAGCCCGTTCGCGTAACCAGGCTATTTCACAATTAATTATGAAATATTATAATATAAAATTATATATAATATATAATTAATAATTTTGTAACAGAGCAACCTCTCGAGTTTCTTGCTTGTTCTTCTCAGGGGAAAAGTGGCTTTTGAACAAGCAGTAGCTTAAAAAATGTAAAATCTGACTATTTTAAGCCCTGTGTACCTACAAAATAAAGCATTTTTTGATTTTGATTTTTTTTATTCAAAAGTAACGCTCGGGCAAAATATCGAACAGTTAATTCTTTTTCCAAAGGTTACACATATTACATAGCACAAAAATTGTTTAAGTTTAGATTTTGTTATTCCAATCTATTATACCTACATCTTTCCCGCATTTTAATTCCTAAGTGTTAAATTATTTATCAGACGTTACTACGTCTACATCTTTCTAATGCTGGTATTAAATAGGTAAGTGATAATTTGATGACTATAGTTACGTAAAATTTTATCAATTTTCTGTTAAAGGTCTATATTAACAAAGTCTAAAGCAAACAGTTAGAAGTGTTACTTATTAAGTATTTCGAGATACCTATTTGTTTAATTAAAACCGTTGATCTGTGAAATATTCATTAAAAATCAATTCGCCAAAGTAAATTGCATCAAGTTTGCTTTTAATTTTCTACTCACGAAGAGACGGCGATGCGTCATTTTAAACATGAAGATATTAACTGCCCGTATGTATTATTTTGTATCCTTTGACACACTCAACAGTCTCTGGTGAGGGCCATAAATATCTTTTTAGGTTTCCGATGCCAAATGGTTCATATCTTTGGGGGTGTAGTTGAACCCGACTTGTCCCTGAACTCTCATCAAAAGTTATTTGACAGCCATATCGATGTGTTTGAAAATAATAAAAATCACACACCTACACCTAAAATGAGCGGCTGAGGAGGGCAGTATTGATTTTTTTTGACATTCTAAAATGCCATAGTATTCTCACAAATTAATATAACGACATCTCATTTATTACAAAACATGGACCCGAAATATGTAAAAAAATCATATTATAATGTTCTTATGGCCTCATCTTCACTTTTCTTTAAATATTATTAGATTTAAAAAGTTTTTTTTCTAATAGGAAAATATCACCCTCATAGGCATTACAGAGAGAGGTTACTCAACTACCTGAATGTTTACGTTTTCCCGCTACTTTGGCTGATTAGCAAAGAGCTTTGGCCTTTTTGGAAGTGGAAAAAGCCATAATTATATTAAGGGCCGTCCATATATTACGTCATTCTAAATTAGGGGCCCCCCCCCCCTAATTTAGAATGACGTAATATATGGTAATATATGGTTGGATGGTCTGCGGATGACGGTAAATGATAGATGGGGGGGGAGGGTGTTTTGACGTCATTCTTATTTATTTATTTATAGTTTATTTTTCACATACAAAAAGATTATTTCTAAAAAGAAATTTCTTCCAGCACACCTAGTAAAATACTAGCTGCCCGCCCCGGCTTCGCCCGTGGTACTTACATGTATTATACATATAAACCTTCTTTAAGAATCAGATATTACCCGTGATCCAGAATTTAAAAGAATGGGTGAAAACTCCGTGGGAGTTATCCAAAGAAAAGTAAAAAATAAGTAGTTATATTATATCAATGATTATTGCCAAAGTAAAAATAATAAAAGGTGATTCTATAACCAAGTGTTTTAATCATATAATACCCTATTTTTCTCAAATCTGCAATGTTTTATTTTGTCAAACTAGTAATGACGTCAATTTTGGGAGAAGGGGGGGGGGGGTCATTAAGAAATGACGATAGGATGATTATAGGGGGGGAGTCTAAAATCTGAAAAAATCGATGACGTAATTTATGGACGGTCCCTTAGGTACTCATACCCACTTCACATGAGTAGTTTGCTAAAATCTTTACTTAACGATGTGATAGTCCAAGTCAAGTCACAGACTTATAAATACTTATAAAACTTAGTGCTAACCAACTGTGCTTAATAAAGTATAAAGACAATCATACGAAAGTTTAGATTATGTGTGATATGACATTGTGAAAGTGAGCCAAATAAATCTAAACTAATCCAATTTAATTAATAACACACCCGTCCCTGGTCCTACAACATAATATAAAAAAAATGTACAGCGTACATCATTCAAGTATACAAACAATATAAATACTTCGATTTTCACCAAAGAATATGTGGATTTAGAAGGGGTTTTTGTTAGCTTTTAGGAGGGGGGGGGGGGGGGGGGGGAAGCATGACGACACTAGACTCTAACAACATGTAGGATCCTCCAAATATTATTGAAGGTTTTTATTTCACTATTTTGACGGTGTGATTAGTATATAATACCATTGCTAAATTACAGCTTTCTAATACTAAGAGTCTCTGAGCTAAGCTTCGTACAAACAGACAGACAGACAGACGGACATGGCAAACTATACGAGTAGGTACACATATCTGACCATGCATTGTTGAGATCCATCCGGACAAAGACTGACACACATACAACCCTCAAAACATATAACAGAGGGTAAAAAATAAAAGATCCATGCTTTTTGGGCAAGATAATTAAGTGGAAGTTCATTATTTCAGTGATAGTCTGCATCATATCGTCTTCCGCCACGGGCAGGCACGAGGATACATGTTACTGCCCTCCGACTTTCATTCCAACCTGCGCCCGAAATATTACCTTCAACAACCCATGCCTTCTATTATGTGAAAATATGCGTAGGGCGTATAAAAGACAGCCAAAACTTAAAGTTATATGCTACGACATCTGTGAGAAGTGTTCGCCTAGAAAAGTAGTGAATAAATATTAAATACATTTTTCTTCTAATTGAAATTCTAATCTTTGTCTTGAAAGTCCCAGTTTATCTGGCCATATTAGTTTATATTATGTCTTATCTCAATATCTTTATTGTACACAAAATTATTACAGAAATATGCATTGTATATAAAATGTACAAAGGCGACCTTAACTCCGATAGAGTTTTCTACCAGCAAACCTTAGAGATACATAGTGTTTATTAGATTGGGCAGAAAATAGTGTACACAACAATTGAAAATTATTATATATTAAAAAAATAAAATAAAAAATAATATATATAAATAAATATATTGTCATTTGGTTTGTTGAGACTTCTATTTAGAAGACTGCGTTTGTGGCCCGGCTAATTTACAGTCCTGAGCAATCGAGACTTATGTTGCATAAGTATATATTAGTTAAACCATACTCATTACACACAATCTAATCCGTGCGATTTATATCGCACGGACCGATTGGTGTAGTGGACAGTGACCCTGTCAGCGAAACCAACGGTTGCGGGTTCGAATCCCGCGACGGGTAAGTGTTTGTGTGATGAATATGAACATTTATTCCTGAGTCAAGGATGTTTATATAAATATTTATGTATGTTTATCCGTTATCTAGTATCCATAGTACAAGCTTGCTTAGTTTGGGACTAGATGATTGGTGTAAAGTGTCCGAAATATTTATTTATTATTTATTTATATCGGATTTACATAATGTAAATTTAGTTCGAACCCGACTATGTGACCACTAGTCATTTTCATACAAGCGTTTCTGTTTCGGAGTGTAACGACTGTTTGATAAACTTATCAAAGTTGTTTTTAACTAACTAACAACAACAACAACAACTAAATTTAATTATTATTATTATTATTTTTTATATATGTATATATATTTAATATTTTATATTTATATATTTAATATATATATGTATATATATATATATATATAAATTTGTGTGTGTTATGTAGTCAATAATATATTATATGTTTAAGTGCAGTTAAATTATCTAGTTATAGTTGGTAGGCTTAGTTTATGTATTTTTACCTTTACGTTATATTTTTTACCAACTATAAAATACACCCGTATTGCTACTATTAGTGCAAACCTCACCTACTGGTAGCTTGTATCTTTACCCTAAGGTTTGCATGGAAGAGATCGCTGTTAGCGATAAGGCCGCCTTTTTGTGCGATTAATGATGTACGCTGTATTCTTCATGTAGCTTTTGTTAATTGTGCAATAAAGAGTATTTGAATTGAATTGAATTGAATTGAATGCTGTCAGTCACAGCCCCTAGACTCACACAAATCCATCAATAAAGAGAGAAGACTGTGCCACAGCAGTGGGAAACTGAGGCTGTTTATGTTAAGGGTGTTATTGGACTTAACTATTAATTTATTTCTGTTCCGAAAGGACGAGCCTCTAATTTTTGAAATGCAACAAAGCATAATTCGCAATTTAAATTAAAAATTGGGCAAACAGCATTATTAAGGCGACGAGCACCATCTAATTTATATGTGTAGGTACAGTCGGCCGCACGAACGGTTTCATGGTCACGTACACTATTCGTATCCTGTCCGACGAACGGATCCACGTCCGGCCACCAGATGTATGAGGAACTATGGAAGTTTGTTCACGAAGCCGACAATAGCACCGGTCGGGCTGGCAACTGTATATGATAGCATAGTCTAGTATGGCAGTCTATATGTAGTCATTCAGTCGGTCCTCCTTTTTGAAATCAGTTAAAAATAAATTACGTCGAATAAATTTGAAATTTTTATTTTTATATATAACACAAAACATCTGACGAAAATATTGAGGTAATTTGGTTGATTCTTTTATTTCAGGACCAATAAAAAAAATAGTTTAGAAAAAAATAGAACACACGCTTTTATCACGCACTAAAAATCATAAATCAATTTTGCAATTTGAACAAGCAGTAGCTTAAAAAATATAAAATTGACTATTTATTTATTTTTTACTACTCTGTCTACCTACAATATAAAGCATTTTTAACTTTGACTTTGACTACCCAAAAAATAACATTTAAAATGCTAAAAAAAATTTTAAGTACCAATGATTAAAAATACCGAACGGTCTAATTACTAAAGACTTATCTCTAAAAGAACTGATTTTAAATAATAAAAATTCATAACATTCCAGTGCAAAATAGAAACAAATTCTTCATTCATAATGCGAACAGCCAAGGCATGGAACTCCCTTCCGGCGTCAGTCTTTCCTGAATCCTACAACCTTGGGATCTTCAAGAGCAGGGTGAATAGGCATCTACTGAGATCGCGTGCTTCATCTTCGGCCACATCATCACTTCCCATCAGGTGAGATTGTGGTCAAATGCGTATCCAGTTAACCATTAAAAAAAAAAAAAAAAAAAAAAAAAATATGAGTGGCAATCAATCATTTTTACGTTTATTGATTAGTATGTATGATTATATTAGATGCATTGATTATTTTTAATAAGTGTAATATATATTTGGCATTTTATCTATAATGTAATGTGAGTTCGGTTATTTGGGGTTAATGTATACATGAAGGCGTTATGTTTTTTTTTTCATTTTCCCTTTTCAATATTTTAACTTCATTGTAGAGTAAATGGAAACATAATTTTTTTTAACAATGACCGATACCCTAGGTTTAATTATTGATTAGTAACTTTGTCACTTCTTTTAATATATCCAATGTTACTTCAAAAACCGTGGAGCGTTTTGATTAAACTAATTAAAAGTACACACAGCCTAATAGCGCACTTAAACTACAAGGAAGAAGGTCGAGTCCATGATAAAGTAATTCCTCACGCGCGAAGTCAATCAAGTCCATCATAATTTTATAATTAAAATATGATCTTCAGAATTCACATTCCCTGACTGACTGTACTAACTTATTACGTTGTTTCCTAATAATGAACACAATTTGTTTACATTCGTCACGTCATTGAAATGAACGACGTTTTTTGGATTCCATAGTTAATAAGGAAGTCATAGTTTCGCTATGTGTTAGTATCTCTGTCTGTCAGTTGCTCAGTGGATCATTGTAATTTGGTATGAGTGTACATATTAATTACGCCGACAAAGTGGTAAAATTAATTTTCTTGAAAAAAATTTTTTTAGATTACTTCCCCTATACGTAAAGTGAATTTTCGTGGAGATGAATTTTCTTTTATTTTTATGCCCCATCACACTACGGGGTGTCGCTGGACAATAATTGAATTTAGGTATTAAATAGTATCAAAAAGGTATTGTAATTTGATAGTTTCCAAACATAATATATCGCACTTGGTCCAGGTGTTCTGACGTAAGCAAAATATTAGATTAGAGCTTCAACAGTATTTTTGATTTAGGGTTCCGTTTAAGAAATATTAAGAAGTGCTAATTTTTGTTAGTCTAGTGTCGTCCCCTCCTTTAAAAGGATTGATGTTGGATACGTGAAAAAATTCACGGCAGTAGTATAGGGGATGAGTTTTTTTACCGTAAGGAAAAAAAATTGGACATATTAGAAGTGAAATAGAAGGTATTGGCATAGGTAGTTTAATTGTTTTTTTTTTTTTCAAAATAATCTAATAGATTTTATATAGATTGATAAATCTCTAATCTAGTAATTAATTGTATGGTCTACCTATAGGTCAAATTCACTAAATTAATAAAACTCTCCTCCCGCCCTTCTCCTCAGGGAAAAGGGTGATTGAAAAACAGCGCTGACTGCTGCTGATGCTGATGCCATTCGCTTTTGCTTAGCATTAAGTTAAATTGGAAATAGAGCAATAAATATTTTTTTATTCTTATTCTTATTGCATATTACAGAAACATATATTCAAAAATATTCGACTGCACAGTCATTGGAATTATGGCTATAGACAGTAAACAAATGTGTTTTGGCTTTGAGAAGTTGTACATCTCCAATTTTATTAATAAAACTGTTCCAGTAATAATCTACATGATCATATTATCATCAGTAGTTGATGGTAAAAGAATGTGTTACTGTCCACCTGTGCATAAGCCAGTATGCGCTGAAAACAAAACTTTCAGAAATGCATGCGAGATGGAGTGTGTTAACGAAAACATAAAAAATAATCAACAAACATTGAAAATCACCTGCTTCGACGTCTGTGAAAAATGCCGAGGTAAAACTGCTCTGCAAATCGGAAAAGATTACTTATATGGAGACTATGAGAGACTATTCTGACCAAGGTTTCCTTCGTCTGAGGGAGACTATTAAATTTATTGCAATATCTGCGGACTTTTTTTGTTGATTAGTTTTTCAGTTATCCGACATGTAAAACAGATAAAAGCCTACATAAGTGTTTTCCCGTGGGCGTCATAAAACGTTACTAAGGATTTTAAGTAAAAAAAATCCTATTGTTGCATTCACCCTGCTCATAGCTCATTGCGAGGGCGAGGGAAGAGCACGTTACAGTGCCATAAGTCATCAATTAACACATTGATTAAAGACAACGTCTTTGTCCTTCGAATTGCATTCGACGATTGACCTCTATCTTGAAGTTGGACCTATCTCTGTTCTCTAGATAGACGTGGGTACTCGTCTACAACTTCGAGAATGGAGTTCTCAACTGACATTACCACCTATAGTCTAAACGCCTTAACCGATTTTCATAAATGAGGTGTCCATACATTGGTATAAGTAAGTAGTATACCTCTTAACTTCGTGTTATCATAAGCTTTTGATCCTCAAGACTTACCACAAATAATAAAATCAGTGGAGCATTTAAGAGCATCGAGCATAACGTGTAGCACTATCATCAACTCCAGAAACTAAACGGTATACATGATACAAGACCTTTTCTTCAACTTCAACTTTCTATTTAGTTCCTAATAATTATGTGATTAAGATTTGGATAGTAATATATCAATAAAAAGTCATAAACATGATGGGTTTTGGGAATATTGACCAGCCCATTAGGTTCCAGAATTGCGGAGGACCCAGCAATGGTAAAGGGCTGGGGGATGTCTTAGAATTTCGTATAACGTGGAAAATACACGGCGCTCCTGCAGCACGACAGCAGCAGCAGCAGTCATGCAGCGGGCGCCCAACCGAACGGCCGTGGCGACTCAAAACGTGGGGATATTTAGTATAGGGCCAATGTTAGCAGATGGCAGTGCCGAGGCCGTAAACCCGACTCCCATTCGCTGACAACCACGAAGCGAGCACGCTCTGCAGGTCGGTTGACGTATTAATAAGGTTCTGCACCTGCCTGCCGAGTTTCTGTGACGTAGGAGAGTCGGAAGCTCTTCCTGTCATCTCGCAAACGATAGATGAGCTCAAGATTTTACGTACTAACTTTTGCATGATGTGAACAGAGTATAAGAAAGCAGGTAATGAAATGGGTAGGGCGGCCTGGATCCATGCACTGTCATCTAAAGTCAGGTTCAGCATTGTTATTAATGAATGTTTAACGGGGCTCTCGAATCGATAAAGTAAACATACGAATACCTAACTGAAGAACGAAGAGACAGTAAAGAGGAATGATTAAGCTATATGAGTACTGATGTAGGTACTGAAGGCGCTCCGACGATGCTGTAAATTTTGAGTTTTAAGGTCAACAAGAGAGCAAAAGCCTAATTATTTGTTATTATGAAACTGAAGAAATTTTCTCACTAATCTCAATTTTCATTACAATAATTAATCAATTATAGTTGGGTTGAACCTTATGATTGTGCAATGCAGTTGGTAAGTACAACAACTTTAATTAACTTCGGTGAAATCGATTGTGCATAGCTGAAATCATAATTGGTGGTGAAAGATTTATTTTCTCCCGTACATATCAATTCAAGCAATTGGCAATGAGGATTTTGATCACAAGTAAATATTGTCATTATTATCGTATCTTCAACAGCTTAGTTCTTAATTTTCTTCATTTATACTCATTCAACCACATTGCGCAGGACCACATAGGCAGTTAGTTTGACGGGCCAGAACCATAGAAGTAGCACTGATTATCAACAGCCTTACACGTCCGGATTGGTGGATTTGTGTCAAACTGTGGCCACCTAACAGTCTGTGTTTTTAAGCTGCCACTATAGGTCACCAACTTGACTTTACTTAGGAGTGGCTAATCCACTAAATAGTAACCTATGAGGCACCTATGGTTATGTTGACATTACATCAATGCAGTGCCAGATTAATGAATAAGCAAAGTAAATCAAAGGAGCTCATGCCCTTTGTGATAACAACACTCTCAATGTGATATAGGTGCTCTGAATACATGTTAAAGGTTTTGTGGTAAAATTTAGCCTATTGTAAAATAATAAAATATTACAACAGCTGAAATCTTAAAAATGATGTGGACACTGTCGACCGTCATAAAGGTGTTGCAGAAGGCTCAGACGAATTGCCTCATAAACCGCTATTTTCACTAGCTAGTCGTCATAAGTTGATAGATCAAATCTTCTTACAGTTATACTTAATTTGCACCATAATACTGTCAGCAGCGGCAGCAGATTCCAAGAACAAGGAAAATTGCTACTGTCGATAGGCAGATAAGGCAGCCGATATGTGCACACAACAAAAAGACGTATCAGAACCCGTGTATACTACAATGCGAAAACAAGCGGTTAAGCCTCTCAGGAAAGAGAAAAAAACTGGCGGTGTTCTGTTTTGACGTTTGCGAGAGATGCATAGAAATTGATGATCGCAAGCGTCGTATGAACAGTTTATTTCCACACAATACGAATTATACAGAGAGAAGGAACCAGAGTTACAAGTAGAATATACAGGGAGTTGAACTTCGAGAACTCCGTTCGGGGTGTTAATGAAAACTGATGCAAAAAAGCGTTTATAAACTAACTGATGTATACGCTTAACTGTTTTTTATTTATCTATTTTTTGATATTTTTATTATCATACAAACTTCATATCGGTAGGTACAGTCAGCTGCAAAGAAATCAGACCCCCTATTCTGGTCTGGTTTCTCTGCAGCTGACTGTACCTACATTAATTTTAATGTGTTGCGATTGCGAATGAGGGCGTTACCGGTAAAGACTCGCCATACTTTAAAGTAATGTTATTAAGACTTTTTCTAGTTATTATGTTTTTTGTATAATTGTACAAGTCTCTACTTGTTTAGGTTACATGCCTAGTTTTGGGAAAAAATTAATACACTATGAATGAGTGTAGTAGAATACTTACTATGAACTAATTTTTGGGGTTTATGTAATTTTATATTCATAAATTGGTAATATAAACCCGAAAATATTACCTGTAAAAGTTTACAGGCCTACTAGGCCTACTTAATTGTGGCAATTTTCCTTTTGTCTTCGTTATTCAATTACTTTTACGAGTACTTTTATTAATTTTCCGGTAAATTAAGTACCGGTTTAGCTGATAGGGTGGGCACACTGGGTGGTAGGGGTACCGCATACGTAACTCTAGGAAAAACATCCACTTTAAAGCTTAATAATTAGAGCCAAATACAGCTAATGCATCTTTGGGGGAGGCCTTTGTCCAGCAGTGGAGGTCTATCGGCTGATAAGGATGATGAACAGCTAATGTATATTTTAAATTAATATTATGATTAACGTGTTCATCCTGGTATAAATAATGTCCGTACAAGTCCACAGTCACTGGAATGAGCTCAATGAGTTTTTCTAGAAAAACTCAGCCTAGTGTGACAGGGAAATAAATGTTCTTGGGCTGGGCTCTGATCCACAATGTAATCTATCACCCATCGGAAACTGGTGGGATTGCCCATCCTCCAGCCATTTCGATCGGATGTGGAGTGCTGTCGGATTTCTAGGTCAACAAAAAGGTTTACAGGCACTGCGAGTGGTGAGTCGTAATATTGTTCAGGATTTAGTAACCGCGCTGTGGATGTAGGGCCCGGACTCCGATTCTCGTGTACTCGATATTTCACTGTCAATAGACACCAATAAGTTTAACAATTTTGCACACTTTAAAATGTCCAGTGGTCAGAATCGAAGTCCAGATCGGAACGTAGTATTGCGTGGAGTACACCAGAACCGAGGCCAAGGTTTTCGTTTAAGGGAACATCTTCCAAGCTCTGCTCTCTGAAAAAAATTTGTATACAAGCTAAACATTCAAGTACAGAAGTATTTTTTTAGATTTTGCTTGATAATAAAATGAACTAAGAATTGAAGTCCCCTCTCATTAGTTTCCTTTGGCTTTTAACATAATAACAATGTAATTTCATTGAACAATAATCAATTCTTCAGTCTCATTTTCACTTAACATCAGGTGTAATTGAAATCAACCGCTAACCCGTTATGCATTCAAAAATCAATTATAGTTTGGTCGAACTTTATAATTGATGAATGCAGTAGGAACATACATTAATTTTAATTAACTTTTGTGGAATCGGTTGTGTTCTGTTGAAATCATAAATCATAAAAATGGTAAAAATTTTGTTTTCATTCGAGCGGTGCCATGGCAATGAGGATCTTAATCACAAGTAAATATTATCATATTATCGTATCATCATCATCCTCATCTTCACTTAACATCAGGTGTGATTGAGGTCAAGTACAAACCCGTCGTGCATAAAAAAAAAATCTTCAACATCTTTCGTCTTTACTTGTCTTCATTTATACTGATTCAACGACAAAGACAACGACGCCTTCGTACACAAGAGTCACGTATATGGCATCCCTTCATTTCTGTTATTGGCATTACATCAAAGCTGTGCCGGATTAGCAAAGTAAGCAACTGATTAGGCATCACGTCTTGGAGGATCTTCGCAGTCCAGAAACGAGTTAATTTGCGGAATTTAAAAAATCAAAGCTCGTTGAGAGTAGTCCGATTAGTATACCGATATACCTTCATCGAGTGAATACTTTATCGACTGCATACTTTGCCGACGTTTTTCGAAAAAATTCATCGTCGACGGAACGGTTTGCCGAAATTACTCTGTCCACAGACGTCGGGTAAAAGAGTGGCGGGGCACTTAATACTCACACGTGCTATTGACATTTTGAATTCTTATATGAGTGGCAGAGTTTAGAGGGTCGTCGTCAGGGTCCACAGTCTGCGTGGACGTCCCACAGGGTTCCATACTCGGGCCATTTTTATTTTTGGTCTATATTGGACTTGCCTAACATTATAAAGGATAATAAACCTTGAGATACTATTGTTTGCAGATGATACCTCCGTATTATTTAAAGTAAATAGACAAAAATTAAGCTATATTTCTGAAATAGTAGAATGGTTTACGGCAAATAATTTTTTACTTAATGAGAAAAAAACTAAATGTGTGAAAATTTGTACTAACCAATGTCAGGGCGGTGCCCACAAATATAATGATAAAAAATGCCACTTTGGATCTCGTAGATTCTACTGTACTTTTGGGCATTACTTTAGATGCCAGAGTGCAAGGAAAAAAATTCGACAAATTTTTGACTTTGACTTGGACACAACAGGGGTAACTGTCTGCTCCGGAGCAATACAGTCGAATGTCAGTGAGACTTTGAGACGTCGTGGTTGGCGGCCAACCCCCATCGTCCAGATCCGTCAGTCCGATCAGCCCCCCGACCGCCTAACTCAATTGCTTTGGAAATTGCTATCGTTTATGACGTCAATGCACTGTCCGTCCTTGTCATATCGTAACACAATGACAAAGGCGGACAGTACTTTGCTATCGCTCTAGCTATAGCTTTGAGTTAGGCGGTCGGGGGGCCGGTAAATGTTTGCGGGTGTGTGTATCGGTTGTATAAATCACTGAATAATAGGTATGTTTTGAAATAAGATGGCTAGTGTAATACACACAGCAATTCTGATGAAAAGTATTAGAAGCCCGTGACGCCTGATATCTAAAGGACAAAGTCGGTACTGTCACTGATGGCAGAGCTCAGACGGATTGCCTCAGAAGCCGTAAATTTCAGTTGAGTCCTCATAAGTTGATAGATCGAATTACCTACTTCTCTTTCAGTTATAATCTGCAGCATAACATTGTCAGCCACGACAGCGTACCTCTGGGATTTCGGGAAGTGCTACTGTCCGTCGACCAGGCAACCGATATGTGCTAGCGACAGAAAGACGTATCAGAACCGGTGTCTGCTAGAATGCGAAAACGTGCGGTTAAACCGCACAGGAAAGAAAAGAAAACTCCTGGTGTTCTGCTTTGATGTTTGTGAGCGATGCATACAAATTGATGATCGTAAACGTCGTCGTATGAACACTTTACTTCCGTTTAATACGCATTATACATAGGATTGGAGCTGAGTAACAAGTAGAATATGCCTGGGGGTGAGTTGGACGACACCTACATACTACTGATGCAAAAAATATATATTTATAACTGATATATGTATATGCTTACCTTTTTTATTTATCTACTTTATTTGGAATTTTTCCCGACTACGGAAAGCCGAAAAGGAACCCCTTTTCGGCCAGAAGCACTTAATAACTAAGGTCTGACATAGGGCCCAATCCCATTTTAAAAAAATGGGCCTTTCAAATGCTGAATCCTAACTACCCCATGCCAACTAACATTTTATATGCAGAATACATACGTATGTGTGTTTGTTCCTCTTCACGCCTAAACGGCTAGACGGATTTTGACGAATTTGTTTATAGACAAATTAGGGCCTGCATTAACATATAGGCATATTTTTTTGCTGAACCAATTTTGATGAAATGTTCCACGCGAACGAAGTCTTAGGCATCAGCTATATATGTCATATTTCACTAGATAAGGTTAAGTCCGGAGTAAAGTCATCGTTTCGTTCCGCCGCAATAACAACGTACGTTTTTATTGCTAACGTTGTCTACTATTTAGAAATAATCTTGCTTATGGATATAACATCTCACTAGAATCGGTTTATTTATTTTGGTTTTAAGCTTCAAGATTTATATGGGCCGCCAGAAGTAAAGTCATCTTACATTATATTACCTCTATATAATTTTTATTTAAGGCAGTATATAAAAATCAATGTAACAATAGATAAATACCTACTTTATTCAAGAAAGAAATGTTTTAAAATATGTTGCCTGAAAACTCATTATCACCTAAAACATTATTTATTCATTTATTAGTACTTATATTGATTCACTTATATTCGTATCAAGTGTGATCTCTGCCTGCACTGGAAACAGGCGTAACGTTATGTTTTCATTTTTACTTCATCTTAGTCCTATTCCAACTGAAGTATGGTATTTTTAACAGTAGATACCTAAAAGATGTCCGAAGGAGCCAACAAAACTAGACAGTACCGTAACACGTGAGACTATGGACTCAGACACAACACACTCCGAAGAGCTTTGCTCCGAGTGGCTTGATTTACGATTTGGTAGAAAACCCTCGCTATATTTGCATTCGCTCAAAGAGGCGGAACCTACATTCGAGTCTGGCTAAACCAAACATAATAGCGATAAGGAATATTTTATATTTCTGCCATTTCTGTGAAATCGACCGAATGCTTATACGTAAAAATGTCTAGGTAAGTGTCTCTCGTATGCAATTGGACATGAACAGTCTTCTACTTCTAGACTGCATAAGTAGTAACAAAAAAAGAATAGTCATATTTCAAGAGGACCCTACCTTTCGTATTGGGGTCGATAGTCTTCCGCCAAATAAAGTTTCTTAAATAGAAAAATATGACGAAGAACCTAAGATATTATGTGGGATATTGAGATGAAACATGGAAAGTAAATTGGCAACTTATACATACTTAATTGATTCTTTCACTTGCAAAACTTTCAGCGCAAATATAGAACCGTATTTCATTATAAAAATGAAGTTGAGACAGCAGGTTGTCCCGCTGGACGGGTTTCGATCCTAGACTTTGTTCATAGAAAAATAACGTACTATATAAGTATATAGATATCGCCCTTAATCTACTTACCTCAAATTGAATTTGGACTGAGTTCTGGGACCACTCGTCTCGTCAGACTCCTACTTGGCCCGGCTTTTATTTTACATGTACGTTGCATGATATATCCGACATTTGTGGACCGATTTCTTCTTTGAATTCTTTATTGTGTAAACGGATATTCCTCCATTGTACTTCATATGATAAATGTACATTAATAAATTAAATGTAGTTTAAAATCAGTGACCAGAGATATCTCAAATATTAAGGTTTGGGTATTTCAAACATTAAAAGGTTAATGCTTGGAACAACATCCACGGTTTACCTTTCGAAATAATATAACTACAGAAATGCACACGCTACAGGGAGTGAGCCCATCGATCGCCGTTAAAAAGTACACGTCTATAGATGTTTTTGCTGTAAGTCCCTTAGTCGCCTTTAACGACACTTCCGGGAAGAGACGGTTTGGTTCTATTCTTGTTACGTTCCGAAACCATATAGCACAAAATTGTTAATGAAGTGGACTGTTTTGTAAATTTTTGGCGGTTCAAATTATACGTTTTTTCTAATTTTTCGTCGATTGGTCAGAGTTCTGGCTGATAGAGAAAGAGTTGCTTTATTCTACCTTCAACTTCATAAAAGTTGACGAGTAGTCGACGTCTTTAGAAGCTGATAGGAACCTACAGAACAGCACTCAAGAAGTTTGCCCTAATGAAAAATGTAAGTTGGTTACTTCGAGTTGATACTTAGTAAAGTATCGCGTGCCGAATTACAAATGGGCCAGCCCCGGCTTTCTTTGATCCCATCCAAACTTTCAACGTATGAAAACTTTGTGATAAAAAAAATATTTCGAGAGGAATGCGGGGAAGAGAGGATAAGTACGTAAGTTCTATTAACCCCTCCAGACTATAGATAAGTTTAAAAAGTAAGTTCTATTAGATCTCTATCCATCAAACATGTTAGAATATGTGATGAAAAAACTGACATTCCAAACCGTGAAGTCTGTGGAGTAGTTGAGCATGTCCAACACTTTGTTGATGAAATATAAGCTAATAAGAAAATTAAAGCTGAGTGAATACGACGTAGGTTCGAATCAATCAGTTTTGACTAAACCTGGATATGTAGCGGCTAGATTATTGTACGATATATTGATTAGGGTAAGATGGGACTGTCATATGGCATATTGTTGTGGGGAAACGCTGCTGATATGCCTACATATCATTTTTGTTCTACAGAAGCGTGCTAATCGTGCCATTTTTAAATTAGAACCTAGAGTGTCTCTTAGAGATAAGTGTAAGGAAATTAATATTTTAACAATGGCATCTCAATACATTTATGAGAATTATATATGCAAAAAAAATATAACCTTATTCGCTAAAAATAGTGATATGAGTAGGCACAATGTTAATACAAGGATTAAGAACCAGTTATCTGTTTATGTTAGCCGAGTTCACAAAATTAGTAAATCCTTGTAAGGGCAATATATGTATACGCTTTTATAATAAGGTTTCAGTAGACATTCAAAATTTGCCTTTTAATAAATTTAAAGCAATCATAAAACATAAATTATTAGCAAAAGGCTCATTTTTCTAATAATTTATGTTTTATGATTGCTTTAAATTTCTCACTCATAATAATAATAAATGTGACGTTTCCAAATAATAAATTTTATCCTAACGAAATAATATTTTTTGATTTGATTTGATTAGTCTTAGATGAATTATTCTTACACTTCTTACTGCTAAGAAGTAGGTATTAAAATGACAGAAATGCGAAAAAGTAATGAGTTTGACTTTGTGTTTTATCAGTGGACGTCCTGTGCTGTGGCTGATATAATGATGTGATTTATCCATAAAATAATTATACAAAACATATTGAGTTGGCTCTCATTGATGAGCTATTAAACCGGATTATTTATTATTTATTTGTATGATTGACTGGATTCGCGTTTGACCACGATCTCACCTGATATGGAAAGTGACGATGTGGTCGAAGATGAAGCACGATTATAAAGAAGCAAGATTATAAAGATTAAAACGCTATTGCTTAGTATCTCTCAATTCCAATATACATTTTCAGAATCCTCATGATGCGCGTTCCTATGATACCCATTCCCATATTTATTCCTAGAACATTTTTTATTTTGACTAACTTTATGTCATACGGCCGCTAGGGTTTACGGAGGCGGTCAGTCCTTGTGTCCCTCCGTGTTTCAAATTACAACATCTAAAAGCGGTTCAGCAATTTAGACGTGAAAGACGGACAGACTAATTTTCGCATTTTAGCTTGAATTTTTAAATAAAACAAAATATAAAATTTACTTAGGTATCCAAAATAAATAAAGGGAATCGGCGCAGCTTATATGGAATCTATACCTTCACACAACGCTCTATAGTGTTGAGTTCGGGTATACCATAAAAATATGTACCGCCTTGTTGAGGATTTTAAAATATAGGTACCCGACTGCAACATTCGTTTTGAGCATACTTTAAAAATGTGAACCGTCGTGTTAAGGATTTCAAAATATACCCAACCGCAACATTTTGGAGCGACCTAATATTTGTTTGAGTGTCAACGTTACGACCTGTATTTTTTTCAATATTTGGCAAATGTAATTCTTACATGTCAACCTAACACGAAGGGTATGGCGGGCGATCCGGGCTCGCTCTGCTCGCCCGGCTCGCTTCCGCCATACCCTTCGAACCCCAACCTATCCATGTCGGGGTGTCAAGAACTCCCGTGCTCGCTTCGCTCGCACTCTCATGACGTCAGAGACCGCGTTGCCGTCGGGTGCGGTCGGGTATGTTTTAAAATACTTACGCGGGCGTATACTAAATCTGAATGTATACCCGATATCAACTCGCGCCAGTGACGTCACAAATGTTAGATAAAGGTACGCTTTATTGAAATGATTTTTGTTTACTGGATTTGAAAATATACCCGACGGCAACGCGGTCTCTGATGTCATGAGAGTTGTGTGAAGGTATAGATTCCATATAAGCATCGGCGCAACGTTTTGTTTTTGTAAACTGTGCTATGAATGAGATAGGAGTACTCACTCATCCTATTACATGAAACTGTTTTGTGTACCTACTTTTGTCTCGGTCCCAATTCCATTATATCAATTTGCTATTCACCATTATACATTACCAGCGATGACTTGCACTGACATGTGGTCTCTCACTAAAGGCCTCATAAGGAAGCTCAAATTCACGCAACGAGCTATGGAGAGGACGATGCTCAACGTTTCACTACGTGATCGAATCAGGAATAAAGAAATCCATAGGCGGACGATGGTCACTGACATAACCCAACAGATTAGCAAGTTGAAGTGGCAGTGGGCAGGGCACATAACTCGAAGAACTGATGGTTCATTAAAGTTCGGTGGCGCATTAAAGTTCTCGAGTGGAGACCACGCACCGGCAAGCGCAGCGTAGGACGTCCCACTCACAAGGTGGACAGACGACCTGATAAAAGTCGCGAGCCATCACTGGATGCAGGCCGCTTCCAACCGGTCACTCTGGAATTCTATGGGGGAGGCCTATGTTCAACAGCGGACGTCTTGTGGCTGATATGATCAATAAATTATTTGCGCTATCTCCCCTCATAACAAAGTGGTTAGGCTATCTACAATACATAATATATAGATAACAACTAATGCAATATCGATGTCCAAAACTTATGCTATGCTATCATTTATTTTCAGTTACAAACCACCGCAGAAGCTTAATAAGGGCCGTGACTTGAATATTTGGGGCCAGTCATCTTCGTTCATATTCAATACATCCATTAGTCGAGACAAGAGATCTCTAATTAATGGTTTCGGTGTGAATAGGGGCTTTTTAACTGGAACATTGATCATCCCAAATTTTGCAAGACCTTTATTCCAATTCAGATGGATACCTATTCATGTTGGCCGTGTGGCTACCACGGATTGATTTTGTAATTTGTGACCGGTTGTAGTCGGCAATACCTACATACCAATCATATTCGATACGAAAGCCAGTGGTGTCCTTGACAATACATGCGTCAATAACTATAATACTACGTTGTTCGGATTGGTTAACAGGGACTGTTATAGCATCTTGTTACCTGTAAAAAGAAAATGATCCTGTGGGTTTCTTGCGCCGCTTCTTTTCCCACAGATGATTTCCCTTTCCGAAGCGGTGGTAGCTTGGACATACTGACTGACCGAAAAATGCTTAGCCCTATTTTTATTTCCAATAGATTTAAATTGACATTCAACAAATGATATCATGTATCTTACGTTGAAATAAAATGCTTTGAGTTTGAGTTCGAGTTATATTCGATCACTTTGAGTACGTCAGAATACAAAGAAATTTATTCGTGTTTTCCCGTTTAATGAAAGGCGACAGGTTCACATGCACAAAAGAAATAAATATAACATGGCGCCCACAAAAACAAAATGGCGTCTGCTTCCAAGCATTCCAGTGAATGGCCTATGTATTTTGAAATAGTAGTACTCGTAGTATCTAGTCTCTATAGTTTTTTTTTTATATGTACTCGGATTGTTTTTACTTATACAAGGTTATTTATTGTATACCTGAAACTAGTTTGGTCAGAAGCACGTATAGAATCGATTCTGGCTATAAAAATTTGGAGTTATATTTTTTTTTATTTATCTAATAAATGAATGATACGAACCCTACAAGCGGAAACATAAGAGGAACTGAATTCGCAACAATTTATTATTTTATTTATTTTTTATTTTTATTTTATTTTTTCTAGCCATACTGATTCCAAATGAAATCTAATTGGGGAGTATCGGCTTTTTGGTATACAAAACCTAGTTGTGTTTAGAATCCTGCTCCTACTGTAAGTAAGTAAGTAAATGTTTTATTAATGTTCATCTAAGCAATCGAAATAAAACAAGTATAAAAAATATTAAATTTTATTCATAAGTACTAAGCAACCAACTGGATATGTTCTTACAAATGTAACAATACTGAATACAATTCATCTACTTACTTATATTATACATAAATGCATGTTTATAAAAGCATAATCGTTGATTCATCTTAGCGATTTACAATCAATATAAAATAAAATATATTTATGTACAAAGCTATATTACTTAAATTATAAAAGAGAGCGAGTGGTCATTCACGCTCCCACAACAATGCAAACTTTAGGTAACTGATTGATTACCCATAGAGAAGTTATCCATTTAGAGAGGCTATCACACCAGGAAACTATAATCAGTTTACGTTAACAAATTCTTAATTCACAAATGATCATCGGTCTAGGCAGTTAAGACGAGGAAAAGTAAGTGGCGCCTTTACTACAAAACATAATAATTAATAACCAGAAAAATAATTTGAAAACTGAGCAATGTCCGAGCTTAGCAATATCTACTCTATCGTACTGGGTGTAAAAAGAAGTTATCGGCTGAATGAACTCTATGGGATACTTGTATATTTTAAACTTCGTGACGAGTTTGCGGTTAGGACGACTTGCTTTTAATACCTATGATTATGTCATCCAGATAAACAAACCAACTTTCAATCAAAGCTCAATGAACGGAATATCCGATTTCCATCAAATATAGCTGAACACCATCTTGCAAAATCACTTTACTTGTTTAAGGGCTAAAATAGGCTTCCAACTTTTAACAGCGCTCTTTTTCTGTCGCGGATTAAGACAGCCTCTTTTGTATTCATAAAAATTTGGATACATAAACAAATCCTGCTGTAAACGAACGTACATTATGTATAATTTCACGTTTGGAGAGGAAGTGCCTCACCTGGGTAGTCCCTTTCAGACAGATTTCAGACAGACAGAGACAGAAGGCCGGCAACGCATCTGTGACCCTTTTGGTGTTGCGGGTGCCCATGGGCGGCGGTGATTGCTTTCCATCAGGTGACCCGCATGCTCGTTTGCCGCCCTCTCATATAAAAAAAAAAAAAAAAAAGATAAATTCGACACTTTTGACCCCAATACAGGGAGTCACAGATGCGCTGCATAGAACAGAACAGTAAACCAAGAAAAGGTGGCTGAAATGAGGTTGGACGTGGAAAGCAGAGAGAAGCACCCCTATTGTCTAACTTTACTTTCATTAACATCTCTTTCGCCATTGGTCGAATTTGACAGAGATGAAGTTAATTATTAATGAAATTAGATAAGAGTGTAGGATGGCCTATATCCAGCAGTGGACGGATACGTATAAGATATAATATACTACAGCTCATCCTTCGAGCGCCGTTGCTTGACGGCGAGGTCGTCGTGCTGGAACCACGTGGCGTAGACTCTGAGGGGTTCGGGTGAGGAGTGTCGGTGGAAGGAGACGGGTCGATCGCGAGCGAGGACCTCTCGCGGGTAGTCTTGAGGACGAGCCTGAAATTATAATGTCAATGTATTTATATAAAAAAAAAATATTTTATAAGATACGAGTAGGTAAGTACTCCATTTTACTAAACTAAACCCTACATAAAACAAATCCATCCAATTATCCGTGTGTGTTATTGACTTAATATACGTTCTATACTGTGACTTTCCGTTTCCAATGTCAAACAGTGTCTGAATAAAATTACCCTTACAGACAGATATATAATGTAATCTATTATACAGAAATATAATTTTACGGTGCATTTCGTAATCGCCAGGTTGTGTGGATATTTTTATATAAAATTTAAAAAACACATTGGGATTCGAATCCCGGATATTCGATTTAATTACGAAGATTACAGTTTTGGAAACCATACACATTACCTTGAAAACAGTGTGGAAGACTTAACTTTTTTCGCAGTTGACGAAAATGGGGAATTGAGCCGGTCGCTGCAAGCCTTCGTAGAACTACGACTTATGCTAAAACCTACCTACCTGATGGAACAGCGGCGAGTGTGTGAGAGTGACATTCATTCGCCTCGCGCATGCCCCGAGCGTCATGTCGTCGGGCGCGCTGATACCGGCGCAAGCACACCGAGATAAAGCCAGAGCTGCGCCCACGCTGAATACCGTGCCACCACCCCCCGTTATGTAGTCATATCCTACGAAAAAGCAAAGTATTTTCAATTGTCAATAGGCACATTAAGAAATGGAAAAGGCATTATCTTAAATATATTGGTTGTTATATGGTTGAATCCAGATTATCAGTCTGTTAGTACTAGTTAGTATCGTTAACATTCTGTGTTATCAGTCAGATGTTTACAATTGTGTGCGTTACCCCAGCCAGAAAATGTCGATAATCGTCATCAAAATGCAATAGATTGTAAAATTTGTTAAGATGATAGTTTTTCAATTATTTGATAAAAACAGTTCCGGCTGGAGTAACGTTAGTGCAGCCAGATCTTTTGCTTTCTAACGGTTATATTGAATTAATTGTTATCTTAATAATTAAATAAACAAAGAAGGCTGATGATAGTAAACTAAAAAGGTGGATATAACTTCAGGAACCGCTTACTCATTTAATGCACTTACCTTTGGCAGCGGTTTCTTTCTTTCCATATCCATAACCGTATCTCTCGCCTAAAACAGTAACGTCGGCTCCGCCACGGTAGCAACTGAGCACTTCGCAAAGTCTTTGTACACTGGAAATTAAGAGCAAGATTAATCATCATCATTATACCGAACACATGAGTATGATTAATAAAACAACGTAATTGTGCGTCAATCTGCACTGAGCACCTAGTTAATTTACTGAATAGACGACCAGATTACCATCAAACTTTCCACATGTCATACGTGATTCCATAATAAAAAAATCCCGGGTTCTTTTACAGATCCCGAGAACCATCAAATGGATTCAGGGTGTGCTGTGGATTTTGTTGTAGGTTCATCCGAGGCTTACAAGTGATGAGCTCGGCGCGGTATAATTCACTTTAAACATATTTTATACCCTCAATTACCTGAAGCGCGTTAAGACATGCTTAGGAGGTCGACATGATGCAGTGATCTGATCAGCATATGACCATTACTGCAAAATCTAACACTAAATGACGTCGCGTATTCATGGTAAACCCATGAGCTGAGGTGTAGTCTTCTCCTTGAGAAAATGAGATCGTTGGCTTTCGTTTTGTCAGAAGGTCGGCTGAGTGGGTATCGTCTACATTTCAGCCGCAAGGCATTGAATGGTCGCAGTGTTATGTATTCGCGAAATTGCAAGCGTAGCCATTCCTTGCCAATCCACATAGTGCCCACACATGAGCCCTCTATAGATACTTGAGTTGACTTTACCTTTAGGGGTTACAGTAAGTAGACTTAGCAAGGTTAGCACATCGTTTGTGGGACACAGCATACGCTTTTACAATAAAATACCAGAACATGTATTGAGTTTAATAGAGCAGAAATTTAAAAGCCACATTAAAGAAACTCTGTGTAGAAGGACTATTACAGGATAGATGATTATTTAGGCGATAAGGAGGTCTGGTGTTAGCTGGTCGTTATGGTAAATGGTTTTGTTTTGTAATAGTAATATAAAATGTAAAGATGCAAACTAATTGAAAAGATGTGTTGTTGCGGAGTTTCTTGTCGCTTCTTCTCCCTAACCGTTAGGGTTTAACCTTGTGAAGCGATGTAGTTTTTCAAAAATAACATGTTGACTTTCAATAAGTGATATTTTTGTATCCTACATTGAATAAAATATTTTTGATTTTGATTCATGGGCGATGAAGTCCTATATGAATTACTCGTTTGTCATTGGACATAAAAAATATTAAGACAACATTTTTCACTAGAGCTGGAGGCCATTGCCTATACGATTAGCTACATTATAGCATTTGATCAATAATAAAACATGTTACCCAAGTATGGTGTCGTCGTCAGCTAAGAATATCCACTGGACGTGAGGCAGGTTCTTCACCCTTTGAAGGGCTTGTTGCAATATAGACACTGTTTTGGCGCAGTGACCAGTTTTCGAGTTTGGCACACCCGTATCTACGGCGGGGAGGGACGGATCTATGGCCAGAAGTAATTTGCGTATGTTAATACCTAACTAATTCACATAGTGCTGGTGCACATCTTGGTGTTAAAGATTGTCTATCGCATAGAAAAATCTGTTGGCAAATTGTATAAATCAACCGTTCACTTACTGATTCACTCAGTTTTGTATGATTGCGAAGAAATTAGATACTAATACACAAACGCCGTTTAAAAGTAACCGTGGCAAATATAAGAAATTAGATCTGATTCTGACAAATAAAAAATAAATAATAAACAAATATGTTTCTTTCATACAGTGATCGCTAAGTAAGAACCATGACATGAATCAATCAATTGTACAACAATCTACCTTCGGCATTCAACTAAAGACAAGTGGGTAGATATTTATAAAAAAAATACAAAACAAAACTTAACAAAATATTCAAGTAAGTACGATTAATACATACCAGTTTTATCACTAAAGAAGAGAATATTGGTGACATGCCTGCCCCAAGTTTTCTTAACTACTTTGGCTCTACTGGCGTGGTATCCACTCCATGTCTTCACAGCGAAAAATATCGACTTCTCAGGTATGGCACTGCCCTGCCAAAAATTTTACTTTTAGGATGGAAGTGACCTCGATGGTTACACTGATATTAAATTATTGGTTGTATTAACATCATCTAAAAATGCAGACAAAGAATAAAATATATACTGTATTTACAAATGTTTTTGATTGTCTTGTTGTTCCAACGTTTCTTACATCAAACAGAGCAACTAATGGTGAAGTCGTAATTGATAGAAGTGAATAAATAGCTCTATCTAAATAGACACTTTCTTTACTCAAATGTTGACATTAGAAATAAATATCTTTACAACGACGATAAAATTGTCAAAAGCAAATAATAAAAGAAAACTAATCTCACTAATGAACGAATTCAGTGTATTGAAAACAAATGAAGATCATTTATTTGTAATAAATTGCTATTTCTGTATTGTGGTAATACTCACACATATCTCGAACTGTCTTGGATAGGTTGCACAGTTGTCCGCCGAGACTATGCAGAAACTAAGATCAGGTGTGAGAAGTGGTCCAATATTGGTTCCATCTCCATTGTAAACTAATTGAGCCAACTCAAAGGAAGGGTCTATGGAGAAATCTGCTTCTAGTTTCGCTTGTCCACTGTCAATTATATTGGATAGCCTAAAAAAATAATAATTTAGAATAACAGAAAAAGAATACATAATTTTAGAAAATCACGCGATTTGAAAATATATTTAAGACACGTTTTATTAAAACGTGCTCAAGATTGAAATGAACTTAAGTTGACACATGAAATACTGTTATATTTAAACAGTATCAAAGTAATAGTATTGAGATTGATTGATCTCAATCTTGAGATCGCTTCATTAAGACGACCCTTAATCTGAACTTTTAGAATAGGTATTAAAATTTCATAAGCATCAGAAGTTGTAAGTGGTACCTATGAATAAGTTCTATCCTCATAGCAAATCCACTGGCAAAGTTCGGATAAACAAAACCCCCCTCTTCTTCCAAGTCTTCGTAGAAAGTAAAATGATGTATTATAGTTGGTTCCTCATCACTAATAGGGTAACCTATCCACATTGTATCCTGAGAACAAGATAAATCATGTCAAAAAAAATCACAATCCCAAGCTTTATTCCTAAAACTTATTTCATGTACGAGTATTTACGATTATCACTAAATTTCCAAAAAAATATTCTCACCCTCTGCTTGTCAGCAGCATCTAAAGCCTGAAACAGTTTCGCACATCGCACAGCGGTATGGGGCTCTACGAAAAGGACCCATCGCACGTCAGTACCCGTGTACTTGGAGACCAGCGGTCTGAGCAGGGCAATTATTGTCCATACACCTGGTATTGCGAAGTCTTCGTGTGTTAGGTGAACTCTTGGACGTCGCTGTGGTTTAAAAATAGAGTTTAATGAAAATGGTTTTTTCTTTTTGTAAGAGTAAAGAACGATAGGAAATAAGTCTGCTGTGATTCTTAGAAAACTTTACTTAAAATATTTCTAGAACGTTCTAGAACATTTGACCATTCGAATATTATGCTTCTTGTTAAGATAAAATAAACAAACCTTTTCGATCTCCAATACTTGGTTCTCTATGTGTTGTTTGAGTCTTGCAGCCACGTTGGCGTGGTAAGGCTCCGGTTGGCTTACTATTGCGAACACAATATTTCGGGAATCTAGAACAAGAAAAGTAACGGATTGAAGGTGTATGGCGATGTTGGGAACCTTGAAAACGGCCTATGTCGAGCAGTGGCTATCGAACAGTCCCTTATAGTCTAACTTCAATGGTAATCAACACAAATGGGAGCAGGTAGATCGATTTTCCTTACAAACTAAATTCAAGTCAATCAAAAATTTTATGCGAATCTCATCTTTTTCGAACTAAGGGAAAAAATAGAAATTTATCATTGCACTACCCAATGCCAATGCTGCATTTTACTTTCCTTTATTTTACTCGACTACGGCAAAGTCAAAAAGAGGGTAATGTATTCAACGCCTCTGTATGTATGTTACCATCTACACCCTAAACGCCTCAGCCGATTTGGGTTAATAAGGTGTCGTTAGATTCGGGTAATTCCCGGGAGTGTCATAGGGTGGTATATGAGGTCATGATAAATGAAATATGATAGGTATCAACGAAAGACATTGAAAACCGGTATCAATGTTATATAAAAAATACCTACAATAAATGAATAAAATAAAATAAAAATATTTTATTTCAGACAAATGAGAGTCCATATGTGATGTTAATATTATATCTAATTTTACAAAATTTATTTATTTATTTTTTACAATAAAGCCTTAATATTTTAAAAAAAAAACCCCGCTAATTATATCCTATCTAAATATAATGAAAAACAAGACGAAATAACTCAATAGGTTTAGGCCGAAGTCGGAGGTCGCGTAAGTAAATTTACCCTTATTTGATTGAAGCGTACGGCTGTCTCATATCACTGAAGAGAGACAACAATGGTAAGAAATAACCATATCATAAATTTAAATAATGTTGAACCCATTCGCAGTCCACAGCAGTACAATTTGACAACAGCAACCACTTTGTAGCGTTACGCATGACAGCATCTGGTCTACTAGTCCAAAATTTGTAAAGGAAATGTGATCAATTTATATTTCGGTCGATAACTGTTGTCATTAATTCGGTAAATTGGTCTACATCTCATTTAGTTGCCTAACACTGGCAGATGGCAAATTAATGTAAGTAATGTGAGCCATTACCTAGGTAACAAGTACAATAACTTACACACCATTAAAGATACATACGTATGTCGTTACTAGATCGACCATAAATAGACAGATCCTACGTCTACATCGAGACAATAGTCGATAGACAGATACGAGTAGATAAAGCATTTATTTGTTTTTCGCTGCATCAGCCTTACACGTCCCCACTGTTGGGGCGCAGCCTCCTCTCACTGGGGAGGGAATGGGATACAATGTACTACTCTCTTGTGGCAGACTAGCAGTCACCTAACGGCTGTAGTGAACGGCTACAACCCATGCTGAGTCGGAGACCTTTTTGACTCCCCCTTGCGACACCGAGAACTAGATATTTACTTCTCGATTGACGAGTGCTTCACGAGTTTTTTTAGTATATAGGCTATAATATTAATGAAAATAATTAGTTTAACTTTTGGCCGAAATTTTTAAGGAAATTGCGGACCTCGTGTAAATATAGATATTTATGCGTATATTATACGCAGTGAACCTTAATGATTTTTACAGAATGATAAGAGTAGAAAACTGTTCAAATCTAATCCACTTTAATTAAATAGCACTGAATAAGTTTCTGCTCAACCTAATTCATTACCAATATTTTTCAAACTCAAACTCAAAGCATTTCATTTCAACGTAAGATACATGATATCATTTGTTGAATGTCAATTTAAATCTATTGGAAATAAAAATAGGGCTAATCATTTTTCGGTCAGTCAGTATGTCCAAGCTACCACCGCTTCGGAAAGGGAAATCATCTGTGGGAAAAGAAGCGGCGCAAGAAACCCACAGGATCATTTTCTTTTTTTTTTATATACATATTATATAAAAGTATACAACATTTTTTACAAACAACAATTTTATAATTTGAGATTTGAGCTGGGCGAAGTATACCAAGCGTTTTTGTCATTCAGGTAGTCACTAATTTTGTAATAACCTTTTTTTGTTAATGTTGTTTTGATTTTAAATCCACTATAGATATTTAAGGTGATGTCGCTTTAATACTAACTAATTACCTATATACCGGGTATGCATGATGCGACACCTGTGACGTCACACCCATTAATCGCTGTGATACCTGAACCTAACACCCCGATGATGGATGCGTGTAGACGTCCCGCCGTGCCGTAGTCAATTCGATGCGCTACGTCATTTGTCATAATTTGACGCTAATGCTATTAGAACGTTATGCGTGGTATGACAGTAGGGTGGATCCTTCTTAGGTTAGTGAAAACACCTTTAACCCTCTTCTAGGTCAGGTCATACAGCCGTGTTGTAAAAAGAGGGCGACATTATAACCCAGGGAATATACGTTAAAAAATTAGCTTAGCTAGACATAATTCAGAACCGACTTATATAATTGCTATCATATAGAGGTATATTAGAGATATAATTTTGAATAAGACTAAAAAAAACGAGCGCTTAGTCTAGATTTTTTTAGAACACCCTATTTTTAATTTGTATCTTAATAACAATAAATACTAACTGATATTTAATTAGGTAGACTTTTGTTAAACGCAGTTAAGTTATGGATAAAAACTAAGCATATTCTACATGTGTTTTAGTTGAAAATGTCGTCGAGCTGCATTGCTTAAGAAATTAAAAATGAGAACTAATATTTTGTAACGATAATTTCCCTAAATGTTTTGAATTGAAAGAATACCCATCAATTGAGCATTTTTTTTTAAAACATTTTTCATCTTTAGCTTATTTAGTTACTTACTTAGTGCTTGCGTTTCTTACAAATGCTTAATCTTTAGCAATTGTTACTGCATTTACAACACTTTATTAAATATTTCAAGAAAATCGCGGTTATTCGTTTTTCCGAGGTCAAACCGTATTTTCCCTGGGCTATTATTGGAAGCAGGTTATAAATGATACCTAAGGTAGGTAGATACAATGAAAACCGAATAGAAATACCTATTTTTCAGGCGGATAGATACCGAAGTGACCCCAAGTGTTCCGTTTTGTTATTTAGTCCGGAATAGCAATGCTTTACATACGTAACAATATAGAAACAATCACCCAAATGTCAAATTGTAATCTTTTTTACCGGCGACGGAACGGAGAAGGTATATGCGTTTAGAGTGAGAGGTTTTTTTGTTTGGGCAAAAAAATGTTCCCATTTATCTTTAAAACAGTTTGACCGATTTGGATACGGTTTACTGTAAAGATTTTGTAATTCATTAATCATTTTTCTATTACAAATCCGTAGTGGGTTTTTCTAAATTTTTAATTTTGCTTGTTATAGACTCAATATACATATCATGATTTATGGGATAACCCAAAAAATACAAATTATCGTCGCAAAATGAAGTTGCACGAAACTTGCGAATCGATGAATAATTCACAGGTCGATCACCGCGAGCCGACACCGTCTGAACTTCTGACATTAAAAGATTTATGTATAAAAAGTTCGATTAGCTGCTGAAAGGTTTACGAGTAAGTATATAGCAATCCTATTATGATAGCGCAACTTGTGCTTTAGTTTAAAAACGTTGTTATCGGGTGGCTGTATGCCAGGATTGCCGACATTCCCGTATCTAAAGTATGAATTTTCAGCAATACGCTTCGAAACATTGTTAATTTACGAAGTTTAATATCATCATTGATATGGTAATCGCTATGGTTGATGTTCACAGCATGTCCACTACTAAATATAGGGTTCCCCCACACATTTCCAAAGTGACAATGTGCTGCGCTTGCTTGTGCGTGTCTGCACCCTGATTATAATATTAAAATATTATTTATGCCTTGTGTTCAATGTCATAACTTAGTGGGTAATCTAAAGTTATATAGAGGAAGGGTTACGGTGTAACGTGGTATTTTCAATGCTACGTTGCGGCGAATTAACTCGATTTTTTTATCAAGCTTAAAGTGAGCGGTTTTTGAATGGAATTAGTCCCTCACTGATAAACTCGTCTTTAATTTTTAACTACTTTCTAAAAACCTTTTTATAGCGTCCATTCGATGTAGAAAAATATCCCTAACCTCCCACAGCGAGGGTTCCTTTTAAGGATTCGTAGTCTAATTTTTATTCATTAATTTCGTTCATTAATTGATTTTCCAGTATAGTAATACCGACCATTTATTGGGTTTCGACTATAGCCACACCTGGGTTGCCAGGGGAAGATTCGGTTTTCCCTGACAGATGTGGCTGAAGTAACTTCAAACATTCAGGTCGTCAATTTTCAGTTTCAGACGTGTAACTTTTTATTGTGCAAAATATAGGGCTGAAGTTGTGATCGCAGCCCGATTCGCGGCAAGAAGGCGTAGTCCCGTTGACGGGAAGGAATCTTGAGTTTTTTCAGGTGACTTTTCAGGGCTCCAATGTCGAGTGAAAGGAAACGTTGGTGTCCGAGGAAGACCTCCCGAACGACGAGAGCTGCTGGCACCTAAGCCACCTTCGGGAAGGTTCTGGAGCCAACCGTTGTCCCAACAATTAGGGGAACCCCTGAAATGGTCACCTGACATCACTGGTTTAAACAACAGAGCTCAGGACCTCGATGAAATTCCTGTCGCGGCACTTGCCTTCCGATAGCGTCCAGAGACGGAGCTGCGGCTACATACGTTATAAACTCAGTTTTGTGGTAAGCATTTTGAAGAGACAGCTCCATTGAAAGCAGCCTGAATCATTGTTTATCAACGTTATTCTAAAACCGGCGTATTTATTTCAGATTCGGCTCTTTTAAGTGCTATTTACCTGCGCCTGCGGCGTGTCTGAAACCGCGTGCCGCATATTTGCTGCACCGGTATGTATTACTGCTGTTTAACCTTACCAAGGCCCTCGGAGCCTCTCCATTATTATGAATATCGTTTCTAAATATTAAATTCTTTCCAGGAAGCTGAAAGTGTGGAGTTGACATTGTGCAAAGCACCCTAGGCAGGCATATTTTCCTCCGACAGGTGAGTTTTTACCATACTACAACCATAAGATATTATCTTATTACTGTCTCTCATCGGATAGGGTAATCTTTCTTTGAAAAAGACAAATTTTAGTTAATTTTAACCATGTGCCACGTGGCACATGTTTTCTTTTAATACTTAATAGCTATTACTACTTAAATTAGCATTTCATACCATTCCGAACCACCCTACAACCATGTATGATGATGTAGGTCTACCCCGAGTGTAGTTTCAACCCCTATTTAAATATATTATCACAATTGTACTAACCTCTGCAATGTTACCCATCGCAGGAGGTGTCATATTGGGGCGAAGAGCCTCTGTCATATTAAGGCGAAGAGCCAGTGTCATATTGGAGCGAACAGCTACCACTGTCATATTGGGAGCTACCAGTGACTGCCCAACAGTCCTGCGCAGCTGTGTAGCAGCTGAATTAGCAGTCGGGTTACCACCCGCATCACAGGGAGTGATAACACCTCACCTCACCTCACCACCTCAGACTCACAGCCCTCAGCTATTTTCTTTAATAATTTTCTCTTTACTGCGGAGTGCACTGGAGCAGGCGGGTTCCACAGACAGAGCACGTGGAACACGGCTGACCCAGGCACCCCCCCAAAATATATTAAGAGTTATCGACCAAGCGAGCCAACAACCCGAGCATTATTCTGTTGCTAGTTAAGAATGTTTGTCAATGTATTTTACCAATAAACAGAGACTGGTTAACAGATATAATTTTATTATTTATACCCCTACCTAACCCGGAAAATAGGTTACAACGGTAAATATAGGTACTGTAACCGGCGGCTCAGGCGCAACATAGCACGTATATGAGTTTTGTGCCCCAACGGCTATCAGCCCTATATACCCGCTTCGTGCCCTTAGCGATAAGTATTCACTAATAGTCCGTTCCACCTTTCGTTTCTACTGGCCTTCTCATTCCCAATTCGATCTCGTACTGAAATACCGAGCCCCCAGATCGCCCTTCCAAGGCTCGTTGGAGCTTGAGTATATTGGACAAGGACAAGGAAACGTTGCGCAGTTTTCCAAATGTGGCCTATTCGAGTTGGATTAAATTATTGGCCTTTCTCCCCCAAGTTTAATATACATATATTATATTTATATATAACTGTAAATGGTTGTGTTCATAGATGCAGAAGTATGCATTAATTGTTTAATGATCTAAGTATCTACAAGTTTTAACCAAATAATTACTATTCTTTCGGAACTTAAGCGCTTATACAAGTATAGTAGATGTTGATTTATCGTGACTAACTGAGTCAATATTCCATTTGCCCCATAAATATTCCATCAAGATAGCTACGAATTCTTAGCCAAATAAATCCGCGAATCAAAACCGCGGCGGGAATCGAACTTTGGACATGAATAATGCAAATAGCGATCACCTGTGTGTCTGGGTGACACATTAAAATCGCATTCGGGTACTTTATGGGACCCCGGGGCGGGCATATTGCTTTGAAAGGTTAAAAGATAGGTGATAAAGTGGATAATTTGTCAAGTTGGAGTTTTGGGTAAGGAATGACAAATGCTGAGGAAATATACGTACGTTGTTAAGCAATGAAAATGCGGCAGTTTTTCGACGAAAGTATTTTTTATTAACACGGTGCAGATACTATCGAAAATTATAACATATCTTCTCCGTACTTCTTACTCAATTATAGAGTGCAACAGCGGTGAAACCGTCAATTGACATTATTCTCTCACATAATGCGAGTACCTACATACCTCCCTATATAAATAGACTGAAGAAAGATTAATTGTGACCCCTGAAATAAGCTGATTACTACACAAAACACAACAACCAGCAAATGGCATCTATTTTTGCGTTCAATCCTTAATTTAGTAAAGTAGACGCCAGTAAAATTAATTGTTTCGCCGGAGTGGTGTGACAATTATAGCACAGTTTAAATAAAAAGCTGAATGTTCGTTCAGTGGCGAAAACTTTACTAAAACGAACTTTATCGCATGAAGTGCAACAGACGGTGGAGAACCAGAATTATACAAAGGTTAATGTGTATGATGTCGATCATAAACAAGTATCATTCTTGAGAGGCGACCACAGGTGACATATTACTCAAACATAATATGTGCATATGTGTGGAACGTAACTAGCTTGATGGATCGGCTGAAGATCGGGAGTAGCGGCGCGTCGTAGAATGATGTATACAAGGTTATTTATTGTATATAGAATCGATTCTGGCTATAAAAATATGCGGTTATATTTTTCCTTAATTATTCATCTAAGAAATGTATGATAAACACCCTACTAGCGGAAACATAACAGCACAGAATTCGCAACAATCCTTTATTGTTATTTTATTTTTGCTAGCCATATTGGTCACAAAATATATTATCTAACTGGGTTGTATCAGCTTTTGGTATACAAAAGATAACTTTGTATAACAAGCGTTTATTAGCTTCCCCTGTCCCAGTGTAATCCAATCTTACAAGTTGAATTTGAGCCACTTCCCGGTATTTAATTGACCTGAAATTTTGCATAATGTATGTGAGACAGTTTATGCAATGTTATCGTGTCATTGAGCTAATCTGTTATAAGGCTGAAAGGTGGCCATTCTGTAATAAAACAATGCAACCCCAGCGAGCGTGGGATCGTTTCAGTTGTCTTGACAAGTACTTTGATTGTAGGTGGTATCCAAGAGATGTTGAAGCCGGAAGGTGGGATAGCAACAACGGCATATAGTCAAACTTTCGAATTTGGATTTACATATGTTACTCGTATCTTTGTAACTGGAATAATTTGAGACAAAAGAAAAAAAAAAGACCCTTATCTAATACTTTGACAACCGATTGGTGTAGTAGTAGTGGAAAGTGACCCTGTCAGCGAAACCAAAGGTTGCGGGTTCGAATCCCGCGTAGGGTAAATGTTTGTGTGATGAATATCAACATTTATTCGCGAGTCATGGATGTTTATATAAATATTTATGTATATCCTTTATTTACTATCCATAGCACAACCTTTGCTTAGTTTACTCGAGCATTAAAGGCTTGTTTTAAACAGTATTTACATTATTGTATTCTTTATTGCACATAAAAAACATGTTGACAATCAGTCGGAAATATTGTACAAAGGTGAGCTTATCTCTAATAGAGATCTCTTCCAGCCAACCTCAGTGGTGGTTAGAGCATTATAGAACTTATCTTAATAAATCTTTACACTTGTAGCTGGTTTTACTTATATAGGTATACATAAGTGGGTTAATGAAGGATTGAAAGGTTCAATTCCAAACAAGCGTCCTCTATTCCCTTTTAACATTTTTGATCGATTCTCTAGATGTACAGGTGCAAATAACGTCGAACGTTACGGAGGCATCAATAATTCCGGATCACGTCACACCAGATGGGCGGGTTTCCATCCAAATCCGTTGGGATACAACGAGGACTACTCGTACTGTTCCCTTACGCTATGGCTGGATATAAACGGGCTGAGAAACAGGGAAATTAGCAAGTTTTTTTATATAGATAATTTTACTTAAATAATTTAGCAATACGACCTTCATGGGGTAGAAAATATATACACGTTGCTGCAGTAGTTGCTGCACTACGGGTTAGCACTTGACCACAATCACACCTGATGTGTGATGATGAAGCCCGAAGGTGTAATAGTACTGACCTGGAAACCCCATCTTATTTGGAGGACTGGCTATCTTATCTCTGACAACCGGAACACAACAATGCCATTAACATTTCTGTTTATAGTACATAGCTACAGTAAAGCATTACAGTAAAATCTCTGAAAACCAGCGCTATGACAATTAGTGCAGCTTATGCTGAGAAGGAGGCCATTTTTCAAAGTCCCTGGTGTCTGTATTGTATTGTTATTAATATTGTTATTCTTATTACTGTTATTATAGTTGTCAAATAAATATATGTATAAATAGTATCAACGGACAGGCTATAAAAGGTACAATACTATGAATGAATATATGGCTCCGGATCATTTATAAGCGATGTACCCTGCACAAAACAGCAGTATGCGATAAAAATTTTTTGTAGTATAATGCTTCCGCAAAATAAACAAAATAGTACGCGTATTTATTATCTACTATTATTTAGTTTACATGTGAAGTGTCATTTGTTTATTTCTACCTGTGTACCTTCAAATTCATCCAATTCGTTCATCCGTATCGCTGTGATGAGACAATATGAACAACATATGGTTTACAAAACGGAGATCGCGAATTCGTTTCCCAACGGGGTATATGTTTAGTAATCTAATTGGTAGGTGGTAGCGTATTTTTAAATGCTCACCTGGTTAACTACAGCCATCTCGTCTAAGTCTATAGACGTTCCGGTTGTTAGAGATAAATAGCCAGTACCCCAAATAATTTGGTAATCTGGATAAGCATGCTTCCACATTATTAGCCTCATCTTCACTTAATTCAGGTGTGTAGGTTAAGCAGCAACCGGTCTTCATAAAAAAAAAATACCGGTCACTACTATTTCCACAAAACAATTAAAATCAATCCTTTGTAAATTATACCCTGAATTTATCGCTGACAAATTTCGAACCTCGCGCCCGCCATCAGTGTGGAGTGGAGTAACTGAGAGCCATCAATAATTCCCGGTCACATTGCACGGATTTTCCGGGATTCCTGAGGGATTGGGAACTCGAATTTCCACGGAACGGGAATGTGTGCCGTTAACTCGAGATGTAATATTTAGGGACAATATTCCCGAACCCTTTTCAATTTCACATGTTTTTAGAGTCTGAAACTATTGCAAAGGGAAGTTTCATGTACTCGTATTGTATATTTAATGTCCGAATTGAACCAAAGTGTCAGTGTTCCTTTTGTTTGCAAACTGACAGTTATTTCTAAAACCCACTATATGAACAGAAAATGCTAAGTGTAAATAGGTTTTCTGCTAATAATTCAAGTATCAGTTTTTGGGAAACATTGAATTCATTACAGTGGATTCTCAATAATATTGATGACAATGAAAATGTAATACAAGATATGTATAGGTATATAAACTTGCTAGTCGTGTCAGTCGTTTACAAAAGTTACTAATTCATCTAAGGGGCAACATAATAAGGTCCCAGAAGGCATTGAAAATTTGCCATTAAATAAATTCAAAACCATCCTAAAACAGAAATTATTTACACATTGACTGCTGCGACACAGACACAATTAAAATCCATTGTTTGCGGACACCAGGTGACCGCGTGGCGCAAAATAAGTACAATTGTCAGTACATCAGTTTATCAATGTTAAACCAACAACATCCTCTTCCAAACAAATTTTACAAAACGAACATTCATCCGAACGGAATTCACAGTCAGACAATGTCTTTACTTTGCGATTCAAATACAAGGATTTCAATGCGATGGATTCAAGTTCGAAACACCTTTCTACCTTTTATCAGCTTTAACTTAGTTCACTTTGAGATTTGCTTTGAAATATCAACAATGTAAACAAACGTACCTGCTATAGAAATAGCTTTATTTTCTGAAGATTTCGTTAAGTTATAACTATTAGATAGATTAACCCCACTAATTATTTTTTTAGATGCAAAACGAGCAGACAGCTATGTCGTGATTACTATTACGACTTCTGTCTGTCTGTCTTGAGTAATTGACAAGGTATAATAACGAAATTGTTTAAGAAGAATAGTAACATACATAATGTAATTACAAGATATACAAATAAACTTGCCGTTTACACAAAGTCAGTAATATACGCTTTTAGAATAAGGTTGAATAAACATTCGACCTGATAAAGGTCGCGGGAAATGGCTAGATGCAGGCCGCTTCCCACCAGTCGCTATGGAATGACTTTATTTATAAAAGGTCATGTGGGTCCCTCGACGATATTCACTCTAATTATACCAATCAATCCATCAATCATTTATTTATTTGTGATACACAGGTGTACAGGTTGTTATGATACATTAACTTATAAATATGATCTCTGTGATCAGCCAAATTGGCATACAAATATGGTAGTCATGTTAAAATAGTAGTGTTTAATAAACAGTAGAATAAATTATATCCGCCAAACAATAACACTAACATAGAATGAATCAATATTAAACAATTAAATAGGCTCCATTATATTATGTATCAATTTCAAATTTTAAATTATGTATTATTTTTATGATAATGGCTGCATGTATGTTAACAACAAAAAAATAAAAAAAAACATTTAATACCTACAATACAATGTAACATAAGATCTACTTAATAAGAGCAACCCTTGAATTTCTTGCGCGTTCTTCTCTAGGATGACAGTTTGTAATGAGTAGATAGCTAATGTCAGTAATTTTAATATTAAGTTAAAAAATGGGACGTTTCAAAGTGATATTTTTATCCTATGAAATAAATGCAATTTGATTACGACCACGAGTAGTTGCGTACTAATAGGTAACCGGCATACTGCGAAGCTAGGGAGATAGAATACGGCGACGTTTTGCGACGATGAAACGCAATGCGTGTCGTCGGCCGTGTACCTTAGCACACGCAGTCACTAATCTGTATCGCGATGCTGTCGCTATACAGCAACAGTACAGACGCGAAGCAGCATCGATACAGTCGCAAGTGATTAAAAAGCCTTTGCTTGCTCGCTACAGTTGCAATTGGATACGGTAAAAACAACCCTGATCACGTTGACTATAGTGCTGCGTTTACGAAAGCAACAGCAGCATGGGCAGCCTAAACAGTGGGTGCACCCATTTACTCAAGAAAGGTCACATGGTGGTCATTTTAACAAACGAATAAAGTACAAGGAAAAAACGTTGTTATCGAATTAGCTTTCACCCACCCAGACCAGTAGTTTTATGAATAAAATTGTTTTGTTTGTGAAACCTAACTCGTAGAAATAGTGCGACTGCGTTGATGCTTGCATCATGCGGTGCCGTGCGTTGCAACTGTGACAAACGACCACATGCCGTAATGCGATAGGTAAATAAGACGTGAAATAGTCCGTAAAACTGAAATTAAAATTTCAAACAATGATTGAAATCCTTTTAGAGACAAGCTGTTCAATAATTCCAAAACATTAAAGTTGGAACTGAAACATATGGTTACAGTTTTAGAAGTATACATTTCGGGGTCGGATCTAGGGACCGAGCTGAATGATTAACATTGGACGGGCGCGGTGCTTAATCAATGATAATGAAATAATTACATCAGTGGATGTTATAGTAAGCCAGCAAGCAGCTTAAATTATGAAAAGTAAATGAAAATTGTAAGTTCTGTAACTTCCCAGAGGTAATGTTGACGCTTCGAAACAACTACAGAGTCAACCTTTTGTGCATCTTTATGCAATAAAAGGACCATTGCATGTGGCAGTTATGAACAAGGCTTCCCTGAAGTTAGAAGAGGATTACAGAATTATTATATGTGGCGGTGTTTTGCAAAGCTTCCCATGAAGTTAGAAGAGTGGGTATTACTGAAACATTGGATGTGGCGGTTATAAGCAAAGCTTGCCGTGAAGTCAGAGGAGGATTACAGAATCATTAAAATTGGCAGTTATTGATATAGCTTTCCGTATGAAGTTAGAAGAGTATTAATGAAACTCCAATGTTTCATTAATACTCAGTGGCCGTTATCAGCCAAGCTTGCAGTGAAGGTATGAGAGGATTGCAGAACCATTAAATGTGGCAGTTATTAACAAAGCTTCCCATGAAGTTAGAAGAGTATTACTGAAATATTGGATGTGGCAGTTATCAGCAAAATTTGCAGTGAAGGTAAGAGAGGATTACAGAACCAATAAATTTGACGGTTATTAACAAAGCTTCAAATGAAGTTTTACTGAAATATTGGATGTGGCGGTTATCAGCAAAGCTTGCCGTAAAGTTAAGAGAGGATTACAGAAACATTAAATGTGCCTGTTAATATTAACAAAGCTTCCCAGCAATGCTACTACAACTTAGAGCGATTCGAGTGAGAAGAAATCGCGCGCGACATATTCTCAGTCTCTTGCTGCTGATTGGCTGTCGCTTGACAGCTGTCAACTTGACCGCCAATCGGCTTTGAGAGATGTAGGCTATGTCGCAAGCGTATCTATGTCATTCGATATGCAGGAAGTTAGAAGATTATTACTAAACAAACAATTTTTATTTCGGACAATAAATCCTTAAAACTAAAACATTGGATGTGGCAGTTATTAGCAAAGATTGACTTCAAATTAAAAGGGAATTACGGAATCATTGGATGTAGGTTATTAGCGAAGATTCCCGTGAAGAAAAGTTTACCGAGGAAAGGATGTGGTGAATTGTGGCTTCCTTACGTTATTTTGGAAAACGGAACCCTTATAGGATTTTATTCTTTTTCATCTGTCTGACCTTATGTCCATTTTCTTTAAAGTTTTGAGAAAATACACATTGTTTGCTAATTTCTGGCAGAATCTTTGTAGTGTTTATTGTAGTTGTAAATTTAAAACATACAGCAAAGGGAAAACTTGTAGAAGTCATAAATATTCATAAGTTTTCATCGGCTCTTCAAATATTTTCTAAGAAAATTATACACGACAAGACTTCAACTTAGACTTAGAATTCAACATGAAGCGTTTGAAAAATAACCCGTTACGTGATGTTAAATGAAGGGTTTAGAATGTTTACCATATTTGTACTCACGTAAAATACCCCATAATTTCAATAGACGTTTATTAAGTCGACCAACACAAGTCCAATATCGAAACATGTAAATAATTCTAACTTTAATCAAACATAATACTTATTAATGTTTATTTCAAAACACGTGTTACATGTTGAGACAATTTGTACGGGCTAAAGCGTCAAAAAAAGGGCATTTTAAATGTCCGCCTGGCTAGCTATCACCATCTCATTTAAATCTGCCGCCAAGCAGCAATTTTAGTAACATTGTTGTGTTCCGGTAGTCAGAGATAAGACAGCCAGTTCCCCAAACAAAAAAAAAAGATTCGTCTTGATACCTGGAGTGTCATAGAATACATTATATGATAAAAAATCCAACATGGCGTCCGCAAAATACAAATTTGTGCGATAATGGAACCAACTGCCACTGCATCCGAGAAAGTCTCCATCACTAAATGCTTTTAAAACTAACGTCAAACAGCTCTGGTTCGGTCGCGTCTTTAGCGGTAGCTACTTTTGATGTATGACATCTCCGTATTAAATCCTCTCTAGTATTTTCTTATTTATATATACATATTTATTTATATTAAGGTATAGTTATGTATTATTATATGTTATTCATATATACTCGTATATATTTATTAGTGTGTAGGTATTTGTTTCAGTTTGAATTTGCTGTAGGTAATTTGTATACGCCCAATGTATTGTTTCCTAACTAACCCTATGATTCAATATGAAAATACAAAATTAATGTATTGCCTTTTGTACAATAAAACAAACAATATAAGTCGGGTTTTTTGGTTTTTAAATTTATATTGTTACTAGCCGCGGCTTCACCTGCGTGGAATAACTTTATCGCGTTATCCCGCGGGAACTACTTACTTTATCGCGATGAAAAATATCCTATGTCTTATATCCGGGGTATATTTACCTATATACCGTTCAGACGTTTCGACGTGATTGAGCAACAAACAAACTTCCAAACTTTCGCATTCATAATATTAATTAGATTTAACATTAACATAGTTAACAAATAATGTACTAAATATGAAAATATGTCTGTGGTCGTTTCGTTACCTATCTAAAAGTTGAGTCAGTAGGCAGGCATGCATTCTTAACCCCTTCATAATTCCCCATAGACAATTTTGTTATTAATTATTCACATTACAATTGGATTTGTGATTTGATTATATACCTACGCCAACACGCATAACAATTCAGGAAAATTCACGTTACAAAATTCGATGAATTCCAAACCTACTAATAATGAATAATTGACATTAATATGTACCACTGCTGCTTTTCTATTTCTTCCTTATTGTACGTAGGTAGTCTCTCGTACCTTCACATAAGATTATCAAATGAAAACTTAGAAAACTCCTAACAACATTGATGGAACAAATGTATATGTATAATGTCCAGGTAGATTAGACCAAAAGATAATGTTAAAAGCTAAATATCTCTAAACGGCTTTACCTATTTCTAACTAACGTTGCTGGTCAAAAATTCATTTTATCAATACACGACTGCGGCATTTTCGAAGGGTTTGTTCATTGTGACCAACTTAAATGTAATTATTTTCGAAAGAACTATTTTTAACTGACCTAAAAATTAAGGAGATTCTCAATTTGACTATATTGTTAAAAAAATATGTTCTACGATATCACCATCAGTTGAGGACCGATTTCGATAACTCTCCATCACATATAACCCAAAATTCAGCGAAGGTCTGATTGATGATACACCACGGAGATAGATATCGGAGACCTATCGAAGTTGTTTTGCCAATTTTCGGTGGTTCAATTAATAGCGACATGGTCATGCATCTTGCCAGAGACTATCACAGCAGGGACTTAACTAAAGTTCGATGCTAAGGTTAAACTCAATATACAAACTAGGGCGGCTGGGGACATACATAGAGATACCATACGTCCCGTTTTATACGGGACTGTCACCGTATTTCGCTCTCCGATCACAAATTACGAGTACTATTTGTCCCGTTTTAGTCACGTATTCTTCAAATCTGCGTACTTTACGTTTGTAATTATATCAAAATCAAAATCAAAATCAAAAAATGCTTTATTTTGTAGGTACACAGGGTACACTTAAAATAGTCAGATTTAACATTTTTAAAGCTACTGCTTGTTCAAAAGGCAATTTTCCCCTGAGAAGAACAAACAAGAAACTCGAGAGGTCGCTCTTTTAAAAAAAGGTTGTTATATTACAAAATTATTATTTTATATTATAATATTTCATTATTAATTGTGAAATAGCCTGGTTATGCGAACGGGCTGGTTATGTCCATGATTGTTTATCATCTAAATAATCTGATATTTTATAATATGCTTTCTTAATAAGTTTCTGTTTTATAGTATCTTTAAATTTATTGAAAGGAAGATTTTGTATATCAACAGGAACTTTATTGAAAAAGCGTATACATAACCCTTTGAATGAATTACTGACTTTGTGGAGGCGACTTATGTGACCTGCAAGTTTATCTTTATTTCTTGTATTGACATCATGTTATCACTATTTTTCCTAAATGATGCTATATTTTTTTTGACATATATTAGATTTTCAAAAATGTACTGTGACGAAACGGTTAGAATATTATACTCTTTAAATCTGTCTCTAAGTGACACTGCAGGTCTCAATTGATAAATTGCGCGAACGGCTCGTTTTTGTAAAACAAAGATTGTATTGATATCCGCGGCATTTCCCCACAGCAAGATACCGTAAGACATCAGGCTATGGAAATAACTAAAATATACTAATCTAGCAGTATTTACGTCCGATATTTGTCTAATTTTTTTGACTGCATACGCTGCATGAGCTGAGCTTCTTCGCCAATTTATGGATATGAGGACCCCATTGTAATTTGGCGTCCAAAGTAATGCCCAAAAATACAGTGGACTCAACAAAGTCTAGAGTGACATTTTTTATCATTATATTTGTGGGCACCTTCCTGACATTAGGCAGTACAAATTTAACACATTTAGTTTTTTTCTCATTCAGTAACAAATTATTTGCCGTAAACCATTTTACTATTTGAGAAATAGCGTTGTTCACGTCGTCATAATTTAATTTAAATTAAATATATCGTACTATACCTACACAAGTATCATTTCGGATCACAGAGGTGGGACTGATCTGAATAAGTATTACTGTACTTATTTTGGAACGACAAAACATAGAGAGAGACATAACATTAACAAGAAAACCTTATCCAAATCGGTCAAACCGTTTTGGAGATAATAATAATAAAAAATACATATCCTTGCCCACACACACAGCGCCATTAACTCCGCACTAAGCAACTAGGCTTGTACTATAGATACCAGATGGTTGATATACTACACAAATACTAGTTTTCGCTTCGCCTGTGTGGAATAGCTTTATCGCGGATATGTTTAATTTGTTTATCCCTCAGGAACTACTCACTTTATCGGGATAAAAAGTATCCTATGTCTTAATGGTGGTTCGATTTGAGTGCGGCTTTTTTTATAAGAAAGACTAAACGATTGGACAGGTTCCCGTTTATTGGTGTATTTCGATGATACCATAGTCTTTCAAGGGTTTTCATATTATTAATTCCTTTATATTTAAGACTAGCTTTCTGCCCGCGGCTTCGCCTGCGTGGTTAACTTTATCGCGAAAATTCAATATCTGATTGAAAAGAGACAAACCCTCTGAGTTTCTCGCTAGCTCTTCTCAGTAGTGGTCGCGTTCTGAGCTAGTGGGAGTTTAAAAAACAAATGACGTTCATAAATGCATATTGTATTGCCTACACGAATAAATTATTTTCATTTCATTTCATTGTTTTATGCTGCGGGAACTACTCACTTTATCGGGATAACAAATATTCTATGCCTTAATCCAGGGTATATATTCTACTTATATACCAAATTTCATCCAAATGAGTGAAAGTGAATGAGTGAAACATCCAAATTTTCGCATTTATAATATTAGTTAGATTATGTACGTTCTAAATAATGTTTGATAGGAAACAGGCCATTTCGAAGATATTTACCTTTTAACACATCTTTTGGTCTAATCAACCTGGACGATATAATCATTTATTCGATCAATGTTGTCGGGGATTTACTAAATTTTGAATTTATAGTTATATGTTTTATTTATCCGTGCCGTATCATTACTCGGAAATTATGGCAACCCTAGGAATACACCTAATATCCATACAAGTTTGCAAGCATACACAACCCGCTTGCTAAATTATGCACGTTGCGTTCCTGGTGGATACTTGAAACTTTTCTTTGGAGCCTTTAGAGGTTTCGGTTTTACTTGAAAAGTCGATGAAAAGTTCGTCGGCGGGAATGTTAAAAACCGGCCAACCTAGAGTTACGTGTACGTATCAACTGTGTACTTACTAAGTATTATTCCGCATATTTTTAACCGCCTCCGTCACTTACTTTAAATAACATAGGATATACGAATTCTAGGTCGACATGTTTAGTACTCGGTTTGGTTGGTGGTAGGGAATTTTAAATGTCCTGGCTAGTTACACCATCTTATCTAAATCTGCCGCCAAACAGCAATGTTTATAGCATTTTTGTGTTCCGGTTGTCAGAGATAAGATAGCCAGTCTCTCAAATAAGATAAGGTTTCAGACCTCATCTTCATTTAATATCAGGTGTGATTGAGGTCAAGTGCTAACCCGTTGTGCAAAAAAAATACTGACTTATAATTTTATAGCTTTTAGAAATAAGTTTGTTGGTAACATTAATATAGCCTATTCGTATCTAAAAAACTTGATAATATCGTTTCGTCTTACAGTCTTAGGATCTCCAAGGGATCTGCATCTACTAAGATCGCATGCTTCATCTTCGACCACATCATCACCTTCTACATAGTTTAAATCCCATAAAAATAAGAGGCCGCTTCTCTTTCAGCTGTCATTTAGAATTACAAAAGGGTTGAAATCTACATTTAATGCAAAGTTTATTTTGGTTTTGTTAACACAGGAGTCTTACTTACTTAATCTGCATTTAAGTTTTTAGTTTAAATTTGGCAAATTTTGTGATAATATGCATCTGTTCACTTAATTTCGACTGGCGGGTTAAAACTTATCTCAGCTCAAACAACCGGAAAACAACTAACAGTGCTATCAATATTGTTGCTTGGTGGTAGATAAAATGGCGGTAACTAGCCAGGCGGATATTTAAAAATAACCAATTATATACCAACCAAACTGAGTACTAACCACGTAACTCGCTGGGAATCGAACCCGTGACCTCTGTTTTGTAAACCTTACCCTAGTTACATTGAGCCGCTAATTAATTGAAGGATCTGCTCACTTCTTCAATTTCGAAATACTCACGTACTTCTTACCAACAATGGGGGTTATTGAATCGGACGGTTATGAAGTTTGTTATGAGCGTTGCGTTTTAGCCATTCTTCTACGGGATCCTTAAAGACCCTTGAGAAGATCACCTCTTAAATGCACCTACAAAGACTCACTAAATGGGGAGAACCTTTTTCATACATGTTTATTTGTAGATTGACCCAAATCGTTAGGATAAGCCGATGTGATTAACACGTTATCATATCAAACTGTACATAGGAATATATGCGAGTCGGTCACACGTAGCCGAGTCCCAGAGTTCTCAATATTAATCCCAATTCTCTGCATTGCTACAAGTCTGTTTAAAATTCAGCGCACGCGCGTATATACAATTTATTAAGCTATTGTACTCGCTACGTTGCGACACAAAGGATAGACTCGTGACTCTAATTAGATAAACAATTAAAATACAAGGATATCGAATATTCGAGCGTAATGGCCTGTAGGTCGCAACTACTACCCCTGCCCGCGATGAGTTAGTTTCACAATTCAATTTCAAATTTCGGAAATAATTATTCCAAAATACTTAGGGACTGTGGTTTAAAATGGAAGATAATTAAAAAAACTAATTTATGGTACAGTCGCAAAAACTGTATTTGTTACCCATTCAGCCAATAATTCGTTTGAAATCATCAAAACAGAGTTTTCTCCTTTTACGTAGCATGTGACACTTTGGACTTTTGAAGAAAACTACGTCCAGTGTAATTTTGACCTTGTTATCAATGCAGTAGATTAATATGTTATATTATAAGGTACCTACTGACTCTTGAAATACATGTTGCCCTAGTTTAGGAGTCGGGGCTGCTACTATGCTTATGTGTCAATGAAAGATTTTTAATTTATTATTATAATTTTATCATTAAACTCTTCCGATTTAAAAAAAAACATCCAATTAAAAGAAATCAATATTAAGCAAATGTTAATACAGCGATAAATGAACGAACTGTCACTGTGTAATAAAATAACAAGTTTGTTGCAAAGGAAACATGTACAAACTGAATTCGACCTAATTGTATTAGATTGTAGAACATTATGCTTAGTTCAAGATTCCGTGTGGACAACTCTAGTAGGTAATTGCGCAACGTCTTCTCGTCCAAAATACTTCACTGCTTAAAGAAGAGTTAAAGTGCTTATCTGTCATACCTTTATCGTGTGCCAGACATACTAAACTATAAAATTCCATTGTTTAGTACACTAGCACATGTTTGTACAAACTTTGCCTGAAAGTCTGTAATCTATGTGCCCGCTAGCATACATAACTAATACAATACGGTGTATACTTTGCCTACACTAGGGCCGTTTGCTTTTCGGACTTGATTAGTGCACCTACACCACCGGTGTAGAAGCCCCTTGAGATACATACCTACTCGTAGGTCATTCGAATACAAAGGAGTACAAAATTAAATAGGAGTATGATTTTTTTTTACTGAAATTAATTAATCCACATAATATCTATCTCTGAAAATGTAAAATCTCGTAGGTCAGTCATTCGGATACGAACGAACGTATTCAATTGCAAGCGAGTATGAATTTTTTAAACTGAATTAATCGAAGTCAACAAACCGATGGAACTGTAAAAACATCGTAAATTGGCACATAAAGTTTAACATCAAAGTGGATTTGAGGCGGAGCACACGAATCAGTCGCACGAAAGTGAAATCGCGCCATTTGAGCGATCGGGTCGTTAAATATGAATATTAGATAACGACGACCTTTACGATTGGGCGTCTTATTCGCACCTGCACACAAATTAAGGAACTCTAATAAAAAAGGCATTCAAGTGCGAGCAGGACTAGTGCCCTGAGGATTTCATACATAATCGACAAAGTTAATATTAAGTTGGATTAGTTGAATCCAACTTAATTTTATAAATTGTTGATCTCTTAATGAGATAAGTCCACCTTTGTACGTGACCTATTGTTTGTACTCTGTTATTGTAATATTTTGGTGCAATAAAGAATATATATTTAAATGCGAAAGTTTGTGTGTGTGTTTCTTTGTTGCCTCTTCCCTAAACGGTTGGACAGATTTGGAGGAAATTTGGTTGGTAAACAGATTACCTATAAGAGGTGGATTAACACACAGGCAATTTTTGCAGAATCCATTTTGATGAAATGTTCCACACGTGGGCAACATCAAGTGTAAATATATGTTATATTTATACTTATTTATACTAGTATAAATGTATGTTATATGTATACTAGCGGTTATATATGTTATTTATATACGATCTCATGGTATTAGCCACAGCTATTTGTCACTTAATCATTCCAGACGAGATTTGAAATTAAAAGGATAAAACACCAGGTTTCGAAAATAAACAACCGTTTTCAAATCGGTTCAGCCGTTTTAGTGTTAAAATGCCACAGACTGGCAAGTTCCAAACGTGACAACCTTCATTGCGCCGGTGGTTAAAAAAGTAGTGTCATTATATCAGCTACACAACGTCCACTGCTGAACGTGGGCCTCTCCACAAGATTTGTCACAACCTTGGGTGTGAACGTCCTACGCTGCGCTTATGTAGTGTAGTAAGTCAACTCAAGTTTAACATTTTTGTTTGCAAGAAAAAATCTTGTATGATAGTAATAAAACCTTATATAACAAAATAAATACACTTACCGAAGCTTGACACGTGTTGAAAGTAAGTCAGAAATAGCACCAATGTTGCAACTGAAACAAGAACAAAAAACCATTAGAATTACGACTTCCTAGTTGAAAAAATCAATTAATCAAATACGTTTTGTTTAAATAAGGAAGGTACATTTAAAAATTAAAAATCAATAAAGTCAAATTGATGTTCTAAGTTTTTGAGGAGTATTTGAAGTCAAATAATATGCGTTTGTTGCATGGTACAGTAGTGTTGTTGATATAAATACCAGAAATTATCATACAGGTACTAGATATCACCCCGGTGTACCATATTAACAAAATAATAATTTTATTATGATTATTCATTAGCATCAAATTGCTTCAATAAATAACTTTGGATGGTCCAATTTCACAAATAGCTCGAGCTAATTTCGGAACACAAGATCTAATATTATCTTCATCTGAGATCAGGTATATAAAGATACTAAGTTAGCATGTGTTCAATTATTATGAATAATTTTTTTAACACTATAGCATTACATGTTAGCCCTGAAAAAGTAAAGTAAAAAAAATTATTAGCAAATTTTGAAACGGACAACTTACTTACATACGAACATTGCAAACTAAATAAAAGCTTGTAAAAATACCGCTTATACAAAAGGTAATTTGCATGCGAAGGCTTGTTTTTTAAACGACTTCAAAAAAGGAGGAGGTTCTGTATTCGGGGCGTATTTTTAGAAGTATTTTATATTACAAAGGGCTAAATTGATGTCATTATTAAATGGCTAATTGTCTAGCAATGGATGAGTATCATCGAAATATTCTGATATTTTATAATATGCATTGTCAAAAAGTCAAAAATATTTTATTCAATGTAGGATACAAAAATATCATTTATTGAAAGTCAATATGTTATTTTTTAAAACTACTCGTACATTTGTGTTACCTTATTGAAAAAACGTATATATATATATAACCACTTTGAACGAATTACTGAATCTACATATCTCTTGAGTTTAGTATACTTAAGCTTATCTATGTTCGACTTCGGTTTAATGTTTTATGATTATATTGATTCTAGTTTTTTAATTTTGCTGTATTAACTAGACTGTTGTCAATTCTTCGATTCCAACAAATTATATATAAAACTAAAATTGATTTTAAAATTCCAAAATTAAACACAATTTGCCTTATTTAATCCTGATTCCTGATTCCCGAGGCTCTGCTTCGGATATACACTGACTCTCGCTCGTACACCAGTAAGTATTCAATTGTTAGTAATAAAATAGAAGTAATAAAATTGTTCTTTGTGGAGAAAAAAAGCTTTATAACTCTGTAGATGAAAGTTTTAGATATTTTTTTTAATCCGATAAACATGTGCAATTGCACTTGTTTATTATATTTTTTTTATATTTATTTATTATTATAAAGATAAATATTTTTTTAAATGTCGGTTAAAATGTTTAGGAAACTACTATAAAGTAATTTAAGATTTGTTTAATTATTTCCAATATAAAACCTTTGCTAGAGTGCGTGCGTACCTCTCGCGAACATATTGGCGCGAAACTCTCGCACGGGACGCGTGCACCACCCCCGTTAGTAGAATTGGTACTGACTGAATAAGAAGTAGTAAACGGGCAAAGGAAAATTCTGTTTGCGGAAAACAAAACTTTTCTCCCAACAACATGACTGCCGTTGAGTTTATCATTTTAATTTGGAGATAAACAAATTCATATGAAGTAATCACACATTACTTGTACTTGGGACTAGATGATTGGTGTAAGTGTTCGAAATATTTATTATTATTATTATTTCTATTTCCAATTTCTTTTTCTCAGCATGAGCTGTATTATCATACCATTTACGGGCATTAACCAAGTAAATGGTATATTCCTATTGATTTTAAAATCGTAAGTCACTTTGTCTGTTTTCAACAATTTGGAGCAATTTTCTGACAATACGGCAAGTATTTAAAATGGCGGCTTTTTGCATAGGTATGTACGTAGATGGTTTCAAATCAAGAAGTTTAAGGCTGTGGTGTAAATGTCTAGGGATGATTCCGGTAGGTTCTAGGTAGAACAACTGGGACGACGTATACCCTAACCTCCCTCCAGATCCTGGTGACTTCATCCTGCAGGTCCGTGTATTTATGAATTTTTTCAGTTATTATTATTACAGAAAATTCAATCAATTAGATTCAACATTGTAATGTCTTGCCTTATTGGATTTTATATATGTTAGTTATAGTTATCTAGTTTGCCTTTAACCCATATAAAAATAAAGTTACCCATAGTCATTATGAACTGGAGAGCGATATTTGAGTCGTTCGCTTTTAAATGCAAATGCAATGCAATTACAGATTCAAATCAAACGCTCACATTTCTGAAAATTCATGTCATTCGCATTCCCGATGAGTGGGTCGACCCATTCGTTGTCGAATCCGAATGATTGTACGTTTAACGTTGTGAGTTGGGCGACATTGGTTTAGTATATTGAATTCCGTTCTGTTTTATTTCTAAAACTTACCGCTTTTTGTCATCAGTCACTCAAATTCTTTACAAAATTAAATAAAAATATATTTATTAATTCAAATGGTACATAAAATCTACATAATTATACGCCATTGTAACACTAGTGACTGAACTGGGAAATTCCTTAACTTAAAATAATATAATCATATAGGTACATCCTAGAGATCTATAAATAAAGTAGGTACTTTACAGAAGACAGTCAATAACTTCTCTGTACCCTCGTAGGACAAATTTTGACGAAATTCTTATAGCAGTTTATTATGACTGTTGGTAACACCTTACCACCGTACATGGCCGTTTTCGCATTTAATCTATTGTAAAGAAGTGGTTCTAGGAACACTAGGATTAATAGTTTCTGTGTAATGTATAAGAATTGACTTTTTTGTGTAATTAACAACAAATGCGAAAAAAAGGAACTAATAGAAAACAAATATTGTTTCCAATCGTAATTTTAAATCCATCGGTGTAAGATCAAAAATCGCACCCCTTGTTGTGGAATCCATTGTTTGCTTTTTTCACATTATTTTATTACTGAACAAAACATCATAGCACCGAACACGGAACCAATCAGGAAGATTAGTCCATTCAAAATTTTTACTTTGTCCCTTTACCTCAGGCTTGAATTTGGAACTGAAAGATGATTGGTGGATGGATTGGTCGCAATCTACCTCACGTGATTGTCAATAACACTTAAGTATTTGTGTACCCACTCTACTTTCCATGTGCGGACCATTGAATATAGAGACCTACCTACTGACGTACAGTCGGCTCCATAAATAATCATACAGGGCAATTTTACATATTCACTGGTAGCATTGGCTAAATAATAGTCCAGATAAATTTTAGATAACATATTTTACTTTAAAAATTAATTTTCAATATCTGTATAATACATGGAAATCCTCTTAGGGCACGTTAACATTAACTTTATAATATAATTAAGTAGACTAAGTACGGATTATTTGTTTTTCTATAAATTAAGTGCAAAAGATAAAATACAGTTACCAACTTAACCAAATAATAATATTAGACATCAATTAATAATCATCGCTGACGGCAAAAGTAAAGATTATACTAGTCAGCAATATTACGTCTTATATTCTAATTAAAGATTAATTGAATTAAAATTTTGACAATATTTTCATTCCATCTAGATAAATAAATAATATGTAATTAATTAATTCTGGTAGGCCTTAATCCATTAATCAAAATTATCATCAAACGATTCTTTTATGAAATAATAGGGTTTAATTTGGAGAAATTTCTGTAATTTATTTTCGAAAGTTTTGAATTTTTCTTCATTTCTTTTATATTGGTTGGAACTTTATTATATATTTTAATTGTCATAGAGTATGGTCCAACTATTAGAGAATGACATTTCTAATCTATTATTTTGACGTAGAACTACGGTTGGTATAGCTTGAATAGGCAACCATTAATCATATAAAACAGCCGATGGCACTGATTGTACGAGCGGATACTATTAATGTGATATTAGGTAATGACAGATAACCTAGGGGTCAAGTGTGCTAATTTAAATGAAATAATAATAGGTACATACGAGTACTTTATCAATTCCAGTGACCCACTGTTGAGATTTTATTACAATTTCGACAAAATGGCTTACAGGGTTTTAGTAAGGTCCATACCAGCAAAGCGGTCAGGGGGTGATAGTTTTTATTTTCTTCACATAGGCTTGCATTTACAAGTCTTAGCATTGTTATGAAAAAAAATATGTATTGTATTGTATTGTATTGTAGTGTATTGTAGTGTATTGCATTGCATTGCATTGCATTGCATTGCATTGCATTGCATTGCATTGCATTGCATTGCATTGCATTGCATTGCATTGCATTGCATTGCATTGCATTGCATTGCATTGCATTGCATTACATTGCATTACATTACATTACATTACATTACATTACATTATATTATATTATATTATATTATATTATATTATATTATTGGAAGCGGCCTGCCAGCGATTTCCTGCGACCTACCAGGTCGTCTGTTAACTGTTGAGTGGACATTCTACGCTGCGCTTGCCGCTGCGTGGTCCACTCGAAAACAATGCCCCATCGGCCATCAGTTTTTCGAGCTATGTGCTCTGCCCACTGCCACTTCAACTTGTTATATTATGTGCGATATTATATAGTAAGTAATATAAATCTTTATATATTTATTTGTGCTTATGTAAGACATAAGAATATACCCCTCGCTGGCTCTATTCTATTACTTGCCGTTTGGGTTAAACCATTTAAACCATTTATTTCCACACACCGAAAAAAAAAACCACAACAACATACAAGAAATCAAGGTCCGCATCCCACAAACCGCTTTCAAGACCGAGATGGCCACCAGCTCACGCTTGAGAACCTGTTTCATATTGAAACAGTATCAGAAAAAATAAAAATAAAAGAAAACTATAGTATCGAGATCGAGACGCGATCCCAGTCTCAAGATCGATCCACCAACACGGCTCTATGACTAACTAGGTACTACAATGAGTGCGTGTGTGGGGGACAGTCTCAGTAAACACTGAGTGACGTGAATCACTCAGCACTGGTTTTCAGCTTGCCCTCAACATATGTTACAATTATATCTTTGTATTGTAAAATAAGCCATGAGCTTCTAGTGTAGTGTATGTAAAGCAATAAGAGGATACGGCTTACCATTCAGTGGCCGATCACTCCACTCAGTGACAGATCACTAAAACCTATCAGATTCCTATCCTATGGCCTAAGGGATGTCATGTGGCACAAGTAAAAAATATATACGAAAATCATTAATTTCAAATCTCAGTGGAATTATTAGGAGACAAACCATTAGATCGTCAACATAACTATTTAGTTATGTTTTTAGTAATACAAATATTCTTCACCAGCTTTCTTCCCGCGGCTTCATCGCGGATATGTTTGTGTGATGAATATGAACATTTATTCGTGAGTCATGGATGTTTATATAAATATTTATGTATCCATTATCTAGCCTATGGATACTAGATCATGGATAAGGCTTGTAGTATACAAGCTTTGCTTAGTTTGGGACTAGATGTGTCCGAAATAATTGTTTGATACCATTGATACTTACAACGTACTAGAATTAAGTTTCGCCTTGAAAAAATAAATTTAAAAAAATTAGGTTATGCATGCATATGCAGTTGCAATTTTTATCGCGGTCGTAAATTCAAAATAAAACATATTAGGAAAACAAAAGAGTTTTATAGAAAGTTCACATTTTTTGGGCTGTAGATAGCCCAATAAATCTGGAAAAACCTACTCTCTAATTTTAAATGTGATGTTTTTACATTGCGACTAAATTTCGCTAATAATATGTCTTAGATGGCTTTCTGGAATAGGTTTTGATCTCTAAAACCTAAATTAAATTGATTTAGAGTAAACTTCAAATTTTAGAAACGTCAAAATTTTAGAGAATCGACGTAGAATAGGAAATCGGTTTAGAGCACTCTAAATTTAAGTTTTAGAGGCCACTCCAGAATCGACACCATTACCCGCTACGAGAAACTAACGCCAAGAGAAGAAAAACGCAGGAGGAATAGCGTTCTAAAGTTAGCAAGTAGAGTAAAATAAATGTCAGACAAAATCAACCAATATAATATTATAAAAGTTAGGAACTGTCCTCAACTGTTATAGCTATGACAACAAGGTTTCTGGGCTCAAAACGGATAAAATATTCGATAATTAATGGGTGTTGCAAGGTTTTCTCAAACTAAAATCAGCTCAAAAATGAAAAGCTTTCCAGGCAACATTCATTACTTATTCCATATCCTGTTAGACGCATAAATAGCTTCAAGCTCTACAGCGCCCGAGAAACGGTAAATTTGTTTATGAACGAATAATTTCAAGTTAATCAATTTATAAGAGCTCCACCGTTGGTTGTAAAAACTCGTTTGGAAGGATATTTTAAAATTATATGAAGCTTCATCATTACCTTATTATTTAGAAATTAATACTCGTATTTAATAATTAAGGAAAAGTAATTTATTTTTATCTTATCTACTAGTATACTGGCAGAACCACAGAAAATTCAAGGGATGGTTTAGACCACCATCCAAAGTAGAGAATAGCCTTTCGAGGTCTCGAGGTTGGTCAAGTTCAATCACTTTTGTATGGAACCGCTGAATTTTATTTGGCGGTTTTTGTGTTGATAGTTAAAATTGTTTGGGAAGTAAAGAAACAATTTTGTATTTCTTTTTGTTTAGATTTGATGGTTTAGTGGTGAAGAAATTTTTGGAGTTCGCAATCAAACATAATTATAATAAGCGATGTATGTACTGTTGTACTGCCGATGAAAAAAGAGACTGAGGTGGATGTTTATGTAAATATTGATAGTTGTTTGAATCTCGTTAGTCTCTCTAAATAGTAAAAAACAAAGTCGCTAACCCGCGTCTGTCTATGTGCTTAATTGGAACGCAACGGTTTTAATAGGGTTTTCACTATTATTTAAATAATTACTTCTCGAATGTTTACATGTAAAATGCTAGTTTATATATCATTTCGAGATCCATGCGGACAAAACCGCGACCGGAGAGTTAGTTTAGTATATAAGATTTTTAAGTATTATGAACTCCTCTTTTACCCTTTTAATATTTATTACTGTTTAATAACAGAGGGAAATTAAATACATGATCTAGAGATATTTGTTTGGTTGTATGTGTAGGCATGATTTTGAATAGAATTTCCTTGAATTTGCTAATTAGTTTTTGAATTATCAGTCGAAAACTCGTGGTTGAGCCTTTTACAATTCAAACCCTAAAATTAACTTTATATTCATCATCAACACACTTTATTACACGTCTCTACGTTTGGGGACAACATCCTCTCACTGAGAGAGGGTATGGGCCATAACCCACCACGCGGGCCCAGTGCCTATTGGTGGATTTGTGTGGGACTAGTGGTGATCTGACAGTTAGTGTTCTTAAGCCGCCCCAGTTGGCCACCGACTTGTCTTAACAACTGCCTTCAATGAAAATAACCAGGACGTAGAATTTAACGTGCCCTCCGCAGCACGGAAACACTCATATTAAATTGCCACTATTGGTCACCCATCCAAAGACTTAACGCGCCATACATTGCTTAACTTCGCTAATCGTAAACGAATAGCGAATGCGACTGCACCACAATTGCATCTTTATATTATTTTTAGGTAATCCAATGAATAGATTCTTGACACTCTCGGCTGGGTTATCGCCGCGCCGTACCAGTATAATTTCGTACACACCTTTCTGTTACGTCCAAATAAACACAAACTATTGGCTAGCATAAGACAACCTTTTTACGGTATTCCAGAAAATTCTCTCGCACGAATGTGGCACGTCCCCACAGTAAAATAAACCTCGCTGCGCTCTAAAAATGAAATACTTTTAGCAGATACGTACTAAGAAATGTTACGTTAGAACGTAGGTCGACTTAGTTGCATCCTGGACTATACTATACTATGTGAATAGAAAAATATTCTAAACAGTTGCGAGTCTAGTAGCCATGAATGTAGTTAACTTAAAATTTGTCTATTTATTTTTTTTCTATGAAAACATAACAATGACGAAATAATCCCACCAATAACAAAAAACGTAATTCATTCGGGCAAACTAGTCTCTACCAATTTTAACTTTTATTACTTATATACAAAAATATTGCGTCGATTACAGTTTGTATGAAAACTGGTTACTAATATAGTTTACCCTTAAGAGTGCTACCTATTCATTCTACATTTTTAAACAGGTGTAGGCAAGCCCGTTTTAAAGCGTTTTCGGAACAAGAATATAGATAATATGTATTATCTGTGAAGTTTCGGTATTGTATAAGAAACAAAACAATGCACTTAACAAATAAAAACTAAGATTGGTGATGTTTTGCAATTTTGTTTCAGGCTATAAAGCTTCTTTGGCCCAGCTAGATTGTTCTAAATTCTAAATATATCGTCTAAATGAGGTTGACTAACCGCACGGTTACGACGAGCCAAGCAACAGATAACGCGTTGATGGTGGTAGCGGAAAGTCGTGGCCGTTGTACCAGGCCACGGGCCGCTGTGTGACCGGCTCTCGTGAGATGTGAAGGAGATATACCGCTCATTCCATTTTTAGGATATCATTGGACATTACTATAAAAACCTACTAAACAGTACATTGCATACTCGTACCAACAACTACTTACTCCGCTGAAGGGCACTTCTGGGCCTGATTACGTGCCTGGTCTTTACGATGCAATATCGAGGAGAGCCAAAGTTTCAACTTTAAAGTTAACGGGTATTTTAACGTGCAGGTTTGCGGTGGTTGAAGTGGGTGGCAACGCCGGTAATGTCATTGAACAATCTTTGAAGTGCTTTCGAAAAAATACCTCTTTGTCGTCGAGTTTCATAGAAGTTATTTAAAACCTGTCAATAATTTACCTAAAGAGCAACGAAGGCGCGGAAGAAATTTTAGGCGCAGTATCCAGTCCCCATATTGACTAATTTCAAAGGTAAAGCTACTTACTACATCGCCCACTGCCAAATTCGGACAATAGTAAGGTTTAAATTAGCGTAGGAGACGACAATACAGTCCATTACCATTGAAAATTAATAAAGGGGTAGGTGATATTCGATTTACTGCAGTGATATAATTGATTTGAAAATATACCCTCTATTCACCGATTTGCCCACCGATGGCACAGAACTTGTGTCTCGTGTGTGGCGCGCCATGTGATAAGTACCTACCTTTTAAATACTCCCGCTTGTGAAAAGAACGCCGAAAGAAAATGTACGTTTGTAAGAGGCAACTACTACTAACTACACATTGCTGGGAGGCTTGGTTCTGTAAATTCAAATATCTTTACTTCAACCAGCAATGTATGCCGAATTAGTCTCTGAATTTGGGATGGTGTAATAGGGTCTTTACATACGTATCTATTTGCTTTCAAAAGGTCATTGATGATCATTTGATTTCATGGTCGAAAACTACTAAATAATGATATTTGAGATGAAATATCAAGTATAAATATGTATAGTCTATATAGCCTGAATTAACACATGGGATCCAGAAAAAATGCTCCCGTGGGCTAATATAGAGAACGCGATCAGTCGAAACCTAAGCGGGCGGAGCCGCGGGCGGAAGGCTAGTTAGTAATATCGATGAATAATTTATTCAATATTATATAGAAGCTTATATATTACAAGATACATTGGATTTCGCGTAATAAACTAACCGTCATCGACGAAACAACATTCGATCATAAATTTCCGAAATCGTGTAGGAACCCGGACAAACACATCTATTTGAACCATCGGACTCTTCTTCACCAGTTGCGAGTTTATTTAAAAAAAGGTTTCAACAAAAAGTCAGATTAAATTATTTTCCAATAATCCGCGTTCTTGAAAAAAGGCTAGGGGCCATTTGCCTTTTTTCACCGTTAAAGAGAGTGGAGGATCGCAACCGGTATTACCGGATGTAAAATTTAAAAAACCACAGAAAATATGCCCAACAAATAAAGCTACTTACGTTGAGGTAATATATATCACAGTTAACTATTTTAATCATATTCTACTTATAGTTAATAATCGTAAAATTACTATACTTAAAGGTTACATAATTACAAACATATCGAACATTGAACTTACATTTTTGTGAATAATTAAATAAGTTTAGTCCCTATTATAATTAGAATATAGTAAAGATAAATGCGCAGTATTATAGTATATTATTTATACTAGGCCTATAGGGTTGGTTGGATGCTATCCCATCTCCTAAATTCATCATTAGCCTTCCGCCCGCGGCTCCGCCCACGTGGAATTAGTATATCGACCAGCGAGTTTAATTTTTTTTTTCTTTTAATGTACAACGGGTTAACACTTGACCTTAATCACACTTGATGTTAAGTGAAGATGAGGCCGAAGGTGGCAGCGTACTGACCCGGAAACCCAAATATTTGGGGAACTGGCTATCTTATCTCTGACAACCGGAACACAACAATGTTATCAACATTTGCTCAGAGTACTAAACATGTACCTCGCTGGGGATCGAACCCGCGACCTCCGATTCGTAAACCCTATGTTGTTTACATTGAGCCACGGAGGCGGTTAATTTGTAATTTTGCTTTTACTCGTATTATAAGTTAATCCAGGTCATAGTTCGTCAGACGTTATAGCGTGATTGAATAACAAATATCCAAATATTCGCATTTATAATATGGGATTATAAAATTCGCTGATGACAGTGCCGCTTTTCCCTTTTTCTCTCTCTTTCTCTTACAATTGGTAAGATAATTGAACTTAAAAGAAAGAAAAAATATATTTATTGTAATAAATTATTACTGAGCTATGCTCTTGTCGGTGGAGTCCTTTACACACTTCTCTACATTCCGTCTTTTCTTTGACTTCTTGATACGTACGACACGGCATGTACTTTTTCCTGTACTTGCATGTATTATATTGTATGTTCTTCTAGGCCTTCCTAAATTATTATTTATGGTAGTTATAATATTATATGTACTTTAGAGATGGATAAATTACTGAATTTTCAAACTATGCATTTACCCCAGTTTTGTGGGAAAACTTCGAAATCGGTAATTTTGTGGGGTAGTAGCGATCTCGGACCAAGTTAATAGCTTACGTTACGTGCATATTGCATTGCCTCCATTCCCTGATTGGCTTTTTCTGTTTGGTACATTCAATCTAGTTTATTTTAAACTGAGAAATTAATTGTTAATTAATTTATCTATCTATGTTCATAAACATTTTAAAATTGGACATTTTAAATACTTTGATATCCTGTCCTAAATGAGGCTATCAATTTATGGTAACATTATCATTAGTAATTATTATAAATCCTGTCTGAAACCCCCTAATTTCGAAATGTGTTTCCGCCGCTAGTTTGTTTTCGATCTTTCTCAATTTAAATAAGAAGTTAGGTATCTAAGGTTGTTCTAATAAGATGGTGACGATTTTCGTTGTAGAACTTCCTTCCGTCCTGCCTTCCTTCGTGACTATGTCCATTTTTTGTAAGCTTGTGCTAACTAACTAACAACACACTACACTAACTAACAATGTAACTAACCAAATCTTGAAAGTTAATTTAAACTTACTTCTTAAAAAATTGTCGTATCAAAATGAAACTTTGATTCTGATGACAATACTATAATTTGGTATCTTGAAGCTGATCTGAAGATGGAGCCAGGAGATGGATGGTGAAACTCTTCCTATAAGTAGGCTCATATGATTCGTTTTGACGAGTCCAATATAATTACACTTGCTGTCTACGATGGAGCCAGGAGGTGGATGGTGGAAAGGTAGCGTGTTTTTTAGTTTTTTAAACAACATATATTTTTTTTCAAGTAAATAACTCCTATTAATTTAAATCAGTATAATTAGGGTTGCCATGCGTCCCGTACGCCGGGACGCATGGCAACGTATTTAACCATCCCGGCCCGTATTACTATATGTCCCGTATTTCGACAAAATACGGAAATAGAATAGAGAGGTGAGAGACGCAAGCGCGGCAGCTACTACTCTGGAGATCAAATCTCATCAGATCAATACCCATCTGTTAGAAAACTCATACTCCGTGCACATGCGTGCAAAAGTAGTTACGTATAATAAAACATAGTTCAAAAGCCGCGTGTCGGTATTGAATATTATTCTTTATTGCACCAAAATATTACAATAACAGAGTACAAACAATAGGTCACGTACAAAGGTGGACTTATCTCTTTAAGAGATCTCTTCCAGCCAACCTGAGCATTGTAATAGGAAACTTAGTAAATTTGGGGTTTAGCAGTAAATTGTGTGCAAAAGAAAAAATCCTATAACGAATAATAAAACAAATAAAAAAAAGAAAAGATAACTGAATAATAAACTTACACTAAATATATTACATATACCTACTGCGAAATATATACATAACATAATTTAAATATATATATACTATAAACCTACATACACATACTAATATCACGAAAGATGGGAGAGGTAATGCTCTTTTAGCCTTTTCTTAAATACTGCAATTGAAGGGCTGTCCTGAATTAATTTTGTCTTGAATTGAATGTCTCAGGTTCGACTATTTTCTTTTAATAATAACTTTTATGGTAGGTATTTGTAATCTAAAGAGCCCATAAATCCTATTGAGTTACAATAAATATAGATTGTACATGTTTTTGTTGTTTACATTAGTGTTAAATAAATTGGGACTAGGGCAAGAAGGTGATGATGACAGTAGTGTTAGGAATCCGGTAGACATTTAAGTTATTGTTATGTCATTTTAGATGATAGACATTATTCTGTTGGGAACATTTTTACGGCTCAGATGAAAGTAGTACCTAATCAAATCTTGTTATGGGAAATGAGTTATTTGGATATTACAAGTGTATGGTTATGGGTGTCGCTTAAAGCTCAGAATTTCGAGCGCTGACTTCAGGACTTAGGTGACGAATCATCCGAAAAATATTTCGTCCTAGGATAAAACGTCACTCTGTTCAAAATGTTAGGCGACGTCTAATATTCAACCGTAAGTGATGTCGCGTTCGGATGAATCGTCCAATAGTCAATAGTAATGTGGTCCTTTCAGACAAAATATTTAAGCACACGGAACTTTAACGTCCGCGACTTTTGGAAATACTAATAATTGATTTTCTAGTTGATCTTGACCACCCCATAAGACGAAGGTTGAGTCATTTTTATGATTATTTTTTGAGTAGCCAATTCCATTGTTAGGTTAATTGGATAAACATCTATCATGTTTGTCCGAGATTTAGGCAAAAGCTTGGTAGCCTTTCAAAATGCGAATGAGTTTGTTCATGACCTCACACCTTTAATTAATACCATGTTTATGAAAATTTTCAATTCATTCTTTTTGTTTTGAATATTGATACTTGTTTTTAATTATTTATTAACATAATTACTATCATTGAACAAAACTCAGATTAAATAAATAAGCATCGCTTTGGCTATGGAAGCGCTTACATATGTACATAATAATAAATTTTATAAGTACAGGGAGAAATGTTTCTAAATTGATGGCAGTCGTTAAGAGGGTTTATTCCGTCCAGATACAGAAAAAAATTTAAAAAAGGCTCTGACCTGCATTCGAAAAGCTAAGTGTAATATCTAAGTACCTTTAATTACGGTCTTTTCGAGAATTTCAAATTATTGATTAAAAGCGGGCACTTTTCTTAACAATGGTGAATTCTGGAAAATAACCCCCATTAAAGCTATGCATCCTGGTTGTATGTCTTGCCTATAGCCAAAATGCATAAAGAGATGGGCATATATAGCAACCACTTGGTTTGAGAGCTAAGTAATATCAATTGATCGATATTATCATTATCATTATCATTATCATCATCCCTTTATCACTTTATACTTTATGTAACAATTATATTTTATGTAAACTTTGAGTCGGTGTGTATTCTGTGTCTAAAAGATAGTGTCTTAAGGTTTATAAATAGGCCCTAGTGTCTCTTAGAAATAAATTGAAGGCAGTCAATATATTAACATTAACATTGCAATATATTTACGAAAACTTAATATAATGTAATAAAAAATCTAGAATCATTAAAGAAAAATAGTGATACATACATAATGTAAATATACAAGTTATAAAAAAAAAACTTGCTGTTCACATCGGCAGTTTACACAAAATTACTAAGACATTTAAGAGGCAATGTATACACTTTTATAATAAAGTTCCAGTTGACATTCAAAATATTGCCTTTAAATAAATTCGAATCATAAAACTGATATTATTTATAAAAGGCTATCATGAAATGTATGGGGAAGGCCTATGTTCAGCAGTGGAAATCCTGTGGCTCACATGATGATGATTATTATAAATTTTCTATTTGGATGATAAGGAAGCATGGACATAGGCCGCTTGACAACATTCAGTCTAATTATACAATATAATATTACACATTGTTACACAAAACCTACTTAAAAAGAGCACCCTTAAGTTTCTTGCTTGTTCTACTCTGTGGAGTCAACTTTTTGAATGAGGAGTAATGTCAGTAATTGTAATAAGTTAGAAAAGTAACGTTTTCTAGTGATAATTTTATCCTATGAAATAAATATTTTTGGATTTGATTTGTTAAAAATAGTATAACTCAATACATATATTATCTTCAGACATAGAAGCTGAACATGATGGGTATAGCGTAGCAAATAGAACACTATGGAAAACTTAATTTTCAACTCTATATAACCCCATATTTTTATCATTAGAAATGTCTAACAATAAGTGAGTGAGAGCCTGGAGATCTGTACCACAGGTTTCAAACCCTTTTTCATACTCGAGTCTCTCACAAAGAAATTTGTTTGTTTACTCCTTCGATTACTGTTAAATCGATGTACCTATTTCTTTGTAGTGAGATAATAAATATTAATAAGACATGTTACAACATGTCTTATTAATATTCCTATTCCTACAGGAAGGAACATTGGATCAGGTCATTATTATCTCTGAGTTACCCAAAGGGTATTTTTTTTTTTACATAAGTAAACAGAATGCTATAGATGCAGCGAGCAATCAAAGCAAGCAAACTAGATGGGTTGGAGTAGAACAGACTGACAATTTAGTTTCAGAGAAGTAAGCAAGTGAAAATGTCCCATCTTAGTCTATGATGATAGGCTACAGCCCAGAAACCACTTCACTTCCGTTTTTTTTTATTACCTCAATGTCCCCATGACACCCCTAGTACCTACCTATTATTGAAGGTACTGACAAATAAAGTACCCGGCCGGTGTTATCATAATAAATATCTACCTATTTCGAACCACCATACCTAGCTACGTTCGTTATAAAGCATTTATTATAATCTACTTACCGATATCCATAATATCACAGATTTCTTGCAATAAAATGTAAAATATTTATTTCTAACAAAGTTTATTGTGAAGATTTGAAAACTGTACCTATTGCGAAGTTTTGACTTGTGTCAATGAATTTCAAAAGGATTTTATTTAGTTGTAGTCATGCACTTTTTTGGGCTTTACTTGCTGCAGTATTTATTATGTACACTTTTACAAATTTTAAGTATGTGTTAATGAATTTCAAAAGAAGTTTGTTTTGTTTTTGTTGGGTACCTATATCACAGAATACTCTTCTTCTTCTTATTATTTTTGAGGATGGCAACCAGTCAACCTCATTGTCGAGGGACATTACTGCCAGTTTCGAGTGAAATTATTTATCTTATTTCTTCAGTTTATAGGTCAGTCTCAATCAAAACAAGTAATTCGTCGTATACAGAGTCTAGTCACGGTCAAGTCATTCTTCAGTAAAGTGGTAGAATGCTTTACAAAAGATTTTGGCGGCTTCTTGTGGGAACCCGAAAGCTCCGTTACGCACTTTAATTTACACTTCCCTTCACCTGTACACCAACACTAACGTTTGCTGCACAATATTCTGCCATTATTAAGCTTCAAAAGTTAGAATGCACAAATTTTAAGACTTATAAAGAAAAATGCTACTTCACTCGCCGAGTTCCCGCCAAAAAGCCCACAGAATACTCATACCACAAAGAAGGTATATTCATACAAAAAAAAGTGGTATTCACCACAGATTAAAACAAAAAATCAGCGCTGCTACTGGGCCCCACTTGAAACACAAGGCGGCAAATATGAATGCAGTGATTTAATAATGGCAGAATATTGTGCAGCAAAAGTTAGTGATGGTGTACAAGTGAAGGGAAGTGTAAATTAAAGTGCGCAACGAAACTTTCGGGTTCCCACAAGAAGCCGCCAAAATCTTTTGTTTACAAAAGATGAGAATTTTGATGAGATGAGATGAGAGAAGAAGAGCTTTAGCATTCTGCCACTTTACTGAAGAATGACTTGACCGTGATTAGACTCTGTATACGCCAAGTCTTCGCTAAGTATACAACGATTTACTTCTTGTGACTGAGACTGTCTTATAAACTGGAGAAATAAGACATGGCTGTAGGGACTTAGATCCCTTTGCCTTCTCCGAGAGCAGTCAATAAAAGGAAATAAACAGAGAAACGAACCAGGAGCCTGATTCCATGGACTTATTATTTAAACAGGACTGAGTACTCGCCGCTGAAAAACGAGCCGAGCAGGATGTGTAACGTAGAGGCCGTTTGTCTCTGTCTAACAGGGTGACCACAATATATTTGTTACTTGGGACAAATGTTGTAATAAAATATTTGTCAAAAAACTTTGGCGTTTTGACATTAGCCGGCGTGAGCCATTTATTTCGCATTTCTTCATTTTTTGGGAAACTGCAATAATAGTGCAACAGTCAGGACCCTAATCAATCACACATATTTCACATATTTCGACTCATTTCAAGAATTCATGGGCATCCTACTTCTTTGATTTACAAAAATATTATTTTTAGCTTACCTGTGGAAAGATATGTTGCAACCACCATAGGATTCACTTGGGCAAGTATAAACGCAACACTTTTTCACCATTTTACTCCTTTTACTTGTTATAATATAACAAATACTTTAAAAAAACTTTTAATGCAAAGAAAATTCAAAATCACACCGAACCGCCATGACATGACATGCTTTTCAGGGTTACCATAAAAATAACAAAATCGAAATAAAAATGTATGTTTTCATGAAAAGAAATTTGGACAAGAACAGAAATACATGATCTGTTTCGTTTTTCCATCGAATTTATCTTTGTTTTTAATGCGAATGTTATTTGTTTATTTATAATTGTTAAAATAACAAAAATATAAGTGTTTCTATGGAATTTTTGAGTAGCCAAAACTGTTGATCATAATCATTTTTTTTGCTGGCAAGATGTAAGAACGAGACACACGGCCTCCGTTATTTCTATCTCTCTCGGCTCGGATTTGCCTTTGTGTATGGTGCATCCAATTTAATACCGTATTGCGTTGACATAGTGATCATTTTCCTAAATGATTCTTTTGATAGTTATCAGTCCTGTTTAAATAATAAGTCCGTGGCTTATTCACGGTTGTTTTGCATCCAGCGTCGTGCATGAATTTGGCGGGCTGTACAGCATGCTGAACCGTGAATACGGCGGCGCTTCACAGAATACAAAAGCAATGAGAAACCTATTTTGACAGAACGAAAGAGGATACTCATCAATCACTCCGGACTTTTTGGCGGGATCTCGGCGAGTGAAGTTGCATTTTTGTTCATAATTCTTATAATTTGTGCATTCTGACTTTTGAAGCTAAATAGTGGCAGAATATTGTGCAGCAAAAGTTAGTGATGGTGTACAAGTGAAAGGAAGTGTAAATTGAAGTGCGTAACGAAGCTTTCGGGTTCCCACAAGAAACCGTCAAAATCTTTTGTAAAGCATTCTGCCACTTTACTGAAGAATGACTTGACCGTGACTAGACTCTGTATACGCCAATTACACGACGATTTACTTGTTTTGACTGAGACTGACTTATAAACTGAAGAAATAAGAAGTGGCTGTATGGCTAGGTCCCTTTGCCTTCTCCGAAGCGAATAATAAAACAAAAAAAAAATAAGAAAAGGTTTGAGACCCCGTTTAACAGTCATTCAAAGAATATAGTAGCGGCTTTTTGGCGGGAACTCGGCGAGTAAAGTAGCATTTTTCTTTATTATTCTTATAATTTGTGCATTCTAACTTTTGAAGCTTAATAATGGCAGAATATTGTGCAGCAAACGTTAGTGATGGTGTACAAGTGAAGGGAAGTGTAAATTAAAGTGCGTAACGGAGCTTTCGGGTTCCCACAAGAAGCCGCCAAAATCTTTTGTAAAGCATTCTGCCACTTTACTGAAGAATGACTTGACCGTGACTAGACTCTGTATACGCCAAGTATACGACGAATTACTTGTTTTGACTGAGACTGACTTACAAACTGAAGAAATAAGAGAAATAAGACATGGCTGTTATGGGCTAGATCCTTTGCCTTCTCCTAAAGGAGAGAATGAAACCAAAAAAAAAAAAAAAAGAGTATAGTAACTCAAAGACTGTAGTAACTATTTACCGAGACAGTCATTCCAAAAGATAGGTACTCTGTTTTGTTATGCGTTTAAGTAGCCTTTGGATGATTATAATAAACCACACAAAACTGGGTGTTGATGAATGATTAGAAAAGGGAAATAAAATACTGTTTAAACCAAAGAGTAGAAAGGCGGATCGTATCGATTGTTATCGTACCTTCGCCTCGGCCCTCGACCCTGTCGCCTAGCCCAATTTAGTATTCAAATAATCTTATCAATACAAATAAATTAATTTCACATTGAATTGTGTCCGTCGATGTGTCGCTCGTTGTCTTTGTTGCTTATCTATAATAGATATTTCAATCGGTCTCTTCTTACAGCAATTAACTACACCAAAGTCTAAAATTGTGAAATTGTAATCTGAAGAAAGGTCATATTCTTAATTTACTTTTTACTATGGAGCCAAAGGAAAGAGAAAATGTAACAGACGAACAGTTAAAGGAATACATTCCCGATCTACCTTCAGGCCAGCTGGATGTATACAGGAAGAAAGCATCCTTCGACTGGCGACGCATGAAACTTATATACGATAGTTTGAGCACAATAAAACTGAAAGTAAGTGGTTTCAGGGGATACTACTTTTTATTATTTACCTTTATATTATTTACTTTCTTCGGCTATGACAAAATATTATCAGCATTTTCTGATTGGGTGGATTATTTAGAAAACCTCTTATAAATTTAAGTACTTACATACATATTATCACAGTTGGTTGGGTCCAAGGGTCCAACCTGTCTGTTGAGATATGAAATAACACCCATTACCGACTTAGGCTTTATCCTTTAGGATTAGGGTAAGGAAAAGAGGTATCTCACCAATGGAAGTCCCCCCATGTTGGTCTCTGGACCTTTTTATTCTGTTCTCAAAATCACAATTACTTTTATCGCCCTATACTTATAAAAACCGATTTACATCTTTCTCCATATGAAATATTACTAATTCACTATAGTTTATTAAATAATAATATTAATAAACTTGACGAAGATCCAATTAGACAATTTTGCAATCTCACACTACTGAATATGTAAATTAGTCAAGTTACACTTAAAATAGTCAATACATTTTTTTATCTAAGACTTGTTCTAAGGGCAATGACCCCCTGAGAAGCACAAGCTATAAACTGGAAGGGTTGCTCTTTTTAAAACTGGTTTTTATTTTACAAAAGGCTAAATATATATCTCATTTTTAAAATATATCTAATGGGTCTACTTGTGGAATTGGGGTGGGCCAGTTCAATGCTGTACGAACCTAATTCTTTCTAAGAAAATTTATTTTTAATATCAGTAACTAACTTTGCTGTCTTGTTCCCTGCACAGTTGAATGGGCCCCTCACTCTTAAAAGCGACTGAGGGACTGTGAGGTTATTTTGACACTGAGAATTTATTCCAAAAAAAGAATGTAAGGTAAAATCATAAAAAAAGAGAAAAAAAGAACGACACTGACATCAGGTTCAAATTTCCTATAATATAAGAAAAAAATTGTATCTTCTACAACGAAAAATTGCTGAACATTACATGGGGGTGATTTGGATTAACAATGGAGAGAGACTTCTAAATAATCTCCCTTGGAGGTGTATTCTGATTCACTTCACTTAGGTGCTTTCTAATTTTTCAAGTTATGGTTATTTCATTTTTGTATTCCTTCTTATTAAAGTTTATTAAAATAGTAGATTAAAAAGTATTGTTTTCTAGCATGACATGTGGGAGTTCATGAGGAATCACCCATTGTTCCAACATACCGAAGCTACAAGAACTCTCGATGAGGAGAGACATATTGCTACTAAACGCATGTACGCCATTTACAATGAACAATTTGTAGGTCTTGAAAAAGTGAGTATAAATGTACATTATTAAAGGTAAGATATACAGTGACTGTTGCAAAGAGGCGTGGAAGATTGCTACCAGAACTGTTGTATCTAGAGGAAAAACTATTTAGGAGATTGACCCTGGATTTTAAATTAAACTACTAGCATTTATTACATGAACAAAGTCTGAATGTCTAAAAGCGACTGAGGTTAGGGTATTAGAAGTACCTGAAATCGCAAAAACAATTTCCCATACATTTGTAAGGTAACCTGGGTAATTTAACTTCTTATACAATGATGTGATGTGAGCTCATAAACTTCAACTATAATTTACACATGCAATTGTTTCTCACAGCTATTGTATGCCAGCAATATCAAAAAGTGAAAAGTGAAAAAACGCCATATATTTGACACGCCCTTCGTCAGTTATGTGTTCGATGGGCTCTCAAATCCCAGCCCGTACCCAGAACGAAGTGGCAGTTCCACGGACTGTCAACGCTCCGCAAATGCCTCATCATTATTTTTACCTGACTATGGAGGAAAGGACTATTTTATAAATAAATAAAAATACTTTATTGCCCATCAATGTCCCTGTCGCACGGGACATCTTAGAATTTATAGAATCTAGTAGCTAACAAAACAAAATAATAGAAATACAAGATTATTAATTTGAGTAGGTAATTAATCAATTTAATTAATTATTTTAGTCTGGAGGTAATGGTTTAAATTTGTAACTCTTTTTGTAACTTTTTTGCCAACCAATCTTATCTTATCGTTTTTATCTACACTTCCATGTGGTAAACAAAGTAATATAGATAAATTATTATATCATAATTATCTTTATGCCACTTAACTCCAAACTGAAGACAAAAAAAAACACGTTTAATCGCCAATTCGTCAAATCTCACTATCTCACTAAAATCTCACTATCTCACTAAAATTTGTATACGTGTATGGGTGTTTGTTATCTCTTCACGCCTAAACGGCTATACAAATTTGGATGAAATTTGTTTGGTAGATAGATTAGGACCTGGAATAACATGGCAAATTTTTTTGCTGAACCGATTTTGATGACATGTTCCACGCGAATGAAGTCGCGGGCAAGAGATAGTCCAAAATATATCTAAAATAATGAATCACGTTACATGTCAATTATCATAAAAAGTTACGTCAAACATATCGATTAAATACCTTTACAAGATAAGAGACGGGCAATAGTCAGATCACAAATCTTGAAAAAGTGAACATTTCTAAATTTTCTCGGGTTTGGAATGGCACTGGTCACTGCGGCTCGCTTAGGAACTAGTACTATAGTCAGCAGGTCACTCTCTCGTGATTTCGCCCTTGTCTGATAGATTCCACGACAATGAATGACCTTTTATCGCAACTATACATATCAATAGTTTAAGTCCTACCTATACAATTCTTTTTCCCGAAGGACGTACGATTTACATAGTTATTGAATAGGATTTTCCCGATTCGTAACGCTCCGGGAACCAGTAACGCTGCTTATCATCAACGATCAATCTACGCTCTCTTAAAAAACTCAATTACAGATCTTTGGTCCGTATTACAGGAGCACTCTCAAGTCCTTACCTTCCCTTTTTCGCCGCAAATATGAAATTATTTATCCTTTATTTTGCCGGACTTTGATGCTGGCAATTTGCGTATCTGGCAACATGCGTCTAAAGGCCGTCGACAGCCACAGGAAGAAAGGAATCAGTAAACAAGACAATCTCTATTTTTCAGATTGGCGAAGACCCATGGTTGTTCCAAGCAGAGACTGAGGCAATGTTCATGTTTGACAGCTCTTTAGCCGTCAAGGTGTCATTGACTTTCCGTATGTTCTCTAACGTCATACAGGGTAGTGGACAGAATCACCATTATCATTACATAGGTAATTGCTTAAGATAATGTCAGAATTAATCTTAACACCCTTACACGTCTCCACTTTTGGGGGACAGCCTCAGAGAGCAGTTATGGACCATTCAGTATTTTGAATAGAATTTCCTTGAATTTGATAATTAGTTTTGAATTATTATTCGTAAACGCGTGAGTTGAGCCTTTTACAATTCAAACCCTAAAATTAACTTTATATTCATTCAACACACTTTATTACACGTCAACAACGGTTGGGGGACAGCATCTCTCACTGAGAGAGAGTATGGGCCATAACCCACTATGCGGGCCCAGTGTGTATTGGTAGATTTATGTCAGACTAGAGGCCACCCTGACAGTCAGTGTTTTTAAACCGCGGCTATAGGCCACCGACTTGGCTTAACGACAGCCTTGACCGACTATTTATATGTCCTCCGAAGCACCTCTAGTGATTACGAATCGACTTAACTGAACGTGCTTAACTTCGTTAATCGATATCGAATAGCGAATGCGGCTGCGGCATGTATCCTACAATAATACTCCAAATTATTGAAATTAGACATACAGAGTAGTGTATTCTTAATTAGTGGTGTTAGTTTCTAGTTAATTTACATAAGGTCAATGTCGATTACCAGTGCCATTGAACTGCTGTTATAAAAAAAAGCGATTACGTGTATGTAGTAATGTGTCTGTAGTTACTATCTCCGTTTTACATCAACAATAATAATTCAAACCAAAGACCAAAGTACAGGGAAATATCGATAATTGTTACATTCTTCATAATACAATCCTCGGTTGCAGAACCTTAGTGTCTGTAATAGGTATTTAAAACCGGTAATACCAGGTCTCCACCACTCCATAACAGACTAACAATGAAGTATTAGAATTAGGTATTTTAAACAAAATAAATTGGTGGCCTCATTTTTACTAAGATAGCTATGGTGCACACCAATATAACCGCCTCCGTGGCTCAATGTAAACAACACTGAGTTTACGATTCGGAGGTCGCGGGTTCAATCCCCAGCGGGGTACATGTTTAAGTACTCGGTTTGGTTGGTGGTAGGGCATTTAAAATGTCCGCCTGGCTAGCTACCACCATCTTATCTAAATCTGCCGCCAAGCAGCAATGTTAATAGCATTGTTGTGTTCCGGTTGTCAGAGATAAGATAGCCAGTCCCCCAAATGTGTTGGGGTTTCCGGGTTAGTACGCTTCCACCTTCGACCTCATCTTCACTTAACATCAGGTGTGATTGAGGTCAAGTACGAACCCGTCGTGCATAAAAAAAAAAAAAAAAAAAAAAAAATGTATAAACTGCCTGATTTTCCCACTGTTGGGGCATAGTTTCCTCTCACTAGGATATGGCATACCATATCATATCATAAGATTATGGCCATAGGCCATAATCCACCACTTGGGCCCAGGGCGGATTGGTGGATTTGAGTCTGGCTAGTGGCCACCTGACAGTCAATATTTGCTATCTATCTATAGGCCACCAATTTGACCTCACAACTGCCTTCAATTGAAAATATCCAGGACCGACTGTTTACGGAAACTGACGTATTAAAATCACTAGTAATGGTAATTAATCTGAGAACTAAACACGTCAGACGTTTATTAACTTCGCTAACGCTTCAAATAGGCGGCAGTATACTAGTTGTTTGAAGGTTGTAGTGAATGTACCATTGACTACCTTCAGGATTTGAGAGGTTCCTTTTGTTTTCAGAGGACATTCAAAAGGGCAGGATCGGCGGGTGTTTCGCTTTAACTGAGGTGGCCCACGGCTCGAACGCGAAGGGCATGAGGACGACTGCCACATATGACCCTGAGAAGAGGCAGTTCGTGCTGCACTCTGCAGACTTTGAGGCTGCCAAGTGCTGGGTCGGTTCTTTAGGTAAGCCTCGTTTTTTATCCTCCGTACCGAAAATGGTAAAACGGATTTTTTATGGAATCACCTCGGTGTCTGTCCATCACCGCCATATATTTCAGGAACTATTTGATGTAGATAATAGTAAGACATAGAAAATGGTGGCCCAAATACTGACATTGCATGTCAGTAACAAAACAGGTTTACAAAACGGAGCCGCTGTTTCGATTTCCAGTGGGGTACATGTTTAGTAGTTGGTTTGGTTGGGGGTAGGGCACTTTTAAATGGCCCCCTAAGTCTGCCACCAAGCAACAACGTTGAAAGCATTGTTGAATTCCGATGGTTTAAGAAAAGATAGACAGCCCACTAATTAAGGAGGGGGTTCCTGGCGAGCGTGTTCAACCTTTGACCTTATCTCACTTAACATCAGATTGGAATCAAGCACTAACCCGTTGTACATAAAAAATATAGTTAATAAATTAAATAAATGATTTTAGGGGTTTTAGAGGGTTGAATGACAAACTGGAAACAAATTACTGCTCATCTTATCAGTCATAGGACGTCCACACATAAGGTGGACGGACGACCTGACGAAGGTCGCAGGATGCAGGCCCCTTCCAACCTGTATTTAATACATACATAACGTCACGACTCTCATCCTGAATGGTATTTAATACTTATTATAATATAAAGCCTTCGTCTGTCAGACCTAGAAAAAGTTTCAATGTGTATTTTTTCTCTCTAAGCTATGTTTGGTGAAAAAGTGAGGCGTGTTTAATTTGGATAATGGTAGTTATTATGTTTGATAACGATTAATTGATGTTGTTTGTTTTTTTTTGAATGTTTTTGTTTATTGTTGTATGTATTCTGACGAAAAACGACGGATGTTTTCGTTATATATTAAAAACTAAACGCGGGAACAGGTTATTGGCCATATTGAAAATCGGTCAAGCCATTTCGAAGATATTTAGCTTTTAAAACAGTCGTTTGGTGTATTTGGATGACATCATTGTCTATCGGGGGGGTTTTCTAAATTTTGAAGTTGCTATGTTTATTTATACGTAAACTTTCGTGTTACAGGCAAATGCGCCACTCATGCGATAATATACGCAATGCTGATATCGAAGGGCAAGAACCACGGTCTGCACACGTTTGTGGTGCCTATTCGCGATACGAAAACTTTGAAGCCTTTCCCGGGTGTCATCGTGGGTGATCTAGGAGAGAAGGTCGGCCTCAATGGCGTTGATAATGGGTAAGATATTGTCAGCATCAACAACCTTACACGTCCGCACTGTTGGGACCCAGCTTCTTCTCACTGGGAGAGCCAGTGCGGATTGGGAAATTTGTGTTACGACTAGTGGCCAGCTGGCAGTCAGTAATTTTAAGCTATTTTTTACTTTGTAGTGGCTGATTCAGGCAAGTCTGTTGTGTTTTTTCGTTAAAAAGTTATTTTTTGCCGTCTATTGTTTTAGTGTCCTTTCCAATCTCCCTGATCATTTTTGTGCGATAGCTCCTACAGGTTAGGTGGGTAGTTGGCGTATACCAGCTCGACCTGATGATCTTCGAGTTGTCATATTTATTGGTAATCAAACTGACCTTCTCTAAACTTTTTCCATACTAACCCAAACTGCATTTAGTTTCTCTGTGCAAAAACTACACAATCGTGTAAATATGTTATGGTATTCTGCAATTTACCATGATTACAAAAAAACTAGAGAGTGATTGCGCGGAAATTGCAATGGGACTATTTTGACCTTATAGTCTATAATATAGACGTTATAGTATAGGCCTTTCATTTACAAGAAGAATGCCACAGGAAATTTCCACGTGAACGGCTTTTTCGCATATCTAATTTATATTTAGTTCCACGCGGACGACATCACGGGCGGAAAGCTATAATAGTAGTGTATAAAGTTCGTTCCCTGTACTCGAACCCACGAGTGGCGAGTTCGAGTCCCGCTGGTAAATATTTGTGTGATGAATACGAACATTTGGTTCCGAGTCGTGGATGGTTATATAAATTATTTTTGTATGAAATATAAACACATTGTTTGCAATGTTTTATTGTTAGATGGGTCGTAAAATATAACTTTTTTTTTCTACAGATTTGTAATGTTCAATAAATATCACCTGCCTAAAGAAGCGGCCCTGGATAAGTTAGGCGGAGTTGATGAAAACGGAGACTACCAAACGCCGTTCAGGGACCCCAGCAAGAGATTCGGCGCTTCATTGGGCATTCTATCAGGTACACACTACCCTCCACAACACCTTTCCAGTTGTAGTAGTTTCGTTACCAACCTCGGGCTGTAGCAGAATACCAGTGTTTTACCCTGTTGTTGGGTAAAGCCACACACTGAGCTATAATTTTTTTTGTATCGCGTCACACAACATTTTGCGGTACGTGTTTGTTTGTGTATTTGTTTATTTAAATTGTCACTTTATTAATTAGCTATCTACTTATTTAAACATAAAAACAACTTGAATTTCAAGATCATCTTATGTGCATACTTGATGTTTAGATATTCGCTCGCCTGATTATAAAACAATGTGTAGTTAAACAGTATCTCTGTTTGCAGACGATTTTAAAAAATTAAAACTATTTGCTCACCTGACGATGCTCTTCTCGTGCAGTCTGTTTGTGTTGAGCAATAGTGTTTGTTTAATTCTATGGTTTTAAATGTCAAAAAGTTAGAAAGAAGTGTCAACATATTTCTTCCTACACACTCTATGGAGCTGTCATAAATGAAGTTACTGAAATACGAAATCTTGGAGTGATAATAGACAGTGAACTCACATTCTTACCTCCCATTGATTCCATGGTCAAAAATGCTGGTCAAATGCTTGGTTTTATTATCTGAAATTCTAAGGGTTTCCATCTCTCAACAAAAATCCATTTGTACAACTCGCTTGTGCGTTCTTGGCTGGAGTATTGTTCCTCGGTGTGGAATCCTTACTATTCCGTTCATTCTCAGCGACTTGAAGGCTTGCAACGACGTTTTACAAGATACTTAGCGTTTCTGTCGCGTGGTATCTCTCATAGACAAACTTACGATAAAAGTCTTCTCTTTTTCGAAATGAATACCCTTCACATTCGCAGAAACCTGTTTGGTCAGACTTTCCTGTATAAAGTTATCAATGGTTTGACTACCTCGTTTAAAATCGTAGAGCACATAAATCTTAGTGTCCCTTACAGTATCCCCTCACTAAAGTCTTCTCCTGCCCCTCTTCCAGCACAAATATTGGCTACAATGCGCCTGTTACTAGAATATCTAGCGAATATAATTCCATTTGTAATGTTCATACTGATATAGAATATTCTACGACTCGATCCCCATATTTAGTCGAAAGATATTTTAAAATTCTACGCCTACAGTTTTAAAGTGTTATCGTACTACCTGCATTTGAGTGTTGTGCTCGTCTGTAATTGGAGTTCATACCAGATAATTTTAGTTTAAATGATTTTGTAAGATGTAATGTATGTACTCTGTTGGTGAGCCTAAATAAATAAATAAATAATCTAAAAAATAAACACAGCTTTATTGTGTTCAGCATCTATCCAACACCGACATAAGCTTCTTAGTTCTGAACTCATTACTATTTGTTGACAATGACAATGTTTCAGTTGTTGCTGTCACATAATGTGTCTTAAATATTGTAGTTTCTTAGTCACACTATAAATAGGTAGTGGACATTATGTGTCGTGGATGACTTTGGAAGTACCTATCGTCCGGAGGGTTTTCAATGGCGGCCATATATTCTGATTTTATTACGCTACGGATATTGACTCATCGCTTCACTTCGTCTATGCAATGGTGGTCTCCGATCACATTAGAACACAAAAATGTTGATGCTAAAAACCGTTTTGGTATGCCATAAACAAACCCGCAGGCAAACATAGGCTTAAAAAAAACTAGTGTATAATAAAGATATAAATCTGTTACAACCATTTAATATTAAATAGGTCGTTATTATGTCTAATGTAAAGAAGACTTCATAAACAGCCTCCTCAATTATTAAACTCATCCTGGATGATTATGTAGATAATTTTATACCTGTGGAAGCAAAATTCATCGCATTAACTTCATCCAATGAAAGAACATGTAGATGGTTAACAATGATTTAACTTCCATCGCGCAGGCGGCCGCGTCCACATCACAAGCATTACAGCCAACTATCTGCAGAAAGCGATAGTGATTGCCACAAGGTACTCTGCGGTGAGGAAGCAGTTCGGGCCTGAAAATTCTACTGAGGAGCTACCGGTATTGGAGTACCAGCAACAGGTAATGGTTTATCGATATTTTTTTTTTGCTATAATTAAGAATACAATATAATTACACAATCGACCCCATAAGGACAAGTGGATGCTAGAGATGGGACTGGATAGACCGAGCTCCAACGCTTTAGATTTCTTTCAAACATCTTTGTAGGCAAGATCTAGTATGAACCGTAGTCTCTCTTCATGCCTTATTAGAGCATGGGAGACACTTCGGCATAAGGGCTCTAGGCGTAGCTAAAATCTGCAGAGGATGCAACAAAGAAAGGAATGTGACTGCCATGCTATAGCCGTAAGGCGAATGTGTAATTTTGGTAAGGGATATCGCGATCCTGGTGACTACATGCTCTTTCCAGTAGCTTGTATTAACAGGGGAACAACACAAAAGAGCCCTACTGGGTCGAATTGACCCGGGCCACATGCGCAGCCCCACGGCGAAGATAATAGAATAGAGTAAGAAAGAAATAAACCTAATATGTAAAGACTACACGTAATTTTAGCCCCGCAACTATATGAGTGTTCTTTCATAGCAAATCCGTCTTCTCCCGTACCTGGCAGCGACGTACGCGCATCGGATATTCAGCAACTGGTTCGGTTACGCCCACATTGTCATCACCATCAACCGGATGCTGGGTAAGAAAAATAATACTCAATGGGTACCAAATTCGAAAATAATTGGTGGTCACACTGTGTATGGGAGTGTTACGCACTTACCCACATTAGAAATCGCGCTCTGGGGGACCATGTAACCAGAGAACATTAAACTCTTCGTTTCCCAGGCTATCGTGTGGCTATACATCGAGGCCTCAGGCTATTAGGCATTTTATTACAGTTTGATTTTACAATTTTTTTTTATCCACAACGAGTTAGCACTTGACCTCAATCACACCTGATGTTAAGTGAAGATGAGGCCGAAGGTGGTAGCGTACTGACCCGGAAACCCCATCTTATTTGGGGACTGACTCTGACGATATCTCTGACAATCTATCTTTTTAATACTTTCCACCTTTATTTTTTGACGAGCAATTGTTTGGCGCTTGGTTTTTATGTTTCATTCTGTTATTTATTGAATAAGAAATTTTATATACAATATTGTTTTAAAAGAAGCTTGTTTTGATATTTGGGCAGGTCCCTGTGTGCATAACGTCGATATAGTGGTCACCTGACAGTCAGTGTTATCAAGCCATTTGTAGTCCACCGACTTCCTTCAATAGACAACAACCAGGATCCGCACTGTTTAACGCCCCTCCGAAGTGCGGAAACACACATATTACAATGCCATTAGTGATCTTCTGTCCAAGAACTGCTATTTAAAATGTCTTCTGTTGAAGTGGTTCAATTAACTTTGTTATAAGTTGCTTCAACTATATATACCGTTGTGATATCGCAGGCATAGAGGAGAGCACGGCGGCTGCACGCGGTATCGAGATGCACGCGCTGTCGTCGGCCGTGAAGCCGGTGTGCGGGTGGATGGCGCGCGACGGCATACAGAACTGCCGCGAGTGCTGCGGCGGGCACGGATACCTGAAAGGTACCGTCCACAGACCATCCAACCTCTAGACAAATGCTCAATACTTTATTGCTTTTGCACAATGTGTTATCTACACAGGTGTTAACTAAAATATTGACCATCATGGACCCACAGCTCATTTGAAGTATAGTTTGAGTAGGACTTATAGGAGAACAAATATAACACATTTACAATAATTAACCAACTAAATGTAACGTAAGTACTTATTAGTTCGTTTTATTATAAATTGTATTCGTTGGTTTTATTATTACCATTATTATTTTTGTAATTGTATTCTATTATAATCATGTTTATAATCATACCAAATTTCATCCAAATCTGTTCAGCCGTTTCGGCGTGATTGATCAACAAACAAAGAAATCCTAACTTTCGCATTTATAATAATAGTTAGATTACCAACTATAAAAATACAGCCGTCTTGCTACTATTACTGCAAACCTTCTCTACTGGTAGCTTGTATCTTTACCCTAAAGAGGTTTGCTGGAAGAGATCGCTATTAGCGATAAGGCCGCCTTTTTGTGCGATTAATGATGTACGTTGTAATCTTTATGTAGTTTTTTAAGTGTGCAATAAAGAGTATTTGTTTGACTGATTAAATTACTATTATTATGATTGTACTGATGAATTCGTCCATCTTCAGCGCTTCCGATATGATTCACTTTTACAGAACCGTAAAAATCCAAAGAAGATGTTTTATGTGCTAATCCGTAGTAAAATATAGTTTAAAAAATCATTATGCTCAATAGAGTTTTGTGGCAACTTTCCAGCGGCCGGTCTAGGGGACCTACGTAACGACAACGACGCCAACTTGACGTATGAGGGCGAGAACAGCCTCCTGCTGCAGCAGGCGAGCAACTGGCTGCTGAGCGTGTGGCCGCGCCGCGCCCAGCTCGGCGCCGCCCACGCGCCCTACGGCTCGCTGCAGTTCCTCGCCGACGCCGACCGCCTCCTCACGCTGAAGTGCACCTGGAACACTGTCGGTCAACTCGTCGACCCGCCCAGTGAGTTAACAACTGCGATCATACACATGGTTTAAGATATTTATTTCTCAAAAATAATTAACATTCACTTAAAGAGAAAAAACAGTAAGTTAGTTAGGTGTTTAAATCGCACACAGAGTATTCCACCACAGTTAAAAAGTCACTTACGAATTACGAACGGACACAGGCTGAAAAGATTGAAAGCTTATAATAATAAATCATTTATTATCAGGCCACTAGCGCCCATACATAAATAGCTTACAGACTTGGTTGGTTGGTGGTAGGGCATTTTAAATGTCCGCCTGGCTAGCTACCACCATCTTATCTAAATCTGCCGCCAAGCCGCAATGTTAATACCATTGTCGTGTTCCGGTCCGGTCCGGTTGTCAGAGATAAGATAGCCAGTCCCCCAAATGTGTTGGGGTTTCCGGGTCAGTACGCTTCCATCTTCGACCTCATCTTCACTTAACATCAGGTGTGATTGAGGTCAAGTACCAACCCGTTATGCATAAAAAAAAAAAAAAAAAAAAAAAGACTAACATACATAATTATGTAAATAATTTCTAAGCCTTTGTTGTTGTACTATCTGGCGTCCTATTTCGCAGGCTTCCACGAAATCGTTGGAATACAGCTCCTTTCCGTAAGAAGTCCTCCTTTGTGAAGGTTTCAAGTGATCAGTCGGGACTCGCGCCACAAACTTTAAAAAGTTATCAAAGTCCACTAATGGACGTAAGCCTAAATCGTCACGCCTGGGTCAGTGGCGTACCTAGGGTTTCAAAATAGGCCAAGCCCAACATAAATTTTTGTTATTTTTTTGACAGTTAAGAAAATCAAATAGTGTGCAGCATTAACTATAAAACGAATGCAAATAATGAACAATCCAATGAGTTGTGTACACTGATCTGTTAGTCTTTTATGCACGTGTGTGCATGTTTGTATGTGTGGTGTGTTATGTGGCTGCGTGTGTGTAGTTTCCTAAATTTTCAATTTATTGTTTGTGAAGTAATTCGCTGGTTAGAACTGAAACGCATTCAATGGGCTACAGTCACGCTGCTGTCGCGATCTGTTGGACAATGCCTGTCGCTATGAATTAAAACACCGAGTAATTGTTTTCGCAGATCTCATCCGCATGTACAACTGGCTGACCGCTTACATGCTCAAGATAACCTACGAAAAGGTCACGAAACTGAAGAACGAAGGGAAGAACAACTTCCAGGCTAAGAACGACTCACAGTCGTATAACGCTGCTACTTTATCTGTGGTATATGCAGAGGTATGTAATAAATGGAGCTGGGGTTCGCTATTACTCAAAGCCCTGCACTTTTCACTCTTGAACTATTTTGTTCCGTACCCTAAATGTCCTAACGACTGATTATTACTGCGACAACTCTGTCAGAGCCCTTTATCTCTGATATAACACTAGAAAAAAATCTGTTGAAACTGCCTCAGTTTGTACATTGCTTTGATACAATTTTTTTCTGCAAAAGGTGCGTTATCTTAAAGTAAAATATGACTGGGTTTGCCTTTTTTCTTAGACCTTTTTCTTAGAGACCGTTGACGTGTGGACTCAATTATTTCAATAAAATAGTTTCATTGTAGAATTGTATATGATTTCACGTTGTTGTTGATGGTACCCTTCTTGGTCTGCTGACGACTTATAGATGGGCGTTACACTACCTATATTAGTTAAAGTGTTATTCTAATTAGCTACAATTAATGTAGCTATGGTTCGCAATTTGTTTTGTAAAATTGTTATGTTAGCATTATTATAAGTACAATACGTCAACAATTTATACAATTCAGGATAATACTCTCTTTCAGAATTTCATACTAAGTCACTTCTACAAGAGCGCTCTGTCCTTCGAAGACGCTGCATGCAGGAATGTGCTCCTAAAACTGGTCTCGCTGTACGGAGCGTTCATATTGGAGAAACATATGGCTACGTTGTACATTGTAAGTAAACTGTACATTAGATTTTTAAGTTCTCAGAGAATTGTTTTTATTTAATTCCTGGGTTTTGGAATTATTTATCTCCCGTCGTCGTCGTAAATAAGAATTAAATATATTTTGTGTAATCAATGTTTGTACTTGACCTCGATGACACGAGTATTAGGTTATGTGGAAAATGGAAGGTTATCTTGTCTCAAATATATGAAACACAATACTGTTGAGACTTGGATAATATCAACAAATAATTTATTATATAAATGTATATTTATTATATAAATGGTTGGTGGTAGGGCATTTTAAATGTCCGCCTGGCTAGCTACCACCATCTTATCTAAATCTGCCGCCAAGCAGCAATGTTAATAGCATTGTCGTGTTCCGGTTGTCAGAGATAAGATAGCCAGTCCCCCAAATGTGTTGGGGTTTCCGGGTCGGTACGCTTCCATCTTCGACCTCATCTTCACTTAACATCAGGTGTGATTGAGGTCAAGTACCAACCCGTTATGCCTAAAAAAAAAAAAAAAAAAAAAAACCAGCAAACAGTCAGTTCATCTGATGGTAAGGCATCAAATAGCCTACAAACTTTGTTATAAATAAATTCTAAAGAATCCTAAAACAGAAAGTAAATTTATATATATTCTGGCTATTTGGACGTTAATAGACGGACCGCTACGCAATACTCATTTTACATTATTTTCTTTACCTAAAACCCTTGAGTTTTTTGCATACCCTTCTCTTTGACCTGTAAAAATTTTAATAAGAATAAGAATAAGAATAATTTATTTAACCACAGGTAAAATTCAGTAGTTTACAACCGGTAAAATTTTGTAATATTAATTAGAATTTCTAAAAGTACGTTCCCAGCTGATGCTCATGCTAAGCATTAAAAATACTTGTGTTATAAGCATAAATATGACGACTTACCCGTTACACTGGCAAACAACAATGCACACAAGCAGTTAGTTGATGTGTATTGTCAGCAGACAATCAGCGTTGTAGTTATTTACTCTGCAACTCATACTGAGTGGAGACCTTTTTGACACCACTTTACGACACCGATTCGAGTCGTATTGATGAAGCGATCTTAAGATTGAGATCGAATCTCACTCCCAATATAATTTTTTTGCGCATTAATAACCTATTTTTAAACGACTTCATGTATTATGTTGTTGTTACTTTTTCTGCTTTTGTATATAGGTATTTAATGTGTCGTTCAGTGTTTCAAATAAACTCTTTCAATTCCATTGTCGATGTATTTCATACACATTCTTCCCTATCAGGGCGGTTTCTTCAGTGAAAGCCAAGGGCTTCTCCTTCGCGAGGGCATTGTCCAGCTGTGTGCGGATATAGCGCCGGAGGCGGTGGCGCTGGCCGACACCCTGGCGCCGCCGGATTGGTGCCTCAAGTCTGTGCTCGGCCAATCCGATGGACAGGTAATACACGATAATGTAACGAGAACGTATCCGGCGATATTTTATCTATGGTAAAATGCAACGAATATATTTCCATGTCAGAAATGCTACACTACGCTCACGGACTCGGATCTTTGACGTAGGGAAAAAAGCGGCAACGTTGAAGTGGGACTGGGCGGGTCACGTGGGCCGCATGCCGTGCGAGTTGTGGGCAAATGCGTCCACTATTTGGACTCCTACAACCGCCAGACGCAAACGGGGCAGACCGCGAAAACGGTGGAGAGACGAGCTTGACAGTTTTGATAAGGGATGGTTTGTGCTCGCCAAGAACAGAAACGATTGGAAACAGATGAGGGAGGCCTTTGCCCAGCAGTGGGACACTATGGGCTCTTAATAGAATAGAATAGAATATTTCCATGTGTGTGACTTTTTGGCGGGAACTCAACGAGTGATGTTGCATTTTTGTTTATATTTCTAATAATTTATGTATTCTGAGTTTTGAAGCGTAATAATGGCGGAATATTGTGCAGCAATAGTCAGTGATGGTGTACATGTGAAGGGAAGTGTAAATTAAAGTGCTTAACGAATCTTTCGGGTTCCCACAAGAAGCCCCTAAAATCTTTGTTTAAGCATTCTGCCACTTTAGTGAAGAATGACTCTGTATACACCAAGTATATGACAAATGACTTGTTTTGACTAAGGCTGACTTCACTAAAGTGAAGAAATAAGACATGGCATGGCTTAGATCCCTTTGCCTTCTCCGAGAGGAATGAATGAAACTAGAAAAAAAATTCTATGTGTATTATCTCGGCTAAGAGGTTCTTCTTATTTTTGGAACCAACAACCAGCCAAACACAGTTACAGATTTACAGCCAGTTTCGAGTGATATATTACCCCAATAACAAAATATTTGTAGATATAAGAACGAAGATTATATAGAATTGATTAATTGTACATATATTTTTAATATTTTATAGAATTATAATTATTCCTGCCCTCGTAGCATGACATCGCACTGAATAGACCTTATTCCCTATAATTTTAATTCTATATACGGGAAACATACAGTACAAAATTGTATAAATAAAAGGAACATAATATAGATATAGATGTGGGAGCACACCCACATGTATACTTACATGCCTGTACGTGTAATGCATGGTTTGCAATTTCTACATACGAAGCCCCCGTGACCTCAGTCGTCTCCGGGGCTCCGTATGTGTCGCAAGTAACAATATCAGTGTGCGTGTATAGATAACCTATATGTAACCGTAATCGTCGTTTACTCCAATATACGGTGGTTGAAAGTGCATCTACGTTTGATTTCCACACCCCTAAAGCACCCTACACACAATTACCTTCTGATGAACATTATGGACAATGAAATAGTGTCTCTACAATGAACTGATAATAACATACTACCAAATAGATATAGCGGGTACTAAAAGTGTTTCTACCGATTGGAAATACAGAAAAATATACATACACCGACATTGACCTGCGTAGGGGACCGGTTTACATTATAATCGAAAACTATAGCGATTTGGTACAAATGATGTCTTCAATAAGGTGAACTGATAACAACGTTCTCCCTTCCACAGGCATACCAGCACATACAGAACAACATATTCACGTACCCCGGCGCGCTGACCCGCCCCGACTGGTGGCGCGACGTCGTCTACTGGCAGTCGTACGTGCCATCCAAGCTATAGGTACACAAAACAGCTAGCCTGGAAAGGGACATATTTATTTCTAAAAGAGGATAATAGATATAGGCTTTACTTACATCTAAGTACTTATATTTGTAATTACTTAAAAAATAAAATTGTAAGTAATTAAAAATATAAGTACTTAGATGTAAGTAAAGCCGGCAAATTTATGTTATAAACCATATTGAATGTGTGTGTAGTCATGTGTCAACTAAACCCAAGGTCGAAGTTGGCATACAAGACCAATTCTTTATTCTCATTTGGACTTTTATGTTGTTGAGTGGTGAAGGGAATATTTTTAGGAAATCTGCACAACTGGATATGTGCGTAAATGTGAAGGTGATGGGGGAAAAACTCCAACCAAGTCATTCATTACCTATGTTACATTCCATATTATAGGTACGAGTAAGGTCTGTCTGGATATCTGAATATATTTGAAGAGGTTATTGTGTTTTAAAAAATTATCAAAAATTAAAACTCAAGTTATATCCATATTTGATACAAGTTAGAATGAACTTAGACTGTCATCAGACCAACAACTGTTACTAGGTATTTGGGAACAATTCTAGGCCCGTATTATAAGCCCGTAATCAAGCGTAGATCTGCGGTTGAATATAATTAGAAAAATATGCCGATACAAGTTACATAAAGCTTTTCCTTTTTAGCTGTTCTAAAGCGTAGATCTCTGCTTGAGTAACATTCTGTAATACGGGCCTTAGTAAGTCTTAAGAGTTAAGAAATGCGCAAGAAACAATTATGGAGTTGAAATTTTCTTGGGCACTATTTGTCGATGTTGTGTCGTTGTTCTCGTGGTGCTATAACGGTATTATGTTTTTTGTTAAATTTATCTGTGGACATTTTTTAAATCTAATTTTAAAGAGCTTCGTTTTAAAGAGAGAGTCGTTTTAAACGACCATGTCGCTCATCTGTGAACATTGTCTGTGGATTCTTATTTTATAACAAACTTCACTGGTCATCAAAAAAATCGAAACTAAAATGGGAATAGACTATCTATACCGATTTTAATGAAATTTTAACTTTTCTACAGTCATTATGTCTCCAATTGAAATTATTTACGAGAAATTTCCATTACAATGATGTGTACGGTGGTGATGAATAAATAAAAACGTGCAGTCCCGCGTTTATTTTTATCGTATGAGCTGTGAAATTTAACATACGTATTTAATCGAGTTTCTGACAATAATTATTTAGGCAAGGGTGCATAATTTTAATTGATCACATACTGGCTGTAGAAAAGTGAAACATACATTGAAATCGGTATAGTACTGTTTGAGTTACTAACTAAGTCGTAAACACAGACATGCAAATAGTTGAATAGAGATTTATTTGGTGGGTTGACTTTTAGATGGCCAGTGTTATAATTATGCTATGGTTGTTTTTATAAATAAATTCTGAAATCACAAAAAATCTCGTTCGATATCGGCATACATGTTGATAATTTCTACGTAAAATCAGGTGTTCAAAAGGACCTCATATACCTTATTTATTTAAAGTTCACACAAAGAAAAAAGAAACACCCAGTACAGAAGTGAAGTGAGCGAAATCGTGGCGATATTTAAACGTGTTTTGCAGAAATTCGCATCAAAAAGATCACATGAACGGTTTCAGCTTAAATTAATTAGCGCTTGTTTTTCTTGGTCTGAGATTTAAATAAATAATAAAAAATTAGGTTAGCCTACTAATTTGGTTACAGGGGGATTTTGTTAGGGATGATGTCTCCGTATATAGCGGATGATTTTTTTTTTACCGAAAGGAAAAAATAGGGCATATTAGGTAAGTGAAATAGAAGGTATTGGCATATGTAGTTTTTTTTTTTTCAAAACTTAAATAGAGCCTTAATTGTGGCATTTGACGGTCGCGTTTGTAGCCTATTCCACATAATCACACCATTATATTAAATAAATAAAGAAAACTTGGAGAAAATATGGGTTCCAAATAAAATTCGCATGATAGGAACCCTACGAATCCCGCCGGCCGCATGTGAAACAGGGGCCGGCGGATGCCTTTTTGAAAAAAAATATTAACCTACCTATGCCAATAACTTCTATTTCACTCACCTAATGTGCCTTATTTTCTTCCATACGGTAAATAAACGCATCCGGTATAAAATTGTGAACTATATTCTGTTATTGTTTTGATACCTTTTACAATACATTATTGTAATATCTTAAGTCTTACATAAGCAAATATGAATTTGCTGTGAAATGAATTGAGTGTGATCATATCACAAATATTAGAGAAATTTATTTATTTATTTATTTATTGTAACTGCAACATGTACACAATACTTATGCTAATAACAGGTAATTATAGTAATTATATTGCCTAAGGATTGAGAATTCGAGAAGTGAATTCCTGGTTAAGCTATACTTTTGAGAATCCCAGAATTCAATTTGATTTCAAGGCTCATAATTGCAGGACTTATCACGTTCAGGGATACATCACCAGACACAATAGAATTTTGATTGTTATAGGCGTGACGTGTCCCGGAATATGTAAGAGAGAATTTAGTATATCATTCCTGTACAAATACTAGTGATAGTATGATTTGAAAAGGCAAATGTGAGAAATAGGGATATAGTAACCATTTTAAAATACTCAAAATATGAATTTAATTATTTGGTTCTTTACTGGAAAGGCTAAAAAACGTTCGATATTCTGAACCTTAAGTGTTTGGATGTTGAATAGAAACAAGACTAATTATTACATTACTAAGACAGTTATTTCTATTAGATTTAAGTGATAATATGGGACACGGTTTAGTATAAGTATATACAAGTGCGAAGTTTTTAAATACTCTGTTGCTCAATATAGAACATGTTTTATAGTCATTCTGTACTAGGTAGGGTTATATTTGTGTTGTCATAGGGTCGCAATTTTCTTGAAAACGCGATGGATGTCGTGAACGGTTTTGTGTAGACGCAGTCCCAATCCCCCGCGACCTGGCGAATTTTCTTAATTTGTAATTTCATGTAATTACTAGATTAGCATAGAGATGAGGATATTAATATTTTGGTACAAAAAACAAAATAATGCATAATTAACAAATTATTATTATTTACGACAAAATGACAATACTACATAATTACAAGTAGGATTTTTAAACATTGGAAATTAGCTTAGTATACACGGGGTGTATATTGCCTGAAACCACACAGTTTCCTGTTGATATTGATCCAGACCCTGTATGGCATATTTATGATAAAAAATAATGATTTGTGTTAGCAGATGTCGATGTCGAGGCTAATCTACATCAGAAATAGACTGTGTGGTTTCAGGGACATGCACGAATTTGTATACACTTTGTATAGGTATAAGTTGGTATTGTTAACTTACACATTAATGGAATGAGACTGCTTCTAAGCCGTAAATTACGTTTGGGCCCGAAACCTGGTGGATTTTAAGAAAATACTGCATTCGCAATCTTACGACAACATAATAAACAAATTAATTTGATAATTATTTTTAAATAATCATGTGACTAAAAATATAATATATTTATTTTTGTTGGAAAGTGTTGAATATTGTTAATGAAAACAGGGATATTTTAATAAAAATATAACAATTGAGAAAGGCCTTTCACTTCATAGTACCAACACCATCATCGATTTTGTATACATGAACTTGCATACACAATTTAGTTACCTATACATTATTTTACCTAAATATTATGGTCCATTATTATGTCTAAGCCAGTAGTTGTCATTTGGTATTTGTTAGTAATAGAATCCATTTTTTCAGTGACCTTCCATTGATTTTTTCCTCGTATCAGGGGAGTTCGATGATTTAGTCCGACGAACGGACTGATGATACTTTTTAGTCTCATCAGTCCGATGATGCAAATTATTAAAGATCATCAGACTACTGATACTTTTAGTCCGATCCAAAAAAAGAAATAGTATTAACTTTTTTTACTATATTGAATTTCATTAGAAGCCTCCGCTCGCATGGAATTAGGTCATCGTCCCCCGTAGTAGTAATATAAAATCGTATTTTTTAAAATTTCGGTTTTTCTGTACCAAATTTCAACTACATCCGTTCAGGCGTCATAGATTGAAGAATAAACATCCAAAGGATTGCATTATGTGGAAGAAGTAATGTAACTGCGTGATTAAATTACAACATACATAAAATCACGACCTTTTTCCCAAAAAGATCGGTTAGGTGTTCCAAACATTAAAAGTTGTAAATGCAATGTTTGAAACAACATCCACGATTCACCTTACGAAAAATAAAAGGCATTACATATTACAACATGCGTGCTATCTGCATCGTGTTTGCAATGAATAAATGAATAACCCTTATTTTCAGCCTTCCAGTTGGATATACTACTATTAACAACATGCCTGCCCTGCTGAACGTAGGTATATCTAGGTACATTTTGTGGATAATGCATCATCAATAATTTACGAAACTAATTTCCAAACTAAGCTTTCTCAAGAACTTTGTAATGGAATTTAAATACTGAATGAGCCTTGTCAATCACTTTGCCAATCAACAAAACAGTAGCCAGTAGCCTTTTCTACTAGTGCTATCTGTTTTGCTGTGAGATGCTACTGCCGTTCCGATAATGTTCAAGTTGGTTATTGTCGGAATTTTATTTGCGACTACGTAAGTAAGGTTGTTTATATTTTGTGTAAAATACAAAAATTGAAAATAAACTTTGATGCAGAACGGGTGCGCTTCGCTCCGCTCTCGATTCAAAATAGCGTCCACTTCGTAAAAACATTATTCCCTTGTAAAACGCTTTACAACAATCAAGGATATGTACTGCGCACATAGCTACAAGTTTTTATTTTATCTAATTATGAATATGAGTGCTTCTGACACTTCTTAATTATGTTTATTTATTTATTTACATAGAATCAACAGCATTACACATTCTTATACGACAAACTAATGTCAAGGTATGCCAATAAGATTCTCATTATGTTACTGGAAATGATTACCTTTATGATTGAATGGGTAACGTTTTAATTATATAACAGTAAAATTGGTACTTTTACATTATTAATTAATATTAATTTATATTATATAAAGCTGGAATTATTATAATAAATATCAATAAAACAAATCAAATCCCAGTGATACGCGATCGATTTTTTTTTATGATTCACTGGATTCGCGTTTGACCACAATCTCACCTAATAGAAAGTGACGATGTGGTCGAAGATGAAGCACGCGATCCCAATAAATATGTTAATAAGTCTAAATTGGGGGTCAACATGTTCCTGGATGATACCTATCGATGTACATAATCTTATGTTTCATACGTGTGATCCTATTTCAGTATCAATGCAAATCACTCCCCCATCCTCAAAGATCTGCAAGACCGCAAGGACCTGGAGTTCGTTCTCATTGACCTGGTTAACGGTCTCGCCAGACACGATGACGTCACCTGTATGGCCATAATTTGCGACCCGATCTACTTAAACGTGTTCGAGGGGGCGTTGTTTAAGAGGACTTATGCTGTACCGATGGTTATGGTAAAGTTTTGTTTTAGCTCTGTTCCTGGCTACTTTATAGTCCAATTGGGTTCCACAGTACAGTAAGAAATGTGAAAGAATGGTAAACTCCTTCTTAAAATATAAGATCTGAGTAGGTATGACTCGACTCTATCACTAGTTTTACAGGTAACGCCAGATCGCAGTGTGTCGAACTTCTCGAAATATGAAACGTGCAATGATTCCACCCCGAGCGAGGGTTCTCAATAATGATAATTATGGATCAAGAATGCATGGCACCACGTTTAGAATTACTTTCTGGCATAAACCCTTCACATTTCGACGTCATTTAGCATATTCGTGAAGCTGGAAATCGTGAATGATGTTGCCTCCATTACATCATCGTGAGTTTGTAGCTTATAGCAGCAGAGTAGTGTATGTTTCAACAGTTCCTTTGTCATGGTTGTCAGGAAAAGATTACAGACGTACAAGCGATAAGATCGTCTTTGTACGTCTGTAGTTGATTCAATATTTTTATGTAATGTACAATAAGGAATTGTAAAGGAATTCTTCTTAGATCTTGGTACGTATTCTAAGATGCCGCTATTTATCTGGCGACTACGGAAGTTAGCCTTTGGGAATCAACTGGAGAAACAGCAGAAAGCTGCAAATATTTATCAACATTCTATTTGTCGTTAATTTGGTTTTGGTATGGGCATTAACTGTGTTGGGGCAGAGTAAACGGTGTCATTACTAAGCCGACCAATCAGAGAGCGAATCCTACATAGCGCTTACGAAGTTTTCTCAAGACATTGCATATAGCCAAGGCGCCACAATAACGGTTGGACCGCGGTCCCCGGGCAATACCAACAGCACGATGGAATAGATCTTCCCTTTTCCCACAACTGTAATTAATTATGGGTCGGTATGAGGGATAAGGAAGCTAAAGAAAGCTTTATTTCTCATAGTGACAAACGCATCTGATTTTTCTATATTTGAGGTTGGAACCCATTTATCTCCGGCAGATATCAGGGGCATCATTTTCCACTAGGCAAGATGCTCATGACATACCAAAACCAAATGCGAGGTGCCCTGATACTTGCGTGTGAAAATTTTATTAATTTAGTCCTAATTTCCATTTACCAAAAACTCTATATCTACTTCAGATAGTGGTGGAGGAACAGGAGGATCTTTTGTCGCCAAATTTCGACACTCTCGAGTCATTGAGAGAGACGAGAAAAGAGGGGTGTAATGTGTACATCATCCTCTTGGCTAATGGTTTACAAGCTACCAGATTACTGAGATTTGGAGACAGGTACCTACTTACTTAAATAACATCCGAGAGCAAGAATGCACATGCAATTATCAAATCTTAGGGCGCGAATTTTATAAATCCACTATTTGATGCAACTTCAACCACAGATTAGGTAATAGTTACTACGTAACTACAACATCCTAAAAGGATGCGTTGGTAATTGAATCGATGACAGTGCTGCCCATCAATAATGTCTACATAGAGCCATTTGCGCTATTTAGGTAGAGAGGGGTTGGACCTATTTTTTTAACACGCTTCACTTGTCACTATAATCTTGGAAGTGAATTTTAACCTACTTCTAATTGTTGTATCGAAATGAAACTTGATATGTATATTATATGTAGTTTGGATGACAATACTATGATTTGGTATCTTGGAGAGAGCCAGGAGGTGGATGGTAGAAGTCTACAGTGGCTACTAGTAAACCCCTCGAGTTTGGGCTCATATTGATTCGTTTTTACGGGTCGAATATATTGCACATGGTGTCGAGGGTCTGATGATGAGAGCCAGGTGGTGGATAGTGGAAAACTAGTTTAACTACATGTTTTTTTGCAATACCTACCCGCGAGAACAATTCTTTTACGCACTCGCGAAAAGAGACTGATTGGTCCCATTCTTACAATAAGTATGTAGGTACCTATAATATAAAAATTCCTTATTGCAAAACATAGTTTAATTCTTTTTCTAACGATGAATTACAAGAACGACAATATCGACTTCGGGGTTTGTCTTCAAAACTGTCACTACATAAAGTACCTACCTGTAGATCGCATGCCAGTTACCAGAAAATCTCCCGGAGAAATGGCGTAGTTGAATATCATAAAGTGATTTCCCCGCTTCTCCAACGGCTTGCGATCTCCCGACAAGTGAGCCTTTACTTGTACCTATGCTTTGGTGCGAGAGCAACTATATTGTTCTAGCAGCGAGGCCGGAAGTCGCTATAAATATCTCATGCAACTTTTACAGACACCGGATTTTAGATACTAGAGCAAAGTTCATTATGCTTCACGACTTCAGGCTATTCCACAGCGATCTACACTACTTGTGGAAGCGCATCGTCAACGTTATATTTCTGCGTTACCACAAGAAAATCTTCGGCGTCCGCAAAAGCAAAGCCTGGTTCGACATATCCACTGTCCCGTTCCCTAACCCTATCAGAAGCGTATTCATTCCAAGACGGATAGATATATGGAAGAACGGAAGATTCCATTACAATAGAACTCTGTTCTCTGAGAAGACGAGGAATTTGAATGGAGAAGTATTAAATGTGGTATATTTGGATCATGTGCCATCTGTAGTAGTAATGAAGAATAACGAAACAAATAAAATTGGTGGAGTCGAAATCGAAGTAAGTTATTAGAACTTTCATTGTGATTCCCGGTTTATTCTTTATGCGTAATTGTAGAGGTTTGGAACTATGATATTACCATTAGGTACACACAAAGAATCTACCTAACTATAAAACTTATTACACAAGGAACACTTTCAATTTAAGTATTTGTAGTGTGTACATACCTACATGTAAAAGGGAGTTTAAAAGTGGCACCCGTGACATAAAAGTTGATAGGAAATCGTTTGGCTTTCCTTTCAACTTGAAATGAGGATGGATGAAACGCATGTTATTAAGAGATTTATGACTATGGATGTCGATGGTTGGAAAGGAAGGGGAAGACCACGGAAAAGATGGGTGGATGGTGTGAAAGGTGATATGAACGAAAAGGGCGTGAATGATGAGGTAACGGCTGATAGAGGAGATTGGAAGAAAAAGACTTTTTTTGGGACCAGGGCAAGACGATGACATGGGCGCGCAAGGGAGATTGGCGGACAATTATAAAAGTCACAACACTGGTCTCCACTATGTCTATAGGTATACGTTTGGTCTCCGCTATATTTTTAACCCCCGACGAAAAGTGACAGAGTTTGTGTTTGACACTGTTGTGTGAGTGTGTCCAGTCTTTGTCCGGTATCTCAACTATGTTACTCGTAGGTCCAATTTGAGTGCGATTTTTTTATATTAAAGATTAAAACACGTTATTAGCACGAAGGCATTTAGCTTTAAACATAGTTGTTGTTGATGATATCATAGTCTATTGGGGATTTTCTAAATTATAGTTATATTTATACTATTTCATACTGTATGAAATCTATGTTCAGCAGTGGACGACCTGTGACTAATATAATATGATGTTTCCCGAATAAAGAGTTTAATATTAGGTAAATTACGTCAATAACAAAAGTATATCACGCCGCTCTACCAAGATAGAGGTCGTTAAACGATTCACAAATTATTCGTTACAGATTTTAAATACTTTAGCCGATAAAATGAACTTCAAACCGAAACTTTACCAACCGATCAATGCCGAACTTCACAAATGGGGCCAGAAGCAAGATAACGGCTCCTTTTCTGGCCTCCTTGGTGAAATGGTGCACGGTCATGCCGACATGGCTTTGGGCAATCTTCAGTACACTCCATATCATCTTGATCTGACAGACTTGAGTATACCTTATACATCCCAGTGCTGGACTTTCTTGACTCCTGAAGCTCTAACGGACAACTCTTGGAAGACACTTATTTTACCTTTCAAGTAAGATTTGATTTTTCTTAAACCACTTCTAATTCTGATCTATGTATATTAATTATTGAAGTGCGTGAAGTCTTTATTCACGTTGAAAAGGAGCAAAAAATCATAACCCTCCTTTGGTTTTAGCTTAGTCCGGTAAAAAATTACTTAAACGGAGACATTTCTATATAATATATTTTCCACATTATTTTTTTTTTATAAATAGTTACATTATATAAATGAAAGACACATACTTACACATGTACGTATTCATCATACATACAAACATATTGGCCTTTTTTATAGCATAGGCGACCTTTTAGTATAGCAGTCACAATTCAACAGCCTATAGCAGGCCACTGTTAGACATGTGCTTCTCCCGTGGAGCGGAATTCCATCGCATTCCATTGCTCCAATCACCACGCTATGCAGGCGGGTTGACGATTGCTATTTTCTTGGGACAACGAGAGCAGCTGCTTCACTCTGGTCAATGCTGTTATGTTCACAATCGCTTAGTCGTCTTTTTGAACACCTACGGAAAGAGAGGATTGGTTCTATTCTACTTACCAGAAACCATATACCATACAAAATAGATCACCATTTCCAAGTTATGGGGGATAGTTACACATTAGGTAGGTACCTAATTAACCTAAGGCCAATAGTAGGTACCTATAACTACCACGAGTCTATAGGTATAGCATGACTATGTGTTAGGTTAGAACCGTGGGTAGAGAAAGGACCAATTTTGATAAAAACATTGTTTCAGATTATATATGTGGATAGCAGTTCTTTTAGTGTTGCTTATAACGGGCGTTATATTCTACGGATTGGCGAGTTATTACATGAATTTGGAAGACTTTAAGAAGGAACACAAGACGTCTACTAAAGGCAAAGTTGCCTTCAAGGCACAAGACATTGGAAATGGTTTGAGTTTTTTACCTCTTCAGGCAACTGTTGGCCATTCCCCGAGCATGAGGCTGGGAGCCTTTTAGATAACTAGTGATTACTCTGATTACCGATACGGCGAGACTGCGGGGATCACTATAGCGTTTAGTTATCCCGACAAAGCAGTCTTGTCTCAAAGTAATAAGTACTTTTAAACCTCACAAAGTAATTTATTACCTATTAGTGACCCGAACCAGCTTCGCACGAGTGCAATTACTTTTGTAATTTGTAACTAATATTATAAATGCGAAAGTTTGGATGTTTGTTTGTGGCTCATCCACGGCAAAACGAATGAACAGATTTAAAACAAATTTGGTAATATATGTAGAATATTCCCTGGATTGAAATATATTTAATATTTATCCCGATAAAGTGAGTAGTTCCCGCGGGATAAACACATTTCCGCGATAAAGTTATTCCTCGCTAGTAGCTAGTATATTATATGCATGTGTAATCAGATAACTTTCCAGAAGATATTCTCTAAATGATAATGAAAACCTTATTAAAATCCGTAGCTTAGTTTAGAACTACCGAGCGACTTTTTTATAACTAAGAGATCCATGCCTATACGAGCTCATTTGGTTATATGTATGGTCGATGGGCTTATGCGTTCATATTACGGTCAAAGCCCTTTAAAATGTTCACTGCAAACAAATGCTACATTTGCATTAATTAACCAGTGCTAACAACCTGTTTACTTTACAGATGCGAAACCTGGCCTCTACTTGTTTGGTGAACTCAGCAATAGCATTCTTTATACCTATGGGATGTTACTGGTAGTATCTTTACCTAAACTCCCTTCTGGATGGTCGATCAGACTCCTTACAGGATGGTACTGGTTATACTGCATTTTACTAGTTGTGTCCTACAGAGCTAGTATGATAGCTATACTCGCCAATCCAGTTCCTAGAGTCACTATAGATACTCTGCAGGAGTTAGTAGACAGCAAGGTAACTTGTGGTGGATGGGGTAGTGAAATTAAAAAGTTTTTTACAGACTCCTTGGATGATATTGGACTTAAAATCGGTCAGAGATTTGAAACAATTGACGATCCACACGAAGCAGCTAAGAAAGTGGCTAAAGGTGTCTATGCTTATTACGAAAATAAGAACTTTTTGAAATATTTAAGTGTGAAGAGAAAGAATGCCTACATAAATATGGAAGAAGTTGATAATTCTACAACAAATGGTACAGAAGTTACTGCCAAAACCACAGAGGAAAGGGATTTGCATATTATGACAGACTGTGTTGTAAATATACCAATTTCCATGGGTTTCCATAAGAACTCCCCTTTGAAACCACTAGCCGACATATATATCAGAAGAATAGTTGAAGTAGGTTTGGTAGAAAAGTGGCTAAGTGATGCTATGAATACAATTAAATCTTTGGACACTTCTGAAGAAGAAATTAAGGCTTTGATGAATTTGAGGAAGCTATATGGAGCCTTTGTAGCTCTTGGCATTGGCTATTTTTTGAGCGGAATCTGTCTTATTGGCGAATTCATACACTGGCACCTTATAGTGAAAAGAGATCCAAATTTCGATAAGTATGCTTTGGACATTTACTACATGAAAAAGAATAAGAAACATTAATAAAAGTAAACAATGCTTTATTCAAAATTATTTACCGTAATTATAACATGATTAAATTTTATGAAATAAATAGTTTCTAAGCATCAGTCACTTTACTTAGTCTCTATCCAGGTAATTAAATTATTCTAAATCTGTTATAATTTTGAGCTAATAAAGTTAAATTTCATACACACAACAACCTATAGTTATTATTATAATATTTATCAATTTAATGAATTACAATGTCTCAATTTTATGCATAATTTTGTTTCATTTATTACCTACTCTTATTGTTCTTTATGTCAAATGCAGTCATTATCAGTATTTTATTACTTGAGGAAATTACCCCTTTGCGTAAGTGTTATTGTCATGCACCCAGTGACAGCAAGGGGCAGGCTGCGTCTTAAAATGTGTTAACTAACATTCGTGAAAATATGTTACCACTAAAATATGACTATCATTAATTAACTAACTTAAATCCTGTCTAACACATTGTGTTTCACATAGTTTCAATTCATTAACTTTATCTCGAACTAATAAATAATTTTAGTTCAACTACTGTGCTGGGAATTTAAAAGGGGTTTCGCACCATCTGGAGCATTTTCCAGGATCCACTTGTGTTGTAGTACATTTGCCAACGGCAAACGTTGTTCAGGATTGATCACAAGAAGTTTACCAATCAAGTCTTTTGCATCCTCCGAAATAAAGTCAGGGTATTTGATTATTACATATCGAATTTTCTTGTATGTTTGATGGGTTTCTTTGGAGTCAAATGGTGGTAGGCCTACAAGTAACTCATAGCACAATACCCCAAGACTCCAGATATCAACAGCATAGCTGTGCGGCTTTCCTTCAATCATTTCTGGTGACAGATAATCTAATGTACCACATAGAGTCATTCTTCTAGATGATGGGGAATGAACTGACCAACCAAAATCGGCCATTTTTAACTCATAATTGTGACCAACCAACAAGTTTTCTGGCTTTAAATCACGGTGAATAACTTTCTTTGCATGACAGTACATTAATGCTTTGGTCAGATCTCTGATATAAACTGCTGCTGTTTTTTCATCAAAACGCCCGCGTTCCTTTAGCAATTTGTAAAGAGCACCTTGTTTTGCATATTCTAGAATTAGGTAGATACGTTTTTCATCATGAAAGTATCCATACATACGAAGGATATTAGGATGACGGAGGCGACACTGAATTTCCACTTCGCGACGTACCTGATGTTCTATTTCAGAATCTAATATCTGGCTCTTAAAAAGTACCTTCAAAGCGACCACATAGTGGGACTCTTTCTCACGAGCTAAATAAACATTTCCAAATTTTCCTTTACCAAGTGGTCGACCAAGGTCAAAATCAGTGAGCTCCCAAGAGCGTTTTTTGTCATCTTTAGGTTTTTGGAAATCGAGTTTTCCCTCTTTATCATTCAAGTTTACCTTTGTACTTGTGTGAAGAGGGCGGCCAAGGGGTACCGCTGGTACTTTGAAATTGTCACCTGGCATTTTAGGTGCACTGGAAGAACAGTAATTGCACCCAGAACGGCCTGGCAGCCGATTTTCTTTACAGCCACACTTCGGATTGTTCATTATTACAAACAAAATATTCTCTTTGCAATAAATAGTAACTAAACTAACGAAAAAAATATAATTTCGTCAAAATAATACAAGATTTCAAATAAACGTATTTTTCTTCAGGTAGCCAGTGTTGCCAAATATGTCTAGTCCGGTCCAAGTCGCCAAATATGAGGATGTCGCCGTGTTCATATTTTTTACAATTCCAACTATTTTGGCAATGATAATAAAAAGAATTGGTCGACAAACGGAAGTCAAGACTAACGAACGATCGTGAGCTGGTTGTATCCTAACGGAAATGCGAAACCTGCGCGTAAACTGGAAGTGCGGCCGAGTTTATGATACAATAACAAGTAACTCGAAGTTTTCCCGGTACTATCAGGAAATCGTGGTTATCGCGGTTTTGTCAGTCAGTCCGTTTTTCGATACAAATATCAAAGATTTCTTATTAACCTTTAGGCGGACGCGGACACCGATCGGTGCCAAAAAAACTTTTATACCGACAACACTCGCGAACACCGATCGGTGCCAACGGACACCCGACTTTCAACTCTCACTTGTAATGATTTTAGAGTTCCAATTCCTTTGGACTGTGTGTGAACTTGTTCTCTATTAATTAACTAGGTGGGGCTGCGTTCACAACCTTGAAGGTTTTGTTTTCTAACTCTTAGAAAATAAATAGTAAAACTAAAGATAGGGCCAATATGACACCAAGAAAATTTCTATTCGTCTACGCAAGTATTTATTTGTAACTTGAGGCTATGAATTCGACTTGTGTCTGGCTGTATGTACCAGCACAAATGTCTGTGGCCGCGAGGGCCGCACTCTCTCTCGTCTAGCTCTTCCATTCGTTCATGCAACACAGCTGTTAAACGTCAAAGTCGACAAAGCGGTATGGTTTACTCCCTACCCTAGCCTTTCTACTCAGAGAGCCTTTCTATCTATGGACTAACAAAATATCGAAATCGATCAATTAAATGTCAAGCAAACCTGTTGGTCACGCATTATCACGAATTCGTGTAATTTGAAATATACCCCAAAAAGTGAAGTGAATAAAATATATTCTCATATACCAAAATTACATACATAAGGTACACATATTCATTTGCCATTCAATTGAAAGCTACCGGAGAATCACGAAAAAAAGGTACCTACTTACGTTGGATTAGGTGCATGTTTCTTTTTTTTTTGTTAAGCATTACCAACCAATTTATCACATAATATTTCATTACTTAACCACTAAATTATAGGCTCTATACCTACTACATATTTTGCTCTACAAGCACTATATATTTTGTGCACATATCATTACTATATTATGTAGATGTAGGTTATAATAATCGTGATTTATTTTGGAGATAAGTACACAATTTATTCCTCTATGCTCTTGACGACGTAGCTGATATAAAGCAGCCTCGAACACAATTTTATTAATTGGGCTTTGTTCATATTCAATTCAATACCTACCACACTACACGAAGCCCTCATTCAGCAGATTGTGAATTTTCAGAATCTCGCAAGATGTCTGATGATGCAGAGCAGCAGGTTGAAGAAATAGAAGTGCTGATGTCTATTTATGACGGAGATGACAATTTTAAGCAAATGGACTCTAAAACTTATCAGTATAAGGTACCTATTTATTTAGTAGCTATATAATATACAGCTATATTTATATATTATATATATAGAGTGTCAGTGGCTCAGTGGTTGAGACACAATCTCCCAATTTAGGAGGTCCGGGTTCGAAACCCAGGCAGGCCATGTACTAATGAGTTTTTAAATGTAATTTAATTACTTATGTGTATTTATCCGACTGCTCTTAAGCAGTGAATGAAAACATCGTGAGGAAACCTGCATGTGTGAGAAATAATTCTAAGGCATCTAAGTCCCCAACTTTGGGCCAGCATGGTGGACTATGGCGCATACTCCCTCATTATATGAGTGAAGGCCTATATCCCTGCAGTGGGATCTTTACGGGCTGAGATGATGATACAGCTATATTATCAATGGCTTACTACAGCATCCCTCAAATAGTTTAGACTTTGGAACAAATATATAAAAATGTTGTTGTCCTAATAGGGTTTCTGTTTGATAGGTATGTACAAGACATATGCATTAAATAAATTTAATCTCAGACTTAACATACTAGAAGCAGACCGAACATAAGGATTAAATAGTGTGGCAAATTTCCATACAAAAGGATAAGCTACATTTAGACTTTCATATAGGAGCAAACATCTAGAAATTGGCTATATTGTCTGCCCTATCAGATTACGAATTTATTTATACCTAATCTCTTACCTCGTAAATAGTTTTCTTCGATATATGCAATTATATTTAAAATTAGTAACTAAGCTGCATGGCAGGTGTTACCACTTGCATATTAATGTTTAGTCTTAATATACGTATCTTTAATAATAGGTGAATAGTAGTTGAAATAAACAATAGTTAGAATATAGATTGCGAAATGATATACATCCCTGGGTAGTTCCTCTGAACTAAAAGTATGTGTATTTGACTGTATACTGAAACTTGAAATATACCTCGCTTGTCTAGTCTTTCAAATACCTTTTTAAATATAATATTTTTGTTTTTTGTAGTACACAGAGGGTGACAAATCATTTATACTGGAGGTCTCATGGGGCCCCACTTATCCAACAGAGAAGCCAAAATTTAATTTAGAAATTTTTTACAATCAGCATTTGTAAGTATACTTTAATAAGTAATATGTATGATAATTTTGAACTTGAAAGCATTAAACTTGAATGACATAAAATTTTTGTAGGTGTGTAGCTTATCCAGAAATTAACTATTGTGAAAATACAAACATTAATTCATACAATACTAACAGCAACAATTTGTAATTTTCATAATTTCTTTTCAAGATTACCTTCAGTGAAAGAGAAGATATTATCAATAGTGGACTCTGAGGCTGAACAGTGGGTTGGCTGTGCAATGACTTACACTATATTTGAAGGTCTCAAAGAAAAAATGCCTGAAATACTGGCAGAGCAGACTGAAGAGGCGGTGGTGACGTCGAGGGTTGAGAAAATTGTCATTGACGATCAGGATGCAGTTAGTACCAGTTTTTTTTCAATACACCAATGCTCTAAACGTATTCAGACACTCTGTGAGAAATTGAACTCGGATATAAGCTTCGTCAGTTGTTTCAACTGACTGCTTATTCAGCAATAATAATATTATAATAATATGTTTTGAATGATTGAATTGATTTGATAGAAATGTTATAAGTTTTTCATATCTTTCAAAAATATTGTTGCACAATTCCGGAGTCTAACCCTTAATGCTCAAAGCTGCAAAGTCAATACTTTACCGTGTGACAAGCGGCGTACTTGGTTGGGATAAATGTAGAAAATTAATAGTTTGTTAAAATATAATGTTTAATATCCTTGTAATTTATGGTATAATTTCAGACTGAAGCTTCAAAGAAACCGGAAAAGAAAGAGCAACTAACGAAAGCTCAGAAACGACGTGCATGGGATCGAGCGGAATCCGGCCGCGGGGGGGAGAAACCAAGAGGGTGGGATTGGGTGGATATCATCAAGCATCTGTCTCAAGCGCCCCACCAATCTACCTCATGATTATAACAAGGGTAGACAGATATTTTTTACTATTGGACATGATATCATGTCAGCATAATCCGTAGTGAATGCTTTTGAAGTTGATTTGCATTGCGGAATGAAATTTACAAATTGAAATTATTTACTGAAGTAATACAATTTGTAAATTAAATAGTTCGGTGAAATGAAATTTAGTTTGATAGGTTATGTAAGAATCTTTAGTTACCTACTTAGTAATGCTAATTTAGGGAAGAATGACTTCGAGAGTTAACTGTTACGTTTATTTTTGTATAATTATGGGTATTTCTCAATTCGCGTTACTAATTAGTAATAGTGGAATGGAAAAGTAAAAGTTTACCCATGTTACCTAAATGAATTGCAATAAACACTGCCATGCAGATAGGTATACATTACACCTTTTAAATGTGATTATTTGAAAATGCAGATTATTAATATTTAATTTATAGAGAGATAATTCTTATTTACATCTTACATTAATTCAATTATATATTTTTTAAATACAGTGAGTAATCCATAATACGTCCGAAAGTTATTTTTATTCGGTTCTACTCATAAGCATTATATTTCGATTCCGCATAATTATTGACTATTGTTGATAAAATAAAAATATATTTCACATGTAATTTACTTTTTATTTATACCTAGATAATAAAATAATAACTCGCATGTCTATGAGTGTTATGGTGCACATTAGGGGATGTTGATAAATAAATCCTTGACATACACACAGCGCCATCTAGTCCCACAATAAGCAACTATAGGCTTGTGTTGTGGATACCAGACAGGTACATAATCTAAGATACCAGATGGTTGATATACTACATATATATATTTTGTAAATAAATACTTATTATAAATGAAAACATCCATAACTCGGGTACACATATGCCCCTAGCGGGATTCGAATCCGCAACCTTTTGGTATAGTGGTCAGAGTTGCTAACCACTACACCAAACAGTGAATATGATGTAGCATTTGGAACGAGAAAAACATTTCATGGCAGGTATAGCTACCGTAACGTCCTTCACTACACGCATATCTTTATCAGCCGCCTGTCTCCAACCATATCTTTATCAGCCGCCTGTCTCCAACCATTTCTGGTAGTCTGCTTTAATGCATGCTGCTACAGCATACCTAGTCGTTCAACTTGCGAATTTTCAGAATTTAATGTCTGATGGATGACGCAGAGAAGCAGGTTGCTGAAATAATCTAACTAATATTATAAATGTGAAAGTTTGGCTGTTTGTTTGTTTGTTGCTCAATCACGGCGAAACGGATGAACGGATTTGGTTGAATTTGGTATATAGGTAGAACATACCCTGGATTAAAACAAGGATAAAGTGAGTAGTTCACGCGGGAGAAAATTTCCGCGATAAAGTTATTCCACGCAGGCGAAGCCGCGGGCGGAAAGCTAGTAATAAATAAATATCTTTGCACATACACACAGCCCCATCTAGTTCCACACTAAGCCATTTTGCATTTTTTTTAAATAAATATATATAAATGAAGTATTATATACAACTCTGTGGTCTCTGCCTACCCCTAAGGGAAACAGGCGTGACATTATGTATGTATGTATATAAATAAAAAGCATCCATAACTCGGGAACACCATAACCTATGCCCTAAACCGCCTTCGTGGCTCAATGTAAACAACATTGGGTTTACGATTCGGAGGTCGCGGGTTCGATTCCCAGCGGGGTACATGTTTAAGTACTCGGTTTGGTTGGTGGAAGGGCATTTTAAATGTCCGCCTGGCTAGCTACCACCATTTTATCTAAATCTGCCGCCAAGCAGCAATGTTAATAGCATTGTTGTGTGCCGGTTGTCAGAGATAAGATAGCCAGTCCCCCAAATGTGTTGGGGTTTCCGGCTCAGTATGTTGCCCTCAAGTAAATAAATAATTATTTACTAACTATTATTATTAAATAAATAATAATAAATATCTCATAATCGAAGCCTTTTAAGTAGATTAACCGCCTCCGTGGCTTAATGTAAACAACATTGGGTTTACGAATTGGAGGTCGCGGGTTCGATACCCAGTGGGGTACATATTTAAGTACTCGGTTTGGTCGGTGGTAGGGCATATTAAATGACCGCCTGGCTAGCTACCACCATTTTATCTAAATCTGCCGCCAAGCAGCAATGTTAATAGCATTGTTGTGTTCCGGTTGTCAGAGATAAGATAGCCAGTCCCCCAAATGTGTTGGGGTTTCCGGGGCAGTACGCTTCCACCTTCGACCTCATCTTCACACATAAGATGTGATTGAAGTCAAGTACCAACCCGTTGTGCATAAAAAAAAAGAAAACTGGATTCGAACTCGACTTTTTGGTATATCAGTCAGTTTCTAACCACTACACCAAATAGATCGTCATTAACGGAGGACGTATTAAAAATGTACAAAGTGAAGATAATTTGGTGACGTCCCAGAAAATCACCACAGATTTTAACGTGAAACAACAGAATGTAAATACTTATTAAAATTTTTAGTGGCTAAGAGAAATTACTTACATGTATTTTATTGAATTATTCAAAATCTTTTGTAAGTCTAATCTCAATTCACGGAGACGTCTCGTCTATAAATAATTTGCCCAACACAGATAATAGCTGTGGATACTTGGCCATTTTTATTTTACCTTTTTGCATAATCTTCCAGAGAAAATTCAAAATTGACAATGTCACTTATGTTTTTAAAGCCATATGAATAAAAATAAAAATTTTGTAAACTTAGGGTCGGAACATGATTTATACTAAACAAGAATGGTACACTCCAGCCGAAGTGGCCGTCCACAACAAGGCCTCAGACTGCTGGGTTTCCTTAAACGGCAAGGTATATGATCTAACTGCATGGCTGGAGCAACAGTTCAGACTTTGCCCTTGCACCAAGAGTTGCTCCTGTCCGGTCAAGAATTGGTATTGTGGAGATGATTGTGTGGAGTATTGCCCCTGTTTTAAAAGGGGGTTCTTGTATTGTGACGCTAAAAGGGTGAGTATTAGAAAGTCAATACAAGTTTGAGGATCGTTTACGTTCAATATCGACAACCACAGAACACAGGCGTGTGTGTGCGTTGGAATGACACAATCTTATTCCACCATCGCCATTCCATCTTCCGACTACTAGGCGCGGGGAGGGATTCCACCCGTATGTAGTTAACATACCGAACATTCGCACTAAGCGGTTCGATTCTTCATTCATAATGCGAACAGCCAAGGCATGGAACTCCCTTCCGGCGTCAGTCTTTCCAGAATCCTACAACATTGAGATCTTCAAGAGCAGGGTGAATAGGCATCTACAGTTAACCATAAAAAAACGCCTCTCCCATTTATTTATTTATTTACAATTACAAGTTCAGAGTTTTACATTATAACACTTATAACTTATTTGGCAAGAGACATAAAGATTAACAATATTCATAATAATATTGGCACAAGATTTCATGATCACCGTCAGATCATCCGCAAATATGTCGAACATTTTGGATCTCTTTCGTAATGATATCAATAGCTATAGCGGAGGACGAGTTTCCGGTGTGTTTAGTTAGCAGTCCCGTCAGGTGTAGTAAAGAGCCTGTGACGTCTTCGATCATGAGGTGCCTGTGAAATCTGTCTTGGGAGGATTTGCCTTAATAATAGATTTAAATCTATGATCACTAATGCGCTATGAAAATAGAAGGCTCGCGAGGCCGACGATTGTTTTTTTAGTTTTTGAGACATTGTACATATACCGATTGCTTTGAAATAATTTATCGAGGTAGGTAACGCTGCAAAGAACTCTCCGGTGGGTATGTTCAAAGTGTTTAACTTAACATCATAACAACTTCTGAACCTAACAGTGTCGGGGTGCTCCGACCCATCTTGCTCGCTCGCTACAAATGCTTTTTTTCAAATCAAAATATTTTATTTCATAGGATAAATTATCACTTGGAAACGTCACTATTAATATTAACATTTAAATTTAAATATTGCACTATGTTATAGTCGTCTCGTCGCTGTATGGTTTATCGCACAAGCAATGTGTCGACCAATAGAGCACCGGAACTACGATCTTTCGAACCACAATTCTTCGCACGTTTGTATTTCGAAGTTCAGTCGTCGTCATACTTGTCGATTATTTATATGATAGCATACCTACCATCCCAGTCAGCACACCGTCATCTGAAATAAAGTTGAATAGAGCATGCCACCGTTAACCACTTGAAATGTCCAATGGTTAATGGTGTCTACCTATACATAATTTACTTCATACTATTCCGCCTCCAGCTAGCAATGACCATAGTTGCATACGCCGGCAAAGATGTTAGCCATTGGTTCAAAGGTGAAGACTGGATTATGTACACTCACCCTATCGTCGGCTCTCAAATCACATATCAGCGCCACGGCCATGGCTTGCGGCAGCCAGTTGTTCCTTCCACACGCTGGAGGCCGCTTAACAATCCCTGGTGGTTAGATGAGACGATTGTGGTTGGAAAAGCGACTGCGAAGACAAGACCGATTAGGATTACTAATACTATAACTGGTGAGTGAGCACAGAGGTATGCTTAATATGAGTTTAGTAAGTAACGTATAGCGCCCCTGCCAGACAGCTAATAACAATGATAACGATTATTCACATTAACGTGGTAATCGCGTGGTTCCCGGTAAAGTAGAATAAGACCGACCCGTCTCTTCGTGTGGGGGTCGTAAGAGCGGCTATCGTGAGCATAACAGTTTATAATGTCATTCAGTGATGAGAGTAGCGGCGTCATTGGTGGATAGCTCCCAAAATAAATCTGCGATCGCCAACCTGAGTGCCCAGCGTAGTTTGGGGATTCAAATCGCTCCATGAGAGATGCTTAGGCTTTTATATGTGAAACGTAGTAGCAAAATTAAAATCGCCAGCAAATGTCACTGCGTTGTCACTGTCTTTCGATATAGAGGTGACCTGATTTCCTACTTACACACCCTATTTTTGACTTTGATCGGTCTACCTTCGGTAACCTAGCATGAAGGGAGTTGCAGTGCCAAGAGTATAGTGTCATGCCTACGATAAAACTGGAAGTCTATATCATGTCGTGCTCGATCGTGTACTAGAACTCTAAACTTCTCCTTTATAAACTTCAGCTTTTAAACGTTCTACAGCATCCATAGATTTTCCTTCAGAATGAAGGTTTACCTAGTAGTCGTAGGCCACACGAGTAGTATATAGACTACCGAACATACCGTATTCGAATGTCTTCTTAAGTATATGTAGCTGACGCGACAACGAGCAAGCATTTTATCTGGATAAAATACAATCCATAGCATCTGTAAATTATCAAAAAAATATCTAAGGCCGTCTACACTCAGTTTCAAATATAGGGGTCACAGTCAAGTTAAGCGACGAATTCTAGCTGGAGCGGGTCTTATTCCTTTAATGGGTGATGCTTGTTTGTAGGAATTTTGATACGTTGAATAGTCGCTTGTTCGACAATATGACGTTTTCTCATTGGTCAACAATATCGATGAAGTTACAGAATATTGTGCAAGGATATGACGACAAAAGTTCTGTGGACAAACTTTATTAATTATCGGGGTGTCTTCTTAAAATACTTATAGAAACTGTTACCTGGTCATTTTACTAAAGAAAGAGAATTCTAACATCGAGGCAAGAGATAATCGAATAGTATTATTATTTTTACCTAATTCAGGCTCAACTGTGACCCTCGAAGTGTGCTCCGAGGAAACCCTATATCAGATTATGATGCGCTACTTGCCCCACAATTCTCATATGCATTCCTATACGTGGCGATATCTCGGCCGTGGTTTGTGCTACAACCGCACTCTCGCGCAGAATGGTATACCTGACGAGAGGGAGAGGTTCAGTGAAGTATTGCTGCCGGAGAATATGCACATCCCGGCGATTTTGATTTATTATAATGACGACTTGACCGAAGGTAAGTAGTAGTACCTTTATGTTGATCTGGTGTACACCGGTTAGGTGGAGAGATGATTAAAACAAGTCGGTTGGTTTGCAATTTTTGACAGTTCAAAATAAAATTTCTAGTAATTCATTATCATCGATTGTTTATGTATTCTTATTAATTTATCGTTACAATAGCATTAGCAACCTATTTATTCATTCGGGTTCGGAGGCCACGTAAAATGGCTGTTCCCAGGCAGTCATTAAACCAAATCGGTGGGTTACAGGGGTGGCTTGATAACTACACTTGACTGTCAGGTAGTCACTAGTCTAACACAAGTTCTGCAATCCGCACTGAGCCTGTGTGGTGGATTATGATCCCAGTGAGAAAACGTACGAATGTTGGTACAACCTACTGATTCATTTTACCATTTTATTGTTTATAAACTAATTTTGTTTAGATCCACCAAGAGACGATTGCTTCTGTCACGAACGCGCCTGCATGGATAAACCTGAACTTTGCCACCCACTATGAATGAGGTCTTTATACCGTCATGAAGATTTATTTATCTTTTATTTATAGATTATTTATTAAAATTATAGATTATTTCGCTACTTATTTTGTTTCATTTGGGAGACCATATGTACCTACTTATAATTTTAATAGGCTGTCGACGTGTGTGTAGTACAAATAATAGAAACCGTACTCCACAGGTAAGGCTTTACACGACAATACAAATGAGTCTAAATACTAATTCTCATATAAGCCATTAAGCCCTTGAGCATATTCTGTTATTGTTACTACGAATAAAACAAGCCTATTAGCTATATTGTACAGTCCAACTGTACATTCTTCGTGTCAGCATTTTATCGCGGCTTTTATTAATGCCAAAGTTAGTCGTTAGCAAGACGCCATAGCATTTTCACGATCGGACAGCAAGAGCTCCGCGTGTGCCTATCAATATATCAATAAACCATTTACACGTACGTGAAGTAGTGATCAATATTATCAACCCCAAGGTGTTAGGTTAGCAGACTTAGCATATATAACGTGGTAAGGACTAGTTACGCTGGAATATTTTCCGGAATCATCGTTAGGCCAGTTAGTCTTCGTATTAACTACTACTACTAATGAATATAACAAGCTTGAGGCATCGCATAACCCTTGTTTCTCTACACATACACGAGATAAAAGCCTCCTGTCAGGTTCGCCATTTATGGGAGTAAAAGAGACGTGTGTGTAGAGAGACTAGGGTATGCTAGGCCAGCTGGTCTACGAGTACTATGTTGCCATTTCGTCTTAGGTACTCACTTTCGTTTTACTAAAACCCAGCAGGTGATGGCCGCAGGCTGATTATGGCTAACGATGAAAACATTTATTCTAAAAAACTATAATAAGCCAATATGTTGTTTTAATTCATTAAATGATGGCCAATAACAATTAATTAAAGAATATTCGTAGCAGTTCATGGTCTGGTCAATTACAAAGCTTAATAATTACCTATACCTAATGGAATTGAACCTGAACTAAGCAGGTCAACGCAAAGGTATAGTCAATCGTCATGCTTTTTAAAGGATAATTAGTACTCCATAAAAACAAAAATGTAAGTTTAATTACTAACTTCAACGCGTGCTTCATGCGTGATAAAAAGCTGCAGAGCAGAGTTGAAACGGCATCGACCCAGGCACACGCCAAGCAAAAACTACGGCTGACTTACATGAATGTAGTGGAACGTCAGCTTATTAGGTAGCGCTCTTAAAAAATAACACCCTTTTTATTTATTTAGGTTTACTGATCGTGTCTCTATAATATTATCCGATTAAAATGAAAATAAATGTACAATTTCCGATGATATTACAATAAAATTGTATAGACATTTGTATTTAACCGGTGAATCAAAATATTCAAAGGAAGTGTAGGTTTTAGTTATTCAGGATATCAATAACTTCATAATAACTCCCAACTTTTGAATGCTTCATTTCTTTCAACAACACCACAACACAGCACCAGCCCCATAAGGTCCGCTGCGCTCGGCCGAGCGCACTTCCTGTCCTGCCACCAGGCATATCCATCCATCCTGCGGTGTAAAAACTTATATCTACTCAACTATCTGTTGTTTAGAATGCGTGAACTTTACGTTGGATCGATTTTAATTAGGTTTTTAATGCTTTGTTATGGAAAGTTGCGAATCTAATCCATAGGTATCTGTCAAGTTTTATTCTTTGCTGTTTAAATCAGTATCTAAAATTTGTTGTTTAATAAATAACTTAACAGCAATTAAAATAGATAAGTATTATTTTGAGTGCCTCGTTTGTGTCCTTCATATACACCGAAACATATGCGTTTCTCTAAACTATGGTCAGTGATACAGTAAGTTTATTTCAATCAATCAATCAATTTATTGCTTTCACATGGGTTTTAAGGTCTTAGGTTTACGTACGTATTTCATATGATCACAGACATATTTAGCTATAATTTATTATTTTTTGTTTTTGTGGTGTGCTGTGGCGTTCATAATAAATTGTTCTTATTCTTACATAATAAGTAAATTGGCCCCACTTCCCCTAACAACTAACTCGAGAGTTAAATCAGAGTTAAATCTATTTTTGTTTATGGTTTCATAAAAAAACTGTCAAAAGATTGTGAGTGGGTAAAGTGCCTAATTCTGTTCTATCCACCGGTATTCCTAATCCTGTTTTTCTCAGTGTTTCTGTCAACCTTGACTTTGGCAGAATCATCGTCAAACACGATGGAGCCATATAACCTCCAAAAAGTGAAGTGAAGTGAGTGTTAAATATTGGCGTATTTTTTCTATAAGATATAGGTATTTTCAACATGAGGCTTACATTCTAGAACTAGGTACCGCTTAAATACTTTCACACAATTTCACGAGTGGGTACCTACCTATAGCCCCACGCGAAATCGTTATTTCTAGACGACAAACAGCTGCTTATTTGCGTACTTAGCCGGCGCGACCACCACGCATGCGTAACTCAGATAATTTACCCACTTGTTGCCCCAAATTATAGCCACAACAACCCCATGCAGAGTTCCATAAAAATAACCTAGCAGTCGCCATTTTTGTCCATAGAGAAATGAGTGACGGTTCGCGCGCTCGTGTGACGAAAGCGCGGGAAGTTGTTTTATTGTTCGTTTTATTTATTTGAATTAGTAAATTGTGTAGAGATTAGTTGTATGTAGAATGTTTGTAGTGTAGTGTCACCATAGTGTCACACGGCAGGGCAAAAGTCTACCCCAATGAAATGAAATTTTGGTTAATTTACCAGTGACATGTTTTTTTCATGGTTATTATCGAATTAGTAAGTATTATTAATTACATATTATAGGCATAGTTATTTAAACTGAACATATGCGAGTGATACCTACAGTTCCTGGGTAACGTATCTAGTTTTAGCAGAAGCACATGAAAAAAAACGAATAAAATTTTTCCCCCCTTACAAGGAATATAACTAGGATTAACTAACTAGATTGGCGTCTCACTTGGAGCGTGGGTAAACGATCATATAATACAATTGACCACAGAAGTAGGTAGAGTTCTACGCAAAATTTAAAATAAAATAATGATTAACTTAATTTGTGTCCCTAATTTACCTAATGTTAATTATGTCCATATGTTTAATTCGTTAATACCTACATAAAGGAATTGTGAAAAACTTTAAACAGCTATCGAAACTACGTGTCCATTTGAATTTCTTCTTCTAAAAAATAGTGTTTATACACGTTTTTATGTAATTTAAGATTTAATCATTATTTAGGTGTAGTTAAGTTCCTCTTGCAAAGACGTGTTCCAATTGTCAGGCAAGTGTTACATTAATTTAAACTTATTGCCTACTTAGAGGTTTAGACAAGACACATGTTTTTGTAAATGAACTCGTTATTGCATTGGTTAATTTATTTTTAATTTTACGGGGACACCTATAGATGCAAGAATTCTAAAACCGTACTTACGTGCTGCCTTACAAATGTTACATTATTGTAAATTTACACTTTCCATTGGCATCATAAAAATATATGTTTTTTGTCTTTTCGATTCCCAAATGACGCAAGTAGATGACTTCGCTTTACGTTGAGAGCACACTAAGAATTTTTAATTTAATGACTGCGTATTTTTTCTACAAGATTTTCAATTGTGTTTTATAAATTTGTTGTTTCATGTACATACTTAATTAGAAAGTGTATTAATTAAATAAATTGTACACATTTAATGAACAGTGGTCCAGCACAGTTGTCAATTTGTGTTACTCCGAATACTAGTCAGATAGATACACTTTTCCACGGTTTAAGGTTTATCTTCTGGCAATTTCGATAACAAAATGGCGATGATTACCAGTAGAGCGATTTTTGAGTTGAACGCTTTTGTATGCGCATGCGACAGAATTAGCGTTGTGAATTTGTAGTTTTTGCATCAGTATTCACCCGGTGGATTTTTCTAAAATCGCACCGCCCTGCAGAGAGTCAGATAGGGCTTTTTGTCACGTTTTTATATAATTGACTGAATTCGCGTTTGACCTCAATGTTACTTGTTGGTAAGTGATAATATTATCGAATATGAATCATTTTTTTTTTCTTGATTTTTTTTTTGAGGGTTTTGTCGCTTTAGCGATTATGTCACCCTCGTGACAGACCTCAACAACTCAAAGAGTACTTATTACCCACATACATTAATCTATGGAAGCAGAAATCAATCTTAATTTCTATTAGTCATTACAATTTCGAATAGTTGATATAAAACCCTGGCTTCTTCCGAAAGGGGACAGGCTAATATACTATTGCATTTACCAATATCCTCACATACTATTGATGGTAACAACTGTCGTCTTTGTGACTCATTCCGCACGCATTCAATGAGTGCATGGTAAACATCTTCTACCACATCACACCTAGCACAATTTGCAGAGTGAATTTTGCCCATCATAAAAGCAAATTTGTTTAAGGGGACATGTCCTGAACGAAGTCTTAAAGCTCTAATGATAGTGAGTCGTCCCATTCTACATTTCTCAAACCAGGGGAAACGGGGGAGTGCCGGCTGTATCGTTCTGTACCAGATTCCTTTTGTTAATGATCTTTCATTAAAATATTCGGACCAGATTCTGTAACAATTTTGTTTTACTTTAAATAGGACTTCTGAGTAAACCGGCAAGCAATCCAATCGTACTCCTTCGATTATCGCTTCTTTCGCAAGTCTGTCTACTTATGAATCATGGTAAATGCCTATTCACCGTGTTCTAGGATTAAGATTAGAAAAACTGACGCTGGAAGGTAATTCCATGGCATTCTATATATGATCGCATTATGAATGAAGAGCCGACCGCTAGCGAAGTTTGCTCAAGTCCTGAAGTCACGTCTATTATGAAATAAGGTTTGAAAATTGTCTACCATATTATTTTCAATTTAAGCGGTGTCATAATTTAGGCTCACTCTATGTTTACCTCCCTCAACGTTTATTAAAAAAAAATAACTGAAAGTCTCCTAAAACGTATTTCTTGTGTTAGGCCAAATTAAATTAGCCGTTTGTTTGCAGAAATCGTCCCAATGCTTTTAACACAAACTGCTTTCGATTTTGCACTCCTTAAATTACACCCTCTTTGTAGCAACCCTCTTGTTATAGGGGTTCGATGTAGAAGCGTTTCCTAATCGTTATCCATGGGGCTCTGTAGTTGTCGTTTATGTTAGATAAGAATAGTTATGTAATATTCTTATGGCAAAAATAAGTTCATTCAGTTCAATTTACATTTTGGGTATTGTTTTTAACCCTTTTCCTTCTCAATCAACATACTTTATTTTTTTGACATTATTTATTAGCACTAAATAATATGAATCTGCTATGAAATGAATTGAATATGTTTCACTTAAAGCGGGTTAGTATCTCAATATAACATATTTGAAAATTACTAGTAATTGGCTGACAATTCGTAAAATAAATTCCTTTAAAATGAATTTCCAATGCAGCTTATTTAGTTTGATATGGGTTTAATATTTAAATCGGATAGAGCGTAAGCCGTATTCTTGTAAGATTTAAACTCAAAAATGTTGTAAAATTAGATTTTTTAAATCCACTTACCCATATCATATATTTTAATATATCCAGTCAAATAAGTTATTCAACAATTAGAATGATTATTAAAACAAACCTGATCATGATGGCGGCGTCCACTGTGAAAATTAACAAACCATTAAAGAACTACTTATTAAAGATAAAAAATCCTCTTTTGTTATTTCGTAACAATTCAGCGGAATAGGATCGGTCTATTGTTCATGAGCTGAGCAAATATACCGCATCCAGCAAGTTAAGCCGGGAAAAGCATAGTGGTAGATTTTTTTGTGTATGAATGCCTGTATGCTAACTCTTGTTTAATCATATAAGTAAACATTAAATTTATTTATTTTACTATATATTATAACCATATTTAATTACATTTACAATAATATGTCAAATATACCACATTGTTTAAATTAATTAATCCTTGTCTATATGTCTATTTATGTTTATTTACATGTAATTTAAACTTAATTGTTGTGCCCTAGCAGAGTTTATGTTCGTAATCTATAAATATTTTTTTATAGATCTCATGTAGGTATACAACATAAATCAAATAAATTGAATTGAATATGTGTATAGGTATAATAAATAATGATATTTATATTAAAATGTGAAAGTTTATTCGTCCTTTATCTACTTCATTGTTAAAAAGGATCATGTCGTGATTTTAGAATAAATTTAAATTTTTTACCCTGGGTATGAACGGATTTGGATGAAATTTGGTATATAAGTAGAATGTACCCTGGATTAAGACATAGGATATTTTACTCACTATAGTAGTTCCCGCGGATAAACAAATTTGCGCGATAAAGTTATTCCGTGCAGGCGAAGCCGCGGGCGGAAAGCTAGTAGTCTATATTTTAGTTAACACCTTATTAAGTATTGAGTAAATAATAAAAATGACTTTTGGTTTCAGATTGTAAAATGGCCACTTTACCTATATTCGTGTCGCTGAGTAGGTAAGTTCAATCTGGATTTATTTAAAATAATATCACTGTTGACGTTCCTTGAAGTGAAATGAAATAACATGATAAGTTTACTTGGATGATACGGCAGTGAAAAAAAAATATTTCTCTAAAACATTCGTTTAAAATCGAGTGATGAAGGAGTGATGGTAGGGAGGCACCTGATATATTTAATTCGTCGAGTGAAAGGCATGATGATTGAACATTTTTGTTGACAGCGCATCAAATCGGGCACATAGGTTTTTGTTTTAAGCTTCCACTACCTAATGGTGGTCCCCGCTGCCAGTATTTTAGTTATATGGCATGATAAAATAATTGTAATTAATAAATAACAGTGTGGAAACAGAGCACCTTAGTAAATTCCTGCTTAGTGAATCATATGTTTAGCCAAAAATAAAATTTTGAAAATAAATTCACACCTCTAACAAATACAAGTAGGTCGGTTAAATCTATACTTTTTAATAAGTAATTAATTGGAAAAATGTGAAAATGTAGTGCGTAAAACTGTAGTTTCTCGTGCGTTTCACTTTAAATACATATTTTTAAGGTGAATATTCCTACAATGCGCTTTGGAAAACCAAATTTCCACTACTATAAAAAGCAAACAGTTTAAATCTTCATTTGGCGTTATATTTCTTAAAGTTACTTTAACGATAATACGAGTATACATCTTTATCTGCTAATGTGTTTAATTTCAATTATCCAAATAACTGTTAGCATAGGTACACACATTGGAAATAATCAGGTCTAGAAAACAACACGAGTGAATAGCGATAAATATATCTTGTTGTAAGCATTTTAAAGATTAGGAATACTTTTAAAAATTACTATGATCCCCTTTGCTAAGATAGGTCATCGGTATCTTGGAGGAAGAGAAAAAATAACCCCAGTAACGAAACAGCCCGACAAGTCGTTAAAATCTAAAATGGTCATAAAATCACATAATGACTTTACTTACGATAATTTTAACAAACTAGACATGTGTTCCGTATATTTACATGTCGCTTCCGGACTCCTAAGGGAACGTTTTGGACCGATATTCTAATTAACAGGCGAAAGGACTTTTAGTAAAGTCGTTAAAAACTTCTAATAAATTTTTCAAGAATATGTTATAAGTATGTTCAATAAATTTAATTTGTAAATTAAACATATTTTTTATTAGAAGCTTGTTTAATGAATTGTTGAAGAATAGTTGTGACCCTGGTTGCAGCATAAGAAAATGCCATAAAAGATAGAGTAACGTTACATGTCTACCTTTAGCTGTTGAAGAGTTATGTGTTGAATTTATTGCTATTCGTTCTAAACTTCTATCTAAAATTTCAAGCTTTTTTAATTTCAATTCAATTATATAAGGAGAAATGGTTTTTAATTGACTTGCCATATATTTACTATTCTGACACACACATACTAAATTGTGAAGTTAAAATAACGTGTATGTGAGAAAATCTATCCAAAGTTATGCAAACAATTTTCCATTAATCTCAATCTTTTTATTTAATGTTTGACTGTACTCTTTTAAAATTCATTATAATACTATACATTGTATGAGTAAATTATGTATGTAGTGTACTGCTAAGTTACATAACAGTATATTGATTATAACAAAAGTTGTTAGAGCTTTCGTCGGCCGTGCGTCGTCCGGCGCGCGCGCACTTCCCGTCCGAATTAGGAAGTAAATGTAGAAACGTGCGAGGAATGTTTTAGGGTTGCCACGGATCTAGATTAAAATATAAAGCCGATCAAGAGACTCAGGCTATGAGGGTTCCGTACTATTAGTTGTTTCGCTGTAGTTCCAAAAGTAATCGTATCGCTGTTGAAACGTGCAAGTCGATGTTTTGGTATAATGTCCCTGAGTCGCCTCTTTCGCAACCCATTCGGGAAGAGACGGATTCGTTCAATTCATTTTAACCGCCAAGAACCACACGTCACAGTCTAGGTCAAATAACTTCTTAATTTTCCGTTTTTGGTAAGGAACATTTAAATAGTGGGTGTTTGATTATTATAAGAATTTGATCGACACGTACTTTGGTGAAGGCTATTTAGCTGTACATTATATCTGACGTGCACTGTTTCTTAAGAATTGGACATGAGCTCCAGTTGTGTTGCCAAAAAACTATGTCGATTTTAAAGCGCCTATTTTCTCTGCTTATCTACTATGTTTGTTAAAATATTTAAAATTTTTATAAATCTACTATGTTTGTTAAAAAGTGTGCTAGCCCTATAACATGGCTCTTCAAACACCATTTATTAATTCCATAGCAGTATATATTGCCATTACTTATTTCGTCACTTCACTGTACTTCTCACATACTAATGTTGTGCTTACGTAAATGTAGGTGCCTATACGATACAACTTGTGCCCCCAGTTCAAGCTACGTTGGCTATAATAGGAAGTTAAGTTATGTTTGGCATTACAATGTAGTGTAGCGACATCGGTATGAATTTAGGTTTCGTACCGCGTGGTTTCGGTACGCAAAAAGAGTTTTTTTTTTTTTTTTTTTTATGCACAACGGGTTGGTACTTGACCTCAATCACACCTGATGTTAAGTGAAGATGAGGTCGAAGGTGGAAGCGTTCTGACCCGGAAACCCCAACACATTTAGGGGACTGGCTATCTTATCTCTGACAACCGGAACACAACAATGCTATTAACATTGCTGTTTGGCGGCAGATTTAGATAAGATGGTGGTAGCTAGCCAGGCGGACATTTAAAATGCCCTAAAAGTAGAACCAACCAACCCATTTCTTCCCGAGGTTGCAATAAAAAGCGACTGCGGAACTTTCCACCAAAAGCCACCTAATAATATATATATATATATGCCTACATATTAATGGCGATGGGCCCAACCCCTGTCACGTGTGCATTTCTGTACCTATATTTCGAAAGATGAACTGTGGATGGTGTTTCAAGCATTACACTTTTAATGTTTGGGATATCGTGATTTTATGGTATGTTAATAATTTCGATGGCAATAAGAGATATTTGTTATAATCTAATAATGATGTACTATACTCTGTGTAAAAAGTATCGGGAATATGTCAATAAAAAGACCCGCGTAAAAGAAGTCGTTCTAATTTTTTTACTGCATGTTGGTAGCACTGTACTGATTTAGCGCGCAAAATTTGAGCGGGATCTGTCATTTAATTTGTTTTAAACTACTCTTTTTGTTGGTCATAGTTTTGAGTCCTCGGCGATTTTTACAATGGAAAATATTGTTGAACAAAGAGTGTGCCTTAAATTTTGTGTTTCAAATGATATTTCATGTGGTGAATCACTAAAAATGTTGCGAAATACCTACGGCGAATCGTGTATATCGAAAACAAGGGCTTATGAATGGTATAAGGCTTTTAAAGAAGGCCGAGAAGTAGTAGTAGACTTGCCTCGTTCTGGTAGACCTTCAACCGCTACGACCAAAGAAAACATCGACAGAATCAAGAAGCTAGTGCTCGAAAATCGACGTATGAGTCTGAGAGAGTTGGCTAGTGAGGTGAACATATCTTTTAAGTCCGTCCACAACATTCTCATTGACATTTTAGGCATGAAACGCGTCGCCGCTCGACTAGTTCCAAAAGAGCTCAATTTTGTTCAAAAAGCGCAGCGAAAGCATGTCGCTGAAGACATGGTTTCCCGAGCTTCTACGGATCCGACCTTTATGAAACGTATAACAACTGGCGACGAGAAATGGGTTTATGAGTACGACATGCAAACAAGCCAACAGTCTTCAGAATGGCGTCTCGAAAACGAGCCGAAACCCAAAAAACCGCGGCAAAGTCGCTCCAAAATCAAGGTGATGCTGACAGTTTTTTTTGACTACCGTGGTGTGGTTCACTCCGAATTCCTTCCAGAGGGAGAAACAGTGAATAAAGAATATTATTTAGGCGTCATGAAGCGTTTGCGTGAGAGTATCCGCCGAAAACGTCCAGATTTGTGGCAACACAACTCATGGATGCTGCACCATGATAATGCACCATCACACACAGCCATTATAGTGAAAGAGTTTTTAGCGAAAAATTCAACAAAAGTTCTCGACCAAGCACCGTATTCACCTGATATGGCTCCGTCTGACTTTTTTTTATTTCCCAAGTTAAAATTACCACTTCGAGGAAAACGTTTTGAGTCGATAGAAGCCATAAAAGAAAATTCGCTGAATGAGCTAAAGGCCATACCGCAAATAGCCTATGAAAAATGTATGGAAGACTGGGAGAAGCGGTGGAGATGTTGTATTGCAAGCGATGGGGCCTACTTTGAAGGCGATAAAATAAATTTAGATGAATAATTTGTATTTTTTGTTTTATTGACAAATTCCCGATACTTAGTACACTGAATGTATATCTTCGGGACGATGAAAGGTAAAGTTATTTATTACCTACATTACACACTACACAACAAATGTTGCCCACGAAAATTTTATGTATATTATATATGGTGTAAGTGCCCGAAAATATTATTATATATTATTATTATATTATGTGCGAGATATTCGTGCAAGCGAATATTTTTAACCTCCGACGAGAAACGACGGGTGTTATGTTGCAAACCATTTTTCAACACTAGCTGGTGCCTGATTGAGCTGAAATTTGGCATATTTATGTAAGTTCGGTGACAATGAATATTATGATACCATCGAGCTGATCTGATAATAATAAATAAATATTTCGGACACTTACAGCAATCATCTAGTCCCAAACTAAGCAAAGCTTGTGCTATGGATAACGGATAAACATACAATATTTATATAAACATCCATGAGTCGGGAATAAATGTTCGTATTCATCACAGAAACATTTACCCCTCGCGTGACTCGAACCCGCAACTGTTGGTTAAGCTGACAGATGATTGCTCTTTCTCTTTCGGGTGCTATGGTTAGTTTTTGTGATGTAATCTATCCTATGTCACTTGAACTGTCAAGACAAATCTGACGGTATCTCATTAATTAAAATCCATCCATACCTACTTGGGTTCTACAAGGCAATAAAGAAGATACGCGCGAAAAACACAACCCTTCTTGCAAACGGGTAAAACACATTACGAAACTACCTTCAAATAACAACTGATTCTCGAACGAGTACGACATTGGAACCTTCAAGAAACGAGCCTACACCTTCCTCAAAGGCCGGCAACGCATCTGTGACCCTTTTGGTGTTGCGGGTGTCCATGGGCGGCGGTGATTGCTTTCCATCAGGTGACCCGCATGCTCGTTTGCCGCTCTCTCATATAAAAAAAAAAACTGAATAACAAATAAAATATGAGATAATAAATTCGTGATGTTACAATAGTGGGATAATTTTTCATGGTAAGACTACAATAAAGTCATTAGCCACTTTACTAATTCATTACTACGGCAATACATGTCAAAACTTTTTAAATTGTATCAAAGTTGTATATAAAAATTCCGAGTCCAAAGAATGCGTAGAATCTGGTACACTTATACAGGTATTTCTTCTAAGTCTATACGACATGTTACGGACTGTATTTTCACGGTTGCTTAACAAAGGTGTAAAAATCTGGTTTTTCTGCACTATCATCCATTACACGGCGTAAAGATTTATATAAATGTGGAAGATCGACGGACAGATTCATATTAAGTCTCGGAAATCACGCAATTATGTTCCCACATTATCACTCTACATTTATAAGGATTAGCGTCGCTTCCATTCTACACGTGAAATGAATATACAATTTTATATGAGACACCTAGATATTTGTTGTCCATTTGTCCAAATTGTAGTTTGAGAAAACATTTTAATTAATTAAATGAATGTATCATATTTCAGTATATTAAGTAAAAACTCATACATAATATATTACAAACATAACCAATTTCCAACCAACTTTCCCAGTATCCTTCCAGTATCCATCATAGATCCTCGTCATAGTATCTAAGTTGCATAAAAAATGTTGTTTTTGTGCAGCAGCAGTGGATTTGTAATGAAGTGAAATGAAATGATTTATTTGCTTGATTTTGGGTACAAGATGGGATGACACATAACAGAAGTCCCATTCAAAATCTACTTAAAATCTAGCGTGCAAATATTTAATAAATTAGGATAACATTAGATAGGTTAGATACCCTATAAGATACCTTATAGGCTGTTGAGATAGCATTAAGTTCAACAACTAGTAATTTTCTAAAGATATATGTTACAGGTTCCTACTACTATTTATACACATAAATTATCTTATCTAAATATATTTACTTTGAAGTGTGTTGAGTGAGCTTCAAAAGTAACATCTCACCAAAAATAGCGTGCGGTGCCTGTACAAATAATTTCATGGTATAGCTTCTTATGGACAGTCGATCAATCGTCAACGACCGTTTACTGGTTGCTAGCTGCATACAGAAATTAATTTTTGTTTTATTTTTAAGTTTTCTAAAATAGCTCGAGAAAGAAACGAACCCTATCTATAGCATCTTAGTACGGGATTATGATGCGGTACTACGGATAAATAAAATGTATGTTACTTGTGCAAGAAAGGGAGAAAAACAAATCGTAAACAAATAGATAAAAAACAACTTTGACGACCTGTTTGGTGTAGTGGTTAGTAATTCTGCTGCTATACCAAAAGGTCGCGGGTTCGAATCCCGCTAGGGGCATGTTTGTATGATGAATACAGACATGTGTTCCCGAATTATGGATGTTTTTCATTTATATGTATATTTATTTACAAAAAAAAAGTATTTGTGTAGCTTATCAACCATCTGGTATCTATAATACAAGCCTAGTTGCTTAGTGTGGAACTAGATGGCGCTGTGTGTATGTGCAAAGATATTTATTTATTTATATTTATAACTATATGTATGTTTCGTTGTATGTACTGTATCTGAATAGATTAGAAATTGGATAATACATGTTAGCAACGGCTACTTAATTAATTCAATACAATAACACTGCAATAGTTTAAATACAATTTCACTTCATCCATTCCAGCAATTGACTATAACTATATTTTTTTTTTATGCAGGACGGGTTCGTACTTGACCTCAATCACACCTGATGTTAAGTGAAGATGAGGTCGAAGATGGAAGCGTACTGACCCGGAAACCCCAACACATCTGGGGGACTATCTTATCTCTGACAACCGGAATCCAACAATGCTATTAACATTGCTGCTTGGCGGCAGATTTAGATAAGATGGTGGTGACTAGCCAGGCGGACATTTAAAATGCTCTACCACCAACAAAACCTAATGAGATTCTAGTACCTACATTGGTGTAGCGAAAATCATTACAAATCATAAATTTAAGCAATAGTCCTGCACATCCATTGAGAAAAGTAATTTCATAACATTCACATACAATAATTTAAAACTAAATTATCCATTGGACCTGAGAGCTGGCGCCTACTTTGCTCAACAGCTGAGTTATGCGATGGCGGGGCAATGGCGCTAGTGTTACTATGCCTCGCGGAAGCGATTTGCACGGCGTATTTTTACTATAAGATATTTTTATACCTCTGTCAAAATTTTGGTTGTTACTTATTTCCAAATATATTTGAAGGTTTCATGAAACTACCTCGCCGATGTAATTTTCTTAAAGTCCATCCAACCGTTGAGAGTACGGTGGGACAATATCCGTGAAGATGGAATGAATTAGTGCTACGATGGCCGTAAATGAAGTGTGAAATTAGGAGCTCATTATAAACGAGCAATGTAATTACAACGCCAAGATCTTATAATTGCCTTTATGTAATTTTTAATGAATTTACGACGATTTTATTTATAGATCACTAGATCGGTCAACTTTGAGGGAGATTTTTTTGCATTTGCTAGTCAAATTTTCGAAATGGAGAAAATATAAAACGTTGATAATTTGTTGTAAAGAACGTGGGTTATTATCAGTTTAATATCAGTATTAGTGGTAATTTTTTTTTGAAAATCTGTTCTCTAATTTCTATGCGATGTGTCCGAAACATCGTAACAGTTGCAACAGCTTTGCTCTCTACTAAATGCAGGAAATTTCGCTTATCTGTTATGATTCTAAAGTACCTAGATTAAAATGTTCGGCGACTTCCCGCGATCTTCATCAGGCCCTCGTCATCTTTCAACCGACTACTCTGGAAAACTATTGGGGAGGCGTATGTTCAGCAATGGACGTCCTGTGGCTGATATGATGGCTTCATGCAAATCTGTAAATCGGGAGAATGACCGAGATACTCGTAAGCTTTAAGTCTGAATTAGGGAGTTGCGATTATTTATTATGTAAAACGTATCTGTTACAAGGTAAAATTTAATAATAAAGCCATTTGTTATTTATGGCTAACTAGCTTTCCGCCCGCAGCTTCGCCTGCGTGTCATATTTTTATCGCGGAAATTTGTTTATCCCGCGGGAACTACTCACTTTATCGGGATAAAAATATCCTGTGTCTCAATCCGGGGTAGGTTCTACCTATATACCAAATTTCATCCAAATCCGTTTATCCGTATCGCCGTGATTGAGCAACAAACAAGCAAACAAACACATAAACAAATAACTAAACAAACAAACATCCAAACTTTCGCATTTATAATATTAGTTAGACTAGTGAGATATCATAGGAGTTTTAATACAATCGCAATTTAGATTATTTGTAATGTATTTTTCTATCTGCTTTAGTTTAAGTGATTGATGTTTTCTACAACTAAATATAAATAGGGATATATTTTCAAACTTTACAGCCATTAAATATATTTTTAATAAATACAATCAGACCAACTATTTTCATCTCATCATCAACATCATCGACAAGTCGCCACTGTTGGGGCACAGCCTCCTCTCACTGGGAGAGGTCATGGGCCATTATCCAGCACGCGGGCCGCGGGCCCAGTGCGTATTGGTGGATTAGTGTGAGACTAGTAATCACCTGACAGTGGTTTAAGCCCCCTTGTAGAGACTTGGCTTAACGACTGCATTCAATTGAAAACAATCTGCGCAGATAAAATTTACTATAACGTTTTCCAATGTTTAAAACACCGGAACGTTTCTCGGAAGCGATGAAAAGCGTTCGTCAAATTCATGTCAAATCACATACGAGCGTTGAATTGTTGAAGCGACGCGTCAGAATATGCTGGTGCGCATCACGCGAGAACACTCCTTCAGGCTAGTTATTCGCCTTGGCTTCACTTGGATTGTGCTAGCAATATATAAAATTTTAATTCAGAAATCTACACTGTCTTGTCGTCTATTGAAAAAATAAAAACAACACACTCGTACGTAAGCATAAGTAATCAAACGCAAACTCATTGTGCGTAAAAACCTAACGATTTATAAAGCTTTTGCATTCTTAGGATTCCGTGCGAACTTTTACGTTTTCGTCATGTCCGTCTGTATGTCACATTTGTTTTAGTTTATAACTTTGAGTACTATAAAGCTAAAACTTGCTATAATAATACATATTCATAACGCTAACAAATTTATGAAATAATATTTAAAAATAATTCCTTATATTTAAATGAGGGAGAATGTTTTTATTAGCATTTATTTCGATTTAATATATTTGCGTGACAATAATCTTTCAAGACAATGTCCATGGTGTTCATGTTTCTATAAAACAGTTATTCTACAATAAATAAACAAGAAATACTTTGTATTTAAGTAAAACTTTTTTTTTTATTTAGATGCTAAGAATTCATTTTATTTGCTGTGTTGGGGTGTATGTAAGAGCACGTTTATCAATAGTTGAGGGATCTGTTATATCCCCAGTTCATCGTTAATGTCTCTAGCGATTATGCGTGACAGAAAACGTGGGTAAGTCATATGGCTATGCTATCTAATTGTGTTTAAGCGTCATTGATACAACGCAACGCTTCAAGTCGTTCGCGTTGGCATTTAAAATGGTGTTATTTTGCAAAGTCAATTACAGGTTTGGTTGGTTCTTTAGTGAACGATTTAAACAGTTGTAAGATCTCTTCTCGTAACTGTAAGGTTCTTTGCACTCATGTACCTATATGGACAACTTTTACAAAAGGAATTCAGAAAGGGCGAATTACAAATCAGCTGGTTCATATTTATAATTTTTTTTATTTACCTACCTATATTATATGTATTTAAGTTAGCTAAGTATGTACGCCTAACTATATGGTTGACTGGAAGAAATCCCGCTGTAGGTTAAGTCAAGCTTTGTGCATAGATTTAAGTAAATTTATATTTAGTTGAGTTGGCACCAATACAAAAACACGAGCAACAAAAAGGACCAGTACAGTGCGGGCGCAGCCTACGTCCGGTTTGCAGTGTCATTACCTAGTTCCGGTGGTAACTGGTTCGACTCCTAGGTCATGGTTATTGTTTTGTATATAGTTATAGTCTACTAAGTAACATAAGATAGTTACATTCACCAGATTCACATTAAATCATTTTACGATCCCATTATTTATACTACTGCAAATAGACATACGAATACTCTAGACGGTCTTTTATTATGTCAATGGGCTGGATTTCGATTCATTGAAAATGATTGTTTATCAACTGTCGGTAAATATATAGTAAAATAAAATGAATTCACGATTAGTGATAACCGCCAGTTTGAAATACCATATATAATTGTGTCTGATATGAAATAAAAATTATAGTTAAATGTTAATTTAAGATCATTGGAGGAGGTCTTTGTCCGGCAGTGGACGTCTTTCGGCTGATATGATGATGATGTTCATTTATGTTACTACGTTAGGTGTAGTTGTGTTTAGAAACCATGATTGCTATACTAAAAACATTGTGTGTTCGAATCCCGCTAATGATTCTTTATATCATGAATACTGACATGTGTTGTGTACCCGTGTTACGGATAAATAATAATAACATAACATATTTACAAAAAATGTATTTGTGTAGTATGTATCCATAATACAAAGTTGCTTAATGTGGAACTAGATGACGCTGTGTGGACATCCAAGGATATTTATTTATTAATTTAATTATTAAAGCGATTCTCAGACATGGTTCTGGTTTTGCACCGTTTTGGCTTTAATTGTGTTTAGCGCCATTGTGAGTGAGGGCTCATTTTTAAACAGTTATATACTCGTAGATATAATATCGTAACCTCTAAATCCCTTACAAAGATGAGCAAATGCTTGTCTTTCTAACAAAGAGACACTGTACTGAGATACCTACTGCATAATTTGCACTCGTATCAATTCAGCTCTTCGTTACGAGTCGATGCACTCGACTCCGTCCCGGATCCGCCTACGTTCCTCGTAAAATTTATTATATCGGTAATTAAAGGATACTCGGAATTTGAAGGTGTCAGAGTAGAATTTGAAATCGTCGGAGGTGGTAAGTCTATATAAGTATTGGATAAACATTAAGTTCAGGGGTATCAATATTTAATCTTATTAGGTACCCGTGTGTGACAGGAGGACGGAGATATCGTTAAGAGTACCCAAATATTTAAAATCACCGTAATCGTAAACTTTGTTGCCATACTTAAATATGAGCTATAATCTTGAATAGTATCACCCAGCTCTACAGATGAGATAAAAAGTACCCCTATAGGCTAATACATGCTAGTCTATCTCTGTACCAAATTAAATCGAAATACCTACATTCTTGGCATTTAAGTAGATATGTAAAAACAGTTATATAATATAAATCGTTTCGGTAAATAGCCAGTTCAAAACTTCGAAATTAATAAACGAATTGTATTAAAAGTTTTGTAAATTTTATTGAATTAAGTATCACCTAAATCAACAATACAATTTACCTACTGATGGCTGTTGGGGCATTAAAGCTCTAGAGTGGAGACCACGCACCGGCAAGCCCAACACAATGGGACGGATGACCTGATACAGGTGAAGGAAAGTCGCTGGATGCAGGCCTCTTGCGATCAGTCTCTATGAAAATCTAAGGGGGAGGCTGTTGAGCAGTGGACGTCCTGTAGAATGATGATGACATCAGCCATACAAATTAGCATGAGGATGAACTACAAAGGTATTCAATTCATCCTATATATCAAGTAAAGGTGATACTGGAAATGGGGTTTTCAATAGTTTGTTATCGTAATTATAAATTGTAAATTTAGAAACCCCCCCGAAAACAAATGATTATATATTTAGTAGGGATACACTATTAACTTCCTATAATCTTAAAGGATGTATTCAAAATTTTAACTTTGTCCTGCGTTGTTTGTGTCTGACGGACACGTTATGTTTTGCACATGGATACCTACCTATAACTATTTCCATTTCTTTATTTTCTCGATGACAGCTCCTGTAGAATGTAACTGCGCATTTTACACAAAAATTAACTTTTAAATGCGAGGTATAAAAAATACGACAACTGCCTAATTTTGTTCCTTTATCCCATATAATATTCATCCAAGACAAATTGAGTCCATAAATGCAGTATTTTTTTTTTAAAGTACGATAAATAACCAACATTTTAATAAAGTTACTTTCTATGGCAATATGAATAGTGATGTTATGATAGAAATATCTATATTGTATCGATATTGTATATATATATTTTATACTAGCTGACCTGTTCCTGGTGTTACTCAGGCTGCATATAATATAAATAAAAGATATTCCTCAGTCCCTCTTTCTTCAAGTGATTAGATTACCGATGCCACTGACATGACAAAGTTTTTCTCCCATTGCTAAGCCCCTGTTTAATGTAACATCATAAAACAAGAACTGCGATCGATATCATTACTTATTTAGTCACAACACTACAACTATCAAATTAGATCTGTCATCGAGAAAATAAAGAAATGGAAATAGTATACCTGTCGGTGATAGAATAAAAATGTTTTCCAACAAATCGGTAGTTTGTTTTAGATATGGTACCTATAGGTATTTAGTAATAAAACATGGACTATTAGATTAAATTTACCACTGTGGATTTCATTGTTTCGGAGAATATACTTAGAACTCCTGTAACTACTTCCAATAAATCGATCTCTAACTTCTTTGTATTTATGACAAATTACACCAAGAGAAAATATCACGACTTAATAAACTGTTTTTAGATATTATAAAGTAGCCATTGATTAATTTTTTAGACAATTGTTTTACAAGATCTTAGCATCTAATTTTGTGGTAGTGGTAACTTTAATTTAATGTTATAGGTTTTATAACTAAATACGAGGGCGGTCCCATAAATACCCGACCTTACTTACTTACTGGCAGTTTTTATTTGATTAAATACTCTTTTTAGGAAGCGTGAACATTAGGAAATTTAAATTTAGAATTCGAACGCGCTAGGTCATTTGGCATTTGTTCTGAAGCATATTTAGTGAAAGTTTTCATCGCATTTTTCGACTATGGATAAAATTGGTGTTCGTTACGTAATTCAATATTTTTATTTGAAAGGTCTCAGCCCAACTAATATCAAAGTGGAGCTAGATTCTACTTTGGGGGAGTCTGCTCCTTCATTTACAACAATAAAATATTGGGTGGCAGAGTTCAAGCGCGGTCGCTCGAGCTGCCAAGATGAACATCGCAGTGGACGACCAAATGAGGTGACTAATCCAGAAATAGTAAAAAAAATCCACAAAACGGTACTGGATGACCGTCGACTGAAAGTGCGCGAGCTAGCAGTTATGGTAGGCATTTCAAAAAGTGCAATCCACCGTATTTTAACAGAAAACTTGGACATGAGAAAGCTGTGCGCAAGATGGGTGCCGCGATTACTCACAGTAGAACAAAAACAGCGTCGTGAGGATGTGTCAGTCGAATGTTTAGCAAAATTTCGCAGCAACAAAGCCGAGTTTTTGCGTCGATTTATCACCATGGATGAAACATGGGTCCATCACTTTACACCTGAGACTAAGGAACAGTCAAAACAATGGACTGAAAGAGGAGAATCAGCTCCAAAGAAGGCAAAAACAGTTCCATCGGCAGGAAAAGTCATGGCTTCAGTTTTCTGGGACGCGCGTGGCATACTTTTTATAGATTATCTTCCAAAAGGAAAAACCATTAATGGCGAGTATTATGCGAACTTATTGCAGCGTCTGAGTGAAGAAATAAAGAAAAAACGGTCTCACTTGTCAAAGAAAAAAGTTTTGTTTCATCAAGACAACGCTCCAGTCCACACATCCGGCATTGCAATGGCTAAAATCAAAGAATTAAAATTTGAATTGCTTCCCCATGCACCTTATTCACCAGATTTGGCCCCGTCAGATTATTTTCTGTTCCCAAACCTAAAAAAATGGCTCGGCGGGAAAAGATTTTCAAGCAACATAGAGGTTGAGTCTTTGGTTAATGGCTATTTTGAAGAGTTCGACGATTCCTACTATAGACGTGGCATTGAAGCTATAGAGCACCGCTGGGAAAAGTGTATCGAGCTACAAGGAAGCTATGTAGAGAAATAAATATAGTTTATCCCATTTATTTTGATTTTTCTTGGTTAGGTCGGCTACTTTTGGGACCACCCTCGTACCTATACTATTCGTAAAGCAAGCTACAACAAGCAAGAATGGTTAGAAAACATTTTTACTCTATTACTGATGGGTACTCTATACTTCTACAAAAAAACAGAAACTTGAAGATTACAGGAAGTTACATCACAAATATTATGTATTACAAGTGATTTTTATCAAACATGGCTAATAACCTTTCCACTCGTTTAGCCTTTAATATAAAAAAACTGCACTCAGATCGGATCTTTATTTTCTTCACTGACTTTTCGACAGTTCTTGTAAATGTTTGCCTAGATCATAGGTTTTTACACTCTAACGCATGGTAATTTTGTGCTGAATGTTTCCGTTACAGTGATCTCACGCGATCAATTAGTAATTGTCTATTCATTATAATTGGGATGGGGAAATGCTAATATTATGAAAGTTAAAATGCTAATGGGCAATATAGTTTTCACGGCTATTTGTTCAGCTGACACTGTAATATATCCATGTTGAAACATGGCGGATTATTTTATTATGATCGATAAAGATAAAATTTTGAAATTTTATTATAGAGATACTCACTTACACTTGCAGGTTCCTAGGTCAAATGCGATACGATAGACAGGCTTTCGGCCGCTGTGTCGTCGAAAGATTATAAGGCTCTCTTTTTAAGTCCCGACGCAGAAGACTGTTAAAAGTTCGAAGCATATGTCTGTCTGTAGCATTGTAGCAATGATTACTTTCTCGAAGGCTAGTGTTTATTAGATGGTTCTTAGCTATGTTATAGAAATCAGTCCAGCCCTTTCGAATATATTTAGCTTATTGCACAGTTGTTTTGGTTACCTAGATGACAGGTTGGTAGTCCGTTTCCTTTCAATTCTTATTACATGGCTAAGAATCGTTCCCCTCGTTCAATTTAAAAAACCGTACTCGGATCGGACCTTACAAGTTTATCATGCACGATGTCCCACTGCAGGGCAGATCTTTGCTACTAGTAAACCGTAGTTCTGACCACATATATTATTAGGTATTCGTGCGCTCCCGCGTTCACCGGCATGGCACCGGCCCCATCAGCACTGATCTCGCTAAAAAAAAGCATATTAGCTACTTAGATAAATAAATCATTATGGGATAGTGATAGAGCGCGGCAATATAGATATGCAGATGAAAGGGAAAAGCTATCCAGTGATTGCTATTACAATATAGTTTTTACCTGTTTGTTAATATTTTTTCAATGTTCCGTACATCAAAAAGTAAAAAGGGAACCCTTAGAGGATCATTTTGATGTCCGTTTGTATGTCGGTCCGTGTGTCTTTCTCTCAGAAACGTATGGAGGTATTAAGTTGAAATTAATAACGAATACTAAGGTCTGCGGAATCATACTACTTCTTAAGTATATAGTTAGTTACACAGGCGAGGGTTTATTCCAGCCAGTGGCGGTCTTATTTGGTAATCCTTTAAATACAGAATAAATCATAAAAATCGCACTGACCTGCATTCGAGAAGCTTAAAAACTAATTATAAATAATACTTAATTTTTTATTGTAGTATTAGTATTGATATACCGTATCTATCATAATTTCCGTTAGTATCTCAGCGAACAAAGCCAGGATCCTTCCCACTGCCCAAAAGTTGCGCCTACACACATACCTAACGATTGGCTTACCGACAAACGCATTAGGACTTCACCGTATATAGAATCTTGTAAAAATGCAGATTGCTGAAACTCGTTGGAGACCGTGACGATGTCTATCTTGTTCAATTAGTTTATATTTATAGGGCAAATACCTCGAAGAACTGATAAGCCGGTGGGGCATTAAAGTTCTCGAGTTGGAGGTACGGAACCCTAAAAAGTAAAGTATACCCAGGTCACAAAATATAGAGAAGCTATAAGATAAATATATATTCCCACAAACTCACTAATAGCTTCGTTAGTATAACAAAATAACAGTTTTTTTTTGCAGTCCCAAAATATTATTTATTTTAACCATACAGGTTATACAAAAGAACCAAAGTCACATAAACTTAAATCTTCGATACCATATTATCTCTGCACTTCAGGATCTTTTGGTAACCCAGGGACCCAACGGACCCAAAAAACGTTACGAAGTTTCGACAGGTCCTTCACTAGGTGAACTATACTGTATTTGTGTATTGATTAATTAGCTAAATAACGAGTAATAATTTGGAGCCCATGCTATCCGCTCGTAAAGGTAAAGATCTCGTTTCTCTCCATAGCTCATGTCCAGGTAAATAGTTATTTACCTATTATTCATATATTTCTCATAATTATGAGAGTACTTTAATATGACTATAAATCGAAAATACTCTCGCAAACAAAAATAATTATATCATCTAGATAAACCAAAAAGCACAAAACATGGCTAAGAACTTATCTCCGGGTTTAATATATTCTTTATGTATTTTTATTGCACAAGAAATTCAAACAAAAACAGATTGCAGTCAGAAAATATGGACAGAGGTTAGATATCTCGTCTAGGCAACTTGAACGGGAGGGCGAACAAATTAAAATGAGGAACCAAAAATTAATCTTAAATGTAAAAAAAAATAAAACCTTCGAAATACTATAACATTGAAATACACAAACAGGGAGCGTTGGTGGCTAAACGGTTAAGACGCGGTCTCCAAATTTGGGAGGTCCGTGTTCGATTCCCAGGCAGGCCATGTATCAATGAGTTTTTAAATTTAATTTAATTATGTCCATTATCCGACTGCTCTTAAACGGTGAAGGAAAACATCGTGAGGAAACCTGCATGCCTGAGAAATAAAAATTCTAAGGCATGTGATGTCCCCAAGCCGCATTGGGCCAGCGTGGTGGACTATGGTCCATACTCACTCATTATACGAGGGAAGGCCTGTATCCCTGCAGTGGGATGTTTGACATATGACATAACTGTGTTAAAAGGTAAATGTTTTCGAAACGCCTTAATCAATTTTCATCAAACATACCTAAGAACCAGTCGCCGTTTAAGTCTATAATTTAACAAAAACCGCACTCAGATCAAACCACGCTTTACTGAGATACGTCCCGACAAAGACTGGTCACACACACAACGTTATTTAGCTATAATAATAGCTAAATAAATATGAGTGTCCTTCAACAAATTAAATATTTAGTATTACAGACAGACAATAAAAAGGTCGATTGTTTATAGATAGTGTGTGAAACGTATTACATTATTTATTTTACATTTTAATTTTACAGCTTAACGAATAAATTATATTTAAATTGGTCGGGTTTCTTCTTTGTTCCAAATAGCGATTATCCTTTTTTGTAAAGACAACTTTAAAATGTTAATATTAGTTGGGTATATGTACTAACATGGATTTATAGCCATGTGTGTAAAGTCAATTTAGGTGTTTGATATTTTGATTAGGTAGATAGGTTTATTGCGGATTAGTTTAACTGATACACAATTTTGGCAGAGAGAAATCTTTAAAGTAGGCGCGTTGAGTTAAAAGCTTGATTTTTTTTAATTTGTACCACCTTCCGGTATCTGAGAAAAGGGGCAATGAACTGATCCCATAAGGGATTTATTTTCCAGATTATTAGAATTATTAAAATATGAATTTTTGCGAGGGTTTACAGTACCTATAAATTGAAAATTTTGAAAATCTCTGAGAGACTCACGATGAAAAATGTCATCTAGATAAAAACTGATTTGAAAAATGAATACTGTTTTCAAATCCGTTCAGTCGTTTTGGCTTTATAGAGCGACAGACGGACACAGAGCTGTCTGTACCTAGGGTTCAAACTTATAACACACTTCCTTTTGCATCGGGGGTCTACATGATATCGTATATCCATGCAGTTCACTGTAATACACTTATGGCCCTATTTATAGGGTTTGTTTGTTTGTTTGTAAACGCTTTATTGTACAAAAAGGCAATACATTAATTTTGCATTGATACATGAATTGGGTACAACGGCGGACTTATCCCAAAGAGGGATTTCTTCCAGTCGACCATAGGGTTAGTTAGAAAACAGCAGATTGGGCGTATATTGGGTTATCTCCTATCTCATTTAAATTATTTGAGGAATCATAGGTACCTAGCCCTGCGGTACAAACATATTTATCGTTGACGAAGAGGGTCCTTTTGTCCAGCCATAGTATGCTAAATGATGATAATGACAACAGCTATGCTTAAGGATGCATGTCCCTTCCTGTTTCATCGCTAATTCATTAAGGGGCATCACCCCACGGCAACGCATAATTTGCAGGTCCGCTGGTCACGAGGAATGTCGTTGTACACACAAAGAACTAGGTATGTACTCGTACTCAGTAAGATTAAAAGGTGGATGGCTTATATAATTATATTTTATTAATTTAAGATTCTACAATAAGAAGTTGTACTATTAAACGGTAAGTAGTTCCATCACCAGGGGCCAATAGCACTAAGTTTGAACGATAATACCAAAGCTTAATCATAACCATACCATTACGTTAAGCACATTTTGTTTGTTTGTAAACGCTACAGCGTACTTTTTAGGCGTATAAATTGTACCTCATAAAATTTACAAAATTATTATGACTACCTAATTTTAAATTAAGTACAAAGAAGGACTTATCCCATATAGACAATTCGTACCACCATAAACATTTGATCTGTAATTAGCGTAGTATTTTTTTTATACACGTCGTTAGTTCTAAACGTTTTGCTGTTGGTTTTCTTTTGGTAACGTCAACGATTTAATCGTTCAAAAAAAGTAGGGCGATATAATTTTTTACATCAGCTAAACCAAATCTAAACCAAAACTAAACGTTTTGTTCGACCGGCAAAACCGTTGTCAAATAGCGCGATTGCCCCCTGGATCTAATTATACTCATGTACTATCAACAGATATACCCAATGCCCTCGTTTTAGTGATTACTTATAATTGAGGTTTTTCTTATGACCGCAATCGCATCTGATCAATTTGATGTTTCCATAGTTCAATAGAGTTTAATTTCATTTCAATCAGGAGGATCTAAATATTGTGGGGAGGGGAGCACGAAATATTCAGGGCAATACGTATACAGCCGCCCATAGTAAAATCAGATACAGTTCATGTACATTCATACACACATTCACACACACGCACACACACACACACACGCACACACACACACACGCACACACGCACACACACACACGCACACACACACACACACACACACACACACACACACACACACACACACACACACACACCCACACACACACACACACACACACACACACACACAAACGTGGTCATGTCTGCATACCACACCAATCCTTTCGCACTACCTAACTCACACTTTTGTTTAATCTTATAAGTTAAAAAAAAATAGTTCTTACCTTTTATTCCAATGGTCCGGTGTTGGAGAGGCTGGTAATCTGTCATACAGGCTGTCCTAGTGCAGATACCAGTCTCTCACATAAATTTAATTTATTTAATTGTTTTAAGAAATATTATATACTATACTTGTATCCAATTTGTGTGAGAGAACAAATAAAGATTTATTTATTATTATTATTATTATTATGTCGTGTAGGTAAGGTTAAGAATATCTTGTTGATGTAAGTGTATGACGAGGTCATTCTTCGTTCTTTGTTTTTTCCATACATTCTTGATATGCAGCGACTTCCCATGGGTTTCTCTCTCACAATGTCATTGTGTCACTAATAGCTACGTTTGGATCCATTGAATCTATTATAATCATCGTTTCCATTGATTTCTTTGACAAAAACTAACTGTGGATAAATATGATAATGCTCCTTTGTTTATTTGATATGACGATGAAGTTTTCACTATGTTATATACAATATAAGAAACCCTACCCTTAAGGGGTTAGATAATTAAAATTCCAAGCAGCAGCATTCCTGCTGTAGACACGCATCGAATTTTTTTAGCCAAACCTGCACAGCTACAACTTAGTGCGACTCGTCTGCGAAAGAATCGCGGAGGCGACATAGAGCCTATGGAATGAAAGAATACGCACGTATATCGCCGTCGAGATAGCTATGAGACCCGGACCAATCATGTGACGCCAATTTTCTATGATTTGTCAAGTTTGAAAAGACAAGATTTGTGTACTCCTCAAATGAAAACCTGAAAACCAGCAACACTGCTTAGTCCCTACCAATTCATCACAGTACTGTGGTTCTCGATTCTCATGTATGCTTGTGTTTTTTTGTGATGAATAAATTATCATCATCTCGGCCCGTAAACTTCGGGGACTTCACATGCCTTAGAATTTTTATTTCTCAGGCATGCAGGTTTCCTCACGATATTTTTCTTCACCGTGTAGGAGCAGTCACATAAATATACATAAGTAATTAAATTAAATTTAAAAACTCATTGGTACATGGCCTGCCCGGGAATCGAACCCCGACCTCCGCTGAGACACTGACGCTCCCTTGATAAATCCGATTTTCCGATGAGTAAATACCGTTTACTATTTAAATAAATAAAATAAATACTGCCTTCATACAACGCATTCATTTCAAATTAGGTAAACACACTATGTACTCTGTACAGGTGAAATTACGAAAGTCGACATAATCGAACTGCAACCAATCCATAACTAGACTAGACCAGCCTCGTCGTCAGATCTACAAACCTCAAAGCGTGTGACCGTGTTTAACACACAATGCGCGATAAACGTAAGTATTTATCGGTCCACAGTACCAGATTGATCTAGTGTGCACTGCGCGTCACGCTAACTTGTCATTATAAATTTCTATTAGCTTTAAAAGGGGTAATTTTAGGTTGTAATGGTAGGTATAGCTGTTAGTAACAATTTATTTAATTTACTTTGCTTGACTTGTTTTCTATTATTAAAACCCTGTGGAGTTATACTTCATATGAAATCGTAGAGGCAACATAGGCTTACTACAGAATTATAAATATTAGGCGCACAAATATCGTTGACTGCTTGTTATAAAGAAAACCTGAGTCATATACGTTCATAAATATTATAAAAGTTCATAAATACTACGGAACCTTAAAGATGTTATCAGTCAAATAACATATCTTAAAAATAGGCAAACCGAAGTTTTCCCATGTGACGTTTGCCCTACGGCTTTGTCCTCGACCGGACGTCGCTCAACATTGCGACTGGTCTAATTAACAATCGTGTCGTAACTAACCTAACCATCAACTTCTCTATGTGATAAATATGCGATAATTATGCGAATAGTTCACGGTCGATGAGGTCCGAAATGATGACCCGACCTCTTCCAAATCGCTATTTTAATATATAATAACATAGCGGTCTCAGTTGATGTAGCTATAGTTAATTATTTACATTATTTTGGTTCGATTCCTATAATTCAAAATTGGTATATAGTTCGAACATACCCTGGATTAATACATAGGATATTTTTATCCCGATAAAGTGAGTAGTTCCCACTGGATAAACTAATAATAAACACATCCGCGATAAAGTTATTCCACGCAGGCGAAGCCGCGGGTGGAAGGCTAGTCTAACTAATGTTATGAATGTGAAAGTTTAGAGATTTGTTCGTTTGTTGCTCAATCACGGTGAAGCGGATGAACGGATTTGAATGAAATTTGGTATATAGATAGATCATACCCTGGATTGAAACATAGAATAAATTTTTTATCCCAATAAAGTGAGTAGTTCCTGCGGGATAAATAAATTTCCGCGATAAAGTTATTCCACGCAGGCGAAGCCGTGGGCGGAAAGCTTGTATATATCGCTAAAGCTGGTAAAATAGGAGTTATGTGAAGACTGTTATATTTTCCGATAAAATATATAATTACATATTATTATAATGTTACCTATGTTAGCCTATCGCTTGTAGCTTTGGCCGCGGTTTTCATTTGAAAATTCAGTCTTCCTTTTTTCCTTCTATCCTTTTTTGACTGTCCTATCGTTCACCACTCACTCTTGCCGCTTTGTCTTCAAACTTGTAAATTTATGTAATTTATTTGTAATTTAAGTCGAAATATAATTAATTTGTTAAATATAAAAATAAAACAATTCATTTCATAATCCCTTTTAAATTCCTACCTAAAAGCTCTTCAAGCTAAACTATTATTCAAAATTCAAATAAATTCAGGCACTTCGTGCCCCAACATTGGTTTCCTTTCCAAAGGCAACATTCTTTGCCATGGTTGTCTGGAAGAGATCGCTATAAGCGATAAGACCGCCTTTGTACACCTGTTAAAATAATATCACTGTGTATATTTTTAAGCTGTGTGCAATAAAGAATTTTTTCTTTCTTTCTTTCTTTCAGGATAATAGTATTTCTCTGCATCAATTTTAATGCAATTCCGTTTTGGCGTTAAAACAAAACAAACACCCCAATTGTCCAAACCTGTGGCATTTATAAGTGGGACTGTGATTGGAAATTAGATAATTATCTAAAATAAATTAAATCAAAATAACTAAATATTCTAAACATCACCTTAGTGGGGACGGAGGAAATGTTTTTCGCAACCACCCTCTAAACTTATTTACGTGATAGTTGGAATAGAAAATTGGTTCAGAAAATAATTTTTGAACCAACTAATTCGGTGAATCAAATACAGCAGCAGAATTAACTACATAGTTACCTACCACAAACAAATTACAATAACGTTATCCTTATGGTCTACAATGCACTGTAGTTCCAATGTCGAGGAACAAATTTCTGAACCCCAATCAAGCCTTTAAACACCGCTGTACCCTGGGAATGGCATGGAACAGAGGAAGTGGCTGGTACACGATTTATAAATTACTAGCGGAAATCTCCCACTTCCTTTAAACAAGTTATTATCCTCATTAAATCTCATCAAGCTTAATTAATATACCCGAGACCATGAGAGCGTGGGGTAAATATTCTGTTTTAAATTGTGAATTTTATTATACTCCGATATCAATTTACCATTTTTCACTCCCGACGCTAAAAGAGGCGTATTATATACTTGAAACTTATATCGATTCTGATGTAGTTTCTGTAAACTAAAACCAGTTCTAAAGTAGTGCTGTTGCATTCTTCCTGGAATAACAAGATGCGATATTTTATTTTTGAAAATTAATATTTGCGAGATGTTTCTTATAGCCCAGGGAAAATACGGGTTGACCTCGGAAAAACGAATAACCGTGAATTTCTTGAAACATTTAATAGTGTTGTAAATGTAGTAACAATTGCTTAAAATTAAGCATTTGTAAAAAACGCAAGTACTAAGTAACTAAATAAGCTAAAATGGAAAAATGTGTTTCTTTTTAAAAAAAATGCTCAATTGATGAGTATTTCTTTATATTCATAACATTTCGGGAAATTATCTTTACAAAATATTAGTTCTCATTTTTATTTCTTAAGCAATGCCACTCGACGACATTTTCAGCTAAAATACATGCATTTTTTTTTTATATACAATGTGTAATCTCGAACCTTGATCAAACGAAATGGGCGGATATTAGAGACAAATTTATCGATGAAAATCAGAGATATATTTTTTAAAAGTTACCTACCCCAAAATCCCAGCGGTTTAATTTTTTTTTTTCATGAAAACTTAATTTATTAACTTTTTCTTCATTATTTCTTAAGTAAACATTGTATTTTCTTCAAAATAGTCTCATTTGAAAGCTGGATAATGTGCCTATCTAAAAAAATAAAAAACGATATTAATATCAAACAAAAACTTCAAAAAAAAAAAATATGAAAAGAAAATTTTGAAAAAAAAAACAAGTTTATTCTTATTTTTTGTCTGTAACTTTAAAACTAGGTCGTTATGGTGTACTTTTTTGCACGGTTTATTAAACTTCAAGATTCGACCTACAAATTCACCAAAATGTACAGCTCTATCTTTTTTCATTGTCATAATATCCATCGCCAATTACGTCATTGCAAAAGAAATTTTGTTTCGCTGAAGTCGAACAATAGCAGGTAATGGTCGAAAGAGATAGACACATGCCACTTAGAACGAGTGAGTGAGAGAGCGTTATATCGGTTATTGGTAACTCTGTTTAGGCAGGGTTTCACTTTTGTAAACAGTTCATCTTGTAACGTTTCCGGACTTGCACGTTGAATACGCTCATTTTTTTCGTAATGTCTGCTGCGATAGACAACTTACCTGCTCGCGAGTTAGCGGATATCCACTACATTTACGGGTTCTGCGATGGCAATGCTCGCGCTGCCGCTCGAGAATATCGTCAGCGATTTCCGGGAAGACCTGCCGTTGACTACAGAGTTTTTTCAGCTGTGCATAGAGAGTTTTGTGAAAATGGCCTACGACGTCGCCTTCGTGAACGTGCTGTCATTGTACCCGTGGAAATGGAGGAACAAGTGCTGCGTTTGGTGTATGAAGACCCCACAACTAGCACTAGAAGAATAGCGCGTCAGTTGGGGATGTCGCATTACAAAGTGTGGAAAATCCTAAAACAAGAAGGTTTGTACCCTTTTCATTTTCGAAAAGTGCAGAATTTACACGAGCCAGACTACAACGCCAGAGCTGTGTTTTGTTCGTGGTTATTGCGGCAAAGACGTCTTGTCATGAATTTCTCTGACAACATCCTGTGGACCGACGAAGCCAATTTCAATAGGACTGGAATTACAAATTTCCGCAACCTGCACTTGTGGATGCCTCAGGATGAAAATCCGTTGGCGGTGCGGCCCGCATCTTTCCAAATTGAATTTTCTATTAATGTTTGGGCTGGAATGATCGGCGATTACCTAATCGGACCATTTGTATTACCGGAAAGGTTGACAGGACAGGCCTATTTGCGATTTTTGCAAGAAGATATTCCAAACCTGATGGAAGATGTTAATTTGCAAACGCGACGCGGGATGTGGTTCCAGCATGACGGCGCTCCAGCCCACTTCAGCGTAATCGTGCGTGCGTATTTAAATCAAATTTATGGAAGCCGATGGATAGGACGAGGAGGACCAGTGGCGTGGCCTGCACGAAGCCCAGACTTGACCCCACTTGATTTTTATTTGTGGGGTCATATGAAGCAGCTGGTTTACAGCACTCCAATCGGAAGTAGAGAGGAGCTATTGGAAAGAATAACTGCAGCGGGAAATGACATTAGAAATAATCTTAGAGACGTTTTAAAAAAAACAACCCGCAGTGTAATTTTAAGGGCTACAGTCTGTGCTCAGGAAAATGGGGGTCATTTTGAAAATCTAATAAATTAATTGATTTTATACAACTTTGTTTTATTTCATAATTAAATGTAAATACAAAAAGTCTGAGTCATCAATAACTGATAGGTATACTACACTCTCTCACTCACTCGTACTGGTGGCATGTATCTATTCTCTTCCGACCTTTACCTGCCATTGTTCGACTTCAGTAAAATCAAAGCATTTTTTGCATTGATCTACTTTGACGGTGGATATTATGATAATGAAAAGAGATAGAGCTTTGCAATTTGGTGAATTTGTAGATCAAATCATGAAGTTTAATAAACTGTGCAAAAAAGTACAGCATAACGACCTAGTTTTAAAGTTACAGACAAAAAATAAGAATAAACTTGATTTTTTTTTCAAAATTTTCTTTTCATATTTTTTTTTTTTTAAGTTTTTGTTTGATATTAATATCGTTTTTTATTTTTTTAGATAGGGACATTATCCAGCTTTCAAATGAGACTATTTTGAAGAAAATGCAATGTTTACTTAAGAAATAATGAAGAAAAAGTTAATAAATTAAGTTTTCATGAAAAAAAAAAATTAAACCGCTGGGATTTTGGGGTAGGTAACTTTAAAAAAATATATCTCTGATTTTCATCGATAAATTTGTCTCTAATATCCGCCCATTTCGTTTGATCAAGGTTCGAGATTACACATTGTATATGAGGGCGGCAAACGAGCATGCGGGCAACACCAAAAGGGTCACAGATGCGTTGCCGGCCTTTGAGGAAGGTGTAGGCTCGTTTCTTGAAGGTTCCAATGTCGTACTCGTTCGGGAAAAATGCATATTTTTTTTATCCATCAATAAGTTAACTGTATTTAACAAAAATCTACCTAATTAAATATCAGTTAGTATTTATTGTTATTAAGATACAAATTAAAAATAGGGTTTTCTAAAAAAATCTTAGCTTAATCTAAGCGCCATTTTTTTTAGTCTTAATTATTCAAAATTACATCTCCAATATACCTCTTTATGATAACAACTACATAAACCGGTTCTGAATTATGTCTAGCTAAACTCATTTTTTAAGCCGTTTCAAAGACATTTAGTTTTAAGACATTTGATTTGTTTATCATCATCTTCTTCCCTGGTCCCAATTTTGACGACCGATTGATGTAGTGGATAGTGCCCCTGTCAGCAAAACCAACGGTTGCTGGTTCGAATCCCGCGTAGGGTATATGTATGTATGCTTGTGTGATGTATATCAGTATCAGATACATTCCGTTTTAAAAAATAACGTTTGTTGACGTAATGCATCGTTGTATTTGCGTGTAATGGATAATATTTTTGACTTTTTGATTATATTTGGCAATGTAGCCTTCGATTGGTTAAAATGACACAAATTCATTCCGTTTAATGATCTGATGCCGCACCATTTGCAAGATTAATGAAATTCTTTATATTATAAATAATATAATTGTTTGGTTATTCATGTTTTTTGGGGACCAACTCCTTGGCCCTCTTATCTATCGCACTTCGCCAACTTGAGATTGTTTATGCAAATGAGTAAGTCTTCACACCAGGGTTCAATCGTGCCACATATCACTTATGTTTATTTTGATAATTAGATAGATAGTTGCTATACCCTTGTAGGTAACAAGGTTAGATGGCTATATTTGACTATTCACCGCATTGAATGAAGGAACTACTTTTTTACAATTTAATCTGGAGATCTTCTATTTCCTACCTGAGAAACCTACGGGCTCTATGTAAACGAATTAATTATATAATAGTTGTAATTAAGCTTGAAGTCTTTGTCGTGATTGACGCATGTGTCGGTAACCCATGGCTCAGCGCTGAACAATGTTTGCACATTCCGTGGTTATTCTCACGAGCGCAAGTTTACTACTCGGTTCATGTGTTTGCGAATGTTAAAGCTCAACGCTGACTCTGTAGCGTTGAGTTCCGACAATAGTATCAATGTAAGTACATAAAGTAACATTTCCTTTTCAACCAACTTATGATATTGCAAATGTGATTCTAAAGACGACTGATTGGTGTAGTGAATAGTGACCCTGTCAGCGAAACCTATGGTTACGGATTCGACTACCGCGATTAATGTTTATGTTATGAATATGAACATGGATATTTTTATAAATATTTGTGTATGTTTATCCGTTATCTAATATTCATAGTATAAGCTTTGCTTAGTTTGGGACAAGATAAGGTGTAAGTATCCGAAATACTTATTTATTTATTATTTATTAAAAAAAAAGGGTGATTTGATATTGATTGAATAACGACTACTCGATCAATATCAAATCTGTCAAGCTTAGGGTGCTTAAACTGAATATTAAAACGCTACTATGTTATGTAGGTATAATTTTATCTCATGTTGTGGCATATATATATTATGTACCGCTTTATGTTAAATCCCGTTATGATAGTTATCACTATCGCATATAACAAGTACGATACACTTATGAATGAATTCAGTGCGCCGTGGATGTGAGCAGCACTGTTATACTTTCCAATTGTTCTGTTGACATTGCTCTCCATCGACAGCTACACTATACTTTTCTGCGACACTAAAATAGAAAATTATTTGTGCCTCTGTGAAATTAGGGACCGAGTTTCGACGGTGGATGGTTTACGATGAAACAGGGGTTTGAACTCTTCCAATACACAGTCGTTTCTAAAGCTTGTTGAACGATGCATTTTGACTGAACGAAATTTCCATCAGGTGAGATTGTAGTCAAACGCGAACCCAGTTTTTAATAAAAAAAAAAAGAATTCTAGCAATGGTTTGAATTTGTGAAATTCAAGGAATATAATGGTTAAATTTTCTTCGCTCCCCTCTTCTACGCTTCAGTGAAAACGCAGGATAGTACAGAAAATATCATACCTAAGGCTATGTTTGATTCTATACAATACAATACAAATACACGATAGTTTTGCAGTAGATACCTACTGTCTGCAAATCACAGAAACTATTTGATGTACACAATTATTTGGTGTACCTAGTTGTAGAATATGGAGGCTCAACTCAAATACAGACGTGAATTTAAAAAGTAATATTTTGATTTTAGGTTTAGTTTAAGGGACCTAAAAGAATTATTACTGTTCAGAAAATTATGTAAAAAATCATGAACATTCGAAATAAGGTGTAGATTGAACAAAATTTTGTATTCCCTTGGCTATTTTTTTTTTAAGAAGAAAGCTCTTTGACTATCTTTGTTGAGCTTGTGAATTAGTAGATGAAAATAATTACGATTAACTAATAATCGTATTATGCTAAGTAGCTGTTGGTATTATGTTAAGTAGTATATACAGTTACAATTTAATGTAATTGGTAACAATAGAACACAAATAGGCGGTCTTATCACTAAAAGATGTAGATAGAAAACAGGTAGAGTGCATGATACTGCTATATATATATATATATATATATATATATATATATATATATATATATAATATACATTAAATATAGTATAAAACACAATAGTTAGAAGCACTTATGATAGTCAACTAATGTTCACGAAGCGGGAGTTAACGATGATTACAATTACTGTTAAGACTGCATCCAATAACTGATTTAGTAAGGAACACTCATGGTCCGAGACCCGGACTCGGACCCGGACATTTAGCCGGTTTTTAGCACATGATCATCAGGAATGCTTATATACGTCTAGGTGATCAGATCAGTAGCTTGAACAGCTAGGAAAGGGGCGGTGCATTCTTTAGAAGGGTACTATTGAAGTATCAATGTAATACTGATGTTAAATACCTTCTCCATATTTCTCAATAATAAGGAAACCCGTTAAACTGTTGCGTTTGTTTGTTATCGCGTGGGCCCGGGTTCGATTCCTGTTTGCATTCCAACGCAGGCCGTAAAACGGAGAACAATGCCGGTGTTTGAACCCGGGGGGTTTGTTTGTTGAAATGTCACTTGAATTGAGTGTAGTGACTAGTTGACTAAGGCATCGCCTGTTTGGACATTTGCTGGCGGCTAAAATTCGGTCTGTGTCTGTAAACAGGTGATATATCAATGGTTGTTAACCGGCTGGGTACAACTGCATTGTAACACTAGTACATGCATATCTACAAATGGACTTTACAACAAGTAATATAACATGCCATCTCTCAGTCACATGTAGCGTGAATTCTCCTAAAACCGTCATAAACAGGGAATGTCATTTGTTGGTTTATAAACGCTTTATTGTACATCATAAAATTTACAAAATTACGATAACTAATTTAAAATTAAGTACAAAGGTGGACTGTCCCAAAAAGGGATCTCTTCCATGCAACCTAGCTAATTGAGATATATAAGCTTCAAATTACGCGTACCTTGCAATATTAAACTTAATACTTTTATTAATATTGATCAGTTCCTGTCAGTAAATATGTATAGGCAGTCACTAGCATAATATAGGATATATAATAGGATAAGCTCGCCTTTTGTATATCTTACTCTTAAGTATCACTGTAATTGTTTTCTGTGTATGCAATAAAGTGTTAAATAAATAAAAATAAAATAAATAGCAATAAACATCGAAGGAAACATTCTTCCAACACCATTCGAAACGGTACGAAGTATTCCTATTGCCAGTTGGTTTAAGTCAAACATATAATATCCGCCTAGTCGACAGGCGACAGGTAAATGCACGCAACTGCAGTCACTGCAACAACAAGGTCGTCGCGATTATACGAGCTTTTACTTAATACTACATCCACCCACTGTGTTTTTGTTATGATATTATATTTAACGGGTGGGGCAAGAGAACGAAACTGGAACTCAAATTCCTGACGTTGATCGAGTTCTTCATGACGAGCAAATAGGGAGGTATCAACAATTTATACGTTTAGTAGAGGCTGGTACTAAAATACAAATCGTCTGTCAAAATATATGAAGTACGAATTACGTACATAGGTAGTGTAAATACAAATTGGATTGACAGTTAACCACACATGTGAAAATGAATGAATGAAATTAGCATGCCACTGCAAAAAAGTAAAATTCCTGCCCAGAACGCCATACTATACAGGGTGTCCCTGGAAGTATGGATCAAATCGAACAGGGGCATGGGGAAGGTCATTCCCAAACTTTTTAACCCTATGAATGTCGGTGCCATTTTTGACGGTTCAAAAGTTATGATCAATTTTTTACATTTTCATATTATCGAATAGTGCTTATACAAAAAAATTTTTTAAAAGAAAACTAACAAAGCTATCAGCTTAATTTTTTAAGTAAAAATAATTAATTATTTTTTTTTCTTATTTTTTTTTAATTTTTTTTTTAATTTTTTTTTTCAGCTTAAGTTTGGGAATGACCTTCCCCATGCCCCTGTTCGATTTTCATTTTTAATGGATATCGATACAACAAGTTAAGATTTTGGAAATCACAGCTCCGTACCGTTTGGATTTACTTTGTTGGTGAATGGAGTGTCTATACATGGCCTATATGGAGAGATAAACTCATCTAATATTCAATAGAGGTGTGGTGAGAGTACAGTACGACCTACTCATCTTTTTTCGTGGGTGTCGTAAAAGGCGATTAAGGGATCATGATCATAATACCAGTGATAGGCAGCAGGGTCATTCTGAGGTCCCAAAAAATCTGCGATCGCCAATCCACTAACCCAGCTTGGAGATTAGGGCGAATTCTCCTATGGAATGTGATGCAAATCTCGCCCTGGGAGAGGGTTATGATCAGTAGTGGACTTTTATAGCTAGTTGATGAATATTCAAAATAGTGATCGACAAAACTTATGAAAAAACTTCATCAACTTACCAACTATTGTATGCATCTATAAATAAATCCTACTTAACAAGCTAAGCTTGTTGTGCATGGTCCATGATGAACAGGTGCAGATCTAGTGCAGGCTAAGGAAGAAACAGCTGTCATCTATGGTATGTATAAGATTAATAGCGCTAATATGTACCCAGTCTCTTATACATTATTCCGTTTTATGTATATGTATATATTTAATGTAGAGCAAAAGAAGTCGAAATCGGATCATAAAAGACCTTGTTCTGTACTGACATATGGAAAGATCACAGATTAAAATTCCAAAAAGACTTGAAAAATGTTGTTAACTTTGTCATTTATTACAGTCGGTGCTCATGATAAGATCGGTTTTCATCTTGCAGGGTCCGGTGCTGTCTAGTTACACAGTGATTATCCGTATTAATATACGAGTATAACACTTAGTCCCTTGATAAACAAGTAAACTTCGTGCAACACGTATTAGCAGTTCTATATCGCTAAAGATTTGCAGTTTAAATAGATAGGGCTACTAACGTACGGTTGACGTTATGAATTTCTAAGAAAAATATCAGTGACACATATTTACCCACCCCTAGTTACTATATAAAATCTTTTCGCACCAGGAGAAGCCATTTCTAAATGTATCCAAATACATTTAAAAGTTTCTACCAATAGTACAGTCCTCATATATAGACACTATATAGAAAATATAAATAAGACTTAATATAGGTACTTTTTTTGTAGCAATCATTACGCCATTACCAGGACAAAAAGAGTGAAGTCACCATCAAGTGACAGTATTATATTAATACATTTTATTGCGAGGAAATATCATGCGACACGCCGCTATGAGGGCTGGATAAACCGATTAAGTTCAGTACACACCATGAAAGCAAAATGTCTACTACGTACCACATAAAGAGGAACAAAAGAAGAGGGAATTTCGAAGTTTGTAGCATAACATCCTGCGGTGCGCGTGCGCGGATGTGGTAGACGTAATAAAACCATAAATAATAGGAGCCGATAGCTGCCAAGACGGTATTAGGCTAGAAATGTTTTATAAAGGTAATTCATTTTAACGAATCCGATTCATAGTGTAAAATCACTAAGTGGTAGTTAGATTAATAGATCAATCGATCAAGTATATAATAGAAGGTTTAATCGATCGATGCGTAGGTTGTATATCAGCTCTATGAATGACTATCGTATCCGCTGATTTAAACGCCTTCACTAGACGACTAGACAAAGGTAATTTGTGATACCCTGTAGATGGTGAGCTCGCAAATTTAAATATTGCCTGGCTGGCAGGGATACAGAAGCCGAAGTAGACTGATGCGGACTAATCCACGTGTTGGAGATCGACTGGATTTAAAATAGCATTTCATCTAATATTATAATTATGAAAGTTTGGATGTTTGTTTGTTTGTTGCTCAATCACGGCGAAACGGATGAACGGATTTGGATGCAATTTGGTATATAGGTAGAACATAACCTGAATTGAGACAGGATATTTTTGTATTCCGATAAAGTGAGTGAGCCGTGTATAATGTACAGTGAGTAGTATCAACGGGATAAACAATTTTCCGCAATAAAGTAGTTCAACGCGGGTGAACCCGCGGGCGGAAATCTAGTAATAAATATACCGGAAACTTAAAAGTCTAAATTTACTGAAAAATTATTAAACCCTAATCAATTTTTAATCTACATTATACCAAAAAAAATTTACCAACCGTGTCGGAGAATTTGACTGTCAAAAAATACTTACCTAGGTGTTGACAGATAATTTAGAGTACTCAATATTTTACATTTACATTCGTAATTAGAATATTTTCAGAAATAATTCTACAATCGGGTGTCGCGTAAACCATTTTTTTATAGGAAAACTTCACGCTTGAAGCCCTAACAACCGATAATACATCTTTATAACTCAACTATAGTCTCGCAGACGCTCACCTGCGACAAATGAAGACAGCCGGTAATTACCTTGCGTATTGTTTTGTCACAACGCAGAACAGTCGTGAGCGTCGGCCGATCACCACGCGTTCACTTGCCTCACTATCGATCAAACACTCTGTCTCACAGAGTGCCACTCGATTCGACTAGGTATATCAATCGATATAAAAAACTTTTTCTTTCGAAACTAGAAATAAGAACACGAGAAAAGTAAAATTGATTTTGTTTGCTCGAAACTTTGCCATAATTTCAAATAACAAAGTTTTCAGCCGAAATAATCTTTTAAATTAAGCCGCGCATTTTTAACTGTTAAAATTAGTTACCTTATGCAGTTTTTGAGTGGGTTTGAATTCTAAACATTGAGTGAAGTGTCTAAACGAGCATAGTTTTGAGATGACCCCAGTGGGACTTTTGTTCAAAGTGAACAGGTGAGTTAGAATGTGCTTGCTAATAAGATACACACGTACCAACCGGATAGGTGTTTGAATAACCGATATTTAGTTGGAAATCTATATCTGTAATCGGTAAACAGATTTGTAGGATAATTCTGCATGAGATTATTCCACATAAATGAAAGTTTGGATATTGTTCCTCAATCACGCTCTAACGAATTTGCATGAAAACTTGTACAAAGATAGGATAAGTCCTGGCGTTACATATAGGGTACATTTTATCTATTAATTAATTTCAGATAAATTGAATAAGTACACTAATAATGATATTTGTAATTCATTGGTAGTTACGCCCCAGACTCGAACTGATAACTTTTCAGTGATTTAAAGTTCAACTGAAGTTAATATTATAGCTTACTAATAATCAGGTTCAATGTGCAGACATTTATTTTGTGCAAGTGTATGTCACCCATAAATTATGTATTCTTCTTATGTTTATTTTGTTTGTTGGAGAATGCTTTATTATAATATACAACATACAATTCACTCACAGTATAAATATTGTTTAATTTTAACTTAAATTATGTCGTCGTCTCACCCCAAAGAATAATCAATCAGAAATCGAAAATAACGTCTTTCCCAAACGAAAATTATAAAATGCGATTGGAAGGTCTTGGCATCGCACCCGATAAGTCGTGCTGTATGTGGTTGGAGTCAGGCGCATTTAGTATGCAGTTATGCACGTTCATGTGTGACGGACTGCGGTGGATAAATGGGATGTACTAAGTCTGCCACTTTAGGGAAAACTTGATATTATATTTGTTTACTACAGTGCTATTTTTTATTGCATTAAATAGTTAATACACGACGAGTTAAGGTTCATTTTTAATAATAGTGAAAAATTTCAGGAACCAAAACTTTCAATTCATCAGTTGAAAGGGTTTAAAATTAATCTGAAATACGAGGTTTACCATTTCAAAATTCCCAACAATCATGAAACACGTAGCTATTTGAAATAGAAGATTAGCTTGATGATATTAATGTGTTCAGTGTTTTCAAGTTTCACCCTTTACAATCTCGAAAAATCCTTTCAGTGGGTGGTTAGGTTATAAAAGAAAAATACTTAAAGGCTTATTTTGAGATTTGATGAAGCATCAAGCAAGATGGCTACCTAAATCAGTACGCCGTACGCCTAAGTACTTAGGAGCTAAGGAAGTCAAGTTCATATATTTCATATGGCTTCATAGTTCATATTATAGGTAATTTTACTTACTAATTTACTAGCATTCCACCCGAGTGAAATTACTTTGTCGCTCACTTTTTCAGGATGAAATGTGGCCTATTCCTTCTCAAGGTACAGGCTAATTGCACCAGTTTTGCATGAGAGTCAGATAGACTAAGATTTTAGCATAATATTATTAATTAGGCTAATTTCCTTCCGTCAGAAAACAAACCAACACCCTTTGGCATTCATAATATTGAATGCCAAAGGGTGATAATTTGTTTGTCTTTCTTTCACGGCAAAACGGAGCACCTGATCGACGTGGTTTTTTAAACGGAGATTGTGTCCACAATCTGCGAAGGCAGAGATGACATGGGTTACTACTAAGTAGTAAAAAGAATAACTTACGAATAAACAGCTCATAAATACACAATAGTAGTTCATGACCTCTCACATTTACAGAAGTTTAAATTACGTAATAGGTACCTACTTTTTTTTAATGCATTTCTAATTTGGTGTTATGTACATACAAGAGAAGTTTGATACGTTAGAGTAACAAATCAAAGCGACTTCTTTGACTCAGTATTTCAAAGTTTGAGAGCCATAAAATCTTAAACATTTGTCCAGATAAGGTTAAACGATCCAACTTTATTCCTCTAAAGCATGACTGGTTTGCAAGGAAGCTCTGATTATGCGAACTAACGGTAACTTGGCTTGATGTGACTTGCTATAAGTATGCACTGCGGAAGTCGTCGCATGTTCAAAGATGTAAGTAGGTACCCACTTTTTATCTATACGTATATATTTTTTTGGATTTCTCCTAAGCCTCACTCCAAAGTTGGTAAATGTTATAACTTCTTCAGGCACCAATAACATAATACCGACGAGTCGGACTCGTACACCGAGGATTTATCTTGAATACATTGGCACTCAATCACCTAACGTTTCTAAATCCCCAAGGCTCATTTTTGAGCCGAATAGTCAGTAGATTTTTGCTGTGGATTTCAGAAATAGAATCGTCCCTCAATTTCAGCAGTTTACGAAGGTAAAACATTTAACTGATAAATCATGCCAATGAAACAAATCATATTAATTGTTATGCAGTTCTAAATAATCTTTAATTTTGTTCATAAATTAAACTAACAATTAACTCTGTATAATTAGCTATGGAAGAGCAGAGCCACGTAATAATATACTTAAAAGAAGACTTCATATATGTAGGTAAATGTTTAAAACAATATTTTTAGTTTTATTTTTAAATCTTTAAGAGAGAAAGAGAGAGCAAGCAATGCTCAATCCGCGTATTTGAAACAATTAAGTACTTACCTATTGGTACTCCACTCTATACAACAAAATCGATATTAACTCATAAATCTATGGCTTTATCGATTGCGTATCGATTTTCCGTCATACCTTAACAACACGCAATGTTATGTTGTAGGTACATTATGCACACGATACTCCTTCCGATTGACTATGATTTTAGATTACGTTATTATACGGTTATGTGTTGAATGAAAAAAGGTTATTGAGCACCAATTGACGTCTTAGATACATGGTAATGCAGTAGGTAATAGCTAGAAATAAAGAACCAATTAATTTAATGTTTATTTATGTATAGGCAGTTTGATTAGGGGTCGAAATGTTGGTGCTACATGCACACCCTGTGTGCTATATACAAGTCCGTATAAGGTGTATGTATGTTGGTAGATGATCTATGCAGCGATGTCGTTTGGATCAATCTCTCGTCTGCACAGAGTCGTCAATAACATAAATTAAAAATTTTGAATACACCCGAGAAACAGGGAAGATCATTATAATATCATTCCAAAACAACTGTGTTAAAATTTTATATATTCAACGACCTAACCGATTTCCAACAAACTACACGCTAATAACAATTATTATTAACAGTTTATTGCATATAAGTATACACATCGACATCGTTGTGTAGATCTTTGGAGGAGTCCTTTGTCCAGCAGTGGACTGGCTTGGCTGATTATGATGATACACATGCATTAAATAAGCATAGGGCAGAAATTTGTATAAACAAAAGGCGAGGCTGTAAGAGATTTATTCAAGCAAATCCTCGAATCCCATCTCGAAAATACCAGCTTTCGAAAATAACTCATTTAATATCTGTTCAGCTGTTTTGGCGCCACAATGTCACATACAGATACACAGACAGCTACTATGGCAATTGGCATAATTAGTAACTTATTTCACCCCCTTTTTTTGACGCGGCTTAAATACGAGTCCTATTCTCATTAGACCGTCTTTTGATGGTCCGGATTTAAAATAAGTGCCTATATATACTTTAATTTGGGTATTAGTACTAGTTGTCACAAAATCGACAGACACTTATGTAGCGTTTAGTTTTCTCATAGACGCCGATGTATGTCAATGAGATGCAGCCTTGCATTATTTACCTCCGCCATTATTGTTATGTAGGTACATAAATCTAACTTTTAACAGAGCCTTTAAGAACTACAGGCGTTTATTAGTAAAGACAACTAATGCTTGTATTTTGTGGAGTGATACAGGTCGTTAAATGGTTTGAATTTGAATTTGTAGCAAACAGATAGCAATGATAAGTATACTAGAAAAATATAGGTCTTCACTGATCTTAAATTACATTTTTATAAAGTTCTCTCGAAATAATAAATGTTATATTTTTATTGTACCATTTGGTGTTAGTAGTGAAATGAGTGTATATAGACGAAGTGTGGTGCAAGCGAGGAGGGAGGATCGGTGCGCGGGCGCAGTCGTGCGGTTTCCCATTGGTGTCGGTTACAGCTGGTTGCAGAGTGCAATGTAACGTGGTGCCCGTTCCTTTTGTACCGTGTATAAGTACATTGTGTTGAAATAGTAAATAGAACAGAACTGAGTATCGATTCTGTAAGACCCCTTGCGCGGATCCACGGCGAGATTTCCGGTGACCATAGACCTAAAGTTCGTAGTTATCTGGGATCTCACCGCGGATTCATTCGCGAGCCGTATGTAACCCTATAATAAAATGGCTGTTTCCAGAATAAATGTGTTCAACTTAACACCTAACTAAATGAAATTGATCATCCATGTTTGTAATGGAAGCAACCGCACGGAAAAAATATATTTGCAGATAACGTTCTAAACTATATTCATCCTTTATCAGTATTAGATTAGACTCTAATGCACAATGGTCTATCTCTATTGATTATATATGATTAAATTATATTTATAGCCAACATGTTGTCAGAAAACCTTATTCAAACATTAAGACAGGGAAACCAATGTGGATGATTTCACCACCGACAGACAGGATTTAGGAATAAGTATTATACCCACCTATATTGTACAATGTGCAGTAGGCATGCACACCATCATGATTTGCAGCGGGGCGTAGATAGACTGAATACGTAATATCTAATCAATAATTTTCACTATAAATCACTCAAACACCGCACGTAAACTAATAATCGGTTTAATGATTAACTTATACATAATGTATGAAGTGTTGTTTAACAATTAGTTAACATAACCGACAGTTAGTTACGTGTTAACTTGTAATATGGTGGACAATTATTAAATAATGCGAAAGTTAACGAAGCTCTTGTGATAGGCAGGCAAGAGTCAAATAACCTGATTTCACGCGAGCGGAACAGTAAGCAGAAGGCAAGTCATAATCATTATGTCCATAGTATATCAATTGCTGAACATATTTTCAAAGTGACTGGTTAGAAGCCGTCATCATCATCGGTCGTCTATAGGTACTGCTGAACATAGATCTCCTGTACCTATAGGTGTCCAGAGCGACCGCGGCGAGCGAGTGACTGAGTGATTACCTTGCCTAATCTAAGTAACCCACTTATCAAATATCTTTTTCCAAATTCGATGTTCAATATTTGATCAAATTTCTTCGAGGACGCCCATTCCACTTGTCCAAGATTTTGCATAGTCTGAGTAAAATGGAGGAACGTGGAGCGACTTTATGTGTTGCATTATCATTAGATTATTATAAAAAAGCAAAAAGCTAAACAAAAAAAAATTTGGCTGGAGCCAGGGATCCAAAGGTGAAGAGAAAATTGCAATTGTCCACGAAATCTTACTTGCAGCCATTTCAAATGTCATCAATCTTTGATCAAAATCGGTGTTGCTAGTATATTTTATGAAATCGTCCAATTTCTTTGATCAAATGTACATTGGACAAAGATATTTGATACGTGAAATACCACCCTAAGCTAAGTCGGCGATCGCAGTAAAAATTATTTAGTGGCTGAGTTATGTGCGTGTATAGAAAGTTGAATTGCGATTCATCGAAATAGTCGAGTACCAGCCATAATCGAAATATTAAATCATCGAATCAAAAGTTAATCATATTATTAATATTATAGGTTCGCTAAGCTTTTGTTTTTGTAAGTATACTCTCTGTTTACTTTTAAGTTACCTACTCCACAATTGTCTCCTTACTATGGTTTGCTGGAAAAGATCTCTTATATACGCGTAGATATAGCCTTTTTGTGTAGTTTTAATATGGTCCTGTTGTTTTTTATTTTGTTTAATGTGTATGCTTATATGCAATGAACCGTTGGTGGCTGAGCGGTTAAGATGCGGCCTCCCAATTTTCCTAAATTTCGGGTCCGGGTTCGATTCCCAAGCAGACTTTGTACCAATGAGTTTTCAAATCTAATTTAATTACTTATGTGTATTTATCCGACTGCTCTTAAACGGCGAAGGAAAACATCGTGAGGAAACCTGGCATGCCTGATAAATAAAAATTCTAAGGCATGTGAAGTCCCCAACCCGCATTGGGCTAGCGTGGTGGACCATGGCCCATACTCCCTCATATACGTGGGAATGCCTATATCCCTGCAGTTGGATGTTTACGGGCATCAGACGATGATATGCAATAAAGTGAAAAATAAATAAATAGTTCCTGCCTCCATACTACAAAAAAAATTTTACGTTCAATTGCTAATAATTTGCCGTTTAACTCGTTTGCGTTCGATCGTTAGAAGTAATCGTCTAGTATCAGCTGATAAGGAGATAAACGTCTAATGGATAAACGTATCGAGTCACCATAATTTATTTCTAGGGCGCTTACGTGGTGCCGAATTTAGGGATAGAATGCAAAAAATGTTACCTGGTACGGGTACATATTTTATTTGACACTCGTTCGAAAGCATGAGATCGAAAAGTACGAAATTAATACAAATTTTTAACGATCACGGAACGCCCTATAAAGTTAAATTTACTGCGAGAATGTAAGACTCTGCCAAGACACGAATTGCATCGTTCATTTTGTGAGCATATGTCCTAAATAACCGGGTTGGATTTTTCTGATCTTCGCCTTCACCAATGACTGCTGCTGCCCATCAATAGTCAATGAAGTTGCACACAATGATCTCATATGTCTGCTTCTACCTTCTAGTGCGAAAGTAGGTAACCTTATATTAAAGACTGAACGAGGGGACAGTTTCTTAGACATGCTTGATGAAAATCGGTTAAGCTATTTCAAGCATATTTAGCTTTAAACACAATCAGTTTAGTCTATCGGGATGATATGTACAATCATTTGTTTACTCGGGGATTTTTAAATTTTCAATACACGATATTTTTCCTACTACCCAAAACATTTAATTTGTATCAACATCACTCTTAGCCCACTGCTGGGTTTAGGCCTCTATTCGTTATGGGTAACAATATTTATACCCCGCAATAAATATTGTTGCCTATAACTAAGCTTTGGGATAACTATACCGGATGAGTGTTTTTACCGTAAGGCAAAAAATAGGGCATGTTATGTAAGTGAATTTTGGCATAGGTACATGACCCGCCTCCACACCCTCCCACTGCAACTCCTGTAACCAGGATCAACAGCGGTACAACTGAACGTCGCCTACTGAAAGTAAGCGTGTCCCGAGAAAAGACTTTACGCTACCTTGGGCCCCAAATATATTTAAGAAGAAGAAAAAGGGGTTTAAAGAAGGAAAAATAAAATTATTTCCTCCTTCCCCTTTACAAATGGGAGTGTAGCCAGAGAAAAGGAGAAAACCCTCGTATAGGGCATAGGTAGTTTAATTTTTTTTTTTCAAAACTATATTATCGAATAAAGCGTTAATTGTGTCATTTGTCGCGTTTGTAGCCGATTCCACATAATTACATCATTAAATGAAATAAATAAAGTAAACTTCGAGAAAATATAAGTTCTAAATAAATTTCGCATGATAGGAACCTTAAAAATCCCGCCAGTTGCATATTTATCTGCGGCCGGTGCGTGCGTTGAGCTACGTATGGCAATAAATTCTATTTCACTTACTTAATATGCCCTTTTTTTTCCTTAATTTTAAATTTAGAAAACCCACGAAGGACTAATTATATCATCCAAATATACCAACCATGTTAAAAGCTAAATATCTTCGATACGACGGCTTAATCGATTTTCATCAAACATTCTAATTTATTTCCACCAATGCGCAAAAATATTACATAATATTTTACATAGATAAGAACCTTTACCCTTTTTTTTTTTTTTTTTTTTTACAAGGGGAAACGCTCATGCGTCCCCGCCCCCCACACTTACCGACTAAAACCCCTTGATGTCCCTCTCGCCGCCGTAGCGACAGAGCCCAGGAGCGAAATCTCAAGAACCTTTACTCTAGTTTAATCTTTAATATAAAAGAAACGGTACTGAAATTGGACCACGTTTTACTGAGATACTAAGACTGGATACACATTTTTTTTTTCTTTTTTATTAAAAACTGATTTCGCGTTTGGCCACAATCTCATGGCCAACATGGACACAACGCCGCCGTCAAATACATAACATCCGTCGTTTTCCATCGGGGGTTAGAAATGAAAAATGAGAATATAAGTACCTACAATATTATAGAGCTTAAGTCAACAAACTCACGCACCTTGTGTGTGCTTGCATAATACGTCTTGGATAATAAAATAATAAGATGCAAAACGTATTATTGAAGATAACAATCAGCATGCACTGCATTGTCACTGTCAGCCGTGGCAGGTTGATATATTGCAATGCGATAGTGAGAGGTTTAACACGCTATGTATTTTCCTTATATCTAATAAACATTCAATTTTGTTACTTTCGCTGTTACTACAGGTTGTTATTATTGTATATGTGTAAACATAAAATCACGCCCGTATTCCGGAGTTATATGCAGAGACAACAGACTTCAATTTGCTACGATCCTGACACACCTCTCTGGCTTCATCCACTTTCATCAATCTCTTTTAGACTTTTTAACCCTCGACGATTAACGACAGGTATTATGTGTTTGACGGCGTTGTATGTGTGTGTATCCAGTATTAGTCCGGAAGTATCTCGGTAATGCAGTATATTAAAGAGTAAATAAGGGGACAGGTTCTTGATCATGTTTAATGAAAATCGATTAAGACAATTCGAGGATGTTTAGCTTTTAACACACGTTTTCGGTGATTTTGATGATAGATGGATAGCATAGTCTTTAGATACAAATAAACAAAATATTCTTTATTGTACAACCATAAGAAGCATAAAAAGAAAAAAAGAAACCAACTGTTGCGAGTTGTAATCCCGCGAGGGGTGGATGTTTGTGTGATGAATAAGAACATTTATTTCCAAGTCATGGATGTTTATATAAATATATTATTTATGTATTGTTTATCCGTCATTTATTATCCATAGTACTCAGTTTGGGACTAGATGACAGATGTAAGTGTCCGATATATAAAACGACGATAGTGAGTGGTTGTAATTTGCCTAGTTTTAAGCAATAAAGACTACCTATTATTGGTTTTCCACTTGAAATAATTTACCAACTTCTCTTGCATGGCACTGGTGTGCTCTTCTATGTATATCTTGTCCATGTCACAAGTACTTACATGCATCTATTTCCTATAATTAAAGCGTCGAACAAGATTGACGTCTCGCGCTGATGATGATGTTGCTTTGTAACTATAAATCTACGCCAAACTTCACGATCCATTGCATCGATTATACTGATTATTAAGCAAAACGGCGGAAACGAGACCATCGAACGACAAAAACGTCCATAACTCCAACGCACGCGTCTATAAAGGAGGCGGTCCATAATTTTCTTCGCGTTATCGTCTAATTACGGACGTATCTGGAAAAAATCTAGTTTTTGTTTCACCACAACATCATGGAAATTAAAAAAAATTGTGCAGTTATATATAGTCTTAAATATTGATGGGGGAAGATTGAAACTTCTTTGTTTATGAGATGAGTCGAGCAAAGTGTTATTAATTGTGGTGTAGTCATTTGAATGATAATGTGTTATCCACAGCGATAGCTACGAGGTGCGGTTGGATATTAAAGATCCATTAGATTTAATTAGCTTGTAAACAAATAATTACAATAGGCCGGATGATCTGTGTTTCTACAATTGTTACGACCGTTCGGAAGTAGCCTTCAACTTTCAGCCATACAAGTCCAATAACGCCCCTCTGTTAGAAATGGGCTCAATAAGTACATTGCTTGGAGTAATTTTGGAATCATTCAGACTTCTGTTTAAAAAAACTTAAATACTTTTATTAGAACGTGTTACGGTATTTATGCTGTTGCTCGTATATTTTAACTGTGCTAGGATCTCGTAGTGCCAATAATTGTAATTATTGGCTATATCATTGATTTTTTAATAATATGTCAATTCCGTACCGGTCGCTCTAGAATTATATGGGGAGGACTAAATTCAGCATGGAGGTGTTGTGGCTGATATGATGGTGATTATGTCAAGTTAAGTCATACATTCAAATTTAAATCTGCATGGAATAAAACACATTCAGAGATAACACTTGAGGTATTTAAACAACAAAAACCCGATAGCAATTTTTATATCATTTTAAGTATCCTATGACACTTTAGGTATCAAGATAAATCTAGCGCCACCTTTCTCTTCAAAATCGCTTCTGCCTTTAGGCTTTGGGAGGCAACATAGAAATCTACACACATACATATATACCTACACCCGAATGCCATTATATCAATTCCTTGGGCAGCCGGCGTCCGTCTGCGAGGCAGTCATGCTCCAGAAGGTGGCCGCAGAGCGGGATCGGGAGAGGGCCGATCCTGGAGCCGCTTATGCTTCCCAGGTCCTCCCTACAGCCGAGGAAGGTCGCACCGCGGGGTTTTCGTGGAGCCCTATATAACCGTCTAGCCGTCCCCCAAGCGAGCGATATGCGTAATATTTCGCCGCGTAAAAAAAAGGGCAGCCGGGTAAAAATTAACACGCGAAAGGGGCATATCTCTAAAAAAAAAATACTTCAGACATTCGGGTGTCAACCTTAAAAAAAACAAATTTTTATGTGTCCAATAAAAAATGTAGGTGAAAAATTTTCACGTGTTAATTTCTACTGCTCGCATATGACTTACGAGTAGTAGAAACTCAAAAATCGGTGCCCTATTCTGTTTCATCATGCTCGTTCACGAGTTGAAGTTGGATTCGTTGGATGAATACATACATAACGTCACGATCTTTATCCCATTATGTGTGTGAATAATGTCGAAATATTGAAATTAGCCGAATCAATTTAATAGCGAATGAAAGTTTGATTAGTTCTCGGCATGGTTATCCTTGTCCCCATCCCAAACTACTCATAGCTTATTAATATTAGTGTCAAGAATAAAATTGCGCAAATGCCTCCGCAATTATCGCTTATTCCAAGTACGCTACTAGTTGGTCATCTGGTATATGAATGTTTCACCATGTTATTACCGAGTATTTTACGTATTTCAGCTATCTTACGATCGTCGTTGGTGGTCGTCGCGCGGAATGAACAATCAATGTTAAATATGCGCAAATTAAAGTTTGCAAAACCATTCTCTCTTTACCGGATTTGTTACCGGAATTGATGTATATGTAACTTTGATTATCGTATTAAAATGTAAGTTACTGCGTTGGTACTATACCAGTAAATACATCGTAAAGGTTTTCAACGTTTTTAACCGACTTCAATCAAAAAAATCTAAATAGGAGGAGATTCTATTTTCGCCTGTATATATTTTTTTTAATGTTCACCGAGAATTCTTTGATTTGGCGGCTGACTTGTTGCACACTCATTCGCAGGGAGTATGGAACAAGTGTAGGGAAGGTAGGTGTGATTACCAATAAATATGACAAATCGAAGATCATCAGGTCAAGCTGGTTCACCCCAACTGCCCATCTAATCTGTAGGAACTAGAGAGGTCGCCATCGTTCAAAAATTACCAGGGAGATTGGGCAAGCATGCTTATAGTATTTTAGCATGCTTGTCCAATCTCCCTGATAATTCTTATTATGTATTATTTCGTAAATTTCTGATCGATATGGTACTTTTACAAATAAATTGGACGTCAACAATTTTAAAGAAAATTATGTTTAAGTAAAGTTTTAAGAAAAAGTAATTTTTATATTCGACATTCCACTAATAATATTATTTTTGTTTCAGCGAGGGTTTGTTCACCTGTCCTGTGAATGCATCACCAGTCGACTACGCCAAGGTGAGGAGAAAGATATAATTTACTTATTTAATAATAAATCATATTCTATGAAAGATATTAAGGATATCTAGGATTTGAGATATTATGACTTAAAATAGATGTATGTAGGTACATACCTATGTACCAAACGGAGCTCATCTAAAAGCTGCAAGTGCTAAAGTAGATGTTATATTGTGGTTGATGAAAATATTAAAAAAATAATGAATTAACATCAAACTAGTCTCTGTGTTTGCATGACTAAGGACGGAGCTAAGAACCTACTTTAAATAAGTCAGAAACTTATTTGAAGTATACGAGTAGGTTCATTGTTTTAGGTAATCAGTTTTATTTAATATTTTTAGTCACAGCTCAATGTAAAGAATAACAAACCTTTCACAAATCGAGGTTACATTAGAGAAAGATTCATCAAAATCGGTCAAATAGATGAACAACTACTTATTTGATATACAGATTCTACTTTGCTTGTTACATAGGTACCTAGTAAGATACTTACCTGCCATTGCACAATATGTAAATTTTTAAAACTAAGTAATTGATCGTGAAATATAAATGAACCACCACAAAGTTCATTTTGACATTTACTGACTGACGGAATCATCGAATCTTCCAAACATCTAAAAAACATTACCAAGGGGGCCCTCAGGTAAAAACTATTGCAATTAGCTTGTGCAATGTGCATAGGTATAAAGTTGAGACTCTTTCCAAAAATTACTAACCAATTCTAGACATAAAAACTGCGACCGGATTACCAGTTTGGGTTTAGAGAAAAGCATTGTATACGTTAGATGAAAACGAAGTTTGACCGAACGTACCTATCTATTCTTGAATGTGGCACAAGCATTTGGTATGATTAGACACCAAGGCTTGGTAAATAAATTAAGACTGCCAAAACAGTTCTCTGAAATTACAGAATCGTATAGATACTAGTATTGCAGATACCTAAATGGTCTGAATATTTGTCATATATAAAAATTAATAATGAAGTAGGTAACTAACTACTAACATAGGAAATTAGTAGGTATAGATATGAACGTTTTAGCAAAAAGTTTTTATTTCATGCTTTGAAACTGTCGTAAGCGTGCACTCAATACGTACGGTAGATCTTTGGAAAATCTTTATAGTCTCCAAGCTAGTTGAGCGGTTCACACAGCTGTCGCTAGATGGCGCTGTCTGTTATATAAGAACCAAACGGACCCAAACGTGCTAGGAACAGCTAAGCCAACAAACCGCGAGTTTTTAGTGTTTAATACAATAAAACTTTTAAGATCGCTGTGTAAAATATGCCGGACAGAAATAATTTTCAATGTTTTTACATTTATTTATTGATAGAGAACTAGAGTAGGTACCTACTCTTACATACCTAGGTACTGTTGAACAATTTTAAAATTAATGCATACCTATTGCTTGTGTTGGACGCACAGGCAAAAATATTTTGCCTACCCTACAGATATATTTTTACCATTCAGATCCAAATAAAAAGAAACAGAAATAAAGTTTGCTTGGTAACAGAGTGCTTGGTTACACTGTGATTCAACAATCAGCATGCATAAATAAACGGCAGAACTTGAGAAAAAAGCGTGCTGCCAATTTGGTAAATCGAATCACAGATTCTTCGTCGAGCTGGACATGCGAAACATGGCGGCAATAATATAGGTACCTACCAAAGCAACAACAACACAAATCTTTCATGCTTTTTGTCTGACACTACCAAATCTCACGGTCGATTAACTGTAATTATCCGCTAATCCATCGATTAAATATCAATAGTTAATTTGTTACTGGTAACCAAAACACGGGGATTTGGCACGCGAAGTGCGCGAGCGCATTGCGATGTCACTCACCTCGCTAGACGACCTTGCAATGCTAACCAGTCACGACGTGCTGTTGCCGTCCCTTTCTGCCATGAGGTAAATACATATACTTATCCGTTACTCTCGGAGGAAGTGTTAGTGTCTACAGTTGTCTCGTTCACTCCTACTGACAACAGTATAAAGCGGACGGACATGAACACTGGACACTTAGTTCCAGGTATGTTTCATAGATGGCATCTGTACTAGTAATGCTCATTATTAATATTAATTAACATTATAATTGTAAAGGAGAATTATTAATTTATAGGTAAGAAATTATACTTACGTCGTAAACATTCTGATAATTATATATTTATTAGTACCTACTACAAATAAGAGTAAAGAGCTTAATATTTTTAGTTTTCGCAAAGTCAGTACATCTTTTATGGGACACCAGTAAAAATTACAACAAAGTTACCAGAATATGGTAGGTTACCTATCTATATGAGCAGAAATTTAAACATTATATAAAACTGAGTCTGTAAAATGGGTCATTACAGCACAGATAATAATATTTGGGCGATACAGGATATTTCGGGAGTTCTGGGGCGTTAACTGGATTTCATGTCGAGTTAATTACGCTTATGTTAACTTGTTTTGTTTTGTAATAAGTAGGTAATAACGTAAAAATGTAATAACCACAATATATTCAAGTTCGACATTTAAAAGTTGTGTTGTTATGGAGTTTATTGTTGTTTCATCTTCCTAACCATAAAACCTTACGACGTAACGTAGTTTAAATAATATAAATATTATTTTATGTTTTGATGAACACTGCTAACAAAATGACATAAATCAATTGCAAATATTTTACAATTGTATTCCGAATTTGTAATCCTCCATGAAGCGGACAACATGACAAGGTAGTCCGGTTTTTCATTTATAGATTGGAACTAGGTACCTATATACGAGACAAGTCCACTATGTTTTTAAGTTAGTGGCTAAGGCAGGCAGTACCTACTTGGCCGTGCAGCGCGAGCGTGAGAACAGCTGTAGAGATGGACGACACGCGTTGAGTTGTCGTCTGCCGCTATCTATTAGCCTAATTGGTAAGGCTTTTAGTAATTAATACAACACCCATACACCTATCCGGCCGAGGAAATTAGAGGTCCTGCTATAATTCCGAGTCGCTCAACACTCATTCACTAGATGCTCATTTTTTCGTGGCAGTGATTATTGTTGAATGTCCAGTTAAAAAATTGTCTGATGCTAGAGTACGGTTTTATTCTATATTATGAAGTCCACCCTATGAAAGGTACTACCAACGCCAGCCAGTTATATATCTTTATATGCGTAATATCAAGACACCGAGGGTCAATCATGATATTTTGGTTTTGGTTGGTGGTTATTATCTAACCTACCACCATTTTATCTAAGTCTGCCGCCAAACAGCAATGTTAATAGCGTTGTTGTATTCCGGTTGTTAGAGATAAGATAGCCAGTCCTCCAAATAATATGGGGTTTCCGGGTCAGTACGCTTCCACCTTCGGCCTCATCTTCACTTCACACCAGGTCTGATTGAGGTCAACTGCTTACCCGTTGTGCATAGATAAAATGAACAAATATATACATACATACAGACGCGGGGAATATATTACCCTCCTTCTGGATTCGCCGTAGTTGGTTAATAAGATTATCAAGTTTCGCAAGCAATAGAGATATAGAGGTCGCTTGCTTGCTTGTTTCATAGGAAACTTACTTCAAATTGATCTTGTAAATACAACTGTTACAGAAATATGCATTGCATAAAGAATGTACAAAGGCGAGCTTAGCGCTGATAGTTTCCTACCAACAAACCTTAGAGATACATAGTACATTATTATACTATCCCTAGTGGCGTGCACAGCGATTTGTCACAGGCTATTAAATTAGAAGAAATACAACTACAAAACATAATTTACTCTTATAGCAATGTTCGCAACTATATAGAATATTTCTGTTCACATCAGATGAATCAGCTGTCTTGACAATGCATGACGAGGAAGCTTACAATTTTTTAGGGTAGGCACTGCCTTACTGTCTATATGGAGGGCAAGTAGTTTATTTATTATTGAATCGTAACGATTATTTTGAATTATATTCATATAAACTCCGTCCCCCCTCCCGCCTTCGACTGATAAGGGATCAAGTTCAATCTGAACAGTGCAGTAGTGGCTTTATTATACTTTCTTCACATGCCCAATGTGACATGCCAAGGGTGAATAGACGCAAAAACTATTTTGAATTCCCCTTTCTAGGCCTGCTTTCATTATCATATATCAGGTTTCTTTTATAGTGACTGCTATTTTGATTTCGTTTTTAATATACGTGTGATCGTCATCTTAGATGCATGGATGCGCTTCTGTTTATTTTTAATCTCCGACGAAAAACGACGGGTATTATGTATTTGACGGCGTTGTATGTGTGCGTGTGTGCCCAGTGTTTTTCCTGCGGTATCTCAGTAATGCGCTGTAGGATTTTAGTACGGTTTTTTTATAGGTATTAAAAAGTCCCCTGTGGAACGGACTTCCTGCAGCGGTATTCCCGAACGAGTACGATATTGGAACCTTCAAGAAACGAGCCTACACCTTCCTCAAAGGCCGGCAACGCATCTCTGACCCCTTTGGTGTTGCGGGTGTCCATGGGCGGCGGTGATTGCTTTCCATCAGGTGGCCCGCATGCTCGTTTGCCGCCCTCTCATATAAAAAAAAACTAAATGAGTGGGGACAGGTTCTGAACCAAGCTTGATGAAAATTGGTTAAGCCGTTTCGAATATATTTACTGTGTTATTCATAAAAATTGCAAGCAACTAATAAACATATTTTAGTTAGCATATTTTATCTAAAATTATTTTAACTAATTTAGTTAAATTTAGTTAGTTTAGAAGAAGATAAAATATATTTTAACTAATACAGGTTTATTTTATATTGTTTGTTTGTAAACGCTTTTTTATGATTAACTGAATGCACGTTTGACCACCATCTCACTTGATGGGAGTGACGCTTTATTGTACAAAAAGAAAATAAATACAGAACAACTTTCTTATAACTATGCACAAACGTGGTCTTATCCCATAGCGTGATTTCTTCCAGTCAACCATGAACGTCGTTAAAGTACAGTAGATTGGGCGTTCAAACTTATCTACATACAGTAGGCAGGCAAAAACAAATAATTGTCTCATGCGTTTATTAGGAACTAATATTTTCTCCAACTTTTCTTTATTTCATTTAATGATGTAATTATGTGCAATAGGTTACAAACGCGGCCGTAAAATGACAGAATTAACGCTTTATTCTATGATAGTTATGAGAAAAAACTACCTATGCCAATACCTTCTATTTGACTTACCTAATATGCCCTATATTTTACCTTACGGTAAAAAAAATCATCCAGTATAGGTAGAACATACCTTGCATTAAAATTTAGGATATATTTTATCGGGATAAAGATTCGTTCCCGTGGGATAAACAAATTAAACATATCCGCGCTAAAGTTATTCCAGGCGAAGCCGTGGGCGGATAGAAGAATCCGCACTCAAATCGGACCCCGCATTACTGAAATACGTCCTATCAAAGACTGGACACACACACAACGTCGTTTTTCGTCGAGGGTTATAAAATAAACAGTACGGAGTGGCAAATGTCTTTCTATAATAATTAATGGGCACCTACTACGAGCGGCATAAGTCTGTGAACGACCCCGTTGGGTGACTACGAATTCTTTCACGTTCGGTTTCTTCTCCCCTATTGTTTACACCTACTTTACATCAAAATGTCCCGAACCCATTTCGTCTGTACAACCTTTACCCCCTCAATGTGAGAACCAGTGCAGTGATGTAATTAGCGCTTTTAGCGCCTCATAATTTTATTATTGCAAGAAACGAAGTGACCCTTGTCCCAAAGGGGTGGTCTGAGATATCCTAATTAACTTCGTTTAATATATAGTATATAAAAAAACATAAATACTACAACATCCATCCTTCGCCCTTCGAAATATACAGAAATGCCCACCTAACAGAGGGTTAACAGATGTTTTGGTGGAAAGCCCAAAGTTGCTTTTCCGCCACCAACGGAGAGATACGGGTTGGTTCTATACTTTTTACGTGCTAAAACCGTACCGTATAGCTGATTACATAATATTATAAAAATAAATAATAATAAATGTAATTTTCTTTTGGGGCCGTCCATATATTACGTCATTCTAAATTAGGGAGGGGGGGGGGGGGGGGGGGGGTTTGGTCTGCGGATGACGGTAAATGATAGATGGGGGGGGGTTTTGACGTCATTCTTATTTATTTATTTATAGTTTATTTTTCACATACAAAAAGATTATTTCTAAAAAGAAATTTCTTCCAGCACACCTAGTAAAATACTAGCTGCCCGCCCTGGCTTCGCCCGTGGTACTTACATGTACCTATTATACATATAAACCTTCTTTAAGAATCAGTCTATCTATTTAAAAAAACCGCATCAAGATCTAAGCATACATAGGGACAGACAGCGAAAGCGACTTTGTTTTATACTATGTATTGATAACAAACACAATACTTAAATAATAACTACAACATTACATAATTAATAAAAGTACATATTAATACTATACTTATACTTAAATACATGTCAAACTAGTAATGACGTCAATTTTGGGAGAAGGGGGGGGGGTCTAAAATCTGAAAAAATCGATGACGTAATTTATGGACGGCCCCTTTTCACCGACCTCAAAAAAATCCAACATGGTGTCCGCAAAATATACTGTGGGCTTTTTTTGGTTGTTAAATACTAAATAGTTATATTTATGTGCAATAACACACATATACATTTATTGTGTACGTGATCCGTGTCTAATTCAATAATTATTTATTATATTAGTAATTAACCTAATTCAGTAATTTCGTGATCAACCCTAAATGTCGAGGTTGCATCATAATTATTGAATATGATACACATAAACGAATATACTATCCGCGGTAACACCACGAAAGTAGTCCCTAAATATACAATTAAAGCGATAGGAGCCGATGCATCGCTCAAAGCCCCGTCCCTTGCTACGTCCCAGCAAACCATAGAATTTCTCACATGAATATAGTCAAATTGGACCTTTTCAATAAGGTCAGTGATCTACCCTACAGATTAATCTTTAATTTAAATGCTGCCCTTACAAAGGACTAAAGAATGTATAATATGGTCCGAGTATGTTCCCTGACGTATGGTAGATAATATCTGTCTTTGTTTGGGATCTACTGTTCGTTTGACATGCTGGGTATGGTGACCTGAGGAGCGTGAATCAACTCAAGACAAGATCTAGTACTGATTGAAAGGACATAGTTAATATACTTTGCTCTTCCTCTAGTTAACTATTTACATAATAAATTTTTATTCCTTAACTTGTCGACTAGTCCACCGGGCACATAACAATTGCCTCGGGTATGGCGCGCCATGTGTTATCTGTTCATCTTAAAAACTAATATGGTAAATAAGCATTATATACAAAATTCTATTTGAAGTTCATTTACTTACCTTTTTAAAGTTCACAGAAAGGCGTAATAAAAGCTTTATCTCGAAGTAACATTAACGGCCGTTTAGCTTTTATCTCGAGCTTTCTCACGTTAGGAATTTTATTTGTCATGCGCAAGCGCATATAGGGTGAAAGTCACTATTGTGTACTGGTCATGGACATAGATTAAGTAATAAATTAAGACATTCACATTTACAGCATCAACACCTACCTATTTTCAGTTAGAGTAAGTTGATTATTTATAAGTAAGTACGAGCTTTCCACACGCTTGGAATTCCTTTATTTCGGATGAAAAGTAAAATGTCCTTTTTCAGTTCCCAGGCTGCCTCTCTGTCAAATTTCCATACGATCGGTTTAGAGGGTTGGTCGAAAAAAGGAGCGTTCAAAAGCATTATAATTATTATATAGTTGATATAAAGGCCTCCATGGAAGGCAATGAAACAGGAGAGGCTGCGTTAGTTTGCATGTGTGTGTGTGTATGATATACAGCGATAGATTGGTGGTGGATGTGTAATAGTACAGTACATTCGTGTCAGCTTATCGTACTTACAAATAGATGAGAGTACAGACGAACGTCCATATCGACAGTAAATCATAGTAGTCACAGGTCACACATCTGACATCTTTCCGGACAAAGAAAATACATATTTAGGGTCATTCTGAAGGTTGTCTTCAAGTAATTCTTTTAATGTTAAATTCTGCATGTTATCTAATTGCATGGTAAACCAACAAGATCTACAGATTTTGTTTTTGTGTGTTCATTGAACATTGAGTGGTATTGTTAAAAATAAGTATCTAATAAAAAAGTTTCATGTGAAAATCTGATGAAATAAAGCTCTAGCAGCCTTTAAGCCGGAACAAAACTATAGAACACTTGTAATTGGTAATTTACCCAGGAGGGTCAATATTTGTAGGAGTAGAGACACCTTACCTACTTAGCATCATCATCATCAGCCTGTACACATCCCACTGCAGGGATATAGGCCTTCCCTCGTATAATGAGGGAGTACGGGCCATAATCCACCACGCTGGCCAAATGCGGCTTGGGAACTACACAAGCCTTTGAATTTTTATTTCTCAGGCATGCAGGTTTCCTCACGATGTTTTCCTTCACCGTTAAAGAGCAGTCGGGTTAGTGCACATAAGTAATTAAATTAAATTTAAAAACTCTTTGGTACATGGCCTGCGAACCCGGACCTCCCAAATTGGGAGACCGCGTCTTAACCGCTGAGCCACCGACGCTAATACTAACTACTTAGCATCGAAGGCACCATAATAATTACGGTTTATTTATATGGCATAGTATAGCACAGCTACACCGACAAAAACGTGGATCTTAAATATTTAATGATATAGTAACTAAATCAAATAAGAATAATGAACATTAGTAGAATACTAGGATATATTATATTTATTACAACAATTTTAAGTCCGAATTTGTGATACTTTTATGCGTTTTTGGGTAAACGATAGTGACAAGTTTTCATACGAACTATAATCAACCACGTGTAAAATATTATGCGATATTATCTGAGTTTTAGTAATAAATTTTAAATTAGTTGGGTCTAGTTTGCGAGAATGAAATATAGATGGAAATTTATAAGTTATTGCTGTGATTATTTCTTTACTTTTACCTATGTTTTCATGCAAAAAATGGAAATGTCGAAACATTTATAATTAAATAAAAAATTTAACACATCACTACAATCATGGCAACTAGACCCTACCATCTTTCAATTTTTATTTTTAAACTACAGAAAATACCGCATAGTTTTATATCTCTAGTTGATTATAGTTTGTATGGAAACTATGTTACTATGGTTTACCTTAACAATAAATCGATTTGTTCAATATATAATATCAGAATTAAATTGCCACATGTGTTGACACCTTGGCCCCGTCTTACGTGCAGAGCTCTGCCCGCAAGCCTGGTGCTGCTGCCGATCTCGCCCAGATAGTAAAGTGCCGCAAATACGCATTTCTATCTGCTAATTATGAGTTTGCGGCACTTGCCTTCGAGACTCTGGGCCCCTGGTCTTCAGACACCAAAAACTTCGTAAAGGCGGTGTCTGATAAGCTAATTGTGGCATCAGGTGATATAAGGGCGGGCTCTTTTTTCGCTCAAAGATTAAGCCTAGCTATTCAGCGGGGCAATGCAGCCAGTGTGTTGGGGACAATGCCCAAGGTGGGAGAGCTGGACGCGATACATTTTTTGTAATTATGTAAATATTATGTTATTTCTATTGTAAACTATTTGAAATTAAAACATTAAATAATATCAGAATACCCCTAATCGCTGCGGCCCCAGCGCAGTGATCTAAACGCTGACACCTTTGACACCCGCCTCATTTTTATCCCGTCATAGTAAGTGCACCAATAACGTCCTCTATGATTGATTATGATTGCCTACACCGATAGATAGTACTTATACTTACATGATGTTACTATAAACCAAATAGAATTATTTCTTAACTGGTTAAATGTTGTTATATGACTTGTAAATTCTGTGCAGATATACATTTGTAGAAGTGCAGTAGTTTTGCAAATACTGTTTATAGGTGGTTGCATTGATTTATTAAATAATAAAATTGTACAACTCTGTGTAAAATTCCTGTGCGCAGATTTTTTACTGCGTCAGTGTATATTTGATTTGATGTTTATTTCTGTGTTATACTAAATATGCATAGATAAGTACCTATTACTATAAAATGGTTCAAATATCAAACACCCTGTAAATGTGTAGTCGTAACGTGACAATGTGATAGATTCATTTAAAAAAGGATAGCCATTGTTTGTGATGTGATATATATGTGGCTATAAACATTAAATAATCAGTCGTTAAAGTGAGGTTATTTATGAAAGCAATTCAGTATGTAAGTACTTATAAGATATTATATGAGGGATTATTCCGTTTGGTAAACCATACAAGAAATATTAGCTATTTGACTATTAAGAAATTAACGAGTGACTACATAAAAAAAATGTTTTTGAAACAGTTAATGTGCAGTAAATATAACTATAAATTGAAAATTCAGAAAAAAACCCTAGGAACTATACATAATAATGTAATCCAGGTACACAAAGAAATTGTGTTAAAAGTTAAATAATTTCGAAACGGGTGAACCGATTACCTACATCACACATGGCTAATTACCATTCTCCTAGTTAAGTCTTAAATATTAAAAAAAATGCACTCAAATTGGACCACGCATTATTGACATACATTCGGACGAAGACTGGATACACACACAATACTTTGAAACACATAGGCTTTGTCGGGGGTTAAAAATAAGCATAAAACACGACTCTATTAGGAGAATTTTGCTAATACTCGAGGTGGAAATGCTTTTTAGAGCACCGCAGAAAAAAAACACTGCTGACATTCAAGGTCGATGCTTATTTACTGCTTATTTTATTTTTGTTGCTTATTTTTGTTAAGAGTAAGCTTTTTTGTTGCAGTGTTATCAAATAAATTATTACTGAAAAAAGTAACTGCTCTCTATCACATAACAACTGATACCAATCTGACCAAATAATAAAAAAATGACCCGGTTTGTCCTCCAGTTTTTTTTCTTCGTTATTTCCAAACACTCCTGCATATTGTATGGACCCTGTGTTTAATGAATTATTCAGTTGAATTTTGAGTCAGAGTCATTTGTTGAGTGGCCTCTAGAACGTTTGCTGTAATATATTATTTAACCCCAGCGACGCCGCCGACCCACGGAGTTATATTTTTCAAGAGTGTTATTAAAGTTGTATGACTTTGTGGGAAAATTTGGCTCATGATGGCATGATGTGCACGCGCTAACAGACATTTTGTGGAACATTTTAAATACATTACCGGAACGCAATGAAGACATTATAGGTACTTGTAATTCTACCTATACATACATGGTAATTCTTTAGGCGCCATATGTCGAGACATAATAGAATGTTATATTATCCGTATCCTCCGTAACTTTTGGCGAGCAGGCGACATACTTTTTAAAGCTACCGCATCAGAAACCTTAGAGAAATGGTTAGGAATTTTAGTAAAGGAGTGAAGTAGATCTTGTTATAGAAGTCATAGTTTTTTGTTTGTTTGTTTGTTTTTTGTTATAGAAGTCATAGGGGAAATACGGTTTGACCTCGGAAAAACGAATAACCGCAATTTTCTTGAAACATTTAATAAAGTGTTGTAAATATAGTAACAATTGCTAAAAATTAAACATTTGTAAGAAACGCAAGTACTAAGTAAGTAAATAAGCTAAAGTTGAAAAATGTATTTCTTTTAAAGAAAATGCTCAATTGATGGTTATTTCTTTAAATACAAATCATTAGGGAAATTATCGTTACAAATTAGTTCTCATTTTTATTTCTTAAGCAATGCAGCTCGACGACGTTTTCAGCTAAAACACATGCATGCCTAGCTATAACATGCTTAGTTTTTTATGCATCAATAAGTTAACTGTGTTTAACAAAAGTCTACCTAATGAAATATCAGTTAGCAATTTTTTAGTTCATAGATGGGTGTATAGCACGACTTGCAAATTATTGAAAATCGACGGTCACCCAGCGATATAATTAGGACCAAATCAATCCACGAGATGCACTATAATAGCTCTAAATATAATAAATGCCCTCTTAGGTGGGGATATAATTGCATAATTACAGTGGGGTATCCAGCCATGACTTCACACCTCACTCGACTGTAATTATAATAACGTGGGCTAATGCAGGGTAATTCATTGTCATGTTATCTGGATATCTCTGTTGGAAATTGTAGCTTCGTGGTGAGTAAATTGGGTTTAACATCTTCAAAGGTGTTATTTTGGTGACGTTAATTTGGGGCTGTTAATAAAATCATTGGTTTGGAAAAACTCTAACATTGATGTTTTCAAGCATTTTTTCATAATATTTTTCTTAAGTATTATTGAATTACTTTTAAACATTATAGGTAATTTATTTATACGTTTATAAAACCTAAAAAGGGAACATACTGAGCAATTTATTCCTATCATATTATCGTATAGCTTTCAATTACAATAAAAATGACAATTTTTAGCTAATATTTTGAATCAAACTAGAATATACTTACACCTGGTGTGTCTGAACCTAATTTCAAAAATAATTATTAATTTCGGGGAAATATGTAAAGGCTAGATAGACGCTGAAAGCAGGTGAGATCAAATAATATGACCTTGTGGTGACGATTTCTAAACCTATTACTCAGTACTACATATCTCTCGCCAGATTTGTTCACAATCTTTTTTAGGGTTTCGTACGAAAAATGAACTTTTTTTCTCCTAGCTTCGGTATCTGTCTTAGCTATTGTGAATTACATAAGCTAGGTATCGACTTGATTTTGATAGATTATATAACATGATTATGGTATGGTACATTTAAGCACACTCAGTGGTAGGTCATATCAGTTTATACAAAAATACACGGTGTTATAACAATACCTACCCGTAAAGGTGAAAGGGTGTTAAAGGATCCCTTCTCAAAAAGCGTAGTACAATATTATGACTTACCGAAAAAATAACAATTTTTAATAAAAACATTAATAGTCATCATGGAAACTCAACACTATTTCAATGTTTTTATTAAAATAATATTACCTTGCTAATGGCGTTTTCTCAGCCTGAAAACTGCCACTTGCGTTGTGTCAATTTATTCATGACACTACGTAGATTTATAGTAAAAATATTAAACTTTTTTCCCAGTTAAGTTGCATCTATAAATTGTGGATCTAAAACAAAGATATATTGATTTGGGATCAAAAGGTGCCCACGAGTTAATACTGGGAGATTTTGAAGTAGTTTCATGCGCGCGATTGGTCGGCAGCTGCCTCTGCAGCTGCGCAAGGTGCGAGCGCACGTGTGTAATGTAGCTTCCAGCTTTGTTTTATTTTTGATCTTGAGTGCTTTCTCTTATAGTTCTCCATGCTATGCAATAAGTTATTACATTCATGGACATGGGTGGAATGTATATATCGGCTGCAAAAACATAAAGTACCAGCATTGCAGTTAAGACCTAAGCACATTTACTGAGGTGTATATCTAGCTGCACTGGAATGACTAATGATATCCTTTAAATATACCAAAGACTGTGTTAAAAGCTAAATATCCTCGAGACGGCTTAACTACTAGGCTATAATATAAAAACCAGCACTCAAATAGAACCACGCATTACTGAGATACATCCGGTTAAAGACTGGGCACACACACACTTACGACGTTGCCAAACACATAACACCAGTCGTTTTTCGTCGGGGGTTAAAAAAAAGATCCTCGTCTATGATGGCGGATCCGATTACTGTATTAGAAAACGTGTCTGTAGCTCAACTAGAGAGTAAATCAAGTTAAAGATAAACATAAAATTCGTTTAGTCATAGGAATACAAGGCGGAACTGATAAGGTATAAAATGATAGACGCGTACTGTGACAAACAGGGCAATGAAAACTAAATTATAATGGGCAAACGAAATTATTGTAGAATTAAAAATCAGGCTGACCGATTTAAAATAGAGTTCACTTAAAATCGTCTCGCAAATATATCTTTGTGTGTTTCAAACATAGAAGTACGATCAAATCGGTGTTCGACTTCTGTAGGGTTATCCCATCCGATAACACGATTTCCTGTCAATATTTCCATTTATTCTGTAAATTTCCCAACATTTTCTGTGACTTTTTTTATGCGGTGTGCGGAGTCACCGAAATGAGTCGCGATGAGACTAGATTGGATATAATATTTCTATTTCTACATAATATACTACTAGCGATAGCTTAATTTGAATAAAGTTGGACTTACATCTAATCAACAGCCTATAAAAGTCTCCTGGATATAGACCTCTCCCATGGAGCTATTTTCATCGTTTCCCATGAGAAGATTTACTCTAATCTCCACGCTGGGCAGGCGACTGCTGATTGGGAACAAAACTATTTGTTATTTATCCTAGAAGTAAGAAATTAATGTAAACAGTAAATAAGAAACAAAAATGGTTCGAGAATCATACTGACGGTAGACCCAAAGGACTTTTTTTTTTGGTCTGTTTTAATTTAATGGCGGATTTTTTCTTAATAGAAAATGTCACCCTCATTGTACTGTCACTTATAAAACAACTAATTTAATTGATTTGATCGCGGTTTTACCGCTATTTGCGCCATCTTGTATAGCACCCTAGCTGCCCCTGACGTCGGCGCAGACAGAACACTGTTACATAACCCTACCTCTCCACTTGGTATCGTTCAGCCTCATTCCGGGCACACTCCATCATAACGTGATATAATCCTCGATGACTTCGCACTCACTACAGTTGGGTGACAAAACCTTCCTCATTAAAAATGCAAAACTATTTAATGGAATGTGTCCAGAACGAAGCCTAAAGAAAGGACTTAATACCATTAATATCAACTCTCTGGAATGAAACATCACCTTTTATGCCGTAATGCTGTAGTTTGCTTAATAATGTTTAGTAATAAATGCCTTGGATAGATCACAGACGACGTCAATAACATTCTGCGAATTCTGCCAGGCATCAAAAATATGTTTGAGCTGGAGTAACAACGCATCTGACCCCTGTATTTGAAATCGAAAATATCTTCGTCATTTCTGGGACGTTATAGGACTCCGATTCTCGGGTACTCGACTTTACACAGTCGACGGACATGACTATCTCTTTCACACTATCCACTGTGAAATGTCGAGTGCGCGGGAATCGGGGTCCAGATGGTCATGCGCAGTAGGTATCACTTGCCATCAGGTGAACGGCTTGCTCGTTTGTCATTCCATGAGATAACATGATCAGGGTCAGTTATAGCACCAGATATAATAAAAATTGTGTTGTTAGTACGGAAACTCTCGTATGACAATACCACTAGTGGTTACCCATCTAAAGATTGGCCTTGTCTCACGTTGCTTACCTTCGTTAACTGGAAACTAATAGCGAATACGACTTCTTCGAAGACTCTACTCGCGAAAAAAATTGAGAAAAAGTATCATTCGACATAGGCAGGAGGAAGGAAACTTTTAATATAAATTTTCATCCAAAAATTGTATATATAAGTAGGTATCCACGTACAGGCTTCATTTTCCTACAATTTCCTACAAAGTTTCATAACGAATGAACTTAAACTATCTATAAGAATACTTATGATGCTGCCACTATGACATGCGGTCAGAGAGCCTTAACACAGCACAATGAGAGTAGACTGTGCCCCAACAGTGGGGACATGTAAGGCTGTTGATGATAGTGCTGATATTTGTACAAAAGACAAATTTCCCCTGAGAAGGACAAGCAAGATTCTCGAAGGGTTGCTCTTTTAAAATCTGGTTTTATATTACAAAAAAAAGCACAATAATATTTCTTTATTAATTGTGAAATAGCCTGACAAATAGAACGACCTGGTTATGTCCCAGGAACGATTATAGTCGGATATGTTTTTGCGGAACCCTAAAAGGGACATTTATTCTGTAATCGCGGATAAAAATGACCACAAAATATGTTATTACAAACGTTTATTCCGAACCTAACCCGAAAATCATAACTGGATGGATGAGGTTCTATAACGAATTAAAAATATTAGTTTCAAATCACTTTTCAAATAAAGTTGTTTATGTTACGTAGACCGTTGAACTTCGCGATTCTGTTCGTCAAGGTCGAGACAAGGTCGACATCCGTAACAGCTATAGAACACGTCACAACATGTTCACTGGTTAACCATCATACTCCTCCGCTGGTGAGTGGATGAATTGCATTAAGATATTGGAAACTCAGATCTTTCAAAGATTATCTTATTCATGGACGAGTAGCATAGATAGGTATTTGTACAAACTAGATTACCGCCCGCGGATTCACCCGGTACTTTATAGCGGACTCCAACTGGTCGTTTTTGGAAATCGTTAGAAATTAGCTTATATCCTTCTTCAGGGCCCTGGCTTCCTCTCTGCTGATATGATCAGTTCAGCAGTTTAGACGTGAAAGCGGAATAGACAGACATTAGTTTTTATAATATTCGTATCGCTACTAGTACTGAGCCAATGCCTTTGATTAGTATGGATGGATATACCCCTAGACTAACCAGTCTCTTGCATCATATTACATTAAGTAAAGGAATTTGACGTACCTATCTGTCTATTAGGTTATAAATTATCTAAACAGTTAGGTATGTACGAAAGAAAAACCAAAAATTAATAGGTAAGTACATACCTTCAGTAAAGATTACACTAATTACAGATTTCACATTAAAATTACAACATCAGCGAATCGGATGGTAGAGTCGAGCGCTAACCGATCAAAATTTCTTTAAATTACCTCACACCATATTCTTTTACGGATTAGTAGTTTTTTGAGCGAATTTCTAACAGGTTAAGAAATTTTACATTAAAAACCCATCTCAGAATTTGAATATGCGCCTACTTTAAAGTACGTTTTTGCGTGATATTGATATTTATTCAAACTCAAACTCGAATCATTTATTGCATTCCTTAGGTTTTGTTTTGATGTTATTATGGTTATTATTACTTATTGCATATCAATGACTAGTACAAAGACGTCCATTGCATTACTTCCACTCTTTAGACTAATTGCATACCTAGGTATACACACAACTTTTTGCTTCAACATTCAACACATTCGGAACTCCGTCGCATCGGACCCTATTCTGGTAAGTGTATACCTCTTTGGTCGTTGATAGGAAGGGATCTATATTAGTTGGATGAAGCAAGTCGAATGAACAATTTCGTCTATTTGACTGTATTTATTGTTAAATAGAAATCCGGAAACTTAATGTAATGTGATAACGTCGAGAATAGATATGTATCAGGATCACAAATGAATTAATATTGCAAATATGTCATTTTGCTCTTTAGAATAAACCTCTTGATTCTTGCAGTTTATTTTTTAAATATTTCAAAAATATGAAATCCCTTTCATAAATAAGGATACAATTGGCAATGGTGACAATAAATACACAGACCTTCAAAGTCAGTGAAAGAAATGTAATGTAACAACAATGCAAAACAAATCCAATCCGTTAGTACACATAATGCTGAACACAATTTTGTCTATCGCTATAAAGGTGAACAACCGTTTTTTTTAACAAAAGGAAACAAAGAACTCCTGTTTAGAACTATAAATAACTGTAACGAAAAGGAAACCGGGAATTTGCGGGATAACGATGTCGACGGTACCCTAAAATTGCGTGTTTTCAATAGAAACAGAGATAACACGTTTGTTTAAAATAAGGGACGGTGCGTGAAAGGTGTGACGAAATTTGATGAAGGCAATAAATATTATAAGGGTAGGAACTTTTATTTTCTATGTGCGTTCGAATTTTTTATCTATATTTCTGGGTGGTGATGGCGGACAATTACTTGGTTAAACATAGCTTTTTACGACATCCAAAAGAATTAAATAACCGTTGGATTTGCAAAGTGAGTCATCGTTACTGGTAATGTTATTATTAGGTACATTTGGGATACCTACAATATTATTTCTTGAAATACTATTAAATATAAGTTGGGTATAAATATGCATAAGAACATTTGTAATCCTATTTATGTTTACATAGGTAATTGTATAGGCCTATAAGGTCTTAGTTTTAAGAATATGGTAAGTTATCATGAGTGGTGACATTATGGTACATGAACATCGATCTAACTCGTTCTTTAATGGCTATGATCCACAACTAAAGAAAGGTCTGTATATCCAACAGTAGATAAAAAGCGGCTACAATGGGGGTATTTTCATTAAAATATTATAGCGCTGACTAGTTGTGCTTAAAAAATCATACTATATACATTGTACTATTTTGTACTGATTTTGTATCTTCAGTGAAAACATCATGTAGGGCCAGGTATAACTAATCTACTATATCAGTCTCTGCAAATTAGATGTAGTCATCTAGATTAATTTAGTTTCAAGTTTAACTGTTAATACCTATAAGAACCTACCTACTCTGAAACAAATTGCCTTCCTCATAGAAGTGAATAATATAAATGAAACAGACAACAAAGGACCAAATGAAACACTTGAGCTAAACAAAAATATTACAAACATGACAGGGAACAATTGAATTGTGCTACCGGCTTGCATCGACTGCGGCCACAAAGAGGGTACTAAAGGCTAACAAAGAGCCACAACAAAAGAAATCACTTTTAATAAAATTGCTGTGTTCTTGGCTTGCACAAAGGGTGCAAGAAATAACTTCTAAAATGGGTTTGTATAATGTCGCATAATGATAGATCACTCAAAATATTCATTTACAATTTAATGACAAACCACGAGTAGATGGAGTAAATAAGCGCAAAATTTTTGGGTAGGTAAATGTACACTGGATCCAAAAAAAAGTGAGGAATTGTGAGTTGCTTGCAAGACGCAGGCTATCTAGGTACACAGCTATATTCTTGTGAATAAATCAGATTCCGATCTATTGGCATGATAAACTTAAATAAAATTACGATATGTGTACTAGAAAGCAAATTAAATATTCGAATCCATCAAACTTCAAAACTGACAATTTTTTTTTTATGCATAACGGGTTGGTACTTGACCTTAATCACACCTGATGTTAAGTGAAGATGAGGTCGAAGGTGGAAGCGTACTGACCCGGAAACCCCAACACATTTGGGGGACTGGCTATCTTATCTCTGACAACCGGAACCCAACAATGCTATTAACATTGCAGCTTGGCGGCAGATTTAGATAAAATGGTGGTAGCTAGCCAGGCGGACATTTAAAATGCCCTACCACCAACCAAACCGAGTACTTAAAACATGTACCCCGCTGGGGATCGAACCAGAGACCTCTGAAACGTAAACCCAATGTTGTTTACATTGACCCACGGAGGCGGTTATAATAATAGTTCTTTTCAAAAAAACAACTAAGGAGGCTGTACTCCACAGGACCTTCAATGGCAAGTTGGTAAGATGATGTAACATTATGTAATAACGTCAAAAAATTAAGGTCCATTAATTAGTCTATTAGTAAATTTAAGTGAGATTTTAAAATAAATTCAGTATTGTAATATAATAAATAATTAAACAACTAATGATTCTCAGAAAAAGCCCTTATAAATAAAATTACCGGCGAAGTCAATATTTTGAAAAGCATCGGTAACAATATCTATACCAAGAATATTTCAAAGACCTCCCGAATGCGTGTCGGCAGATACCTTACACATAAACAAAGTGACAAACTGACATTCGACTATATCGGATTCAGTGGAAGTGACTCAATCGTGCCGCCTGATCACCTGCTGTTGAAGGCGGCTTGGTGTTACAGCAAAGTAAGAACGTTTCTACAAATAATAATATGGAAGTATTAACAATGAACGTGGAGATGACTCTATTTATGCAAAAGATTCTGCAATCTGTAGGTTTAAACAGTTATTACCTATGTATACAATGGCTACTTATATATTAATTTATAATTAAATAATTATGTAGGTAATTCTCTCAGTTATCATCATTTTATGTATGACAATCACTTTTGTTTTAGACATCATAAGTTATGTATGAACGATATTGTTAAAGGGAGCTAAATAAATGTATATAATCAAAATTAAGATACCATCTACATTTTTTTTATATGACCAAAGTTAAATTGATTTAACATAGAGTATATATGTAACAATGTTTGTTGTAAAATAACGCAAGATATGTTGTTAAAAAGTAGCTGCATAATTTAATATATAAATAAGTAACACCTCCAAATCTTTACTATCCACACTATCGTTAATATTGGTAATTCTTCTAGAATATACCCTCGCCGTAATAAGGTGTCAAGCTGTGATATACAGGTTAACAAGAAAGAACCACCAGCGTTGAAAGCCAGTGACCAGTTCTTGCTAAATACTTCGACACTATCTTTAAAGCAATAAGATTGAATTTGATGCACGTGTTTCGTCAGTCGGCGTTTCGGTAAAGAATCAATCGAACGATGACAAGACAAAATATGGGCGGTTTGGCGCGACATTTAAAATTCAGGATAAAGAAAGACTTTAAGTCTGGATGACAAACAATTAGAAAATATCAGGTAGGTATAATTTATTTCTTAACAAAAACTAAACATTTATCTGAGAGGAATAAAAAAGCATGTTGTGGGTACGCTATGTAAAAAATGTTTTTGGAACTTTACATGTCATATATAAAATGTAATAAAATCGACTTCTAGCATTTATCACTTGGTTTGTCTTGTTACTTTGGTAACGTGGTAACGTTGTTATTTTGATAGACTCGGGAGTATTTCTTTATTGTTATATTATTATTAGGGGTTATTTATTATGATTTAGTGAATACCTCATCATAATATATAAGTATTTAAAAACCAACAAACTTGACAGCATATTTGGTATTTTGCGAACGCCATGTTGATTTTTTTTACCATAAAATATATCTTATAACACTCCAGGTATCAAGACGAGTCTAACGACACCATGCCCGTCGAAATCGGTCAAGCCGTTTAGGCTACAAATATGCACCAAAGAAACGGACAATCATACGTATTATACACTCGAAAAACATGAGCCTCGGTTCAGAATCAGAATCATTTACTGCCAAAAAACTGGTACAATAGATATTATGATAAAGTTGGCTCACAGTTTTCCATGTCAGGCATTGGGCAGTCGGGTAAAAACTGGCCAAATCCGCATTTGACACGCGATATCTTAATTAGCGTGAGTTAATTAACCTTCGATTTCAATCTTAGAGTTCTGAATCAAGAGACTACAAAGTAAGATTTGTATTGCGGTTATCTTAAAGACCTGATACACACCTTTAAATCTTGTTCAAAATAATTTTCTTTGAGAGTGTTTTCAGATTTTATAATCACATTATTGGAAATTTGAGGAAGGATCAGGAAACCAATAATCCTAAAAACACTCTCGTTCCCGCATACATCGATTTTCTTTAAATTGAAGTATCAAGGGGAATCCTTATTTACAGTCTAATAAAATCATCTCTACATACCGTTCAAGAATCTCAAATTTTATGGACACCGATAAAACATTCTCTACTCGTATTTACGATCACGGTCGGTCAACGATACCTTACTGTTTGCACATCTATTTGAACGCTTTTCGACTTAACATCGTAATGAGTCATAAAGATACCGCCTTAAAATATCAAGTCGGTAAACTGTGCCTTCTACTCTAAAAAGAGTTTCACCGAATCTTAGAATTTAATTTACTCGTTTTATTTTGTTTAGTTTTCAATTTTGGTTTTTAAACGATATCAAAAAAGGAGGAGGTCCACAATTCGATTGCTTTTTTTGTATGTTTGTTACGCGATATCTTCGTCAATTGTTAACCGATTTTGATGTTATGTTTATTTTTCTTTGAAAAGCCTTACCGCTTGATGAGTCCCATATGAATTTGGTAAATATCTCCGGAGATAAAATGTAAAATGTAAAAATCAATAAAGGTCAATCGTCCGTTGATTTTGCACCGGTATTATTAATTATTAATTAAATACATTTAGGGTTATTATTAACTAAATACATAATTAATTGGGGTGACTCTGAAAGATAGAATCAGAAATAGTAATTATGGAGTTAAGCAGTGTGAATGAAGATGTAGTGACAAATATTGAAAAAGGTATGCTGAGATGGTTTGGACATGTGGAGAGGATGAATGAAAGAAGACTTACGAAAGAGATATACAAAGCGAATGTGGATGGTAGTGTTAGTAGAGGAAGACCACGGCGAACGTACCATGATCAAATCGGGGACGTCTTAAAGAAAGGCTAAGTCAAGAGTACCCTAAACCGACGAGCATGTATGAACAACCTTATGAGAGTGAAGGAAGCAGAAGAGGTGTGTCAGGATCGTAGCAAGTGGAAGTCTGTGGTCTCTGCCTACCCCAACGGGAAACAGGCGTGACATTATGTATGTATGTATGTAACACGTTAATACTTATTAATTCTTGTTGGTATAAGGAATGCTTCTCTTTTTTTGAGGATATCTAACATAATGGGTTACCAAGGGAGAATTAAAACTAGTTGGTTAAAAACATCATACCGCCTAGAATAAAGAGCATAGAAAAAGGCACACACACACATGTTAGTGGAAGCTACCTTCGCATCTACTGATCCTAATATACCATCTGTGATCTGTGCAAGATACTGTGAAAGGGCTGACAATCACGCACACGCACCTATCTTCACATACACTATATACATACAAATATATTTTATATTAATAATAAACAATATTATTACTTTAAAAAGAACAGACTGTGTATGCTAGTAATAAGGATGACCGAGGTCACCTGGCACGGGCAACGGTCATTCCTATTAAGCTTAGTAGTTGGATCCCATTTACTGTTCAGTATTAAACTAACTTTAGACTGAAATAAAGATTGCATTTATAGGTCGGGATGCATATCAGTGTCAAAATTGGTCAATCATATAGACATTTTGTACCATGGTTCACAGAGTGACAGGGAAACTTGTGGTTACCTAAGGTCCTTTATTATGGAAAGTGCTTAGATATCCTAGAATGCTTAAATACTAAATAGGTTAACTAAATTGTATTTTTTTGTTTACTACATTAAAATTATTATTTTCATTTATTGATTGAATTAAAAGATTTGAGTAACAACAATTCATCATCATCAATGACATTTAGCAACATTGCAAAAATTAATAGCACGATAATAATAACTGAGATAAAATTTCTTCAAAATAAGGCTTCGGTTAATATTTCCGCGTTTATTTCGCCGAAACCGAATATGATATTTATTTTTATGGGCAACAGTTACGAAGTCGAAGGTTTGGTCGGACACTATTTGCGATCTCTATTTACATAAGCGGTGATTACCATATTTAAGGGATACGATCCCAAATGTAATGGTTCCACACTTTACTTGTTAATTTGGTGTATATCTGGTCTCTTATTAACAAACCCAGTAAGTTCGAAAGTTTTATTATAGCGGGCAGTTGGATACGATATCAATCATCGGAACCAGTCTTTCTCGTCTATGGGAGTGTCTACAGCTGATTCGCGACCAGTTTCCGTGTTAACGGACAGACGGTCGTTACTTTTTGTAAAGACTGGTTTTGAGGATTGACCTTTAAAATCATATGTTGTCTGTGGTATGAAAGAAGAGACGTAAAAAATAAATAATTGAACCGCCAGAAAGTGGTAAAACAACGGACTTAACAAATCTCTATTTCTGTTAATTAGTTTATCATCTCACCACATTACATTCATTTATTTGAAATCACCGTAAAAGTTACATTAAAACCATAAAGATTATTGAAGTCAGTTTACAACTGACTAATATTTAGCAGAAATACATTAAAATACAGTCGAATGGACGACCTCCCCTTATGAATTTGATTAAAAACGAGAAAAAAATATATTGTTAGTTTTTTTACATTTTAAGTTTTTAATATTAAAACGTATTATGTTTAACCTGAAGCAAGTTTTATGTTAATATTCTACTTAATTTAGACTGGTGAGATAAATTTGGCAAGTTTCAAAAGTAGTATTTAATAATGATCGGAAAGGTTTAAGAGTATAAAAAAAGCAATGTATTATTTATGTCGTTAAATTATTATAACTTAGTGAGTAAATACAATAATTCTTTAAATGAAGTAGAAACGCACTTCTACAGTCGGTATACATACATTTATAAATTTTTACATTTTAGGTCGACTACAGGCTCTGTCTGCAGGTGTGAAATTACTTAGGCATTTTGTTGATGGTCTATTTACCTATAGCAAGTTAGTTAAACTTATACAAAAATTTTATTGAAGTGTTTGTCTGTGATTTATATATACCAGATGAGTTTTTTTACCATAAGGAAGAAAATGTATACGCTTTTACAACAAGGTTCCGGTAGACATTCAAAATTTGCCTTTAAATAAATTTAAAACAACCATTAAACGGAAACTATGTGCCAAAGGTTATTATAAAATTTCTGACTATCTGGACGATAAGAATGCGTGGACATGAACCGCTCGCCATTATCCAGTATATTTTATTCTTATTTTCTTTGTCGAATCATAAATTTTACAATTAGGTATCTCAAATTGTATTTGTATTGACTTATTTAAAAAGAGCAACCCTGGAGTTTCTTGCTCGTTCTTCTCTGGGGAGACTGCCTAGTGAATGAGCGATAACTGTATGTCATGACGATTTCAAATGTTATTCTTCCGTTTACGAAATAAAAACATTTTTGATTTTCATTGATTTTGATAGGGCATGTAATAGAAGTTATTGGCATAGGTAGTTTAATTATTTTTTTCAAAACCATCATCGATCCACGCGCCAGCCGGAGATTGATATGTGACTGGCAGAATTCCTATAGAGTTCCTATCATGCGAATTTTAATTGCAACTCATATTTCTCCAAGTTTTTAAATTTATTTAATTAAATTATGTAATTATATGCAATAGGCTTCAAACGCGACCGTCAATTGCCACAGCGTTTTATTATATTTTATGGTTTTGAAGAAAAAAATAATTAAACTACCTATACCAATACCTTCTGTTTCACTTACCTAATATGCCCTATTTTTTCCTTATGGTAAAAAATCTCATCCAGTATAAAAAAAAATTGTGTTCAGCAGAGCACTTGTCATGTCTAAGCATAAGCAACAATTTTAAAGCATCTTTCTTAGTCTCCAAACGCCTTAACAGTATTTTATCGTTATTAAATTTGGTACAGACAGATTATATCCTGAATTAACGTTATAAATATTTTACAAAAATTGCAAAAAATTTGGATTACTCAAAGCTACTAAAAATGTATCTTATCAACTGAATCAGCCATTCCCTAATTATATTATACTTTTACCAATTTGACCATTAAACAACAAATTATAATTTCCTTGTTCAATATACTCTCATCACATTTCTAAAGTAATTTTCCCATCGCTACATGACTAACAACATTTCAAACTCTGCCCCATCTGTCTAGATTAGGGCGCATGTCTCTATCGAGTGTCAAATTGCCCCCAACAAGATAGAGTTTGTATGACAATAGGCGACTACGGGTAATACCGTCGAAGTGTCGTGGAATGCGGCCTTATGGAATGAATGAGCTCTATCTCTACGTAGAAAAAATATGACTAGAAATGTTATGGTTAGTGCATTTGATCCTAAAATTTAATGTTGGTTAAATACAACAATAAATTAATTAAATCTGTAGTTTAATGTTGGTGTCCCAATGTGAATCATCTAATCACCTTTTTGGGGTACAACTACTGTGTAAAGAAAACGTAGAGTTTTTAGGTACCTGCCTACGACATCCATGAGAAAAGAAAGACTGAAGACAATTCTTGGTAGTTGATTATGAGAAAAAGCTTAATGGATATCTGCCTCTTTAATGGTGGAGGGCGCTATAGGCTTACTTGATTTTAAACAGCATTAAGTGTCAGGACATTATCGAGAGTTTGCTCCGTTGCCCTGCAGACGGAACCGACCGTTGAGTCCCGCGTGACATAATACAGTAACTGACATTTCTAATTGACGGAGGTCGTACAGAACGTTTACTATGAATCGTTTATTTTTAGAGTTACTCCCTTTTGTTGGACCACCCTCGCGCTCTATAAAATAGCTCTTAATTGGACCAGAGATTAAATGGAGATAAAATTCTATTTTTAATGCGATAGAAATGTTGTTGACAAAGGGATTATTGTTCTTTTTTACGCCGTAGATGATGGACTAGGATCTTATTGATATAGTGACGCATATATCTTTTACTATTGATTTAGTAAAGAAATATTTAATCCATATATCGGTGGACGATGAAAGACGGTAAAAGACAATCACGTGATATTTGACCGAAGATTGTAGAGTCAATACGTTGTAATAAATTCCATGAAATTCTGCAACCAATAAAGCGTCCACTTGAAACAAATGAACTTGGAAGTGTTAAGTAGCGTGACATATTGCTTTTAAAACAATATAGTTGTACATATTAGTTACAAGTAAATATCTATAATGTTAAGATGGAGAGGCTAACGAGTTTTTCCGACACCCAGAGCTAACTCGAAAATATTCAATTAAAGTGACTGTTTAAGAATTCATTGAAGCGACTGATGAAGATGTCATCGCGCCTAAGGCCAGTGCACGCGACCTACCGCTACTCCTAACTGTACAGCATCGTTGCTAACAATGTTTAATTGTACTTATCGCTATGGGATCCCCATTGTTCCTATACGAAGGCTCGCGAACACATGACGTTGGTAATTGCTTTTGCAAATTCCGAGCTATTACAATAACTGCGAAAGTTCCTGCCCAAGCAGCGAAGTGCAAAACCATTTTATTTAGCTGGTTTCTACATATAGGAATCTAGTTAAGATCATATAAGGAACACTGGGTAGATATAATACAGGCTTAACGTAAGATAAAATGTTATTTAAGAATAAAATAGATATCTTATTATGATATATGCAATGTTTGTTGAAATGCATTAAATATCATATTATTGATCTTATTTCTTACTATGTGAAACATATCATTTAATACTGCTGTCACCTCTGGGATGGTTCAGCCAAGTACCAACTAGCTGCACTCGATTCTGTAGAACGACGTGTCATGAGACTCATAGGTAATAATTCGATGACTGCTAAATTGCAGAGCCTCGAACACCGTCGCAAAATCGCCTATCTCTCAGTATTTTACAGGATGCATTTCGGTGAGTGTGCGTTGGAATTTCGGACCACTAGGCGTGGGGAGGGCTTTCCACCCGACCATTGTTAATATACCGAACATTCGCACTAAGAAGTTCGACTTTTCATTCACCATCCGAACAGCCAAGACATGGTATCAGTCTTTCCTGAATCGTAAAACCTTGGGATCTTCAAGAGCAAAGTGAATAGACATCTACTGGGATCGCGTGCTTCATCTTCGGCCACATCGTCACTTTCCATCAAGTGAGATTGTGGCCAAACGCGAATCCAGTCAATCATAAAAAAAACATCATCACTCTCGTCCGTCTATCCGTCTGTCACAAAACTTGCTCATGGAAACTATGTGATGTAGGAACTTTTTTTGGCATAATGTTAGGTTTGATGACGCGTACAAACTGCGCAAACGGTATTGCTGGGCATTGCATTGGACATCGTGTGAATTTTAATAAACATATCTTTTGAAAGAGCTACTCCCGAGGATTTTAAAATATTAATTTAATAATATAGCGCAAAATATTCGCGTACGCTCTTGGTGAGTTTTTTACTCTACAGTTCAGACCCACCTACCACAAAACGCATTATGTTTAGACTCATGCAGGATTTTCCTCTGTAGAGTACATTTTCTTACATATACCTCTGATAAATAAATTAATGTGAAAGGATAAGGAACACATTTAAGGAAATAATATTTACGAAAACATGTATGAAATATAAAATTTAGAACCATTTGTAGACAAATAGTGACATATATTAGACGACCGGAGGATTAGTTAGTATTAGATTAGACAATTAGTGGATAGCGACCCTGTCTGCGAAATCAACGGTTGTAGGTTCGAATTCCGCTAGGGGTAAATGTTTATGTGATGAATACAAACATTGTGGATAAACAAAAATTTATTCCCGAGTCATGGATGTTTATATAAATATTACCTGTTACCTGTTATCTAGTATCCACAGTATCAAATATATAGTATAAATATTTTTATTTCATAGGATAAAATTATCACTTGAAAACGTCACTATTAATATTAATATTACATTATAGTTTAAATTTACTGCTCATTCACAAAGCTGACTCCCCAGAGAAGAACGAGCAAGAAACTCTAGGGTTGCTCTTTTAAACAGATTATAGGTTGCGATTTGATAATTATATGAATAGACAGCTATGTCCATGCTTGCTTATCATTCAAATAGTCAGTGATGTTATAATAGCCTTTTGTTAATAATTTCTGTTTTATGATTGCTTTAAATTTATTTAAAGGCATATTTTGAATGTCTACTGGAACCTTATTATAAAAGCGTATACATTGCCCTTTGAAGGATTTACTAACTTTGTGAAGTCGGCTAACATAAATAGATAACTGGTTCTTATTCCTTGTATTAACATTGTGCTTATCACTATTTTTAGCGAATAAGGTTATATTTTTTTTTGCATATAACAAATTCTCATAAATGTATTGAGATGCCATTGTTAAGATATTAATTTCCTTAAACTTATCTCTAAGAGACTCTCTAGGTCCTAATTTATAAATGGCACGAATAGCACGCTTCTGCAGAACAAAAATCATATGTATGTCAGCAGCGTTTCCCCACAACAATATGCCATATGACATCAAACTGTGGAAATAGCTAAAGTAAACCAGTCTTGCGGTATGAACGTCTGTTAAATTTCTGATTTTTTTGACTGCATACGCAGCAGAAGCAAGCTTTTTCGCTAGTTTCTCAATATGAGGCCCCCACTGAAGCTTAGCATCCAATGTCAGTCCTAAAAAGACAGTAGTGTCTACAAGGTCCAATTTTTCACCTCGTACAAATATGTCAATAGGCATTTGTTTAACATTAGGTAAAGTAAATTTTAAGCATTTAGTTTTTTTTTCATTCAAAAGAAGATTATTTACTGTAAACCAGTTAACAAGTTCAAAAATAGCAGTGTTTACATCGTCACAAGATGATTGATATCTCTTAACTTTAAATAGCACAGAGGTGTCATCTGCAAACAATACTATTTCACATATAAGCTTTGCTTCGTTTGGGACTGGATGATTGGTGTGAGTTTCCGAAATATTTATTTATTATTTATTTATAATGTAAATACAAGTTATAAATTTAAACTTGCTCTTTAATATGTCAATCGTCTACACAAAATCACAAGTCAGTTAAGGGCCAATATATACGTTTTAATAATAAGCTTGCCTTTAAATAAATTCAAAACCATCATAAATCAGACATTATATACAAAAGGCTGTGGTAAAATTTCTGACTAGTTGATGATGATAAGCAAGCATAGGTCGCTCGGCAATATTCAGTCTAATTATAAAATGTAATATATTTTCCCTTATTTTTTAGGCGAATTACACATTGTAACTCTAATTTTACTTACTTAAAAAGAACATAATTCTTGAGCATCTTGCTGTTTTTTCTCTGAGGAGTCAGCTTTGCGAATGAGAAGTAGATTATAGTAGATATTTTTAAAATTAAGTTAAAAAAATGTTACGTTTCCAAGTGATAACTTTATCCTTTGAAATATATATTTTTGACGATTGATATTGTTTGATGTTGAAATTATCATAATATCTCGGATAAGAAAACCCGAAGAAACGTTCATGCATAATTGTTTCGAGTTAGCAAAGTTGATATTCTACGTGGCGTTACTGCTGATCACATGTTGAGCTTCACAACTATAGTGGGAGAGGAAAGGGACCGCGGGAATGAATTGACATACCTCCAATAAAATTCATCTTTTCAGCGAGGAATTTATACCTTTTCAAAAGTCAAACAAAATGATCGTTGAAATTGTAGAGCGGCACCAGCTGAGAGCATTGACAGTTCTTAGGAGAGTTTTTAGGGCGCGGGCGCATCTGCCACTCGGCATTGTTGTTACGCAGCTGAGATGTGGGCGTCTCTTTGTAAAGATGGATATTTGAGATGTTAGCATTCCGAAAGGATTTGAAATCGATGAATTAGTACCTACCTATATACATATAATAATATATTCTCTACTGAATTTAAATAGCAAAGGCGATTTTATATGTAATGACTATTTGGCGAAGTAGAAAGAAACGATTTTAGGAAAAGATCTTTTGTATGATTGCTTACCAAATAGATAAAGGAAACCAATCGTCTCGCTTCGGTGTCTGTCTGTTCATCTGTCTGTCACACCTGTTAATATCAGGAACTACGTAGCATAGGTTATCTGTTTGAACTTTGGTAAAGTTATTGGTCCCAAGTCACAAAAGTCACAGTTCAATTCAATTGGATGTTTGTTTGTTACACAATCAAGGCGAAACTGATGAAAGGATTTGGATGAAATTTAGTACATACCCTGGATTAAGACATAGGATATTTTTATCCCGATAAAGTGAGTAGGTAGTTCCCGCGGGATAAACAAATTAAATATGTCCGCGATAAAATTATTCCACGCAGGCTAGTCTTTAATAATTCATGGGAGTAGAGATAAACAATAAAAATCTATGTCAATGCCTAACAGAATTTTAGAGAAATCCGCAAAAAACCGTATAAAACAAATTTAGTTACGCTTTTCGAAAATTTTTATTTATGAAATGTTCAGGATACTACTTACACACATTATCACATTATATCGCATCAGTGTTGCAATATAATACTGTTTTTAACCGATTTAAAAACGGAGGAGGATCTCGCCGTTTATGTGTTTTTTTTTATACGTTTATATTATATTAACTATAACATATAAAATTTTCAACTGGTCGGTGCTTACATCTAATGGAGCCTTTACGCGAGTCACTACGACGAGTTACACTCGTAATTACCTGGGTTTTTATGTTATGGAATGACAAAAAGCAAGCAGTCACTTGAAAGTGATTAAGTACTTCTGCTCATAACATTTATAATCTCTTAGAGATCAGGTCGACACATTCGACCTCAAATCATAGATGCATTGTTACGCTGAGGACTATGAAGGGATAGCTCAAGCCTATAGTGAGTTCTCTTGAGAACACATAAGACATTATGGCTTTTGGCTACAGAAATAGATGAGAGGAAGATACCCAGTCTGCCTCCTGGTAACCGGAAAGAGCCAACCACCTGCGGTAGCACTCCTCTAAGAATACTGCGCCATATACCAGCGCGCGCTAGTATTTATATCTCTTTCCGACCCACTTACATGAAGATAAGGGACTAAGCGCGCGCTTATTTATTCGCAATTCGGTTACGTAGTAGGTACAGCAGCCTGTCTGGTGGTACTTGAAGGAACCAATAATAAATTTTAGAAACATATATCGTCATGAAACTGTTAAACTCAAGGGTCTTTAGCTGGTGTAGTAGGTACCCACTGAAACATACTGATACTTAATCAATTTACAGATTATATGTATCAACCATCTGATATCCATAATGCAAGCTTAGTTGCTTAGTGTGGAACTAGATATGTGCAAAAATATTTATTATAGGTTTTTCTTAAATAATTTAATAAATAAAAGGTATTCGCGATACAATATCACAAGAATAATAGTATTAAAGTCATAAAATTGTTATGAAAGCTTAGGGACTGAGAAAAAATACTGATTGTCAGACACTGTTTACGTACGCTACATGTTTGTAGCTTTATTAATCCGAAATAAAATAATTTGAATTTCAATTTGTAGCAAATAAATTAAGCATTCTGATAAACATTAACACTTACAGGGATTTGCGTTAGAAAATTATCCTATACTTATTTCTATCCCGATTTTTTTTTCTAAAACCACAATTCCCAGGATTTCTGGTGCACGCCAGTTTAAAATTTTTAAATATATTTTATATAGTTTTGGATTACCTACCTGTAATCATCTCGATCCATTTATCAGGTCCAACCTCTTCTTTATCTTTCTTTCGAATTCGTTTTGAAGAAAAATTGTAAAATAAATTTTGAATAATATTTAAATTGTATGTATATACATATAAAAGCCACAGATTCTTAAAACATATTAACATATCCTACCGTTTTAGGTTTGTGTAAGTTTGTATAACACAAAAATCTATGGATATCAATAAATAACCAAACGAATTCCTGGCTGAATGCGCAGTGAAAACAACGTCGAGCTGGCGGCATTTCATAAATCAGCTGTCACTCGAAACGCATTATCGACCGTTATGACGATTTGTAATGCTACCCCCTTTTGTTCAACACTGCGATCCGTAAACATGTTCTATTTTCGAAATCTCATGCCATGCGCTAAATAAATTAGTATTGTTATGTTGATGACGTTACTTATTAGTTATTAATCAAGGCAGTTGGGTATGTTATAAAATTATACAGCATTACGAATCGTCATAATGGTCGACACGCTGCATTTGCAGTCAATGGAATTTTTGATATAATAATCATCGTGTGATGAAATATTTCATCATGTAGAGAATGAAAAATGTTATATACTCGGATAATTGTTTATCAATAAATTTAAAAGACAATAGGTAAGTGCATCAAGAGCCTTACAACCCCACCGCTAAGAGTTATCTAACTGGTGCCGCTGATGATGATGTAAGCGTAGGTAGGTACATAATGTATAGAACTTTATAGGTTAGGTCTTCCAGCTTATCTTTCAATGTGTCGCTCAGAAAATTTTGTAAAAAATTATGAACAAGTATGGTGTAGATTGAAGGAAAATGATTAGATTTGCATTACCCTTTACATCACAATAGATCAAATGCACGGATTACTCATTACACGAATCCCAAGTGGCATTTGGTTGTTTTTTTTTTAAGATTACAGCCGCCATATTGAATATGTTTATATGCGTTATCAGGCAAATAAAGACGAATCAATTCATACGACATTTGGCAAAATCGATTAGTTAGGAGCGATATTACAATAGAACTTACGTGGTCACATATTAAAAGATTTAATACATAACCTTTTCTTTGCTTCGCATCAGTTGGGAACAGAGAGTAGTTTTATTTATAACAAACTAATATGTAGATCTGAACTCCATAAACCAAACGCTACAACCGTTGCGTCATAGACAACGTTCTCAATTTGAACATCCGAAACAAAGAAAGGGCAGGGAACTTTTAAATCATGGAATAGTGAAGTGACATTCATGACAGCGTGTAAAAGAAAAAAGTAAATAAAACCAATGACACATTTATTAAAGATGTCAGTTGGTGGTACTTACCTTTGACAGCTCATAACTTTCGAACTTTAATTTGTGTTAACTGATAATAAGTTAAATGTGTAAATGGAACTGCTACTGAATGTGAACTTGTTGTATCTGTTCTTACAGGTAAACATAAAATGGGTTAAGCAGGTACATATTATATTGTAGTAACCTATAGTTACATGCCTGAGAGGGGGCTGTGCCCCAACAATGGGGTCGTGTAAGAGTGTCTTTAATTTTGGTATCTTTTTAAAGTAAAATTTTAAGTAGATGACGTAGACAGGATAAAATTTAATAGTTGATTGAAGACGTATTATAGCATCGTGATCGTGTAGTAATAAAAAATATGAAATCTGATGTAATAATGCTGAGTCTAATCAACTTTAGTATTCAACTTTAGACAATTATTCTCAGTACCTAGGTAATCACAGGGAATGTGATCGATGTATTTAAAAGAACGGAAGACCTGCTGTGTGTTGTGACCTGGGGTACACCTATGGCAACACTTGTTTCACATAATAATTAGAAAACCTTCAAAGAAACAAATGTTTATATCATCCCGATAGATTAAGCCAACTGTGTTAAAACTGTGTTCGAAACGGTTTAATCGATTTCCATCAAACATAGAACCTGTCCTCTCGTTTGGTCTGCAATAAGTATAAATAAAACCGACTCAAATTGGGCTCCGTATTATCGCCCGGATCCGTCGTTTTTCTTCGGGGGTTTAAAAAGGAGATGTTTGCACTCAATTTTTACCAATTTACAGAGGTCTACATAAATATATTAGGGGTTATTTTTAGGGTATCATAGTCAACAAGTCTGTCTATCCGAAGCTTAGCTCAAGGACTCTTAACACTAGAAACTGTAATTTGGCATGGGTATACATAGTAATCACGCCGAGAAAGTGGTAAATTAAAATCTTGAAACATTTTTTAAGGGTACCTCGTCTACACGAATAGTGGATATGAATTTACTTTTATATTTGTGTCCCATCGTGAGGGGTGTCGTTGGATAGGTCGATCAAAAATATTACAGGTTATCTTAAACAGTTTTTAGGAGAATGCTAATATATGAATAAAATAATATATGAAAAAATTTACGGCAGTAGCATATATAATGAAGTTAAAAGGAAAACTGTTATAGGTACATAGGCTTTACAAGTTAATGAGTAATAGTCGAGAAATTATTATTTGTCAAACAACAAAAAGACCCCTCTAAGTCCGCATATTATGAGGGCAAGTGACGCGCACTAATTTTTTAGAATAACTAAACACCTCTGTAAACTCTCTATCGCTGTTGATTTGGTTTTTCAGGGATGAGGGAGTTTATTTGCGCAACATGACGAGTGTGTAAAGCTGTACCTACCGGTGAAGGTTCTTAAAGGGACAAGGATAAGTCAATTCAGTGAGCAGGGAAACCTGTGTCTTAGGAAACTTTCGAAAAACAGGATATTTTTACTCAAACGAACAATTAACTTATTATAACTAATTAACTACCGCAAAGCAAAGACTTGGTTATGACTTTAACAGTCTACATATTTACAGTCTGCATAAAACGTGAAATGATATCTTATAATCATAGTCTTTCGAGTTTTTTTATAAATTTTAATTTTTTTTATATGTAAGATTAAACTCGGGAATAGGTTCTTACTCATGTTTGATAGAAATCCGTAAGCCGTTTCAAAGATTTGTAGCTTTTAACACAGTTGGTTTATTTTATCTACATGATATAATCACCTGATTCAATGGGGGTTTTCTAATTTACACGTTATGTCATAAGCAATAAGTAAATATTTTATAACAATACCAGTTTATAAATAACCATAACTTTATCGACTTCCCAATCGCTCATCTCACGGCGTCTCATAAATTACGACAGTAATTTTATTTCTTGTGCCCTCATTGGACTGTTAACTGAACTAATTACGTTAGCTGACAATGCGGTTCGGAGCATTAGTTGACTAATTCGTTTGACAGCCGAGGCGCGGTAATCATAATCGAGCAATGACAGCGATGGCGCCTCCCTGCGACCACAAACAAAGCTTAGCTTTTTATTTTTATTAGTTGACACTGGATTGTTTCGGTTTTTTTTTATAAATCAAGCCTGTAAAAAATTAAGCCGTACAATTTTTTAAATTAGCACCTTTTGAATATTGCATTTTCCAAAGACCTAGTGTCTTTAAAATAAATAAAAAATTACACGTTCGAGATATACCTACCTAGTTTGTATTTTCACCCATTTTTTTTTCCTGCTTATATCTGGTGAGGTTCACGTACCTCCATAGGCTATATACCTGCTTCCAAACCCTACGAAATGGTTCTGTCAGAGAGTAATTGAAAATTTCATTTTAATTATAGATTTTTTTTACTTCATGGAAGAAATCTATTGAGGTTAAAGGTTGTATATATATAATTTTTAACCCCCGACGTAAGAAGGAGGGTGTTACAAGTTTCAAGCCTAAGTCTGACTGTGGTATTATAAATAAAGAGATAAATATAACTGTTTCGGATATTTACACCAATCATCTAGTCCCAAACTAAGCAAAGCTTGTACTAGGGGTACTAGATAACGGCTAAACATATTATATATAAATATTTATATAAACATCCATGACTCGGGAATAATGTACACACAAATGTTTACCCCTAGCGGGATTCGAACCCGCAACCGCTGGATCCGCAGACAGGGTCACTATCCACTACACCAATCGGTCGTCATTGTAGCGCCAAAATGACCAATTTGAAAATGGTTATTTATTTTTCGAATGCTGGTGCATGCGAGATGGTTCTTAGCCATGTTTAATGTAAACCGGTTAAGCCGTTTCAAAGCTATTTAGCTTTTAACACAGTAAGGCCCGTATTAATAAACCGTTCTCAAGATTGAGATGACCTTAAGTTGATGCTTGAGAAGCTGTTGCATATTAAAGCAGTATCAAAAAAAATTGTATTGAGACTGAGACCCGATCTCAAAGTCAAGATCGATTTATTATTATGGCCCTTAGTTTGTTTATCTAGATGATATAATCATGGGTGCTTTCTTATTCAATTTGTAGTTATTGAATACGCGATACGGGAGTAGAAAAATAATATTAAATAAATTCCAAATTCAAAATCAGTCACGTACAGGCAGATGCCGCGTGACCACGTCCGCTATTATGGCGGGGCAATCAAAAAAATAAAATGGCGCCAATAGGGTCATAATGTGATTGTTATTATACAATTCTCGGTACACTCGTGTCACTCGTACACGACTCTTCCGATTATGTCACTGTTTACTGAATTAAAAGTTAATAGTGAATTAATATTGAATGATGGATTTATGAGCAAGTCATTGATGCAATCTATCAACTGGTTAGCTGTCCCCACTTGTAGAGTGCCGGATTAAGAATTACTTGAAACCATAAGCGTTTTATCCCTATGATGTGTCGTCGTCCCTTCTCCCGCCTACCTACCATAATATAAGTTCTTAACATCTTCCTCTGGTACTCTGTGAAACTACTTATTCGTAGATGACCATAATATTACATTCCCCATATCACGAATGGACTAACATAATATAACAGACGGACATTAACTATATGGTTAAAAGGTCTCAAGATAAATGTTCAAATACATCCATTCTTAAAGCGAGCCACCACATGAAGAGGTCATTTTGGCAGACCCATAAATTTTTTTCATGCAATTCATGACACACATGGTGTTAGATGGTGTTAAGTTTTTCTGTTACGGGCTTGGGCTAATGAATGATTGAGCCATATGGTGGTTTTAATACTCAGTTGTAAAACACTGTCGCCATGTGCATGCAGCTCAATACTTAAATGTTTTTTAACCAATGCAACATTTATTTTATTTTAGTATTGTGAGTGAGTTTGCACATAATTAGTCTATGGTTTATTAGTTTTGTTTAAGATCTTTGGAAGAAAAATTACCTATGGTGTCTATCTCTTATACCTTCCATCTAAATCCGCTACAGCTTCATTGAGTAACAAATGTGGGTGGTCTGTGCAAACTAAATTTGTGTCTTTATAATATTTGAGATCGCAATATCTAGTTGTGTCGATATTACTGGCGCTTCTCTATGGTGTATACTATCCCGTTCTTATTTTTCCAGGAAGATAGCACTTTAGATTTTTTTTAGCTTATACAAGCTGTTCGTCTGTTTGTTAGAGGACTCTATCTCAGTAGCGATCTAGCCTAGCCTCTCCTAATTATCACGCAATGTGTGTTAATGTAGCATGAATTTGAACAAATAATACAAATCATTATAAAGTTATTCTTGTGTAAACCCTAGGGTTTACTGCTTTCGTTTAACCATAGGTCGGGCACACTTGTTTGGTATTCTCATATAAATATAATTTCATTGCCTTGCCCGTCACATAAAACATCCCCAATCCCCCAAGAATAGTAAAACCCCCGCGTGTACAACCAATAATCCAAATAGCAGTGGGTAACTTCCTTAATTACCATTTTTTGTAGCCCATATTATACTACATTACCTATCAGATAAATTTGTTTCCATTGTCAGACAATTTAAAACATTTCATTTCACCGGAAATGATAGTTAACTCGTTAATTAAACTGGTAAATTGAATAAATAATATCTATGCACTATACTTTTATTACATTGCATATTATATAATAATAATAATAATAATAAATATCCTTAGACATACACACAGCGCCATCTAGTTCCACAGTAAGCAACTATATGCTTGTGTTGTGGATACCAGATGGTTGATATAATACATAAATATTTTTTTTTTTTTTGTAAATAAATACTTATTATAAATGAAAACATCCATAACTCGGGTACACATGTCCGTATTCATCACACAAACATATGCCCCTAGCGGGATTCGAACCCGCAACCTTTTGGTATAGTGGTCAGAGTTGGTAACCACTACACCAAACAGGTCGTCAACAAGTAGAGTGTATGATATAAATTGTAAATATATAATTTAATTAACAAATAGTGTAAATGGTATTCTAAAGCCTTTACATTTAATTTAACAGTGTAATTAAAATAAGTGTTTATTATTTATTTTAAAACTACTATTTCTTATAATATAAACACACATAGCCTAAAGCAGTCCACTGCCTGAACATAAATCTCTCCCATAGCGTGTGATGTGTCCTAATCGCTGAACAGGCAATCGCAGATTTTTAGGAGGTCTGCACCTAAAATGCACACTGCGCATCATTAGTTCAGAAGGCAACTGAGGGCAAAATCCCTTTTGACCACACCAACTGGTAGACGGGTTGGTATTATTCTAATGTGGCGGGAACAACATGTGGACTTTTAATTAAAGAAACTAAAAAAACTACAAATTTTGCTTGACTATGAATAAAATATTTTAATCACTGTTCCCTTGCACTCTGCAATCAGTCAAGCCCTCACCCTCCGCAATTCTGAATGGATCCTCAAGTTCAAACCCCCTCAGAGAACAAAGCTTATAGGTACTTCATATTCAATGGACGAAGGGGTTGGCTGGTAGTTTAGTTTGTCTCCCCGCTTCGGTATTAATGACCCTTTTTTGTTAAAGTTTAGAGATGTGTAAGATGGGTACTTTTGGGCTCTTGTTAGATGTTTACGTTGCACCATAAATAAGCTGTTTAATGTTTTGAATTGTTTTGTAATGAGTTCTCAAAGGATTTGTTCGACATATGCACATCTGATGATCATTCAAATGGCGATGGACAGAGTGGATCACTTTCCATAACCAATGCTGACCCTTTAAAAACCACACCTCCATCAGTACCAGCAACCGATGGCTTAAATAAAAATAAGTTTATGATTAACGGACATACGAAACCATAAAAAATCACAGGAAAAAATACAGTTCCCTAACTAGGCAATTTCCTCATGAGTCCCTCCGACTTCTGAAGCACTCCGACAACATGCGCTGCGGGCGGCAGCTGCGCTTGCGCACGTGACACAACGGAAGTTGCTATACGCAAACCTGCTCACCATATTGTTTTGGGTTTGTGCCTCGTACGTGTGGGACTCCTTTAACCCTTGGAGGAGGGTCTGTATTATTGGCCCGAGTATGTATACGAGCATATCGGGTGAATTTAAAAGTTAAGGCCAAAAATAACATATAACCCACTTTGTAAAATAATACCTTTTAATAATACAAAAGCTAAGATGACGATGGGTTTAATCGTGGTACTTCAGATAATTCTGTACCAATTAATTTTATGGAATTGTTTACCTCGGAGATCTCGTTGAGGTCTTCAATTTTAAACTCTGGTAAAACATACTGAACATTCGTACAAATTCGGGTCTGTTACTAAGGTCAACAGTCACAAATTATGAACATGTACAGTGTCAACGTTACTAATCAATGGTTTAATTTATCAATGGCTTACTATAACAACAAGTTACCTAAACATCTTTCGTTCCTGTAATCGTAGGCAATCGTCTGATCTCCAAATTTAAGGTTAATAGCCATTTACTGGGATCGCGTGCTTCATTTTCAGCAACATCGTTACTTTGATATTGTGGTTAAACCGCATCTCCAGTCACCATAAGACTTGCGATATGTTTACTTTTACTATTAATACCAACAAAATAGTTGAAACTGGATCTCTTTTTAACTGATCAAAAAAAGCAGGTTATCAATTCGTCAGTATTGTTGTGTATTACTGCGTATCTTCTACATTTAACATTTGGTTGGTGGTAGAGCATTAAATGTCCGCCTGGCTAGCTACCACCATCTTATCTAAATCTGCCGCCAAGCAGCAATGTTACTAACATTGTCGTGTTCCGGTTGACAGAGATAAGATAGCTAGTCCCCCAAATGTATTGGGGTTTCCGGGTCAGTACGCTTCCACCTTCGACCTCATCTTCACTTAACATCAGGTGTGATTGATGCCAAGTACCAACCCGTTGTGCTAAAAAAAAAAATTAAAAAAAATTTAAGAATTGATTTTGATCATTCTTTTTGTTTGGAACAATTACAAGATATGAAGTAAATGTCTACTGATGCATGATGGAACTAGAGAACGGAGATATTGAAGTCGGTTGTTTTGCCAAACCTTACTAACAATTATGTTGATGAATTGAAATATATATTTGAGTCATGGTTGTTTGTATAAATATATCTATCAAGTTTTTATTTATTTGTCGTAAGTAACCATTAGTATTTGCATTTAAAACAATGTCTTTAGTCTTTATACAAGTTATAGTGACTATAGTATAGATAGAAGTTTGAGAGTAGGTTAGCCTAAGTGTACGTATAGTGAAGGGTGCCACCCTCCCAGTATCCACTCCCCATATCGCGTGCAGTTATTTTCTACATTTATGACGTGTCGCTAATCTTATATATAATAAAAACGATTTTTGTCGGCAACTGTAGGAATACAACGAGTATACCTAGATATTATATACTCTTTATTTAGTTCAGCCTGCGGCTTCGCCTGCGTTGATTAGAAAGAAAAAAAGAAGAAAGAAAGAAAGTTATTTATTTTGATAACATTAATAGTAAAAGTTAGTACAAATGGTGGTAACTAAACATAGGAACATTGGTTATCAAAAAAGGTTACCACTCAGCATAAGCCACAGTAGCGGGATTACCTTCATCGCGGAAATTTATTTATCCTGCGGGAACTTTATCGGGATAAAAAGTATCCCATGTTTTAATCCAGGGTATGTCCTATCTATATACCAAATTACATCTAAATCCGTTTCTCCGTTTCGCCGTGATTGAGCAACAAAAAAAATAAACAAACAAACCTCCAAATTTCGCATTTATAATATTAGTTAGATTGTCATTTCTTGTCATAATCTTCTTTTGAATGAAAAAAAAACTAAATGCATAAAACTTACTTTACCAAATGTTAAACAACTGCCTACTGACATATTTGTACGAGGTGATAAATTGGATCTTGTAGATACTACTGTCTTTTTAGGACTGACATTGGATGCTAAGCTTCAGTGGGGGTCTCATATTGAGAAACTAGCGAAAAAGCTCGTTTCTGCATCGTATGCAGTCAAAAAAATCAGAAATTTAACAGACGTTCATACCGCAAGACTGGTTTACTTTAGCTATTTCCACAGCTTGATGTCATTATGGCATATTGTTGTGGGGAAACGCTGCTGACATACATCATTTTTATTCTGCAGAAGCGTGCTATTCGTGCCATTTATAAATTAGGGCCTAGAGTGTCTCTTAGAGATAAATTTAAGGAAATTAATGTCTTAACAATGACTTCTCAATACATTTATGAGATTTTGATAATGCAAAAAAAATATAACCTTATTCGCTAAAAATAGTGATAGGCACAATGTTAATACAAGGAACAAGAACCAGTTATCCGTTTATGTTAGCCGACTTCATAAAGTTAGTAAATCGTTCAAAAGGCAATGTATACGCTTTTATAATAAGGTTCCAGTAGACATTCAAAATTAGCCTTTAAATAAATTTAAAGCAATCATAAAACAGAAATTATTAGCAAAAGGCTATTATAAAATCACTGACTATTTGAATGATAAGCAAGCATGGACATAGCTGTCTTATTATTCATATAATTACGAAATCACAAATTGTAACCCATATTCTGTTTAAAAGAGCAACCCTAGAGTTTCTTGCTCGTTCTTCTCTGGGGAATCAGCTTTGTGAATGAACCGTAAATTTGTATTTATATGTAATATTAATAGTGACGTTTTCAAGTGATAATTTTATCCTATGAAATAAAATATTTTGATTTGATTTGATTTAAAATTCGAAATACTTAGGCAGAAATCTAAATTTTAAGGTATTTTGTCGTATTGATTAATTTATCACGAGAAATGTTAAGTTCCATTTTGTTTCATCTTTAATTTTTGCATAGGTTACTATATATTACAGATTTTTGTTTGACATGTTGATTTAAAATAATATAACAATACCACTGTTTTGGTAAAATGCTGATTCTTCTAATAATCGACCTGCAATTTCTGCAAACCGATCTACAAAACCGTTCATTTTTTTTGTAACTATACTTCAAGAGGTCGCCGCGCTGCCGTTTATAAACAAAAGAGTATCGGACCTTCTCCCTATGTGGCCTGCCTGCATCCACACACACACACATGAATATACACCCTGCACACATATCAAACGCCTACGACAAGTCGCAACTTGCACAGGCTGTTTTGTTGCCCCCGGCTGGCTTGCTTGCTTCATTTCATTTCATTCGGTCGCCAACCGTCGACAAGAGTAAACGTGACGCGCGCTCTCACGTAACCGGGTTCAGTGAACGAGTGTTGTGCTTATGAACTGTCAATATGGTGCGTAGTCTCTCACAGTGGACGAAGACTCTCAGCTTTCCAGCGAGACTGTCACCTAACCGTACGTCGAAAGAAAGCGTTGTAAATGTTCAAGCAGCATCGCCAGGGGTCTCTCCAACCCCGAGCTCCTCATCACTCCCGCAAGGCTCGGACAAAGTCATATCGCCGATACCTATCACAGAGATCAGTCAAATAGTAAGTGAGGGGAACGATGACAGGGGCGCATTTTTTAAAGGACGTGGGCAACGTTGCAACGCAGCTGCAAGTTTTACACTGTTTGCATGCAAAGTGCTTCATTAGCAGTAAGAGCTTAGATTGTGCTGATACTGTGTTTTAGTTTATTACAGGCAGTGGTTTTCAATATACTATAAATTTCATTTAGTTTTTAAATATTTAAGTTAAGTTGTTGCCTATGTTAGTACTTATTTATTTATTTGCTAATAATTATTATTTAACTATTCCTAATCAAACAGCTTACTAACCTGAACTTCATCCAAAAATAATTACTTCATATGTAGGTTTACCTACAAATAATACCTACTTATGCTATATATTCTGTTGCACCATAATATCTAACACCATTTAGATATACCTACCTGCGTAAAATGTAATAATAAAAATGAATTATGAAATAGCAATGTCTTCTTAAAGAGCAGTTTCTTGTAAAATCACCTGTATCTAGGCCAAGCTAGTTTAGCACCTTCATAATTAGCCATTGTTTACAAATAATAATTCTTTAAATGTAACTTGCCTCCCTTATAAAGGGATGGTACAGTTAGCCGTTAACTGCCTTCGTAACATACTTTAATGTTTTAAAATTCGAAGCCAGTGTAGTCTTACCATATTAGCGAATCATTAAATTCGATTGCTGAAAAGAAATGAAGACGAAGGCAGCTAGTTACTAATAAAACAACGAGGTATCATTTTAAATACCATCGCCGCTTGTGTTCTGCGATAAACTTTGTCCACAATGATACGAACAGTCAATCGCCACGTAATACTGCGATGTTATAGACATTGTTGGATTTCATGGTGGGCAGCAGCCGGTGTGCCCGCGCATGAGAACCGTTATGTCCCCCTTGCACTCACCTTGGCAAGGCCGCGTCGAGTTGCGAGTTTTTGCAAAGCATGAAAGCATATGACTTTCACCTTTTAAGACGCCTTTCTAAATGCTGAAGTCTGTTTTTGAACCTATTTTAGTTTATTTTATTACACGCACTATGCAGCTGTATGTACCTACTATAGATACAGCATATTTACAATCTCTATTTATCTAATAAAACTAAGTAAGAATATCTGAACTGCGTTCTGTGGTCAGACGAGTAAACATCAAGTGATTTAAGATGTGACCTGGCAACAATTTCACCAGTTTAATTAAAACGACTCCGTAACGGTGAGTGAGTCTTCCTCAGAGGATGGATAGGATTAAGTACTAATTCTTGTCCATCTCCTAGAATCCATTATCATAATTTACAGCATAAAATAAATTTTATGTATACCTACATGTATATATAATTAGACCCGAAAATGACAGAATTAGTTGCCCGCACAGTAATAATGAGTAATAGAGGTTATAAGTTAGTATGATACATATTAGCATTCTACCCGCGAGCATAGAATCAGTCTATTGTTCTAAAAAAAATGGGTGCTCATTTTGGTCGAATGGATAGAAACGGAATCGAATTTTATTTAAAAAATATCCAATGGTCTCGATTCGGATGTACAACGAACTAAACTAAATTTAAATTATATGTATCTTTTTCTAACCACTAATACATGAAAAGGACGACATATAATTAAGTCCTGTCAAATTAAGTAAAAGGATCAAAACAAGCACTTCTTAACAATATTAGGTGTACACCAAGCGACGTCACGATTAAAATACTATGGAGCGACTTGTTTTGACAGCTCTTAACTTAATTTGACAGGACTTAATTTATAGTCGTCCCTTTCATGTTAATAGTGTTAGAAAAGGATGTATCTGCTTTAAATTTAGTTAGTTCGTTGTACATCCGAATCGAGACCAATAGCAGTAGCAGTAACATGGAACGATTTACAAAATTTACAAATTTTTACGAACGTCGTCCTTCAAGAACTATCGCTGAAAAGGAATATCAGTAAGGGTTCAACACAACAATTTAAACAATAACTTGTAACGAACTAAGTACACCACATTCAATAAGAATTGATAAAATCACATTAGACAATATTGTTAAATATAATTATCACAAAGAAAATCATTTAGATGTTATTTTAGAGGAGATGGAAATGATTAGCTGCAGGGGATGGGTGAGCAAGACGATGTACAGAGTTAACGAGGCGAGTTCTACTTAAAACTATGCGATATACAACAAAAGAAAGATTATTTGGACAATACCATGATAACTTATTAAGACCATCATTGAAGTGAAGCCGAAGCAGGTAAGAGAAGAAACTGAATCCCGAGATTTACCCACTGCAACTACAATTATACAAGAGAAAATCGCTATTGTTAAAGATTTTGCTTTGAGGAGACAAGGGTGCCTAGTGTTTGCATCAGAAAACAAATAATTGAACCACCAAAAATTGGCAAAACAATCAATTCAGTAAGGTTGCAGTCTTTATCTCCGGAGTGCATCATCAGATCTCAATCAAATTGATATGGGACCACCCTGGTGATAAACCCTATCAAACAAAAAACAAACATCAAAAAAGGTTTACAAGTATTGGATATACCTACCAAGCAACATACCAAATTAAGTAAGGAACTTAGAACCTCCAGTTTTGAAATCGGTAATAACAAAGCACAACATAGCGTAACAAATTAATGTAAGAAGTGGTATAAGTACCTAATAACATTTTTTAAATAACATTTCGCAAGAACCGATAAAAAATTACGTTACAACATGTCAAAGTAACATGACCCCATGGAGTTATAAATTAAATAAGTAATAAAATAAAACTTCATTCTTAAATAAAAGAAAGTCATCAAGATTTAGCGGCCACTTCGGATTTATAGCAGCGCGTCGGCGTTTTTTGACTGATTTTAAAATTTAAAAAGTTATTTGTGTCTCTCGTCATTTTTATTGGCGGTAAAATCTCGTACGCCTTTCCAACGGAGCGCATGGAATGTGTCGATTGCATTTGATTGCACTGACCATGCAGTGACATACAATGTTAAGGTTCAATTTGTGAATCACAATACAGCTCAAGTATCAGTACTATTATGTATTCTGTGCTCAAGTTAATCTCAACTTATTGTTTTTCCATGAGATTTTCATTAAGATTTATCTGCAATATGCAAATATATACATATTTGGAACAACTGATCTAATCAATCTTATAGAAATAAGGTCACTTAGTGATATGGATTACTGATTGAGTAGGTATTTCCACACAGACAGAACTACTATCCAAATGTGTATATTCAATTGTTGTATCACACAATTAGGAACGCTAGAACTCAGAAAAATTATATGCTAAAATGTCTTGATGATCTTTACATTATTTTGTAACTTACGTATGCGCTATTGGATGTCGCAGCTCTAATTTTGCTCCCACTTTTTAATCAGTCAAAAGGACTATGGGGTGATTCAGGTAGTTAAATAGGTTTATTTCATAGTTAGTACGTGCGCTTACTTGTCATTATGAAACGAGGGGCGTCTTGTTTAAAATGGGCCTAGCTGAAAATTCAACCTGCAGATAATGCAACAACGAAGCACCTACTGCGATGCCATGGCCGCAAGACGTATGCATGTAAGGGGTATCCTGAACCCAAAGAGTACATGCTCTTTCTACTAACCTGTGTCATAAGCTTCCCCGGGCCAGTACGCTTCCACCTTCGAACTAATCTTCACTGTGTGATTGAGGTCAAGTACTAACCCGATGTGCATAAAAAAATACGGCTTATGAAGTCTTTAAGTTGGCAGTAGGTGAGAGCGAAAGCAGGGTAAGTGCACAAAAGATTCCGATTGGGTCGAAGTACCTTCGGGCATATTATTATGTCCAACCCCACGGCAAAATATAAAAATAAGAAGAATAAATAGATTTATCATCGTGAACGACAAATCTTGTATAAATATTTGAAGTCATTTAGTCTTATTTATCAACTTAAAAAACGACGCTTCATAATAACTTACTTTTGCAAAGAAATGACTGCAGACTGTAATGCTAGCAATCACAGTTACATACTCGTTAAATACTTTACTTAATTATTGTAGGATAGTATTTATAACCTATTCTTAAATAATGAGCGAACAGACAATAAAGATCAAGGATCAAAAAAAAATAATTCGAAAGTTGTAGGGCGGACATATTTACTAGCACTATTAGGTATTTTATAGTGTGTATGGCGGAACGAACATCTGCGTGTCAAATTCCTCGGTGCCATGTGCAAGCTGAAGCTACTGGTGGGAAACGAACCGTGTTCCTACACATGAGGTTTTAAAAAGTAGAATTGAATTTGGAGAGTTATGACTATGAGTATTAGTGTTTCGTCGACGTTTAATGAACTTTCTTTAGAGCCCTTTTTTACTCGGCTGCAAGTTTAGTCAGTTATGTTTTACCAAAGTTTTTCGGGTGTAAAATGTAAAGCCAATTTTACACTATACAAATACCTATACGTCCTGGAGGGCATGTGAAAAGACGCGGACTCTTTATGGTAACTTCCCCGTAGTCCGATAAAAATATATTTATTATTGCTGCTAGCGATAAGGCCGCCTAATTTGTAGCTTCTATAAGATATTTAAATGTACTTTCCTTATTTAATCAATAAAGCGTATTTGATTGATTGAATATATTTATTATTATATAGGTAAACACGGTCGAACGATTGCCTCAGATTTTAAGAGTTTAACCTTTTGTTTATCAAAAAACTAAACATGGTTCAGAGTCTTGTGTCCGTTAACTTTGTTACAATTTAAAACAAATCTTACGCAAGCATAGTTATAAAAATGCGCCATTTTTGTAAAATTATTTTACTTATTGGGTTTTTGTAGTTTGCATTAATATAAAACAAAACAAAAACGCAAATATTTTGAGAGAAATACATTATACTTATGTGTTTACTATTTAATTACCTATATTTCTTTTGTTCTACCACTCTGTTTTATTTATATAATAGCTTTCCTCCCGCGGCTTCGCCCGCATAGAACTAATTTATTGCAGACTCGACCTCTTCTTTTTTGTAAGTCGGTTAAAAAGTAGCCTACATCTAGTCACGGTAAAGAAAATCTTCTATATGTTAAGAGAAATATATATTCATTCGAGAAACATTGTGACCGACATAATGTCAATACAAGGAGCAAAAATCAATTAGTTGTACCTTTTAGTAGACTTAGTAAAGTTAGCGAGTCATTCAGAGTTTAATGTGTGCGCTTCTACAACAAGGTTCCCATGGGTATACGGAATCTTCCGCTTAATAAATTTAAACTTATTATAAAACAAAAATTATGTAAAAAGGGATATTACAAAATTTCAGACTACGTTAATGATAGTAATCCATGGGATTAAACGGCTCCTCTACACGATATATAAAAAACATATTGTAACCTTTCTTGATTGTAAATGATTGATTGAAAAGAGACAAACCCTCTGGGTTTTCTTGCTAGCTCTTTTCAGTAGTGGTCTCGTTTCGAGCTAGTGGTAGTTTAAAAAACAAATGACGTTCATAAGTGCATATTGTATTGCCTACATGAACAAATTATTTTCATATCATTTCAAAATGACAACGATTTCCTCAAACCTATAACTTGAGCGATTATAAAAAGTTAAACAAGCTCTTTATAGTTAGAACTTGAAATTAACATGTCTGTACTTGTGAGTGTAGAAACACAAAAGTCAAGCGATCACTTGGGTAGGTATACAATATAAATAAATTAACAATCAATCAATCAAGCTTTATTGTTTAAATAAGGAAGGTACGTTTAAATATCTTATAGAAACTACAAATTAGGCGGCCTTATCGCTAACAATAAATACCTACTGCAAATGAATTGCTGCAATCATATAATAGATATGAGTAGGCTTTATACTATCATTTTCCTGGTTTTCTTCTCAATAGATTCATCAGTTTAATTTAATATAAATCATATTTTAAAACAACTCCTTATCTGAACCTATAACCTATGTCAGCATTTCTCCTAATAACAAGTTAATAAAGTAGGTAATACGTCACGCACGATCACATTGTCAGTGATGATTACGAAGGTCATTCATTACAGTAGAGATAAAGTAGCTTATAAATATATAAAAGCAGTCAGCGAATTATAAAGTTTTTAAACTATAGTGTATCAAATGACATGATCATGAATGAATGCCAAACGGATATGTTATATGATACTTAAATGCCCATGTCGACCTATACATGTAGGTATAAGCGTTCGTTCTCACATAATATTAGAAATTGAAGGATAGTAGGTACGGAATACAAATTTGCAAAAAACAATTTGTTTCCGGACGAATACGGCAAAATGGAGGGAACAGCAGCATCACACCCGAAAATAAGGAGGATTTTTTAAATTTTCCTTGAGAAAAAGTAGTAACGACTTAAAAGACAGACAAACAAACACACTATGCAATTATAATTGCATATTATTACTAGCTTCTTAGGAGTTGAGTAGAGGAGACTTAGATTATATTTGAGTGTGACCCTTTTTAGAATACATCTTTGACGGAAGTTACAAATTAAATGAAATAGTAACCCGACGAACGGAATCCAGGAAAACGTGAAACCGATGTAAAAAGAATCGTACCTTTGCTATTTAACATAATGAATGATACATACAATGTATCAAACTATTATTACAAGTGCGAAAGTTTGGATGTTTATTACTCAATCCCGGCACATGAGTAAATCACGGTGAAATTAATAAATCGATCTGGTTAAAAATTGGCACAGAGGTGTAAAATATCCTTGAAGAAAACAGGATGCTTATGTCTCAGTAAAAGGTTGCGAAAATTATTGCGTGATAAAGTAATGCCACGCAGGCGACGCCGCGGGCGGAACGCTAGTAAAAAATGTATTTAAAATTGAATTCCGAACGCAGCCGTTGTTGGAATTCAAAAATACCGAAATGGCACCTGCAACGGCAGATGTCCGTAATGGTAAGCTACTCGTATGTTAAAAGTATAAGTTTGGGAGATTTTGAATGCACGCGCACGCACTGTAGAGAACAGCTGACGGAGGTTGTTACAAAAAATAATTTTACCTGATTCGGGCGGATTAAGGAATGAACGAACATCTGATGTAACGGCATATGCTATTTATTAGGTTCAGGTTAGTATATAATTTTTGAAATCCCGGAATACCTGAGATAATATATTGAGAACATTAATATTGTTATATATATATATATATTTTGACGTTACTAATGCAAAATAGTAACAGGTTATTATTCTTATTTGATGTTTGCGTACCTATTGCATTGAGATGGCATGCGCTATCTGTTCACGAGAACCTAAGAAGAGCCTTGCTATAATTTCAAGAGATATTTAACAAAAGGGCCATACCACATGTTTCTTTTACCTATAATAATAAACCTCTATGTTAAGTATCTGGAAGGGCAGTGGGCACTATATTTACGAGAGTATCAAACAAAGCGCGTCCCTATCAGGAAACGTCTGCTTTCTATCCAAAGCCCTCATGTTTATTAGTATAGTCCATTGGGAGCTCTTGTTTCCCCATACACGTACATCCTCTTGTAGAGCTTAGAACATCCTCTAATATTGTATTGTAATAAGTAAAAGCAGTATATTCCTTTTCTAGTCGCGATTTCAAGAGTATATATAGCTACGTAGCTACATAAACATCACAATAATGCACTATCCAACTACTTATTAAAAAAGCTTCTTTAACTGAGGTTGTCTGGAAGAAATCGCTATCAGCGATAAGACCGCCTTTGTACACTTCATCATGTATGTTAAATGTTCTTTGTATTTTATTATATAAAGAATTTAATAATAATAATAATAATGTGTATAAGTATTTTTGTTTCCAAATTAAAGTATTAAAAGTATTCAGGTACGAAATAATTTTTTAAATGCAAGCTGTAATAACAATAACACTATTTATTTAAATTTTTGGTTAGGTTAGGTAATTATAAAATGCAAATTCTACCTTTAAATTATATGTTTTTCATCTGAAAATTCTGAGTTATGGAGATCCATCTTACAATCAATCCCAAACCTAATCAAGCATTGAATATTACAAATATTATAAAGCAGGGGTTAATTGATGAGCTTATTTCAGCCATCCATCAGTATCCTAATTATAGTGGACGAGCAGAAATTTGACAACCCACAATTGCAACGTTCATCGTTTTCGATCATTTTATAACTGAAATCGATGGTAATGATACATTTAAATTAATTATTGTATTGTTACTATGATTGCTTTAATCAAGTATGATTAGAAGTGCCTTTTGTTAAATATTGGTATGTTTAATGATTATAGTTTGAAAAAGTGCCTGATTGTTGGTTGAAATTGACGTACGTGATTGACGTATAAAGATAGTACTAACTTGATTTTTAATTTGATAGAACCGTAATAGAATCATAATCGCTTTTAAAAGATAGAGCAGATATACTACGAAAATAGGTACTCATTAGTTACTAGGCTCCGCCCACTTGGAATCTGGTTACTTAAAATTTGCTGATAATAAGACCCTTTAATGGCAACCCCGACTATGGTCTATTATTGTACTAATATTTATCCCAAATCTGTTGAGACGTTATAGCGTGATTAAGACAAACAACTTGAGGGCCGATTGTGACCGGTAGTGACCCTGCCTTCGAAATTAAAGGTGCGGGTTCGAATCCCGCTATAGGTAAATGTTGGTGTGATGAATACAAATATTAATTCCCGGGTCATTGGAAATTTATATAAATCTTTATGTATGTTTATCCGTTATGTAGTATCAATGTTCTGGCGTTTTTGGGACTAGACAAGTGCGCTTAATATTAATTTATTTATCTTCACCAATATTCATATTTATATTAGTAGGACCATTCGTTTATACTGTTAACAATCTTTATTCTGTTGCTAACTACTCATTATATCACGTGTATTTAAGATTGTGTCGTCCACTGCATACTTTGGTAGGTAACTATATCTCCACCTGTCACTTATTATTTTCGACACATGTTATGACATCGCTTAGAGATTGCCTGGAAAAATTAGGTTATAGTGATAGGCTGAACTGAACTTTATACCCACTTAACTTAAGCAATTGCTTTTCGTATGGAATAATTCCGCTGTCGACTATACCTATAGAATAATTTATTGTTATGTAAATAGTACCAGTGTAGTAATTTGATGAGAATGGTTATATAGAGTATAGTGGGAATATATAATATAATGGGAATATAGAGTAATATTAAAAGAGAATAGTACTAAAAGTAGATATAAAAACGTCAATTGATTCGTATTTTGAAGTGATATGACTATGATATGATTATGACGACCGATTGGTGTAGTGGATAGTGACCCTGTCAGCGAAACCAACGGTTGCGGGTTCGAATCTCGCGACGGGTAAATATTTGTGTGATGAATATGAACATTTATTCCTGAGTCATGGATGTTTATATAAATATTTATGTATGTTTATCCGTTATCTAGTATCCATAGTACAAGCTTTGCTTAGTTTGGGACTAGATGATTGGTGTAAGTGTCCGAAATATTTATTTATTTATTATTTATTTATTTATATGTGTAGCAAGCAATTGTAGAGTCGAATTTACAAGGTCAACCTGGTACAGTAGGTACACCAGGAACTTTGTAGGGACCACGTGGCATAGTCGGAACCATTATATTTTGCCATTACTGATAGTTAGTTCGTTCGTCCGTATTTGTGTGTCACAGGCTTAGGTTGTGAACATACAGATATGAGTGAGTAGTAAAATGATGAAAAAAAAATATACAGAAATAGATACCTCTATGTATGTATATATATTATTACTATAGTCTCTTTATTGTTGGATTTTTACAGTTCACATTAAATTAATTAAATGTAACTGTAGTATATAAAATTATTAAATTCATGGACCTTATATATATCCAAATCATTATATATTATTACATCAATTTCTTTTTTTAAATTTACTTCACTTGATTAAAAAACAAAATACAATCATCATTTTCCTGCCCTTATCCCTCTCTAGGCAAAAACAAAATACAATAATAGAAAAATATAAATATGAAATATCGCCTGATGATAGAATGTATTTCAAGCTTCATAGCTGATAATTTACCTTTGGAGTATATTGAATTTAATTAATAAATATTGAATTTTCTTAAATATAAAAACTTATTATTTAAATAGATATTTCTTGAGATATACGTTGCTAAAGCCCCCTAAAATATGATTGATAAAAATCTGAATAAAAAAATCGATTAGTATAGTATCACTTTCAATGAACATTATTTTGAATAAAATAATTATTTTCTGTAAGTCATTTAGACAAATTTATTTTGCGGTCGGTGACATAAGCCATGATTCAAAGCCCATAAGATGTAAAACTAAAGGTGATTAAGTTTAAACAATTTAGCATATGCTACGGGACCCTAAGATTTTGTTGTTGATGCGCGTCCGACACGCTTTTGTCCGGTTTTTTGTTCAGAATGTCGTTAATTGAAAATCATTGGAAATCAAGTAATGTAAGCAAAAACCTGTAGAATCCCAGTTGATTGGACTTTAAAAACTAAAGTCTTAGTGATAGTTACAACTTGTTTGCTTTTCTATTAAATATAAAATTACTTGAAAACGTGGGGCTGCGTTGGCTTAATTCGATCAATTGCATCTATATAATACAGGACAGTCAACATATTCATCAGTTTAGCAATTACACATTGTCTTACAAACGTGTCTTTTTGTTTCGGCCCAACCATCACCAAGTTAAAGTCACAGCAAACTACTGTTGTTATATCCACACTATTATTATGATTGGGGTAAGTATGAGCGTGTAAATGGAGTGGACGCATGCTCCCTTATTTATTGGTAGTATATGGGGTCAGACATGGATGAGTTTTTTTTACCGTAAGGAAAAAATAGAGCATATTAGTTAGGTGAAATAGAAGTTATTGGCATAGGTAGTCTATTTTTTTTTTTCAAAAACGCACGCGCCGGCCTTACTTTGATATGCGAGTGGCGGGTTCCTATCATGCGAAATTTATTTAGAATTCATATTTCCTCCAAGTTTTCTTTAATTATTTAATTTAATGGTATAATTATGTGGAAGAGGCTACAAACGCGACCGTCAAATGACACCATCTACGCTTCATTCAGTTTTGAAAAAAAACTATGCCAATACAGAAGGTATTCACTTACCTAATATGCCCTGATTTTTTCCTTATGGTAAAAAAACTCGTCCAGCATGTGTGTCAATGGTGTACCTTATTTCATATATTAAGCAGTTTTTGTGAGCAATCCTTTGGTAATTGTATTGCCTGTGAACTATTCTACTAGCCTACTCCAAGTATTAATATAACTAATAACAACTGCTTATGTGATGGAGATATTTGCATTACTCTACGTACCTTCTACTAGACTGTAATGGTAACTGAACTAAACTTAGAACTCATTAGATTACAGTACGGACACACACAGTCAGAGGTTTATAAATATACCTACTATTAATAAAATAATATCTCTTTTATAAAATGACGACATTATTTCACCAAATGGTATTATATTCATGATTACACTCAGACACGGAAGTAATTAGGTAATTTAGTTAACTGATAAACGAGCCCTTTTTGGGTGATGCATGATAAAAGCATTGTGGTGTATGATAATATACTTTAATGGAATAGAAACGAGGGCTATTAGAATACTTTGGTGAGGGATAATTTTGGTCCTCGCAGTTGACTCAATATTTTATTATTTTCCGTTTTTACAATTCAGTAGCGAAATTATTTTAAAATTACATCAACAATCTCTTTTAAGCTCACTTATGTAAGCCAGTATGTGCAATTTCCATTGCGTTTTTTTCATCTTTTAAAGTTGGGATTCTTTTTTTTTTATGCACGACCAGTTTGTACTCGACCTCAATCACACCTGGTGTTAAGTGACGATCAGGTTGAAGGTGGAAGCGTACTGACCCGGAAACCCCAACACATTTGGGGGACTGGCTATCTTATCTTCTTATCTCTGACAACCGGAACCCAACAATGATATTAACATTGCTGCTTGGCGGTAGATTTAGAAAAGATGGTGGTAGCTAGCCAGGCGGACATTTAAAATGCCCTACCACCAACCAAACCGAGTATTTAAACATGTACTCCGCTGGGGATCGAACCCGCGACCTCCGAATCGTAAACCCAATGTTGTTTACATTGAGCCAATCGAAACTCTGTACAAATCCTTTAAATATTTATCTGAGAATAACATGTAAACATATCTTTTTCACTACCAATTTGTTTATAATTTAAAGTCTATGGAATAAGTAATATGAGGGTCCATTTGACCGGATGCGCTGACGGCAGTACCTACCTATATAACTTGAATCGGTTGTTCGAGTAACTTGATTTCCGGTGTCCTTCGCAAAGACAAATTTTAAACCAATCTTATAGCATTACCAGAAGGATTAAATTAGAACGAGATATGGATGTTGACAGTACTGTATATAAGTTTTTTAAACGTGGGAAGATTTAACTGACCCGGAACAAAGTTAAATAAAAACCAATTCTATACGAAATTTTCGAGTGATTTAGTAGTACCTACTGAATTGTTACGTGATTAAATGGTATTACGTTTAGATGATATATTTACCTCGTACAAGAGGTCAATATACTCGTACACTGATATTCAAAGCAACAGATTCTAATTCAATTTGTAAATAGACAGTTGTCAATTTGTGTCTTCATGGGAATTCTCTTTGTATTGTTTTTTATCCCTCTCAGAAGCTTGCCTGGTCTGGGTCAATACCCAGACCTATTATTTTGCAAGAAATACAGTGTATCTGTAGTTGAAGCTGTTTGGTGGAAAAAATTCAATGTGACCACTAATAAATTATCTTACGGCATATGTTCACAGAGGGCAGTATTCGGCTGTTCTCATAGACAAAAATGTCAAAGTTAGTTCGTTCAGTTATCTGCAGGGAACAGTGACGTACTTTTTTACGTTACTACAACTTTATGTCGTAAGTAATTATAACTTTATTACATATTTCTGGGATACATCAAAATGATCGTGAGGGTTAGTACTTTAAGATTATGTATAATTATTACAGTTTGTAGCGATATTTCGTGATTTCAATATCAATTTTCATGGTTTTTTCTTCATATCTGAATAATAGGCAGTTTTAGCGTATTGTTGATAATTTTACGTTTTGCCTAACGAATAACAATAGTGAAAATGAATATAATTTCATTATTCAGCATATTCATACACTTTCCTGATAGAAATACTAGAATGTGATAAGGGATGCTACAAACTTGAACATATTCAGCAGGCGAGGCGATTCATTTGAGCGAGTTGGAGGCCGTGTCAAAATTATTGTAGAGTAGGTATAGTTTGTTTCGATTTATGTTGCTACAAAAAATTAACTAAATAAAGACATCTTGGTTTCATTACAGAGGAAAATTAGTTTAGATTTATATAGACATTACTAAATTCGTTATTATACGCAATATTTTTCACTGAGAGCAGAATTAGAGAAAAGTTGCGGATTTTTTTAACGATATCGTATATTACACGCAGTACTCTAGAATAAGATTTCCTGTATTCTCTTATATATTGTTTTAATCTGTAATCCTTCACCTATACTTTTGTCGCTATAGCTGTTGTAGTTTACCAGATATGAAGGTTTTTCATTAATAAAGGCAGCACAAAAGTATGACCGCGCAGAGCGGACAGTAGATTGGGATAAGGCCGCGCGGACCGCACGGTGGAGTGGATAACTTAATTGTAAAAATGTAAAATAAATTAATTTGTTATTGGTATAATTGGTATAATTGAAAAATAGAACTAAGTCATAAGCAAATAAAAATTTTATGGGATAAGTCTAAGGATAAGTCCACTGTTGTACTCATGTGGTATAACTTTTTTAAAACATATGTAAATTTTTTCTCAATAAAGCGTTTACAAATGAACAAATGGAGTGACTTTGCCACTCACATATTTTCAGGTAGAGAAAAATTATTTTTCAAGACACGATCAGTAGGTACCTACATTTTTAGACGACATAACAAACTTCAATATAGTCTAATACTCGCAAAATAAAGAGGCGCCGTGCGTGAGTGCATTACAAAAAGATGACTAAACCTGCTTCATATCGCCTCTTCCACAACCTGGATATTTGTAGTGACTAGTGACTAAAATGCCAAATGGACGGCCATTCTTCTTGATAACAGTTTTGTTACACATGTACTGGAATCGCGACGCGTGTAGCTCGACCATGTATAGAATCTCTGAAATTGCTCAAAACCTTTCAAATTTGCGTGGTTACGCGCCGCGGCGAAGATTCTCAAGGATGTGGATCAAATGTGGCGATGCAGTGGCAAGTGGCAAACCACACATTATATAAAGTAATAATTTACTGGACTCGCTATAGATACTTATATCAATTATTGACACCTAGCTAAATCCAGAAAATTTTACCTGTATAGGTAGGTACAAGGTATATTTTAATAATCGTTGTGTTAGCGCCCAACTAATACATAGAGAAAGAAAGAAAGAAAGAAAAAATTCTTTATTGTACACAGCTTAAAAATATACACAGTGATATTATTTTAACCGGTGTACAAAGGCGGTCTTATCGCTTATAGCGATCTCTTCCAGACAACCATGGCAAAGAAACTTAATATAATACACTACTACTGCGTAGCGTAAAGCAAACTACAAAAGTAAAACATATCTAAATCCTTATACTATAATATATATAAATGATAAATATACCTAACATTCAAACAATAGTAATAATATATAATCATAATTATAAATACAGACTAATGGGCATAACTACATAAAATACTACAAAATATATAAATATATACTTACATAAACAAAATAAATACCATTATAATGTTTTAACATCAAAGTTTAGAGTTACTAAGTATACCTAATTATTACGTAAAGTGGCATCTTTGCTGTCATCGCTTTAGCAATGCAGCATTTCACAATTTGTAATACTCAGTAAACAACAACGCTCTGTTTATTAGTATGTAGGTACTCAGGTACGATAAAGATATACCAACATAACCCACTAATATTACCTATTTATTAAACTTGAAACTTTGGATGTTTGTAACTCGATCATGACATACCTACATGGAATGGTTTTGAATAAAATTTCGTACGTGCGAAGATAGACATAACATACATACAAATTTAACTAGAGATTTACATCCTAATATTTTATATTAGTAAATTTCAAATAGGTACGTCCCTCGAAAGAATAAACGTTTCCAGGCAGGCGGAGCCGCCGGCGGAAGGCTAGTTATACACGTGTACGTAAGTACCTACGTGTATTCGCAAGTTTTACATTCCAGCACAGAAATGGAAACACTAAGTAATTTGTGAACATAAATGCTGCCAGAGGTTTTGTGACCTCGAATCTGTACGCAGGTAGTAATTTCCGAATTCCTCTCTACGTTATGTACCTATTAATCGTAATTTAAATAAGACTGAGTAATAGGTACCTATTCTGAAATCAAAAAACGCGGAAATAAGAAAAACATATAGGTACCTACTTACTTCTAGCCTTTCTTCAGTATTTGCTCTGTTTCTCACGACTCTCTCCAATCTCCTCCACTTTCTCAAATCACTGTCTCACCATGAGAGGTCTACTATACCAATACCACGGTTGGGTAATTTTTCAGTATTCTAAAATGTGAGTAGGGTTACAAACCATCCCCAAAATGATTATGTTTTAAAATTAAGTGTGAAAATGTCAACTCAATATAACAACCATAATATTAAAGCAGACAAATTTCAAATAAGTCTACTTTATAGCAGATTACATCCGTATTTTTTTTTAACTAGCAAAAAGCTTGTCACAATCGCATCGCCTTTTTGCACAATGACCGGATTCGCCCTTGACTTTAGTAGGTATATTTTTAAGGAATTGTTCATGAAATTTCTGTTTTGACGTTCGTTATCAAAAAGTAGAGGTGGTACTATGTTAGGTGAGATTGGTATCAATGCGATTAGTACCTATACTGACCTACCGGATGAAATAAATTTAGAATAATTTCAGCAGGACTTTAAGTATCTACTTGTTTCAGAGTAAATTGCTGCAGACTTTAGGTTTATTTGCTAACCTTTAGGTACTTATTTAGTTACTTGTTTTGGAATGATTTTAATAAAATAACAAATTATTAACGCATCCTTCAAATTACTCCTCCGGGCGTTTCGATCACGAAATATTTCGCAAATAACTGGTAACCCCAAATAATCGTCCGGATTAAATATCCTTTTTATTGTTTCACCGTTCCCACGGACGCTGCACGCGATCGCGACTCCGTCTTTTTTTTGTGAACACATCCGTGCCTCAGGCGTAAAGGAGCAAAGCAATAAAACTCGTGCTTTCTTTTGATAGTCACAAGATTACTGACTGGTGAGATAGTGCTACTCTATCATTAGATTGTATTTTCTATGGTTCTACTGATGCGTAAGCGCTTTTTGACGTGTGTAAGTGGTGTGATTTATTATCTAATTTAGAAATAGGTACATCTCCAAATTGCCCGCGCCCATATGGCGTTTGCCTTGTATGGATTAACTACCACCATTTTTCTACTGCGTTATTTTTGTTTTATTCTGTAAATTAATCGACAAGACTTCACTTTCAAAAGTCAGTTTGAATTAAATTAGCTAGTAATGTTACAATACTAACTACTTACGAGTATATCACACATAAAGCATAAGTCGCAATACGCTATGATTTTCACGAACTCTAAATGAAATCGTATTGAGCTTGATTGCGAGTGCACTATACCTACCTACGGTGGATTTTGCAAACCTACTTTTGAAGACCGGTTTTTTGCTGGCGTCTCTAATGTGCCAATTTGACGTTCTGTCACTTGTATGTATGTGTAACTGTTGTATTGCCTTTATTTCTATGGCATTTCTTTTGTGAAATGCTTGTTGCGTTTTATCCGACTGCGCCAGAAGGAGGGCATTATGTGTGTCTGTTTGTGTCATCTATAGCTGTGTTTTAATATTGAATGTCGTTAGATTACTTCTAGTTGGGAGTTACATGGGACAAACCGGATAGAAAAGTTAAGTGTTTCCAGGCTATAATTTCGTTATAAGGCTACATTTAAAAAATTTTAATGGATAATCTAGTACTCTGGAAAGCTATTTCATGAATATGGCCTAAGTTACAGTTATGGTTACGTGTTTAAATATAAAATAACGAGTATAAAATTTTCTACGACGGTTATCGCTTGGCCATACTTAACGTTTATAATATTTAAGAAAAATAAATATGGTCGCCATCAGACGCCTATATATTTATTTTGAAATACAATTCAGAGGTTTTGATGCGGCAAGTTCAAAAATATATATTTCTAATATTTATGAAAATAAAAGGAACTAAAGCTTGGTATACAATTAAAAAAAACCGAAAGTTCTATAATCTTGTAATCGGATCAACCGCCAAAAATTGGCAACAACCGATTACAAATGCGTTTACTTTCTCTATTTCCCAGTGATGCACTAATTTATGGGTACTACCTATACATCTTCAAATAAAAAGAATTGTCAAAATTGGTTCACAGGTTCACAACATACTTTAAAAGAAAACAAACGAATAGAGAACCTCCTGCTTTTTAGAAGTCGCTTAAAAAAGAAAGATATAGGTCTAGAAAATGGGATTCTATAATGGACTTGAACGTTAATATGTAGATCGCAGGTCGACTTGTCAATCACCAGTGATAAACGTTTATGGAAAGTGCTAAAATATCAGACACTCAAAGCCGTCGTCAAATAGATATGCGTGGTAAGTACCTAGTTTAGATATTCTAGAGTTTCAGGTGATGTGATGACGTTCAGTTAACAGATTAGCAGGGCCTACCGGCATCAACCCGATTTCCTCATTTCCATGAAAACTTAATGAAAACATTTTTCAATTGGTGTCCATGTGGAGATTTCAAAATTTTAATTTTAAGATTGTGTCTGGAGAAATATATTATTATAACGGTCTGACGTCTTTCCATTTTATAGAGATAGATCAACAATCGTTACATTTCTTCCGCAATTCTTGTAGGTATAGGTAGATCTTGTCACAGAATATCATGGTGCATTTAACCTTGGACCATAATTTGTAGGTTATTAAAAAAAAACGGTAATAGATACATATTTGTAACCTGTTGATTAGTGGCCAAATAAGGTATGCCAGATGGCTCGCGTAGGTGATCAGGGTGTGGCATTACCTCGCATAAACAAAATCGGTTAATTTTGCACTGTGCCACTCTGTCAACGCCTACAGTCGCGCGTGGTCAAGTGTAATAAAAGCATATCATTTTTTTTATTTGTAATTTTGGACGGTGCTGTATGCATATTTTGTTAAATATGATTAGTTACGTGGAGTTTCTATACGAGTTGTTGGAGGTAAGTAGTTAATTTAGTTATATTATCTATGTTATCTATTTTTTTATTATTTATATTTATTTAAATACTCCTTACGTAATAAATTTTATAACAGATAAACAATTGTTTAATACTTATGCATCATTTTGTGTACTGAATATATGTCTTGATTAAAGTTGCCAACAAAACAATATAGTCAGCCAAGTAAATACCTAATTATTCCACTAAATAAGCAAGCCACCTTACAAATTTTTCTCCTTTTTATGCATTAGTAGTAAATATTTTCGCATTGAATGCTGGTAACTTAAGTAGAAGCTTTAACTAAACCTAAATTTGACCCACAATTAGTGTAGAGCCAACATTAAGATAAGTGTTCTAAGAAATACCATCTTAGCTACTTAATGTAAGCCAAGATGCGTGAGAGAGAATATATAACTTAGCTAAAGCGAGATCATGTGTTATGATTGTCTTTAAGTCGTCTTTTAAATTGATGTCCCAAAAGTGCCGGTAATCTACGTCATTCTAAAAATATTTTAGGTTACATTATGTATTAGTGTACTTATTATACATCACCCATAGCTATAAAACCATTTCATATTGTGATGAAAAATACGTTCCTACAATCGTATAGTTACCTACAGCTAAAAGTATACTCCTAGCGTGCCCACGAATATCGAAATTTCATGCCCTGACAACACTACCTACTCCCGCAGGGTGCACTACACTCCACCAGCTAGTTTTTATGTAGTGCTTAGGCACTTAAGCATTTTTCTTCTAATTTCAGCTTCCTCAAAGGTACTCTAATAATCCTTGCAACTACACAAAATAATATTCTCGGCCAGTGAAACTTTGATCTGTTATTTCAGTTAGCCACCATCTCCTAAGCCACTGGTAGCCGATGAGAAGAAATATTCTCTATTGCCACGACTGGCATTATTTACCCGTAGATTTTATAATTTTCTACCCACTTAATTGCTATACTTTCAGTATTTACTTATTAAATATGCCTTTATACAGCGTGAAAACCATAAACTTGTTTATGTAGCTGACCAACCTAAAGTGAAAATTTCGCATTACTTTTTAATATTAATATATTTTTGTTCACTATAAGTAGATGACTTAGTTTCATAGTATACAGATTTTAATACTTGTAGCGGCGGGCAGGCTTTATTTTATAACAAGAAAGTATTACTTTTCAATTAACTCAAACTCAAACTAATAATTAGATTTATTATTGTTACTTTGGAGCCTGGCCAGGCTGGACTTGGTGTATGTTACCTTTCCTAACTCAAAGGCGAGGCTGCCCTTGATACACACCTGATTGTAAAAGAATATGAGGCCGGTTATAGTGATGAAAGTAATTAGTTTCCACCCTGCAGATACATAGGTGATTAAAATTTGCTACTCAGAGTAACGGAACATGAAATATTTTCTTAAATTTGGAAAATCTTATAAGGAGATGTCTACATAAACTTGGTATAATAACCTCTTTATTAGGAGGTTCTAACTCATTATGAATTCTAGTCACAGACGAGCCTGTTAACTACTTGCGTCTATGCGTTGTATTAGACAAGTTTTTATAATATTGGACTGTTTGATTCCGTCTAATGAATTTTATTAGGTATCCGATTCTTTAAAGTTGATTCTGTCGAACACTTTAATAATTTGGATCTATGGTATCTAATTGACGGGTTTCGCCTACAATTCAAGTATAATGGTTTATGAGAAACACAGAGGCCCACCAGTACTTGAAAATGAGCAAGGTGAGCGAAGAGATCAAGGCATATACCAGATTCATTCATAACTTTTTAGACAGTCTGCAAAATAAACTAAAAAAAAAAAACAATAAAGCGTATTCGATTGATTGGTTGATTGATAAAATATGAGAAGCCATATATATATTGGGGTATGCACTCTTTGCGACAAAGCCCTCACAACAAATCTGCTCATAGTAGCCGAATGTTATCAAGTTGGAGCTAACAAAAAAAAAACAAATGTATAAGTTTTAAAATATCTGGAATATAAATATGTAATAATTAAATCTTAAAATGCATAAATACATGCACAAAACTCTTAGTAATCGGGAGACATTTATCTGTAAACAATGAGTGCAAAATGTAAAGATAACGAAATATTTGGAAGCAACAAAAGAGACAAATTCCAACATTTCGTCTACTAATAATTTGTGAATATAAGGACTTGAACCTACATATTGTATTTTACACAGTGTAAGGTGACGAAATATAGACAATAGTTTTAAAAATATCTGAAAATTAAAAAAATAGCCTGCGTAGACTTAACCTGCCCACCCTTTAGGTACTATATCAAGTTAGTTCGCATAGTTAACTCGTATAACTCGCATCGGTTATATACTTCATTAAACGAAAACATCAATCTTTGAAGAATAAGTGGGTAAACAGAAATTGGATTATAAACACTTAGATAATAAAAATAAGATTTACAGAGTATTACTTAACTAAATGTTAACAAAGTATTTTCTTCTTAACTCAAATTCTCATCAGTTCCCATCGTTATCACACAAACAGTTAATCGTAAAGTTACATAACGTTGTTGTTCGTTTCAACTTATGTGGGTGGCTTGTAACTTAACAATACGCAAAGGATGGTTGAATGATGTACCATAGAGAGTGACTGTATCAAGTCGTCTAGAGACGACGAGATTTGTAGACAAATGAAAAACGACTGCAAAACCATATAAAACTTGCAAATAATATATATAACTACTATATTTAATTAAATTATATAAGAACACTTGAAAAGAAAATGCTTTGGGGAAACTTAAAAGATAAACTAGAAGTGTTATTGAAATTGAAAAATGAAATTGATACAAATTTTGAAGGGATATAGTTTTAAAACACTAATTGTGATGCAGTTCGATTCTTTACAATACAAGAGCAAATGAAAAATATTTAGTTGAACTTACTTGTAACGCCACGACTTATTTTGATATATTTTTTACTATTTCATACCTAAAATGGCACGACGGGAAATTTATGGAATCTCTATAAGTGTCCTATAGAGCGCAGACAGGATGAAATTTGGTAAAATAGATCAATAGTCATATTGGATTGTTACTCGATACATAATTGACGATAAATAATTGAATTTTGTAACTGATTACATTCATTTCAACTACAGACATCTACTACACGCACACGAATTCATTTTTACAGGTGGGCGTTTAATTACCACTACTGCGTTAAGCGCTCACAGTTACCTACCTAATTTTACAACTGTATAATGTTACTTTATTAGTAGCATGAATTTAATACAATTGTTTGTGAGCACTTTATTGTACAAAAACAATTATCAATATAAATATAGTTGGAATGCACAATTGCTCATGTTTGTAAGTACTAGATTACGATTTTTTAGAAGTACAGTAAAACAAGTTACAGTGCGGGACCTTTACTTTTTACCATTATTTTTTAAATGTATTATGGCTTAGAATACTCGAGTAATCAAGACACATCCAACGATACCTCACTTGTTAAAATACGATGAATAGTTTGCGATATCTCCTATAACATTTAATTATACATAGCCCGCAAAAATTACAACCCTTGAACCAAAAAAACCCGACAGCATATTTTGCGTTTCGCTGGCGCCATGTTCGATTTATTACAAAAAATGTATCCTATGATACTCCAGGGATCAAGATGATAAAACGACATCTTGCACTTTAAAATCGAGCTGGCCCTTTAGGCTGCAGGAGGTAACATATAAATCTATATACATTCAGACATACACTCGAAAAACATTACCCTCGTTCCTTGGGCAGTCGAGTAAAAATAGGTAGGGAATCGGTGTATTGACCGGATATCACAGCCTCCGCAGGAAACGATATCTTATCGTGGAATGCACCCACGTACTGCATCATCGTCGGTGTATTACAGTTTAGGCATTGATATAATAATATTATTGATTGAGGAATATAATTTTATCCTTAAGTTAATATAAATTAACTAACGTACCTATACATAGACCGAACTAAACAGTAACAATTTTTTTTTTTTTTTTTAATTTTTTTTTTTATATGAGAGAGCGGCAAACGAGCATGCGGGTCACCTGATGGAAAGTAATCACCGCCGCCCATGGACACCCGCAACACCAAAAGGGTCACAGATGCGTTGCCGGCCTTTGAGGAAGGTGTAGGCTCGCTTCTTGAAGGTTCCAATGTCGTACTCGTTCGGGAATACCGCTGCCGGAAGTCCGTTCCACAGGGTGGTCGTATGTGGCAAGAAATTTCTTGAGAAACGTACAGTGGTAGACTTCCACTCATCCAGGTGATGTGGATGGAAATTTAATTTTCTCCGAGAAGTGTATCGGTTAAATTGAGCAGCGGGTATTAGCTCGAACAGTTCTTCAGAACCTTTTACCTATAGACATGGCTTTAATACTCAATGTATCTACATTGTATAATTAATAACTAAACAGTTTATTGAGACGGTTTGAATAGTTTGCCGCTTTCGGCTATAACTAACTTATATTCAATAAGGTGAGTCAGCCTAGATAACAATTTTTATTAGGAAAGCTTGTAATCTGAATAAGATGTCTTGTAAGACAAAGACAAAAGACATTTGAAAATCCAAAAATCAATAGTAGTAGGTGAGTGTAAGTACTAGATTGTCAGACAGACAGTTTGACGTGCGATGCGACAGTGCAATGAATCATTGTAAGTACCTATACCTTAGTTATTTATTGAATTCTGTCGCTAACCTCATCAAGTTCACCGATAAAAAGCATTGATCAGAAATTGTTATATAAAATTAACATCATTTATAAATACTACTTACTAGTCTTTCGCCTGTCCTTAAATTTTATTGTTTCCGGAAAAAAATACCCTTAGCGTTACCATGGAATTTTGGTTTACAAAACTATTGGCAACACTCCAGAAAGGATATCAATTAAAAATATTAGATGGATTGCAACTATTTCAGTTATTCATAATGTCTGTAAGTTTGCGTAATGTCCGACCGAATTTTGTTTGACCACATCTGGTATGAATGTTCACTCACAGACGTCAATGGCCCGAAATCGCTTGTGGCTTTCCTTATGTATTTACCATACATTAGTTCCCATGACTAAATAAGTGCAAGCGAGTACCTACTTCTGTTTATTGGTAGGTTTTCCTTTTTGCCAGACTGCATGAACTTTCATTAATTTGTGTCAATGTGGTTTTATATATTTCATACAAATGATTATTATAGTTTGGCCAATAAGTTTAGGTACGTCATTCTGCTATACGATTATCATGAATGGAAATTATGCTGGAAGGTTCTGAACGAGTAGGTTCACATTCAGACTCCATTAGTACGGGTAAATTCGTTGCCGTCCGAGTAATTTCCACCCTCGATTTAGTACTACTAATAAATAAGACGATATTCCGGAAGATCTGTAACTACAATAGGTTCAGTGCGGTACCAAGTCTGAGAACAGACATAGGTATGTACAAGTCGACTTTAAGGCGTAACCTACGTTGTTCAATTTCATTTCAGAGAATGAGCTTTTTAAATAACTTTCTTGCTATAATAAAAGTGTCCATTCGTTAATAACCTACATAATGGAAACGTCAAAAATTTTCAAAACAACCTACTTCAATGAGATTCTATTATCTATCTCCAGAGTGCATCATCAGATCTTAACTAAATTTATAGAGGACCACTCTGGCTGTAAACCATATCAGACAAAAAGTAATCATCTAATCGGTTAACAATTGGCGAAGATATCGCGTAACAATCTTATCCTCCTTTTTTGAAGCTGATAAAAATACAAATGTAAACAGGGAGGAGTCAAAATAAGTACAGATAATATTATTTTCGTAAGATCTGCAGACGATTAGTAGAGAATGGAAAACAATTGGAAAATGTCATTAACATCATGGACACGACACATTTGAAGAATTCACAAAATATAAATAAGACTAAAATACTACCTTTATCTTTTATTCTTTAATGCACGGGAAATAATAAAGAGATACAGGTACAAAACAGTAAGAAATAATGTACAAAGGTGAGCTTATCTCCAAGAGTGGTGGTTGGAAAGTAATACGCAACGATTAGGAATAAAAAATGCAACAAAGTGACAAAACAAATATCTAATATTATCTAGAATCAGGACCACCTCATACTCACCGCATTGAAAGCAAAACCTTATGAACTAACTAAACTGAAAAGTGATAGAATATAGAAATGAATAACTTTAAGTTCAGTATTAGGTTACAATCAATAGATAGTGACGGGTCGGGTGGCCAAGGGAAAAATATATATTATGCCTAATCATATTTTCTAACACGCACCTACCTAACAGGTTTTCAGTCTCTTCTGTAACTTCCTAAAGTAAGATAACATGAAATATTTTAATAACAAGTAAACAATGAGTTATTTCACCCATAACTGAGTCGTTAAGTCTTTTAACGCATTCTCTTACTACCTTGTTAACTCGACACCACTAGGTTTTCAACGATACAATACTCCTGCATTGTAATTACGTCATACCGTCGCCATTTTGTTACCATCCTCCCTTACTTATCTATATGAAAAAACAGAGAGGGATAAACGGAATGACGAGTTAAAGTTCAAAATGGTTATAAAGCTGTCTATTTACGTGATGTCTACTTATAGTCGGTCATTAAACGAAGTTTAGTGGTTCCCGTGAGGTGTTTTGTTTGAAGTGGTTAACATGAAAATATTTTAAAAATAGGGCATGAGTTATTTAGCTGAAGAAATAAAGTATAACGTATAAATGTGGCACTGAAAGATTTAGAAGATAGGCATTCTTTTTATATTTTTAACAATGTTTATTTGGGTATGGAAAAGTGACGAAGTCTCTACCCATAAGCCGATTGCAAAACGCTGTTGGTAATTATATTTTAAAATGAAAAAAAGAGTTATACACTGTGTAACGGTTAAGTGTAGTCATATTTTAAGGGCTTGTTCTACCCATCAATACGAACAACTTTTACTATGGGGGCAACTTCGAAATCGCGAAAAAAAAATCAGCTGTTTCATACATTGCATCGGGAGGTTATTGAAATTTTCTATGGAACAGCTGATTTTTTTTTCGCGATTTCGAAGTTGCCCCCATAGTAAAAGTTGTTCGTATTGATGGGTAGAACAAGCCCTTAAAATATGACTACACTTAACCGTTACACCCTGTATATCTTCACCATGTGTTTTATAGTTTTATGTGTACCTAATCGCTACTGTTAAGTTTCCAACAATGCAAATAGTGCGGAATATTACAAGACGAAGAATCTTAAAACAGAAATTAAAATCGTGAAAACAAACGTATGTAATTTAGCGGTAAAGTGGAAAGATAAATTTATAAACGGTAATTTTTAGACCTAATCACACCGGAATACGAAATGCAATACCGGAGTTACGTTCTGTTTATTTATATAAAACTGCTACAGTATCTTATGTTGCGAAAATGTACGTACACACATGTACGACACACAATTTGACTTTATGAAGTTAACAGAACTATAGAAATCATTTTGAAGTTCGAATTTTATTATTATCGAAAATTTATGTACTCATGCAGTTTTCACTAATCGAGATCAACTCGGGGATCAATGTTCGCTTTGAATTGGCGGGGTCATAAAAAGGAATTCGCAATTCTGCCAATAAAATGGCGGTATCCGGCGATCGATCAATCTGCGCAGACCCAGCGTTCTATTAAGAGTTTAACTCGGTGATATTATCCAATTGTGGTTAATCGGTTGGCAGCTTACTGAGTCCACGCTTGAATTAAGTGATTTGTCTCTTTTACCACATCACAATTTCAGTCTCTTCACCTCTCCTGTTAACATACCTACTGCTCACTTGTGGTTGATTCTGGCCATAGAAGTTTTGGATGGTACGTTGGTGGCTATAGGATGGTTATCCTAACAGAATGATTGTCTGAAATTGCATTAACCAATGTGGTAGATTTATGCACTGCACACCATAAAACATACTTCACAAACAAAGAATACACAATCTAAATAATAAATTGAAAATTTACGAAAACCTCAAGGAATCAAATGATTACATAATTCAAATAGTCCAGTGTAACAAGCTAAATGGAACGAAATGGCTCGACAGATTTCCATCAACCATGGCTAAGAACATCTTTCGGAGTTTAAATTTAAATAAAAAAAAATGAAAATCTGGACAGCCCCTGGAAGACCATGATATCATCCAAATACACCAAACAAATACTTTATCTAAAGCTTTTTTCAATAAAATTTCATGGCTAATAACCTGTCGCCTCGTTTAGTCCCATATTAATAAACCGTTCTTGAGATTGAGATCGCGTCTCAGTCTCAATACTGTTGTTTTTTTGATACTATTTTAATATGCAACATATATTAAAAAACCACACTCTGCGCATTACTGTGATACACAGGGATAACGTCTGTCTGGACACGCACAAAAACAACGCCGTCGAACACGTAACACCCGTCCGTTTACGTCGGGGGTTAAAAATGATATTTACAGTAGGTACTTGTCAAGTATGAATTTAAATATCCACATCTCCGTAGATATTACTAGTTTTAATATTCGCAGTATGGTGGCATAGAAAAATTATAGAACAAACCCACCCCCTTCCAGTGGCTGTCATAAAATGAGCTATGAGATTTTTTTTTTTTTTTTTTTTTATATTTCTTTTTATAGATTTTTTTATAGATTGATTGAGCATAGGTAATTAATGAGGAACAGGAGTTCGGAGCTCCTAAAATTCTGTAAACGTCTGGTCAGTCCAGATGTTGAGATTAGCGTTAACTCTCCCGCTAAAAGTGAGGCTTCCATGCGATAAGGGATTTGTATAACTGTTCATAAAGTGAATTTATTACGTTAAAAATATTATACTGATCAAAATAACATTACAAAATCGTTTGATGGTGCGGCCGCGCATTGATATGTGACCTTAGTCGATTTCCGGTGCTCCTCGTTGATTTATTGACTCTGTCCCTGGAACGTCGGCATTGTTCCTCGATTGATAAATACCTAAGTTGAAATGTAATACTAGGTACAGTAGTTTTAAATGGACAATTGTGAATATGTTCATTAAATACAGTAATATTCTATCATGAAGGTGGGAAAGATTGTCACTCGTCATAGGAAGACAAATTACAAATTTATAGATAGTTACATAGTTTACAGAATTTAGAATCTTTGTTACAAAAAAAAAATGGTAAACAATTACTTAATACAATTATAAGAAAACCGCATATACGAGTGCTACTATAGCACCTAACAAATGTCGAACAAATAAAATGTTAGGTTGGTACTTACTAAGTATATTAGTGCCTGCCATAACGCGAGTATTACCTGACCGATCGACAATTCAAGAAAACCTATATAGAATAGAAAGCTATTTAGATGTAGGTCAAAATAAGCGAAGGCCACAAAACTAACCGTGATGAAAAAATCTGTAACAAATTTGGAAAATCGGAAACTCCATTTATTTTATATATAAACTACCCAAAAATTTATTAATTTAAATCGTTCATTCAAATGTCTGCTCGCCTCTGTTCAGCATCTCAGTTTGTATGCAAAGGTTACGGATTCGACTCGCAGTCGGTCGTAATTGAATAAACGACGAATAATCTTTAGGAATTCTGAGACGTACAGTTTTAAGTCCGTATTACAGAACGACGCTTAAGTCTGAGTATTATTGCCATCTCTGTCACGCGGCAAAATTATGAAATAATAATAATAATAATAAATAAATAAATATTTCGGAAACTTACACCAATCATCTAGTCCCAAACTAAGCAAAGCTTGTGCTATGGATACTAGGTAACGGATAAACATACATAAATCTTTATATAAACATCCATGACTCGGGAATAAATGTTCGAGGAAATGTCCTTTTTTAACTAGTTTTGAGTAAAAATCATGACTTGAGCATGGTTTTGTAATACGGACCTTAGTCGGTTATGGGAGTGGACTTCAATAATGTGACTTAATTTTTTTTTTATTAGGTAAAATATCGGGAAAAAATATTTGGTATACAAAATGTTGTATCCTATAATGTCATATCAATTCCTAAAGTCAAACTATCAACCGAATTTCCGAAATAATTTTACAATTAAAACGTCATATCAAAAAACTTTCACAATTTTTTTTTTAATTAAGTAAGCTTTTTCGCCCTTTGAATTTGAGCCATCATATAAAGTTACCTAATATGCAACTACGCTTAATTATTAGTAATAGTAACTTATTATTACTCTTTATTAATTTACATAGGACCACCTCGACATTCCATTAAAAAAGAAATCGTGGACGTTCATACATAGAAAACTAAACACTGGACGTAGACAGAGACGACACGAGACGAATTGAGAAGTTCCTTTATTGTAATCTGTTTAAAATACTTTGTTATTACCATTTTATTTTTGAATGCCTAACCTACAGCGAAATAAATAGGTGCTATCTTTGTTACATAGAAGGTGTCTATGCTGAGTGTCTGTTTGGAGTATGTTTTTACATCAACTGGGGCGAAGTCGCTGGTATAAGTTGTCTGCTAGATCATAAGTGGTAGTGCATTCTATAATGTCATTTGGAAATACTGCACTCGCGCATACTTCGGTTTCTGATAGGAATTTGTGACGCGAAACGTGTTGAGAAACGTTGCTTGACATTTGTGGAACGCAATGTCTAGCTGTGCCTGTAGGTCCACAGCATAGGGTCATTTATATATGTAATAATAAATGTGATGATGGTATAGAAGTCGGAAAAATAAAAAAATTGGACATAGTTATCATATTTCCTTTTATAATTTAGTTGTATCGAATAAAATTAATGGTAATTATGTTTATAAAATATTGACAATGTAAGACTATTACAAATAAATCTGAATATGCCATTTATAAACTAGGCGATGTAGTTTGACTATAGTTTTAAATATTACCAACAATAAGAAAAAGTTGTTTCCACCAAAGATTTCCTAAACTAACGCAAGTTTCCACCATGCACATGTAATTTAAGTAAAATTCAATTCAACACAGGCTTTTGTTAAAATTGGATTCTTAAATTGGGAACTTTTGTAACTCAATCCTACTCAGTCTTTAGTGACGACAACTAATTGATATCATGTTCCTTGCTTACAAACGAACTATTCTATTTTAGAATTGGAGAAAACAATTCCAGCGAAATATAATTCTCTATTTAACTTTATGCATCATTGGAACAGACTATATTACACCAATTTAGATGATATCAGTCGAAAGACGTCCACTGCTGGACTAAGGCCTCCCCCAAAGATCTCCACAACGATAAGTCCTACGCATACCAAAGCATACGAGGGTTTATTAGAACAGTAAGTTGAGCCAAGTATGTATACTACGTATTATAATGATAAATGTTGATGCTTCTCACAAAATGTTCACATAGTCACAAATCAAGGCTCGCTTAGTTACCTAGTCTTTGAACACTCGCTGTTGTTTCTGTAACAGTGAATCGAACGGAAATAATTTTCTTTTGTTTTCTTATTCTGTTTTGTTATTTTATTGCCAGTGGGTGTCGACTAACTAATAACCGAATCAATTCACATCGATTGACGTTACATAAACAATAAACAAAGGCCGGTGCATTAGCATTGATCGATAATAAAATATCGTTATTTAATTCATTGAAAAATATTGGATCAGTGTGAGTGAATGAAAGGATCACTCCTACGCATTTTTAAAGTACGTATGTGAGTTTTTAACGTTCTTGCTGAACGCGTTCTTACAACAAGCTGTACTTCTTCAAAAACTCAATACTTGAATATATACAATCTAAATATTTTCTATGGTAAATAGGATCAACAAGTCATGCATTTAACCATAATACCTAAAAGTGAGTTAGGCTAGTAACCTAATTTTATTTAGTTATTATTAACCTAATAAGAAGTATTGGCACAGAATTCATACAGTACTTACTGGAGTGGTTACATAACTAACATACGAGTAAAATAAAATTATCAAGTGCGTGTCAAACCACGCATTACTTCCTAGTAATCTTCAGAGTAGTCAGAATATTCAAAAATTGTATTTTTAAAGTTCATCTAGTTAGGTACTTGTGAACTAGTAGAGTCGATCTGTTGTTTTATATTCCCTGTATATGTATAATATTGTTTAAAATGATCGGAATATTAGGTACCTATGATGTATATAGAAGACATGTCGACACCAAAGTCATGTAAATGGATAATTTCGCCCGATATACTGGTTCAACGCTATTAAATCAATCAACAACCGAAGGTATACCACCGCACGTTAGATTCGACATACTTAAATATGAATAATTTCTGCAATAGGTATACATACATAAAGTCACGCGTGTTTTCCGTACGGGTAGGAATTTCTACAATATCCATGCTAAATGCATGCTTATAAATAAGAAAATCTGTCAGTCCGTCTCACGCCTAAACCCTACTCCAAAGTTAGCGTAGGACCCGGATAAGGACGTAGGTTACAGTTTATCCTGAATAAGTAACTCCACGCGGGCAAAGCTGCAGATGAAAAGCTAGTAGGTACAATATACGTTTAGAATAGAACAATTGCATAAGTATTAGACATAAAGATTAGGTATACTTTCCAACATTTCTCTACTTTTTACTCACATAATAATTACGATGGTAATCTTGTTGTATATATTCCACGGTACGGTTCCGCTACGGGCGACGAACTCGCTACCTTGACGTGCGGCCACCGGCCACCATAGATAATGATCTTTTTCCTTTATTGTTTAAGTTACTTGTGGTTAAGAGTTGGCAATAATGGGGCATTAGTAAGACGTTAACTTCAAAGTACGTTTATCCTCATCGTTACTAATATTAAAAATGCGAAAGTGTCTATGTTTGCGTTGTTTCATTGCTAAACTACTGTATCGATTTGCATTAAATTTGTCAGCGCCATAACTTGATATACGTAGATATAGATCACCTAAGTTCATTATGGATACCAGGAGTTATAAAAAAATTAGTTCATAAGTTAACTTAAATCTCTATGTGTCTTTACTTTTGATAAGTTGGGGTCACATTCAATACCTATTCATTATAGGTACGTAATTTTTTTTTATTTAGGCAGGTGTGTGAGACTGGTAATAGACTGTAGATACCTAGAGAAGAGGTTCGAAAGATCATGGCGTTTTCGTTTATAAGTTTACTACATATATACAAGTACTTGAACATAATCCCAGATATATTTCTAGAGTTCTGTTTACATTCCCACGTCAGCGCGTGTCGATAGTTTTTATCAATCTCTTTTACCGGTCCCTTAAGCTGAATATAGTAAGTTCAACCCTATAGTGTTTCTAATAACGAATAGACGCTGAACTTCAGTTGAATTTATAGTTTGTACTGAATAGTCAGTTGTCAATCAATCGACGATGTTTTCTAAACAAAGTGTAAAATTGTCAGGCAAACAAAAAATAGATAGTAGGCTTAATTTATTGTCGAAAATCTTTGGTTTAATTTACCTGTATACATAAGTCTACCTAACCAATCTTTTAAAACTTTCAAGCAGTCAATATGTAATCGTCCGCCATTTTTTAAAATGGAACACAGCTGTCACTACAAGATGGTGCCATAAACCGAGTTTATTTGTCGGCGATTGCCATAAAAAAGAAGTCATGTTTGCTCTCCCAAATGATAGTTAAAGCTATTTTTATTTGGAACAGTAAATATATAAGTATATAATATCGATATAATAGTATCTATATAATAATAATATCTGAGCATATCTTACGTTATTCATACAACTTCTTAATTTGCGCTAATAACACACTTTCTTCATACGCCCACACACACACACACGCACATACACAATCACACTCACATGTAATCACACACACACTAACGCTCATACGCATACATACAATCACACACACTCACGCTCACACGCATACATCCTATCTCGCAACATAAGGCCTTTCCATTCCAGAGGGTGAGAGGCTGGTGATCTGTCACACAGGTTTCCTAGTACGGACACCAGTCTCTCACAAAATTTTGTACTTACATGTAGCATATCTCGTAGATTAAGGACCTATTGTTTATACCTGTATACTTTTGTGAGAGAGAATAAAAACTTTTTGAATTGAATTGAATTGAATAATTGAACAGGATTACGGTATGATGTGTTTATCTATATTAAAACTGATTGATAGAAGTTTCTCAACTTCGCACTGGTTTCTTTAATAAATATACCCCCTTATTTTTATAAAGTTTCATAACCAACTCATCTATGGTTTCTTCGCTCTACTGAGAGACGCATCTGCATGTGTCAATTATTAAAAAAAAAAAACAGGACCAAATTGATAACCTCCTCCATTTTGACGTCGGTAAAAAAAGTGTAATCACCCCGATACACTTGCAATGTGGAAACATGTCTGCATTTAGTTTATCTTTCTTTTTGTTAATATGGAGAACAAAAGCAACACCCTTACTAGCAGTTAACCTTCCATGTAGTAATTGTCATTAAGTTTCCGTTGAGGGATATATGTGTATAATATAACTAATAATTACTTCATAAGCTAGCGATGTAGTGTCTTTCATTCGTTACCTACCTATATAAAATAATCTTTAATGGGGTCAGAAATAAATTAGTACTTAATGCCAAATTGAGGCGCAGCGACCGGACACGTTTGTCCAATGAATGTGACATGGACAATTGTTCGCACCGAAGTAACATATTTGCGACCATAAAGCGAGCTTTTCTATAGCGAACCCGGCTTATGGCAAACACATGTTGTGTGCATGCGTGTGATGCAAGGTTAAATGAATGTATTTCTTTTGTTACTGAGGGTATCGTGCAGGGTCTGTGCAACAGAAAGCTTTATCTTGTGTTTCTAGCCTATTCCTTAATCTAATTCTATCTTTAGTTAGTACCAATAGAGACACGTCAGTAGGCGAAGTGCCATTCGTATTGTAAAGGTAGGACGAAAGTTCCTGAGATATGGCTTACAGGTATTATCAGTGGCAGAAGTCTGGAGGCGGGTACTGTACCTTTATTATTAATTGCTATTCATTAAAAACATTGAATTGTGAAATACCTATCACCGAAACTAAAGTCTTCATTTAAGATACTAACAGGTCAGTCAACGAATATGGAAAAATATATTTCTCATTAAAATACAGTAGGTACATACACCTCCACCTACGGCTTTATCGATAACTAGTTGCATCATGGCACCCACGCACGCAGGCACAAACGCATAACCTTCATTTATTGAACCTTGGTAACATGATCAACACTTTAATATTAGCTTTAATATTTAATTATATTTAAAAGTAACATCTGAAACAAATTAATTTTAGAAACATCAATACTGTCGTAAAATCACTATGTAGTCGCCGTTACTAAAAGCTTATAAAAATAAATTTCCATAGTAACCTTCGAATAAGGATCCGTACCTATTTAATTTAGGTATAGAATTCCATGAAAATATTTTTATTATTGCAAAACAATATCCATATTTTACAGGCATAGTTTAATACATTAGGAGGATCTGAAATAAATATAATAAATATCCTTGGACATATACACACAGCGTCATTTAGTTCCACACTAAGCAACTAGGCTTGTATTATTTTTTTTGTAAATAAATACATATATAAATGAAAAACATCCATAACTCGGGTATATAACAAGAATCGAAAGACACGAGGATTCTTTGGATTCGAACCCGCGACCATTTGGTATAGCAGTCAGCATTTCTGACCACTACACCAAACAAGTCGTCAAACTTGAAAACTTCAAACTTCAAGCATTTATTTCAATGTAAGATACATGATATCATTTGTTGAATGTCAATTTAAATCTATTGGAAATAAAAATAGGGCTCAAGCATTTTTCGACCAGACAGTTTGTCCAATCTACCACCGCTTCGGAAAGGGAAATCATCTGTGGGAAAAGAAGCGGCGCAAGAAACCCACATTATACATAAGAAAATATATGAGATATGTTCTGGAGAAAGCATGTTTTAAGCATTTCTTTCGGTCTAGTGTAGACTAGGCAAGCCTGTATCGAGGGCACCTAGTTGCGAAATTATGTTCTGCATGTTGTTCTTGAAGAAAACAAAAGTAAACAATAATAAATAAATAAAAGTTAAGCCTAACTTATCAAATAATAACATTAACTAACTGTATTATCATACCCAGGTAATAATAAATAAAAATAAGTGAAGTAGAGTTAAATTATTCTTTAGGCCGCTTACACAGTGCTTAGTACTATATTAATTCTGTGACAGTACGCCGTGGAATGGTAACATAGCTGGCGCCAGAATGCAAGCGACATGTACAAGTATAATCCAATAATATACATCGAAAAAAATGCAACAACTGCCTGTATGGTGGTGACCCACCTAACAAGTGCCTGTATTATTCAAACTCAAGTCAAATACAAAAATTTATTTCCCAAAGTCTTTATCTATCATTTACCTACTGACAGTCCACATAAATCCAATAATATACATCGAAAAAAATGCAACAACTGCCTGTATGGTGGTGACCCACCTAACAACTGCCTGTATTATTCAAACTCAAGTCAAATACAAAAATTTATTTCCCAAAGTCTTTATCTATCATTTACCTACTGACAGTCCACATAAATCCAATAATATACATCGAAAAAAATGCAACAACTGCCTGTATGGTGGTGACCCACCTAACAAGTGCCTGTATTATTCAAACTCAAGTCAAATACAAAAATTTATTTCCCAAAGTCTTTATCTATCATTTACCTACTGACAGTCCACATAAATCCAATAATATACATCGAAAAAAATGCAACAACTGCCTGTATGGTGGTGACCCACCTAACAACTGCCTGTATTATTCAAACTCAAGTCAAATACAAAAATTTATTTCCCAAAGTCTTTATCTATCATTTACCTACTGACAGTCCACATAAATCCAATAATATACATCGAAAAAAATGCAACAACTGCCTGTATGGTGGTGACCCACCTAACAAGTGCCTGTATTATTCAAACTCAAGTCAAATACAAAAATTTATTTCCCAAAGTCTTTATCTATCATTTACCTACTGACAGTCCACATAAATCCAATAATATACCTACATCGAAAAAAATGCAACAACTGCCTGTATGGTGGTGACCCACCTAACAAGTGCCTGTATTATTCAAACTCAAGTCAAATACAAAAATTTATTTCGCAAAGTCTTTATCTATCATTTACCTACTGACAGTCCACATATTTTTTTAAATTATCTACCTGTATAGCTTCATAAGGTTTTATGGAGCAGAAGCAACAAGAAAAGCCATAAGGCATATTTTAAACATGCAACTTTAATTTAATACCACAGAGAGTGCTATTACAGTGGCTAGATTTTGGGCTAGATTTAGAATTTTATTAATTACTACTTACGTTGACTCGAAAAGAAAAAGACAACTAAATATTATGGATATATCTACCTATAACAAAAACAAGAAAATATGTAGGTATAAGCGTATAGTTGATTCGACATGAAATCCCACGGAGACCCTCTTATCGACCGAATAATCATCTAACCTAACACAGTTCCAAAAATTTATTGTGGGTTTACAAACTATTTGATAACTCGAAAAGTACTGGACCGATTTTAATGAAGTTTTTACTATTCTATAGCCAGGAAGTTAATAAAATGATGCTCGTGAAATTTGCATTAGTTTTCGAATTGTTAGCTAGTATCCAGAAAAACAGGCACTTGTATAGAGTTATTTATTGTATACCTGAAACCTGAAATAGTTTGGTCAGAAGCACTTACTGAATCGATTCCCGCTATATAAATATGGGATTAAATTTTTTCCTCTAATTAAGGAATAATAAACACTCTACAAGCGGAACATAATAGTAAGTGAATTCGCAGCAATCCTCTATTTTAATTTTATTTTTTCTAGCCTTATTGATTATAAAATATCTAATTGGGGTGTATCGGCTTTTTGGTATACAAAATATAACCTTGTATACAATTTAATACATAGAAGAACAAAATTATAGGCTTAGTAACTTGAAATGGCGATGGGCGGGCCCTAGGCGTAGAACCCCTAGCTATTGGGCAAGCAACGTTTTTAAAGGGCGAATACGTACTTACAAAACCGATGATGAACTGAAAAAGACCGCACGAAACCAATGGATACAATGTGTTGAATGGAAGTCCTTATAGGAGGCCTATGTTCATCAATTCACTATAATGATAAACTACGCAGATGATTATGGTACAACTTAAAGTTCCTCTAAAAATTCTATGCTGTGACGATAACTGCATATCTACTTGCTTATAATTATTTAAATAAGACACCTCCACAAATCTACTGTGTATGTTTAATTTGTTTTTCTATTGATCAAATAAAACTAATCAAATCCACTTTTAATATCATTTTATAAACTGTGTAGGTGGGATCTTGAGTGTTGACAACCATGTTGAAGTTCAATATTTTATGTTTTTAAATTTCAAAACATCAACCGTCTTAATGTTTGGATGTATTATATCAACTCACCTTCGATTAAAGCGATTTTACTTTCCTACTTAATACTCCAGATATTTGTTTTACCTTATCTTTATTATTGGAGTGATCGGCATACCTCAGTTCTTGACTGATATCTTACAAATGGTAGCATAACAACCTCATTTTCTATCCTTTGCTCAAGCACGTTATCGTAACACAAGTAAACGTCATAAGCGACATCCTTGTTCCTAAACCTATGACGTTCTAACCCTACGCTGGGTACGATACTAGTTCTATAATTGAGCGATGCGGGAGAGTTCAACACATCGCGGTCCATCTTTTTAGAATACGACACAAATAACATTCTATATTTGAAAATTTATACGCCACTGGCTGTGAGAGCATCTATCTTTTCACAACTTTCCACACAGCTTTCGCCTTTATTTCCTCGCTGTAGGTAGTATTGTCGGATGAAAGTGATAGATTAGATTAGGTACTTTGTTTCGCTCGTACAGAATATAGATCCTAAGGTGGTACGGTTATGCGGCAGCCATGCCGATGACCACATGCATCAATGTTTGTAAATAGAACATCTCGTACTACGAGGAACTGTTTGATCTTCAATACTTTAGAAAGCGTCGCATCCAAGGCTTGTTACACTCCATCTGTGGTCGTCGATTCGAAAGATAATAGGGCTATGGATACCGAAGTGTATATTTAAGTTGTCCACCACAAATTGCTGATTAGAGATTGCGAGGACATTTGTGTTGGCTAGTGACATCTCTACACCTACTAAAATACGCTTCAGAAAGTTTGGGATGTTTTGAATTGTAAGTTACAGCGTTGTTTACAAACAACATTGTAGGTAGGTACTAGTATATCCGTGGTATGTCGCTATTTTAACATAAAAGCGACGACTGTACCCACGTCATTAAAACTCAACAGATTCAGAGAAAAATTAGCTTAGACGTGTGAAAGCAACTTGTTTAAAAGAATCTAACAAGTTTATTTGCCCATTCTATTACTCAGCTGGTTTGGGAAGTGAAAAATCACGCTTATCTCGATGCAAACACAAGGGAACGGTGGTCCACAGCCAGCCATCTGTTCGTTGCACCCATAAAGATAACGAAAACGTACAAACGGGAACACGTTCATTCCGTATCAGTCCCTTGCGGTGAACACTCACTCCTGCATTGAATTTATTACGCGCGAAAAACAAATACGAGCGGCCATTTTGCATATTTTCGAGCGATGTGTTCCATATTCGAACGCACGGTGCGTATGGACCATGGACGCTTTATATTCTCTTTTTGAGATGGTTTATTTTTAATCGCGTTGTCCTATTTAATCCGTTATACCAGTGTGGCTGAACCTCAATCAGTCTTAGCGGGAAACGTTGCTTTTGAAGTCGTGTTTTCTGTTTCAAACACATCCCTGCGAAAAATGTTCAAAAATCTACTTTCTAGATTGAAAAAGGTGTTATGATGCATCTATCTTTACCGATATCCATTTACAACATTATTTTCAAAGCAATTTCTCTTTGTTTCAGATTTATCCAGACCCAGAGTCGGAGAAAGCAATAATGGGTTCTGTTGTGTATTGCATCCATCATAAAGAAGGATGTCAGTGGTCGGATGAATTACGAAAACTTAAGGTAAGTCTCGGAATAGTTAATAATATTTTATAGATAAGTGGTCGTGGAATTGGGGCGACATGTCGATGATTATTGTGGCACCGTACGTCATATTCGACACATTTTTTTATCTCTTACTAGCCTTCCGCCCGTGGCGCCAATCGCGTGTTATCTGTTTATTATCCCACAGAATTTATTTTAAATCTCAGTGTAAAAAGTACCAAAATCCCATTTAAATTAATTCAGGCGTTTTTAAGTAACAAGATATATTCAAACATCCCTAACTTTCGCAGTTATAATATTAGTAGAAGTGTGTATGATATGTATAACTTCAAACTTTCATCGATATTCCAACTTTGTATAGGTTCCTTAACAAGTTGCTGCTAATTTCTCGAGCTCACCACTTCTAAAAAGTTCTTTTTGAGAAAAGAAAGTCCATCAACCATTATCATATCCATTTTGGAACCGTAGATGTAGAGATAATTGTTTTACTCCAAATAGAGACTAAAAATCAACATATATAATACCTACGCGCCTTATTTTTAAAGTGAAAAAATAAATAAAAATATATTTGTACAGTAATCAATGAGCTCTGGAAAGACATCCCACTACATAGGTACCAGGGTAAGAAAAAAGATTTTTTATGGATACTTTCTCATGTAAAGCCCCACTGAAAAATAATGTAACCTGCGGTTTACGGTCCACATTTTGCACTAAGTATCCAAAGGATCTGTAACTCATTCTGTTTAAGAGCTGGAGACCCGTGACGTATGGGCGGTGGAAAGGGCAGATCTTTAGGTACAGAAAAAGGTTCCAACAAGGAACTAATGACATTAAGAAAAAAATTTAATCAATCCTCGATTCCACAATTGGCTTTCTACCGCCAAATAGGTACCGCATTGGGTAATGTTAGTGAAAGTATACAAGCTAAAGATGATATTCATTAAACCACGTGTCCAACAGCGCGGCAATTGGGACAAATAGGCTTATATCGAGTGGACTTCTAAAGGATGTCATGTCATGATTGACTATTTAAATCAATATAAATACATAAGTAAATTCCGTATTTAACACAAAAAAAGTCAAATTCCCTATATCTACTTACATGTGCAGGCGCATCTCAACACATGCAAGCACGACGCGGTGCTGTGCGCGGCGCAGTGCGGCGCGATGATCCCGCGCGTGCTGATGCACGACCACCTGCGGTACACCTGTCCTCGCCGGCGTGCCAACTGCGAGCACTGCGGAAAGGAGTTCTCTGGGAGTGCACTCGAGGTGAGGACAATATCAAAATGAAAACCGGAGAACACTCACTCGCACACCGAGGGTTGTCCTTTTTGGCCCAATCAACAATTTCTTTGCATGGCGACCTTGATAATAATCTCTCCGTCTCAGTAACTTTGCAGTATAATAAAGTAATGTATATAAGTTACGATGGACAAATAATAATCCAATCCAATGGTCAAGAAATTTACTTTCGGATTATTTGTCAATCGTAATCAACCTCTAACTTCATCATACTACAAAGTATCTCTGATGGTGGAATTCATGTAGGTAATCCAAAGTCACTTTTAAAAACCATTATAGAAACTATTTAATGGAGAAACAAAAACTTGGAATTCCTGAAAGGTATGTTACTACTGTTTGTGTCTCGTGAGAGTAATTTGGATAAAATTCAACACACAGTACTATCTTTATTAGTTGAACAAAATAGGTAAGTTCGTTTTGTATTTATTGTCAATCAATAATCTTTGTTTATTGCCTTCCATATTAACGCTAAATGTGCACTATACACTACACCCCATAACACCTTGTCTGTTGTATATACTAGTTTCCTGGCCAACCTCGGGCTATAGCAGAATACCAGTGTTTTACCCAGGCATTGGGTAAAGTCACACACTGAGCTATAAACCCTTTTGTATTACTGCGGCACACACACAAATTAGTTGTAAGTACATCCCTGTTTGATTTGAAATGTAAGTTTTAACCGGGGTACTTTTGCTTTATATGTATAGCATAACATAACTGTGTGTGTATCTGTAATGCCAATAAAGTTTTTATCTATATATCTATCTATATTCAAAGATATTTAGCTTTTAACACTTTTATACTTTATTTCTTATATTATCCGGGAGTCTTCTATCAAAATTCTGAAGCATTAGTCAAAAATCCTATCGATGGAATATGAATCCACTGTGTTCAGTTTATAGTATAATATGAATCCACTGTGTTCAGTTTATAGTATAATATCATCGGTGAATAACGATGAAACCCTATTCAACAACGGATTTCGCTTTTAGGTCCGACTAGTAATTTCATACGCAGTAAAGTGAGAAACTACAAGTATTTCGAAAGAAAGAAAGAAAGAAAAGAAGTGTTGGACTATGGTCCATACTCCCTCATTATACGAGGGAAGGCCTATTTCCCTGTAGTGGAATGTGTAAGGGCTGATGATAATGAAGCATTTAATAGGTCACTATTAGTTAAACAAACATCGCATAATTTTCGCTTAATGATTATAACTAAATAGCTCTACACAGATACATATCGAATATCACTGTAGGTACACTCCAGGCTTTGTAGCGATAAGTGCCTACTTACATAAACAATGATTGTGTTAAGTAAGCTTATAGGGAAATCATCTGGCTTCTTTCTAAAATGTAAAGCATGCAAAACTAATAGGTAAAAGGTATTCTGTATACCTACAGAAGAACATCAACAAAGGTTCAACTTGTTTTAACAATTTCTAATATCAATTTAAAGATAAAATAAATAATTAGTGTAATGGTATTTACACTCGACTCTCGTTAGAAGTACATTAAGCGCTTATAAAACTTTTTACTTTTATTGACAAGCTAAGTATAGGCTAGATACCACATATACTCATAATCAATTTGCTTAATCATCTGGTATCAACGGAATCTATTACAAGTTTTCACGGTAAGGTTTTTTCTGAACCTATTTTCATTGGCAGAGGTTACGTAGTAACTATTATCTAATCTGTGGCAGAGGTAACTTAAAACCTATAGAAAGATATACCTATCTAGTTGTATGACTGAAGAAACTAGTTTTACGCCCCGGACGAGTAACAGCTAGCATATTATGAAATCCTTCGGATCAGAAGTCGAACTTAACAGTCCCGGCTTTACTAACGATCTTAATAATTTCTAATCCCACGTCATGCTCGTTGCAGGAACACCAAGGCAATTGCGGACACGAGCCAGTGTACTGTGAGAATAAATGTGGAACAAAGGTGCAGCGTCGTCACACACAGCAGCATTTACAGCAGCACTGCAGTAAACGCCTTGTGCCTTGCAGGCACTGCAGCCAGCGATACACTCAGGTAAGGATCAGGGATGCCTGTCGACATTTACTATACTATCGACGCACATGAACATAATGCATCATCCTTCAAAAATCATATAACTTGTAACTATATTACTGATTCACTTTGCCTTACCTATACCTTTAAGATTTTCTAGTTGCACGGTTAGACGTTCATTATCAATCAATATGCACCCACTTTTTTACCTGGCCATTATATCTAGGCCCTTGCCAATATTGTCTGATGATTTCTGCCTACAGAGCGTCCTCTTCTCTAGGCCAGCACTCAACCAATTATACAGAGCGCAAAGTAATAAAACCCTTTTTATTAACCATTTCTTAAGTATTAAATACTGAGTGGAGGCTGGGGACATGTAGGTAGGTAGGTATGAGTACACAAATAGAAACGAGTTCCATTTGAAAACTATTTTTGAAATATTTAAGATAATAAGAACTTCTTAGTTCGGTTAAACGTGTTTCTCTATCATCAAGGCACCTGTATTGTTACTAGGATACAGTAGCGGCGCACGGGGCGACGTGCGCCCGCGCGCCGGTGCCGTGCCCGCAGCGCTGCGCGGCGGCCGCGGTGCCGCGCGACGAGCTGGACGCGCACCTGCGCGACCATTGCGCAGCCGCCGGCGTCGCATGCGCATTCAGAGACGCCGGTTGTCGGTTTAAGGTTAGTTCCACTGCGGTGACTGTTAATCCTAACGACATACTCTAATAAACAAAATATTTCGGACACTTATCCCAATCATCTAGTCCCAAACTAAGCAAAGCTTGTACTATGGATACTGGAAACATATCTACATAAATATTTATATAAACATCCATGACTCGGGAATTCGTTCGTTCGTTCGTATTCATCACACAAACGTTTACTACCCCTCGCGAAACCAACTCTGGTTCGAACCCACCGTTGGTTTCGAGCCACTACATCCATCATCATCCAATCGTTCAATCACTTGTGATGATTATGATACTAACGAAAGGCATAAAATTACTTGCTTCGTATAAATTAAAGAGATTAATCTCTTTAATATCCTAACTTTTGTTAAGATTTTTATTAGGTTGGAAGGTTTCTTGTTATGACTACTTAATCGACTCAGGTGTTATTTTAACAATTACATTACATTCATTTACCTCTTATAACTATTAATAGTCAAAAGATATACATTATTAGTTAATATTTCCTGACACATTGCAATTATGTAATTTACCGTTATGTAACTGTGTGACGTGTGGTTTCAGTACGTAAAAAAATTCAGGGGCATGTGAAGTTCCCAACCCGTATTGGGCCAGCGTGGTGGACTATGGCCCATTCTCCCATACGAGGGAAGCCACCTGCAGTGGGAGGTTTACGGGTTGATGATGATGATGATGATTTTGCCAGTGAAATTCTTGGCATTTTTCAGTATATTTCTCTAGGTAACCTTACCTACAGTAACGTAAAATTTGTTAAACTATGTGGAATCACTGTGAATCTTTCCGACAAAAGAAAATCGGGTCTGTCTAATTTATAACATTAAAAGATTATAAAGTAAATTTCTAGTTTATGGCGTAGGTCTATACCTGCTACCTACCTGGTGTCGGGTGTTCGACACCTTTGGTATCTAATAAAGGTATACATACATGTGGCTTTCGCCTTTGTTAAACTCTTTGCAAATCTACATATAACAATAAAATGTTAATAACAAAATATCGTTCTATTTAAATCAGTCGACAAGTCAAAGATTAACGTCCGTAGCTGTATTTAGAATTCATCAATGTAAGGAAATAATTACCTCGACATTAATGTTACTGTTAAGTCTGTTGTCGCTTTGGAAAACTATGGAGGACTCCACTGCTGAACATGGGCCATGTTCAGCAGTGGACGCCCTGTGGCTGATATGATGATGATGTTATGGTGCTGATCATATCAATAGACTGATCGATTCACGAAGAGTTAATTTAGTTAAAACATATACTTGAAACATAGTGATGAATGACGACCTGTTTGGTGTAGTGGTTAGCAACTCTGACCACTATACCAAAAGGTTGCGGGATCGAATCCCGCTAGGGGCATATGTTTGTGTGATGAATACGGATATAGTTGTTTACTGTGGCGCCATCTAGTTCCACAGTAAACAACTATAGGCTTGTGTTGTGGATATCAGATGGTTGATATACTACATAAATACACGGGTACACCGAGTTATGGATGTTTTCATTTATAATAAGTAATTATTTACAAAAAAAAATGTATTTATGTAGTATATCAATCATCTGGTGTCCACAACACAAGCCTATAGTTGTTTACTGTGGAACTAGATGGCGCTGTGTATGTCTATTATTTAGTGATAGCAAATGTTTTTTCCTATTTCAGGGCACAAGACAAGCCCTTGAAAGGCACACAGAAGAAAACTGCCAACAACACCTCGCTCTCGTTTCGGCTCTAGCTACCAGACAAGCAAGACAGCTAGAGTCCCTGCGGGCGACTGTAGCACGACTGTCCATAAACTACACAGGGGCTTTGGTTTGGAGGATTACCGACTGGGCGGCAAAGATGGCCGAAGCCAAGTGCAAAGATGGCGTCGAATTGATATCACCAGCCTTTTATACTAGCCAATATGGATACAAGTTACAGGTGAGTCATTTTAACGGTTGTTGATATACCGATCCAGTACGGATTGGTGGATTTGTGCTAACCGAGCAGTGTATTCAAATCGACACTGGACATCACCGACTTTGCTTTCAAGCCCCCTCTGTAGGCCATCGAGTTGCTTAACGAGTGCTTACAATTGAAAACAACATTGCCCTCCGAAGACTGAAACTCTCGTATGAAAATGTTACTAATCACTCAAAATACTCATGGACGGCCGTCACTAGTCTGTTCGCCTTCTTATCCATAAAAAAAGAGATTATTCTCAACCACCAAATCGGTTACGGTGGCAGTTGGAACGAAACCTTAATTAAACACACGTGGCAGATTTGGTGGTGGGTATTAGAAATAATCAAAAAAAGTCATCTGTATACTTGTGGAAAGGCTGCGCTATAAAGTGACGATTAAGGTTGTTGGTTTTATTTGTTGTTGAACCCCATTGGACGACCTTGTAGCAAGGGGAGGAAAATTGGATAGTATAGCGTGATAATTTTTTTGCTTGTCTGAACATAGGGTTTCCCAATTTGTCCTTATTGTCAAATTTAAGTCATGCTTGCAACCATTTTTCGGCAATGCAGAAATATTTTTTCGAGTGTACCTACAATAACTTTGTCGTAAGTAAACTGTGAAGGAATAGTATTAATTAAATCTGTCCCGGAGAGAGTCATATCGATGCAGATTATAAATGATAATATAGAACATCTAAAGCTCTCTTGATTCAGTCTTTATAAAGTTGTTTGAACCAAACTCTGTTGTAATAATAATAGCGGTAGTAGGTACCTACATTAGGTATTGAACTAAATAAATTCCACTCAATGGGCTGATAATTACTAATTTAATGTTATGCTCGTTCATAGCATCAAGGAGGTTAAATCAAAATGTAAAACATTGTTAACGGATAAATCAGAATCCACTGATATTTTTTTGATAGGCTTCATGCTGAAATTCTATATTACAATAAGCAAACCCTTTGTTAGTAAACAAACCCAAGCTGCGGTTAATTTAGATCACAAATAATGTCAGATGACTAACCCTGTACTGGTGGTGGGTGTACCGAATTAGCTACACTTAGTCATGACACGTGTGTTGTGATACAGATTGTTTAGTGATTTAATATAATGTCTTTTATATAATGTCACTTACTTGTTATTGCTATTTTAAATACATACTTATTTACTATTTTTTTTTATTGACAAAATTCATCATCAACCCGTAAACATCCCAACGCAGGGATATAGGCCTTCCCTCGTATAATGAGGGAGTAAGGGCCATGGTCCACCACGCTGGCCCAATGCGGGTTAGGGACTTCACATGCTTTAGAATTTTGTATTTCTCAGGCATGCAGTTTTCCTCACGATATTTTCCTTCACCGTTTAATCGTAGGATCGTACAGAATCGTAGCAAGTGGAAGTCTGTGGTCTCTGCCTACCCTTGCGGCAAACAGGCGTGACATTATGTATGTATGTATGTTTAAGAGCAGTCGGATAAACGCACGTAATTAAATTTAAAAACCATTAGTACATGGCCCGCCTGAGAATCGAACACGGATCTCCCAAAGTGGGAGACCGCGTCCACAGAATTAATATAGTACTAACGTATCTTAACCGCTGACCCACCGATGCTCATAACAACAATTGACAAAATTAATAAACTATTATTATGCTTATTTTCAGGCGTCCCTTTTTTTAAACGGCAACGGAGCTGGCGAATCTACCCATATGTCAGTCTACATCAAGATCTTACCAGGGGAATATGATGCCTTACTCCGATGGCCGTTCGCCCATACAGTCTCCTTTACCCTTTTCGATCAGAGTTCAAGCCCTGATCGCGCTTGCAATATTGTAGAAAGCTTCGTTCCTGATCCATCCTGGAAGAACTTTCAAAGACCTTCAAAAGAACCTGACGCGTTAGGCTTTGGATTCCCGAGATTTGTATCTCATGAAATGTTGAAGAAAAGGAATTTCGTTAAAGATGACGTTATGTTTCTGAGGGTTAAAGTAGACCCAAGTAAGATCGTGGCGGTGTAGAGGGTGTTATAGTAACTGAGAGATTTTTAGTTCCAAAACCACGGTTTATCTCTTAGCTTAGGAAGTTTCATTTTTGTGAAAACCGTTTGAAATCAGCGCACAATAACGGAAGCAAGTCATTGTTATTTAGTATTAAGTAATTTAAAAGTCATAGTATAGAACAAGTTGTACATAGTAGTATTGTTAGACTACTCTAGTTAGGTACGTAAATTAAGGCACTAGTTTAATAGTGTTGTAATGTATTGTAAATAAATTTGTAGATTTACGTGCGCGAACGCAGCATTGTTATCCTTTCACTGAAGATCTCTTGAGTTTCATTGCCGCCTGAAGTACGTAACAAAGTGGACAATGTTTCAAATGATCCACGTAACTATATCAGAATATCTACTGAATCAATTGTAAAGTATAATAAAGGCAGTTTGTTCACCAAATTTCTCGAAAACTTCTCCATTTAATTGAGAACACATCTACCAAACCTGTTATACAAGTTTGTAGAGTATACATTTTGACACTGTTTCTAGAAATATTGCTCAACTCAATAAACTTAATAATGTCACTGAGCTTAATTCTCGATTCAGATTTCAGAATGCCCATGTAAGAATACCTTTACATTATCCGTGCCATATTAATTAGGACGTTTGTAATAACTGTATCTGTATTACTACTACACACATTTTTATAGGTCACTGCAAAAATTGTGTGTTGACTGAATCCAATGTGTTCAAAGTGCATTTTTGTCTGCCTTATGTGAGTGAAGAAAGGCTTTATGAAAAATGCTTTGAACTTCGCCGCCACCGTGCCTGTTTATCAAAGTTCGTTTCAGCCAAAATAATATTTGATTACGAGTATTTTCAATTAATAGAAAACAATTTCATCTTTCCGAGTTAAGTCTCAATGACAAACTACCTATCTATTACTTAGTCTCTAAATACTGTCACAAGTTCAATAGGCTGTAAAATCAAAACTGAGGGCTCATATCCCCTAGAGATTTCCAGAGCGACCCGTTAATCCTATAAGAAATATAAGAGGCATTACTCGAAACAGCCACAAAGATTAATAACACACTCCGTGAGTGGACTCGGCCAGTCCGATCACTGCAGGAACCATTTTTATATCAATTTCAGTCACTGCTTTTATCAATGATGAATTTCAATTGACCAAGCTCTATAAAATTCGTGAACTTTAGTTCATATTCTCCTCTTAAATTTGCCGTATTCGTAATCAAAAGAGTTAAGACCGCTGGAGAATTATTATGCTCGAGAAAGTCATTGGGTCTCCCGAATCAAGTCTGGCTAATTTTGGTCTTGTATTCCAGTGCAGTCTTGGTTCTGAGGCAGGTTATTCTCGATACACCCTAAACAGGAACTTAGTAACCTTGGGCACTGATATCGCCGCCTTTTTCGCAGAAATGCAATTCAGATGATGACGACCAAATGTGTAACGTACACAGTCATTTTTCAAATCAAAATTCTTCAATATCCAAAATGTTTACTACTATGTTATGCTGCTTGTTACTTGCGTACCACCTCACCAATACTCTGAATATTGGCTTGAGTCAAAACTTTAAAACGCGTGGCTTTTAATTGCTATCGCTAGTTTTCTCTACAAGCCAGTGTCCAAGTTCTTCACTAACGGTTTTCAACGCTCTTCCTGCTCAAACCCAACCATTCGTTTCTGTTTACGGACAAGATGAGTGCTGAAGTCCGAATACAACGAGGTTGGCCGGTTCTTTTCTTGTCGTCAATACTTGAGATTAAAAAACATAATTAAAAATCGAATAGGTAAGTTTTGAATATTTTTAAGTTCCAAATTAATATTTGTTGTGCCAGTGACAGTATTAACCGACTACTTAAATATTTAGATTCGAGTAATGCGCCCAAATGTTTTAGCACAATAATTGTAGATTACTGGACCTTTTGATAGTTTTCATAAAACGATGTTCTAACCTATGGACAGATACCAAGCATCTGTTAGTTTTGAGACATGTTTGACTTTGTTATATCGGCAGATCTTTGTACATATGTCTGTTTTTTTTACGAAGAAATAATTTATCAGATTTGTTAAAATATTTTGATTATTGTGTACATAAACGATCTGTCATAGATCTGTAAATAAAATATAACACTAAAATTGTAACTAATTAAAAACATTCTTTCATATTTCTGTGTGTAAAAGCTGGAGTTAGACCAAAGTTTGATTACTTTGCATTCATAAATGTAAATTTCATTCAGCAAATGTAATCAACGTTTTAATGTATAACACGGCTAAAGCTGTATGTAATTATATATACGAGTATTTGTATTTTTAAGTAATTCTGTTTCATTTGGTCTCGTGTGTGCTTTAGATTTTACTTGTCTTCTAATTTTTCCATCATTAAACTACTTCCATACTTCCTCAAACGATTATCCACATACTTTAGTATGAAAATTATTATTGATTACAATATTAATTAGATCTCCATAAAACACTTGCAAGAAGTGTATTTACGAGTAATGTAATCTCAACATTCCAATTAAAAACATTATAGTAAGTCTGTGAATGTGTATAATTAATTTAACTATATGAGTGGCAAGCAGCTCTCAAAGCTTATTTTAATCTATGATTAAGATTAAAGCTCGCTATAGACCGGCAATGCGATCTTTTGATAGTAGATTTTGTATGGGAATGCATGCGTTCTTTCACATGGCTCCAATTTTCAGTTCTTGTAGAAAATGTTCTATTGATGTCCCAATGCGCAGACCTCAGATAGATTTCCTTTATGTAAGCAAGAATTGTCTGTAAGTACCCAAATGACCCTGACATCGCCCTACTAAATTAAATTGTTTTGTAACTTTAGACATTTCAAATTCCGCTAAGTACTATATGTATTCTGATGTACAACTGCGTTGGTACCTCTTCACTTGGTAATTATATCACTCTTCTTTATTTATCTATCACCGTCAGCCTATCCGCTATTACTGGACACACGCCTTTCCCAAAGTACACCATGATTCTCATCCTCCAGAACTGGTCAATATGTTGATAACCTTGGTTTTTTGACAGATTTCATCATTCGGATCATTATCTATTAAAGAACCTATGAACATAGCCCTCTTCATAGCTTGGTAAGCGATTTTGAACTTGTGGATTAAAATCATCACTTGTTAAAGATTTCTTGAGATTATATATTATATTTATTTATTAGGAGCCCATACTGTCCCACTGCTGTGCAAAGGCCTCCCTCCTCTCTCTCCACGGCTCTCTATTGCAGGCCTCCTCCGACCAGTTGGTTAGGAACTTATCCAACTCATCCCTCCATCTCCTTTTCGGTCTGCCGCGACGCCTTCTTTCTAATGGTGGGCTCCAGGTGGTGGCGATTTTGGCCCACATATCGTCTGGCATGCGACAAACATGGCCCGCCCAGTCCCACTTCAGCTTGGCGGCCGTTGTGGCTATGTCAGCAACAAGGGTCTTAGAGCGAAGTGTAGTGTTTCGGACGCGATTATAATGAATATTTAAAAAATATGACGAATTGAAAATTGGTCTTTGCTTGCCACTCAACCTCTTTCACAATAGCTTCAAACAAAATTTACGTTTCTATATATAACATAGTAATATGTCTAGTTTTATTATAGTAGGTACCTTATCTGTAACAGGAATGAGACTAACAAACAAAATAGTGTAAGTTTAGGTTCAACTAGCACTTAAGAAGCGTTTACGCGTTAGAATTAAAAGCATTGTACATGATTTAGAATGTAAGATAAAAATATATTTTTTTTTAAATATAACTCTTTTTTTTGCCGAAAACCGATTTACAGCAAGCATGACTAAGAACCAACCCATATCCGTCAGCCTTCAAAAATAAGTAATTGTTAGAATGCCACAGACGGACATGGGCTTAAAAATTGTAACACCCTTATTTTTGCTTCGGGGGTGAAAATGCGAAACCTTGCTACAGAGTTATTTTGAAAGTTGACAATACCTACACATTTATATGTAGGTACAGCAATAAATGGAAGATGTCGTGATCTATAATTTAGAACGCTTATCTGGGGCACCTACACCCAGGCTATAACCCACTAATTGAATGTGCTATTGTTATCGATGCAATATATTATTGTATCAGTAGTGAGAGTAATTAAAACATAATTAGACCAAAGATATTATTTACGTAATTTGCGAGCTATACCTATAGATCAAAGAAATAGGGGCATAACTTAAATGAACTAAAATCCTGAATTGTTATATTGTATCACTCTCACAACAACTTTTATTATTAGTCGATACAAAACAAATTTTATATGCATGACTTTCATATACGTATCAAGTCATCACCTATCTGCTAAACCGATATTTTTTTTTTATTAAAAAGAATTCGCAATAATTGTGTAAAAACATTGTCGCAATCTTCTCGTCATAGGAGGATCCTAAAAATGAGAAGAGATTTTTGCTTATTCAGAAAACTATTCTGCTCCAGAGTGAAGCCTTATGCAGTGAAATACTACCAAACCTAACCAAGCCGCAAAAATAAACCTAAAAACGAAATTGAAAGGAATATTATAGATAGATAAATCGTTTATTTGTATCTCCAGTCACACACATACCATAAGTTCCAAAGCAACTGGATGAACATATTTTATAACAATCCATAAAAGTAACATCAGGATACACTAGAGTATGTATGTGCTACAGCCGTACAAATGGGTCATAGCTCAGTGTGTATAATTGCTCAGAGAGCAAAACACTGATTTTTCAGCTATTACCCATGAGGAGACACTGGTACAAAAGAGAACACCCAGACAAGCATATTTTACTGTGCGCGTCAGTGAATATTGAATGATATGAATCGCTGAGTGAGCTTCAACACGCACTATGCCGGTTTTTAGGGTTCCGTATCGAAATGGTAAAAAGAAATACTTATGGTGCGACTTCATCTGACTGTGTTATTAATTAACCAAGGATTAAAAATGTGGCACTACTCCTAAACCAGGCTTCCAACAGATTGTTCAGGAGTAGGCCGCAATAAATAATAAAAATCAGGAACACTTGAATATTGTATTGTAATAAAAAGGCACTCTGAAAAGGTATAAAAACACTGAATATGAATATAAAAGATAGATTGAATAAAACACAAGAATTTGGAATAGATACCGAACACAATAAACACTACAAAACACTCACGTTATAAAACAATGCCTTTACGAGTGATAATGAATATAAGAATGAATATAAGAAATGCGATAGCTCCAGCGCATTCAGCGGAAATATAATACAATAGGGTTATAATATAATAAATTTGTTCGGCCGTCTGAGTTCGAAATAGGAATTTGAATTTAAATATAGAGAAACGAAAAGGAAAAAGAACAAAAAGATTACTAACTAAAATCACCAACGAGACGCAATACCGTCACGTTACAAAAAACTACAAAAAAAACACTCTTGGAGACTAAATATTTCCAAAGGACAAAGACAAATGAAATGAGCTCGAACGCGATAGTCTTACTGTTAGCCATAGAGCAGCCTGACCACCTTCCATCTGCATATCAGCTGAACTATGGGTTTGAAAAGTTTAAAATCGATACTACTAAGTGGGTGAAAAGTTAGTTATCAGTGTTAGGAGATTATAGGTCAAGCTAATAAAACATGCATCCATGTTATCATGATCCTTATGTTATACAATTTGGTTAGTTGCATTAATATACAATATTTCATTTTAAAATTAATAACTATTTAAGATAATCAGAAACAGGCATAAAAAACACTTGATTCAAATTTACACTTTATTATAAAAAAAACTAATAAGAACATTACATTCAGGAATAGAAATTGTAGTGTAACCTTATTACTATGAGATAATAATTTTATGTAACACAATACAAAAATTTATTGAAAACATAATTATGCAAGCTCTTATTTTAATGTTTAAGAGTACGCTGGTGATACTGCTAGGTTTAAGGAAAATCAATTGAGGTGCATATTAGAAGTTTAAGTAATAGTGTAATTGGTAGTGATCCTGCCTTCACAACCCAGGGCAGTACATTCGATTCCCCATAGGTGTAAATGTTTGTATCATGGTTATGATCATTAATTTTCAAGTGAATGTTTATTTCATCAATTGTCCAATATCCAGGGTTTATTAATTCATAACGAGTTAGCACTTGAAATCAATCATACCTGATGTTAAGTCAAGATGAGGCAGAAGACCCCATCTTATTTGAGGGACTGGCTTTCTTATTTCTGACAACCGGAATACAAAATGCTAACTATTAACATTGCTGTTTGGTGGGAGATTTAGATAAAATTACTAAACATGTACCCCAACGGGCATCAAACACGCGTAGTCCGATTCGTAAACCTAACATAGGTTTACATTAAGCTATGGAGGCAGTTTTGCCTAGTTTGGGAATAGATAAAGTGTTTGGTACCTAAGATCAACATTCACATTGACCAACATTTACAGTCAACACTACTAAATTGATATTAATTTAATACTTTGATTAATAATAAAATGTTGTCAACTCCAAGTAAGTTTATTGTAAGATTTTCAACAACGGTGTTTTCAATCAGAACTATTAAAATTAAAGAATACTGCACTAGATGGCATAGTCCAGCCATACAATGGGCATGAATGAAAGCAGTTCTTATGAATGTTGGTACAAAAACGAAGGAGTTGTTAATTCATAATGCAAACCTATAAACACGACACAAAATAGGACAATACATTCATTTTTAAAAATTGTATATAGGAATAGTTTTTTTGAGAGAGAAACTCAAAAATCAGTCTTCTAACCTATCTCATAATTAAAAAAAACTACGAGCTACACATAAAAACTATTCCCTATAGACCTTATTCTTTAATATAAAATTTTCGATCCATTTTCAAGAAAGTTATGTTTTAGAGAAGTGGATTTTCAAATGTTTATAGTTGAGAGTATCCAGATTAGCCACCCCTGGTAAGTTATAGATTTTATAGTGTAATGTTCAATCAGGTTTAACCGCCTCTGTGGCTCAATGTGAACAACATTGGGTTTACGATTCGGAGGTCGCGGGTTCCGTCCCCAGCAGGGTACATGTTTAAGTACTCGGCTTGGTTGGTGGTAGGGCATTTTAAATGTCCGCCTGGCTAGCTACCACCATCTGCCACCAAGCAGCAATGTTAATAGTATTGTTGTGTTCCGGTTGTCAGTCAGCCAGTCCCCTAAATGTGTTGGGGTTTACAGGTCAGTACGCTTTCCACCTTAGACCTCTTCTTCACTTAACATCAGGTGTTTGAGGTCAAGTACCAACCCGTTGTGCATACCAAAAAAAACAAAAAGTTTTTGTTTCATTAGTACTTATATGGTTCCAGCTCCAATTATTTAGATTTTATAGAACATCTTTGGGTTTGGGGGACGCCTAGCCCAGCATCATTATGAACATCTTTATATATAAGGTATTGATTACTAAACTTATGTAGTATGTTTGACTGCAAAAAAAAAATTCCCATAAACTTTCAAAGCCATATTTGAAAAACTTATTTGTTTCAACTGCAAATGGATATGCTCTTTTGAACTCTGTACAAGTACAAGGTATCTTTGTGGGACATTCGTTAGGAAGCATTTGTCTAACTACTTATTAAAGAGGTTACTTATCTCTAAATATTTTGTGATGAACTTGACTGATTGAATGTGGAGTTGTTCAAGTTGACAGGTGCCGTTTTCTTAGCTAGCTGGAAAAAGATACAATACAAAATTAACTTAAATAGCTTGAAAATCTAATGGCTATTGGGAGATTATGGTGCTGGAATGGAGTCATCAGACATACTGCAAATTTTAAATTTTAAAACTACCATACCAGCACAGTGTACTTGAGTACCTATGTATGTCGTCTCAAGGGTAAAAAAGGAAAAATCTACAAGTAGATACTTACAGTTTGTATTCTATGTAGGTCATCCATAGCAGCTGGCAATAAAGGTTTGACAGAGTTTATCTCCATCATTGTTAAATGATCCAATCTACCATAACTGCCTCCTGACTTCATGAGAGCATCCATAGAAGTTCGTAGTTTGGACATGCGGATGTCCCAGATATCTTTGATTATGGTTTTTATTTCAGAAGCCTGGGGAACATCTTCAGCCGCAACTCCAAGAATGAGTTTAGCTTCAACCATGTAGTGCTCGTTTGGCATTTTTGTGAAGAATCTGCAATTTTTAAGTATGAATGCATCGGAGTGCAGTACCCGGCAAATGATTGTGTCATACTAGATATGAAATGATTAACTTTCAAAGGGCTAGGAATAAAGGAACAAATATTGTAAAGAGGGTGTAAAAAAATTCTTTCAGTTAAACAGTAGGTAACATCATCATTTTTCTTTATTAAAACTCTAAACAATTGTTATTATTAGTTAAGAATTACAGACCTTGATCGTTTCTCTTCTTCTTTTATATTCTCCAAAGTATCAATTTCCATCCAATCTGGGGGTACTATTCTACATTTCTGCTTCTGTTTTAACATCACAGCAAGCCACAGGGGAACGTTCATGGGTAAACCAGCGCGGAAAGGTCCAAATTCACCGCAAATCAGGTAGACTTTATCGTATGAAAAATTGGGAATAATACTGACTATTCTGTTCTCAGCTATGAATTCTATTTCATAGGGATCCATGTCTTGATTTTGCTAAATTAGGTACCTACCCTATTAAATAGAAACAAATTAAACGTTCTTCACAATCCGATCGAATATTCAACTTCAACTTTTTTAGAATATTATTGACAAATATTCAGCATGTGTCAGAAACTCAGATTGTCACACAAACAAACAAACAAATGTCAAAAAAAGCCGCGCGGCGGGCTGCAAGCAGGATGCTCGGATGGGACGGTGCGCGGGCGGAGGGAAATGTTTTTTTTTATTAATTACGGCTTGGCAGTACAGTCATCAGCCTAAACACGATCGTCAGTAAAGTGACAGAATACTTTACGAAAGATTATGGGACTTCTAGTGGGAACGCGAAAGCTTTGCTACGCACTTTAATTTACACTTTCCTTCACTTTCACACCATCACTGACTTCTGCTGCACAATATTCTGCCATTATTAGGCTAGGTTAGGTTCAAAACACAGAATGCTCAAATTTCAAGAAATAAAAACAAAAATGCAACCTCACTCACTGAGTTCCTGCCGCCAGCCGCCAGGGAAATTAGACGAAATGTCAAAATATTGTATAGGTGCTAATCTGTGGACTACAGTGTTGCCAACTTTTATTACACAACCAACTAGTAGCAACAGTCCTCTAACTGACCAGCAGCGGGTCTATTTTGTAACTACTCTGACATTTTGGTCACTACCAACACAACAGAGCTGTCAAACCACTTATATTAAATACTGTAATCTACAGCGATCAACTGAAATGACGTCTCGTAATTAGTGGCCAATAAAGCTTACAGCATTAACATTTTGTTCAAATAGCGTTCAACCGAAATGACGTCTCATAGTTAGTGGTCAATAAAGCTGACAGCATTTTGTTTAAATAGATATGAGAAAAATCTCTGTGACAGACGGACACAAACATACATTTTTATTAAACTGAAATTTAGAAGCTACTGATACTGATGGTTATCACACCAAAAAATTTCTACAATATTTTAGAAGAAAATTCCTCTGTTATCTGTAGTTCGGTGATTCAGTCCGACGCTGATGATGTCTTTTAGTCTCATTTTTTAGTCCGATCCAAAAAAGAAATATAATTAACTTTATTTTTTCCTATTTGACTTGCATATTTTTTTTTCCAACATAGGTACTAAATATAAAGCAATTTTATACAAAAAAAATAGATACTCCTATTTTTCCACCACTTAACTTATTACTACTACTTAATTTTGCTTCAGATAATATTTAGATCCGACGTTGTTTATCATTAGATTAAAATACTAAATCTCACTTTAAAGTGATGCAGAGGGTCTATAAAAATGGAATCAGGATTCATACAAAATTCAATTAGGACCAGATAAGTTTGAACAAATTTTTTTGACATCCAAATGATTATGAATTTCGACATATCTTACAAAATATAATCAATATAAACAATATGTATATATATATATGGAAATATGGACTTGGGGTAGATATTTTTCTATTATTTTAATGAGTGGCTAAAACAATTTAAGTTCTTTTTGTGCTAACTAGTGCCATCTTTACATTTTGTTAAGTATTAAGACGATAGTCAGTGGGTATAAGCCGAATAAAATATGCCGAACCGAGTTGATAACACATCTTCCTAATAGATGGCGCCACGAGTGCGCATTATTTGGGATCCTAAATTGTATCGTCGAATGATATCGGAAAACTAGAACTAAAATAAACTATAGATTTGTGACTTTAATTGGTAGGTACTTATTACTTAAAACTCAAGACCTACGAGTATCTACCTAGTTCGTTGAAGTTTGTCGATTCTAATAAATTAATATCGGCAGGGTCGATGCAAATCGTTTTGGCAAAGTGCAAACTCTTAATTACTAGCAGTAAATTAGGGTGGCCGGTTGACAATGTCTCAGACGGTTGATATTTATGGAGGGACCCGTCGACACCCGTTGGGGTCCTGGACTTTTGCCTCCCTCTACTATCTGTCAGAAACTAAAGTTTATGTATTCCTTCTTTATTTACGTTTGTAAAATGACTGATAGAATTTGTAAATATCAGATAAAATTATCACACAATAACTATTTTGTAATTTTTTCTACAGTTGTGACTATTTCTTACCAGTGGAATTATTTGTTAAATGTCTGTCAGTCCGTCTATGATCACAGTCTATTTCAGAAACTACCACTTGACGTAGGTACACGACTGAAAGGTCGACGTGCCTATCAAATTTATGTTAGTATTTAGACCACCATTTTCTACAACTGAATAGAACATGGTGGTAAAATATACAGACGTGAACCTGAAAAAGTCTGTAAAATTGTTATATTTCAGGGATTTATATGGCAATATACGCAGTGTTTCCATTTTAACAGATTTATAGCAGACTTCCAGAACGGAGGAGGTTGTCAATTCAACTATATGTTTTTTTTTTGTAACTGATTTCAATAATTCTTATGTTTGGAAATATTTTATACAATAAAACCAGATCGATTACTTAACTTTTGTGAAAATCTAATGAAGCATAGGAAATTAAGAGTTATCGGACATGTTCTTCTCAGGGAAAAATTGTCTATTGAACAAGCGGTAGCCTAAAAAATGTCAAATCTGACTATTTTAAATGTAACCTGTGGACCTACAAAATAAAGCATTTTTGACTTTCGACTTTTGATTTTTTTTTTATATTAATTACATCACAGACTATTGTCCGTGCCCTTATTAGTTTATTTTATTTATAAATTAATTTACTCCATTTACCGTGCTGCAAGTTTACTGTTTTTTTTTTATCTTTTCCTCTTTTTTTCATTTACATATAAGTATATATATTCATAATGTTATGTCCGCATGCTCTCTCTCTCTTTTTTTCCTTCATTATTATTTTGTTTTCTTTTTATGAGTTATATTATACATTTATATTTACTATATAAATTACTACGACAGAATTAAGCTATACGTATAATAACAAATATGCAATAGCTGATTTAAGAAGTGTGCGTATTTGATTGATTATACCGTACGAGTATTTTTACCGTAATGAAAAAATAGGGCGTATTTTTTTTCAGTCACCACCGTATAAAACATTGTGTCATTTGACGGTTGCGTTTGTAGCCTATTCCACATAATTATATCATTAAATTAAATAAATTAAAAAAAGTTGAAGAAAATATATGTTACAAATAAATTTCCCAAGATATCAGTCGCATATCAATATCCGGCCGGCGCATGCGTCGATATGGTTTTGAGGAAAAAAAATTAAACTACCTATGCTAATAAATTCTATTTCACTTATCTATCTAATATGCCATATTTTTTCCTTACGCTAAAAAAATCATCCGGTATAATATATAATGTGCTTACACTACTATGGCAAAACTCTCATAATATATGCTGTATAACCCTATGGATGTTGCATATGCGGCATATGCAACGTCCACAGGGTTCCTGTGCGTACATAGCAACTCCTGATCGATGGTTGCTGTTTGGCCGAGTGTCTTGTCCAGGATTCCACCCTCCAGCCTTACCCTTGTACACCACCATGGGGTCGCTTGCAGGGGCATTGAACTTTGGTGAGCCCCTTTGCCTCGTTCCCTTCTCATCCAGTGTCACGAATTCACATGTCGCGTTGTAAGCCATCATATTACAACCTATCTTCCCTTTTAAGACCCGGGAAGTGTTGTTGTTATATATGGCAGCTTCAGCCTCCTAGAGTCTCACCTGCAGCAGTCCTTCAATAACATCAGGTTACGGGATGATTTTGCAAGTCAATTCGTTGACTTTTATCGTCCGTTCATGACTGCCACAAATTCAAGGAAGGCGTTAATCATATGGTCCCTCGGCCCGTCGCGGGTCTGAGATTAGGGGGGCTCACCAGTCCCATGTCTGCTCTGGATTGTTTTTTGGGGCTTTGTTGGTTGTACCTTAGAATTCTACGAGTATTCTCAAAGGTTGACATGTGCCTCTCTACGTCAATGGATGCTTTACTCTTTTTTGTCTGACCACGTCTGCCTGCCTGAGTATGGTGGACTCTATGCTGCCTGGTGGATGTGTGTTTGGCTCGCGTTGTGTCGTGGCTCTTTCCTGGGCTACTCTTTGCTGTAGGCTCTCGGATCCACTAAGTGTGAGTGGATTGCCCATGAGATACTATTTGCAATTTTGATTTTGAATATTAGGATGACGTTTTTTTTGCCAATTTTTCGTCGTTCAATTGTCCGAATTTTGACAGTAGTTCTATTCAAATCGTTAAAATACATGATATTATAAAGTAAATACCTACCTATGTTTGAAAATTCGTTACCATATTTTGTGACCGAAGATAAGGCGAGATTGCCTTTGTTGCCCGTGGTACCTACAGCCACGACTAAAAAAAATTCCCGTAGAACTACCAAACGATCCAGTAGTGCTACGGGAAGTCGTTTTTACCTACCTGTGGTACCACAGGTACACTACACTACACTAATATTTTTAATATTACATGGACTTTAACTAGGTATACACAATATCATAGAAGTAAAACAATTGAATAAAAACAAATGAATGAATTAAACAAAGATTAATAAAGAAAATATTATTTATTACTTTTCTTTACACAAAAAATATTCCGGACTATATGCAACTCTAAATGCTTGTATTGTGTGGCATAAAGAACAGTGGTATGTAGCCGGCCATGTACTAAAAAAATGTAAAAGTAGTTATCTACTTAATCGTAACTATTTTTGCCAAACCTGATTTCAAGCTTTCTAGCCAAGCACGAGTCGGGACTTAGCTAAGCTAAACTTAGTATTCTAAACTACTTAGCTTGTTTTTTTTTTGCGCCAAACTACATATTTCAAGAACCATGACAGATTCGCTGAAAAAAAAATTATGCTAGCTATGGTATTATTTTATCAGATCATTTAATTATAATATCATCAGTAGGTCGGTACTTAAAAATATTTTCAGATCATTTAATTATAATATGAATATTAGAATTGGAATTTTTTGCCATCGACTCGCTATGAAAAAGTAGGTTCGTACTTAAAATTATTAACATATTCATGGATAAATAAAGTCCCATAAATACAGGGGTATTAAATTTTGATAATTCAGTTGGTATTAAACGAGGTAACTTGCAAATGATATGGGCAGTGACATTTTTTGTGTTAGGTGTAAAATTGTGTTCGGTAAACACCGAAATCAATGGAGACTTGTAAACGATTTTTATATAATTTTTCTAAAAGTCCTACAGTGGTGGCGCCAAAATGTGTTACATAGTTTTTGACTCGCCGTCTTAGATACTAGAAAATTTGAGATATATTTTTTCTAATAATACACAATCTCAATAATTACTTGCGGCAGTCCTTAAAAGAAAACTATCTTTGTCAATCTTGGTATGAGTCGGATTAGGCATTTATTATTTGATTTATTTATGTATTTGTATAGATAATTTATAAGTACCTATTAAGTTATTTGTTTATGATATTTTAAGTAGTTTATTAATAAATGTATTTGTATCACAGGTATATATTATTAACTACCTACATACCTATGTAATTTTTTGTATCCGCATTTTTATTTGTTCCCTCTCCTGTGTAACATTTCTAACCTCTATTAGGGTTGGATGGATGAGATTTCTTTAGAGATAAGCCCAGCTTTGTACATATTATCGGACTGTAATCTATTTATATTTCTTGTATAATAAAGAATATATTATAAATGCAGTAAGTTTCATTTGAAGTGTACCTACACAATTGTTTTTTTAATAAGACATAGACATTATCTGAAATCACATTAGGGAATTTAATAATTATGTAATTTTACTTAGATACAATTTTTTTTTCTCATAATGTGATTAAAATTTATGAATCAAAAACAAACAGAATTATTGATAAGTTGTAGTGCTTAGACTCTTAGAATATCTTAGCTTAGAATATCTCTTACAAAGTTATTAAAATATAAACGTTTTACAATCACTCTTTCAACATACAAACAATCATTACATGATACCATTACACGCTCAAGATACATATCCGATGATATTATCGATTCATCGCCATCAGATGCTACAACCTTGTAAAGAAGAGTTTCAACAGACGGTGTATTCTGTCGTGAGCCATACTGAAACAATATTCTTATTTCAAACAAAACTATCCCAAACTACGTTGTATAAACTATGAAATTAAGAAGTAAGTCACCTGTTATAGGACAATACTAACACAAAAATAAAATCGTAACATAAATAATTTTATTTAATTTCCCTCTTTGATTTGTAATGTAAGTTTTAACCGGGGATAACATAACTGTGTGTGTATCTGTAATGCCAATAAAGTTTTTATCTATCTATCTATCTATCTAATAAACAAAGCACATAGAGCCATCTAAATATGTAAAAAAATCAACTATTATCATTTCACTTGCGTAGTAGGGGGACACCAATTTTGTGTCACAGACTGGATTTGCAGACCTAATCAAGCAGCTACTCACAGTTTGAATGGATGAAGGATTAAAAAATATTCAAATATTTCTAAAAACTCCGTCTCACAGACATTTGCATTACCACTGTAAGAGTTAAAAATGTTTATTTTTATGATTAATTAAATACGCGTTTGACCACAATCTCATCTGACGGAAAGTGACGATGTGGTCGACATGAAGCAAGCGATCTCATTGGATCTACTGGGATACGGCGTAAATGCCTATTCAGTCTGCTCTTTTCAATATAATCAACGAACATTCGCTATGTGAAATGTATTTAAATCGATTAAAAAATCTCTCACAGATAAATTCACCTAAAACGTCACCGTGGACTAAAAACAGTGTATTTGCAGACATCTTTCTTCTTAAATCTGCATACAAATTTGTGAGATCGCGCACAAATTCACAGAGTCATTTAAAACCCATTCCGTTTCTGGCGAAAATGCCGTTTTTTGCCCATAAATATGTTGCGAGGTGACGTTTGCGTCGTGTAGCGACATCTAGCATGCCGTAGCGAGGCGATTTGTACGCTAGGCACGCCACCATACGATAGATGGCGGAGCCTGTCACTCAAGAAGCGGAAACGGGAATTCTTTTGTTTCGAGTCTCATTTTGTTGCTAAGGTTAGTATTAAGTCTTCTATAAAATAAAATATGCGAGTAGATACCTATACAAGCTTCTCAATAGGAGTAAACAGACTACATATGCACCACTTATGGAAAGTGGTGCACGATATATTCGTCGGGCAAAGGTGCCGGAATCGATTAAAAAATTACAACGTTTTCTATATTTTCTTCGGACTAGAATTCTTTCCCATCTACTTCCCTATCACTTTAAGGCGACAAAGGGATTGTGAGCACATAACAGAAACTGGCGATTAAGGCAAATCCTTGATGTCTGATATAACCGGACACTCATATACAGCTAAAGAACCTGTATCAAGTAAGTTACTGTATGTTGAATTATAAATGCAACTCGACGGAAAACGATGGGTGTTATGTGCTTGACGGCGTTGTTTGTGTGTGTCCAGTCGTTGTACGGATGTATCTCAATAATGCGCGGTCCGATTTGAGTGTGGTTTATTTTATATTTAAGATTATACCAAGGGTGTTTCTAAATTTTTAATTTATGTTATTATTACTTTGTACCAAAAATAGGAAAACAGAACACGTATGGAATTACCTCGGTGTCTGTCTCTATCACCGCCAGTTATTTCAGAACTATTTATTGTAGACCATTCGTAGTAGATAGATAGGTTAACGTTATTTACGTTACAACACCAACAGCACAGTTTACAAAATTTTATTGTATTTCGATGACCATAGTGCTTGAACGATGGAGCAACGAGACAAAAATTCCGGGTTCGACACCTTGGCGGGTATATTTATATGTAGGAGTTTTTACCTCCTACATAGTTCTTCTATAAGAAAACAGAACACATACTAGGACACATAAGCGGTGTTTGTCAGGGCATTTTTATTATAACACCAAGCAGTGGCCAGTGCGCAAGTGATGAGACAATCCATCGCTTTTATCCGTTTTATAGCCTGGTAACAGTACTAAAGATTAGGTGCTTATTATCATGCCCGCATCATAAACTAGACAAGCGCCAAACATTCAACGTCAACGTAACCGACATAACCCAACACAACGGTGTTTTAGCGTCGGCATTATCTGCGTTATGAACACGTCGATTCGCCACCGACACGTTAGCTGTCAGCACGCCACAACATGTTGCACGTCAACATGTTTGAAACACGTTGTGCGAGGTGTTTTGAACTCTATGTTTAAATAAAATTCTTTTATTTGGTTAATTCTGCATATATATACACACAAATCAACAGCCTATAAAATTCCACTACGATGTGTATCGCCTTCCATGGGAGAGGATTTGCCTTAATCGCCACGCTGCGCAGAGGGTTAGCGATCGCAGTTTCTTTTGAGAAGTCCGCATCAATGAAGGCCTTTGTGTAGACCAGACAAAAAATCTAATTCGAACACTTTGGTTTGGATGCTACTTGGATTGGACTTTGGATTCTAAGCAATAACACACACGGAGAACAAAAAGTGAGGCAGACAAAAAGTAGTCGTCAGCGGTGCCCCTTTTCAGAAAGATATCTAAATAACTTCGTTGTTCTCTAAATTTATTTTTTTATTTAAAATTATAAAATTAAAAACGAAATTAATAAAATGGCTTACGTCAAATTGTTTCTATAGTGTTAAGGAATATTTAGAATTTAAAAAATAATTAGATGATATTAAGTGATAATACGAATTGTTGAAATGTATCTGTTACATTAGTAATTAAACGGAACCTGAAACCATTTGCACACCTGCATGCAGGTTGAACTCATTGTGGACGAACTATACCTAACATCTCTTTACTGTGTTCTGGTAAATAAACTATTTGTATTTGTAAAAAAAAGGGTATTTATGGGTACATGTACTTGTATATTTCGATGACACTATTTATGCACAATTTTTTGGGATATCAATTATAATCATAGGTAAATCAGTCTCTGTGTATGAGAATGAGGATTGCTACACGTTCGCCAGAATGCTAATTTAAATTATTGAATAACTTTTAACACGTTCCGGGGCAGATCATCAGACACTATAAAGTTTTATTGTTATAACGTCGAGAGGCGGGTTGTGTCCCAGAACGTCGTAAACTACAGTGGCACAATTTTTTTCCTTTGGGCACTATTTCAGCACAGTTTTTTGACGTGAAAATAGCTGAATTCAAGTGTGTGAATTGTAGCATCACACACGTCATTGGCACCGGCTTTGAAAGAATTTTTTCCATATAGAAAAGTAAATAAGATATTTTGAAGTCGGTTGTCTTTTTGCCCGACTACGGCGAAGCCAATAGGAGGGTAATGTATTCACATTTCTGAATGTAGCACCCACAGCCTAAATTTGTACAAGTCCCGGGGGTATCATATTGTGACGGATGGTATAGGCAACCATTCGTCACACTTCTCAAAAAATAATTACAGGGTATCAAATGATAAGTCTCGACGAAAGAAATTCAAAACAGGTATCAAAGTGTTCATTTAAAAAATTCTAAACAAATCAAAAATATATTATATAAAGACCGGACTACCTGTAAAAAATGTAAAACAAGACGAGTAAGCGCACATAGACCTCCGACTCCGTCCAGAAATTGCTGGGTGCCGAAATAAAGGTGTTTGTATCACTATTCATTCTCGTAAGTTCATACACAAGAGATAACAACATTATCACCAAATAATCCAGTATTAAATACCGACAAAGTGCGCAGGAATCGGGTTCTGGTCTTGAAGCTATTCCTTAAATTTCAGACACTAATGAGATACGAGATGTAGTCAACTGGTGGCATCTCTTCCGGTTGGCGGGTAGCAGGTAGCAGGGGGTAAGTACGTAGATAAGATATTTAAATATATTGAGAATCGGATCGGAAGCACTACAATTTCTTTAAGGTTGTAGCCTTCCATCGAGGATCTTTACTTATGCTATTCACGTTCTGCACGCATCCTAAACACATCCACATATAAATATGAATCAATCTGATGTCCTGATGTGAAGACTGGATGTCCTGATTCAGCTTTATTTTTTTGTGTAATTTTGTTACGTCATTATGTGCTGGATGGTGCGTCACTTAACGATGAAGCCTTAACCAAATACGGAGCACCCCTAGCTTCAAATAAGCGCAATTGTACGCTAAATCGGTCGTCAATCGTCGCTAAATCTCGTCGCAACGGCCGGTTGGTTTACGATTATGCGCGTGTTCACAACGACAGGGAGATTCAGCTGTGTTTACGACGTGTGGCTATGCGACATACGTACGCACGACATGGTAGCTGCGTATTAGTTTTGTTTTGTACATTTTGTACAAATGTTTCGCGCAAGCTGCCTACTACATCCGGGAATGTAATGCATGTATCCGTCCGCTCTGTATATGCTTCCGGTTACAAAATAAACCTATCCTTCCAATGAGTGATCTACAAATCTTATTACACCAAAACAAATCGATACTGTATCCAGTATTTCTTGCGGGGAGGCCTATAATGTATTCAATAAACAGTGGACCCAATAGCAGTTTGATAGGATGGTATATACATACGCACCGTGTACAGTGTGTCTGTGTTGTGTTTTTGCGATTATAATAAGTACCAACATTTTCGTTGTTCGTACATTCCACATATTGATGGTCGTTTTTGAAAGTTAAAAGAAACAAATAATATTTTCTTGTTAATTAGGTATTAAGATAGTTGCAGCAAAAGGATCGGGCTAGCATTTGCTGTCAATGTGCTTTATGGCACTTTGCAGTGCTTTACTATTTCATTTGTAACGCGAATAAGAACAAAGATTTAAAAATTCTTTAAAAAAATTTAGGCCTTCGAATTATTTCCAAAAAAGTTTTAAACACCGCAGAGTAGCATTAAGTTCTTAGATCATTATTATAAGTGAATTATTATAATTACACTTGGCCTTTGCCAGTTGCATAAAAGTTTTCGGAGTCCTATCTCAAAGTCGTGGCGTCGACAACATTTGGTGCGGGTTTTTAGAAATAATCATGTTTAAATTGTACCCTAGCATCATCGCGGTTTCATTATGGGAAAGATCGACTTTTATGCTGTCAACTAAAGGTAAGTGGTTCCTTTCATAATTATTTTTCTTATTCATCTAACCGGGTAGGTATTAAATCGATGCAATCTTCTGAGTTGCTGCTTTGCCAAATATTACGAACACCGAAATAATTCGTGAGTGACTTTTGAATTTCACTTATGTTTTTCTTAGTAAGTGAATGTGAATCTAATGAAGGTGAATGTACGAGTATATTGCTTTTTAGGAAATAATATTAAACTTTATCGACATGGAAAATCTTCTATAAAATATACGTTAGAAAATATATTACCTTGGAAACATAATTATTAACTTTTCATTGGTTTAAAAAAATACAAATCAACCTTCGCTGCAGACTCCGATGAATTGTTATTTATTAATTATTTTAACAACAAATTTTCAGTACCTACCTCTGACAAACATTCCTAGTACTCTTAAGTGGAAAAGCCTAAAGTTATCTACAGCGAACCAAAATCTCACTTGAATTTAACTTGGCCACATTTTAAGCGCCTAGCCTACAGGGGGCAATTAGAGTCTTTGCTACCGGATAATGAGTTATAACTGAAAGTTATCCCGTAGCTGTAAAGTCCTAGAAAAGTCACAGAAGAACGTAGTTTCTTGTGTTATATATTTGTCACTTATGATGAAGCTCTACTACTATATATTATAAAATCTGAAAGATTTTTTCGTAGATACGAGAAGCTATTCTAATCTACAAGTATTTTCGGACATTTTTTGTTTCTTTTGTTCTACCTACTCTCACTAGCGCTGCTGGTGCAAAAAGATGAATAATTAACATAGTTGTAAATCTGATGTAATAATTTACCGGAATACATCAAAAGAAAGATGTTCTAAGGTATACGTAATTCCAAAACGACTGGGAAACATCTTCAACACCGATACATAATTTTTCTAGATATTTTGAAGGCTTTGGTATGAGCTACTAATAATATTAGTTTATGCAACTGAAAAATAAAGAGGCACATTACTATTCGAGTATTGTAATGCTTAATTAATTAATTACGCAGGTATTGTACTTTTTCTATGACCTTAAGTACAATATTTTATAAAGAACAAATAAATAATTAGCATTTTTCGTATCTTCTTTTGGATTTTGCCGTTTAGTTTCAGCATGCACGCTGCCATTTCTTTCTACCCCACGATCCCAGAAAGAGGGGTAATGTTTTTCGGAAGTATGTACATTAATAGATTTCTATATTATTATCTGTAGTCTGAACGGCTTGATCGATTTTGAAATGCAAGTTGTTAGGTTTATCTTAATCCCCAGAGTGTCATGGGATACATCTTTAACCGACTACCAAAAAGGAGGATGTAGTTTATTCCTCCGTATGTATTTTTTTTTATATTATGGTCACCCATATTTTCATCAATAATTGTTATCCGATTTTTGTTTTTGTTTGATAAGATTTATCTATTATTAAAATGGTTATAAGATCCGATGATGAGTGAATGAGATAGAGAGTGGAACCTTATTTTGCCCATTTTTGGCGGTTCAATTATACGATGGTGGTAATAAATCCAACCATCACTCCGATTTTTTAATTTTAATTACTAATATTGTTATTTCATACTTGAATTATTCGAGGCCTGAAGCTTTGACATGACAAACATAATTATTGCTGTAAAAGAAGTAGATACTAAAACTTATGGCTTTGTATTCAAGCTTAAAGATATCTTAAGGTTCACTTGAAGTGTGTTGTAAAATTTCTTAAGGTTTCGTTGGATACACTATGCACATCCTATGCTGGGATCAATAAGAATGTAATTATGGCTTGTGGTGGTTCTTGATTTCGCGGCAAAAAGTCATTACAAAAATCGTCCCGCCCGCCCCTTTTCAACAAAGTATTTAATTAAAAAAAACATTAAATTTAGCACTCCATAGTAGGAAAACAATTTTTTTTTGTTTTCCGCAATTATCGTTTAGAAACATATTTTAAGGAGGTTAAATAAGGAAATAAGCCATAAATGGAAGTTGATGTACACAATTGATTTTTATTTATTTCGATGACCTCTATCGTTTTTAACATTTCAATTACTAGGCAAATTATTAGTCTAGGAATAGTTCTAAAACTGACAAAATAAAAAAAATGTGCTAATGCATAATGTAATATATCTAGAAACATAGATTAGTGTTGAAGATATTATTTAAGACTACCCAAGGAAATATTTTGTTTTTTTTTATGTATTGTATCGAAGTAGGTATCTGTGTGAATAGTAGTCGTAAAATAAATGATATTACGTATACGACGAACTTCAAAATAAATGTCCTAATTCCTTACCTTTTGTTTCTTAACGCTATTAGGATGCAAATAGATTTTTCTCCATTGTCAACATGGTTAGGATGTATTTATCTTTCAATCATTCAATAAAATTACCATAATGTTACCAAATTATGTTGGTGTGCTCATTTGAGTGTATTTTACAAACTAGTCTAAAAAAAGAAACGAAGGTTTCCACGATAGCTAATAGATGGCGTTGTTTTAAAGTCAGATGTCCATCGTAAAAACAGCACTCATTACTAATTTGTGGCTTAATAATCATGAAATTATGTAAATGAATAGTCTATATTTGTTTGAATTACTAAGTGAATAGTTTAAATAAACGGACTATTTATTATTAAGGGCTTTGATTTTGTCACACTTTGATGACTTTGAATCAGTGCCATCCGTCGAGATTATATAATTAATATGTAGAAAAATATAAGAAGATATATATAATTTTTAAATTGTCACCTAAAAAGCACTCATTAAGACATAATAATTCTATTCCAGTTTTTTCACATCAGGAATGTGAACCTTACAACCACGGATGGACGCGTCTGATATAATGTTATGACTAAAAATTAATCGTTCAACAACTTCGGTGATTCCCGATGAGTAATCGTTCAGAAACCTCCAACTCTGAACATTTGATTTGGTCGGTTACATTTTAATGGTCCATTTTATTGTACCGTAGTGTTCGATGGTCGACTACGTAATAATTAGGTATCTTTTACTAGTTTTTTATTAGGTAAGTACTTGAACTTTAAATAATTGTGATATTTTCGATATTTTCTATAACCAATAAGAATTATTTTGGGGTTTTAAATAATAACGGTGAGCATTCGTTACATATTTCATAAATATTTGGTTTATTAGATGTACACTTAACAATTAAGTAAACATTGCAGAGTTATTTTCCCATTCACGTTTCTGAACGAGATTTCGCCAAAAAATATAGGTAAGTCAATCGGATACTCCTTAAGAGGCGCCAGGCGATTATTTCGGCAATATGAAAGACATTGAATAATTTTACGTTGATTTTGTAATTGGCCATACAGTTCCCGCCAGAGTAGAATAGGAGCAACCTCTCTTCCCGTGGGTATCGTAAAAGGCGACTAAACGATTGTGAGCATAACGACATAGACCAGAGTGATGGGTAGCAGTGTCATTGATCCGGAACTCCCAGCAAAAACTTGCCTACCCAGCATTACGATTGTGGCAAAATAATCATGTTTTAGGTATCTATCTATCTGTCCTCCCATGGAAGCGATGCAAGAAAGGGACTTATACAACTCTATTTTTAACCCCCAACCAAAAACGACAAGTGTTTGATGGCGTTATGTGCGTATGCGTGCCCAGTCTTTGTCTGGATGTATCTCAGTAATGCGTGATCCGACTTGAGTACGATTTTTTTATATTAAAGACAAAACGACAGGTTTCGAAGATATTTCGTTATTAACGTAGTTGTTTCGTGTATTTGGATGTAAGCTATATTTTTTCTAAATTTTCTATTTATAGTTAGGTGCACAACGCGATGGAAATCTTTCAATTAGTAATTGTAATATTTATATTGTAACGCGTTCCAATAAGTAACACTATACATTTGTTATTAAATGCGCAATGTAGTGTGTATTTGATAATCTATCTAAGTCTGTATTTACATACATAAAAATGTGCACAAAACTCTTAGAAACCGACAGACGTTATCTCAGATGAGTTCAAAGCGCAATAGCGTAAATTAAACGTATGGTGGTCGGAAAAATTATAATTCTTTTTTGAGAAGTTATTGGTGTATTATCACTTATTAGGCAATATTTACGGGATAATCGCCTGGCCAAACTATGTACCTATCTGCTATTTACTAGTGGTGAATATTAACTTACCACAGAATTAGATTAGAATACTGTGTTTCTTTTTGACTTCTAAAAATAACAATTAGATGCCTGCTGGACCTATCAGTAGGGCCAATAGTAGTCTATGAGGTTACTATTAGTACTAAACTGTAACAATGCAATATATTTTGTACGTCTCTATTACGAAAAGTATTACAATAAGTAATTTTTCAATATATTTTTCTTCAATAATGTAAAACTCGTGTTCAAATAAAAACTATTATGTTCTGGTCTAAGTTATAGGTTACAGAGAGTCATAGTGTTAGCAAGGCCTCAGTAATGCCTTTTGCAAAAATCGACTAGCATCTCTATCCCAAAATTACCGAAAATCATAGATATATGATATTTTACTTCATCAAGTCCCCAATATGATATCTTTATTCATAGAAATGTTACACATTTTACTATAATGTTTCCGACTTAAAAATATGGGATAAAGAAAGAATTATTTATTAACAATATAAGCTTTCTAAGCTTTCTAAGCTCTGTCGCGTAGATTGCGATTATCCTCATCTCTACACCATACACCAACACACGTCACACGTCCAAATCATCCTATCACACTGGGGTCGTGACGGACACCCGTCCCTCCATACGTGACCTGGGAACCGAACCTAACGCAAACGATAAATCGCTAACATCGTTCCAAACAACCACTCTATTCCGACCTCGACGGAACTACGCTACAATTTGGTGCTGTATACCAGCGTATGCTGGCCGCAAAATATGGTTCCGTCATTATTGAACAGCGTTATTGCTATTATAAATAAGGATCTCATGTTATTTTGGGGATATTAAAATGTTTTGTTTTGTTCCTTGTCGAGTTTCTTGGAGATAATACTTAGGAGGTCTACGAGTTAGTTGATTGAGGCTTTAGTAGCTGGCTATCAGTTTGTTGCAAATTGCTATACGAACATTTACATTATTCATTAATGTTTCTTAAATGATTGGTATTTTAGAACGGTAATTTTATGTGTAGTCGACAACATGACCACCGTAACACTACTAGTGTAAGTTAACCAACCTCGCGTGCTACCGGAAATGTGAACGTTGAGAGTTCTACTTTTATTGGAAGTTTTACGGTCGTCATGCGGCCACATATTTTGTGTAGGTACCTAAATTTTTTGGTCCCAATTTTCAATTTAGGTCCATAGTTTAAAAATTAATATGTTGCTTAAGATTCAGTAACATAAGGTTCTCTAGGATGACCTATTGAACTTCTTGACGGTCTGGGCCGTTAACTTAAGAAACCAACGCTACTTATAAGAATCATATATGCAAACTTTTGTTAGAAGATGTAATGCAAGTTAAATTCTAAACATCAATCTTTCTTAATTCGTTTCAGTGTCTTAGAACGAGATGGATAAAAATACGTAATCTGTCCACACATTTTTTCCACCTCGGGTTGCCCTCTAGCGACCTTAGCGTCACAGTGTAAATAAATATAGTGAGTGTGCTTTTTACATGTCGTGGTCTTCACAAAACATTTTAGATTTTTTATAAAATATCTCACACATGATTGCTCACTACGCTACGGTATAAATTTAAAATGATTTTCGAATTTCGATTGTATGATCAACGTTAAACAGTGGTAAGTATGACAATGCTGCGATTCTACCCTCTAGCACAGAATAATTAATAGTACTAAAGGTACCTCTAGTATCAGTAGTTCGATGATTTAGGTCCGACGATCGGACTGATGATATTTTTCAGTTTCATCAGTCCGATGATGCAAATGATTACAGATCATCGGACTACTGATAATTTTAGTCCGATCCAAAAAAGAAATAATATTAACTTTATTTTTTCCTATATGACTTGCATATTTATTTCTTCCAACATGCTAAATATAAAGCAATTTTATAGAAAAAAATAGGTACTCCTATTTTTCCACCAGTCAACGCTTTGAATTGGATCGACAATATTTTTGGGTTAATGTAGATAAATCATGTCATAATAATGTTCTCCATAGAACATCACGTGGCTTCATGAAATACTCGTATAAATGCATTGATAGTTATGATGGTAATTATAGTTTTATTCGCTTAGTGTGATTTAATTGTGCGTTATGTATGAGTTAATCTTAAAAATACGGTTGTCAAAAGAAATTGAAGTACCTGTCAAGGTTATATGGTGCGTGACAAGAGAGTGACTTTACCGGCCTCATTTACTATATTAACACGCTAATTAAACTTAACGCGGAGGTGGCAGGATTTGCGCCCGCACTAAATCTGCGCCCCCGAGGTTTACCCGCAGACGTATGAACATATTTCTTTAAAAAGAATGGTCTTTTAAACCTCTGCTTTTGAGCGAAATGAGTCGCTGCTAATTATGTTAATGGCACCGGACATATTTAAAGAAAGCCTTTTGATACAAAATTATATCCTAGTAGAAGAAGTTAGGATGCTTTTTTTTTAGGGAACCCACTAATAAACATTTTATACAATGTATTAGTATACTTCTTATTAACCGATATTCTTGCCAATTCAATTTATAACAGGCCATCGAAAATGAGTTTAGAGAATTTATAGCTGGATTCAGTCGACTTTTACAGCAGCGACATAAACTAGCTGACATTAAAATAGTGGATAAGAGTATTAAATAGTGAGGGTATGATTTGATTTCGTGAAATAAAATGTGGTGTTTGAATCAGATATTTGAAAGTACTCCAACGAGGTACAAATCAATCAGGTTATCATAAATAATCCGACAAGAGTAAAAGCCACAAAGAGAATCCCTCACTAATTTGGTTTCTATGCTCATGTTAATATTGTCAGCTAAAACTGACCACAGTGAAGCTCTTCTATTGGTACATATTCGAGCATTACAGATGATAATAGTATGTCAGGTTTATAACATTTTATTTATTAGTTAAATATAAGTAAATATTTTAACCAAACATAAAAAAACCTAAACAAAACCAAATGCGCTTCGACATCCGTCGTCAGAGACGGGGGGGTCGTCTCGACCAAAAGGGGGAAGCTTGGCAAAACTATAAATTGTCCTTTAATTACCCCCGGGCAGCGTCACATCATGGATCTAGACAGTTTTATGACGATTTACGGCACATTTCGACGCGGGGACCGGCCCGCTTAGGGATTCAACACGACCAATTCATCCAGACCTCCCCTGCATCTCTTAGTCTTTAGAATGTGGACTTAACACGGGTGAAGATGTAATGGGTGGGAGATCTGGAGCGATTGGTTGGTATACGTCACCTTTTACACTGCTGGGGGGTTTTAAGGCCTCCAGTTCTTTATGGTAATGAAATCTGAGCAGGGTGACGTGCCGAGGTGATGCCTCTGAGAGTTTTTGTTGTGCCCCCCCTTATTTATTGTACGTTTGAGGGCGAGGAACTTTTCTGCAAACTTTTCGAATAGAATGTGTTCGGTGTTGATGGAATTGAGCAGGAAAGGTTTGTTTTTCGTTTGATTTCTATTTGAAAGTTGATGAGTCATGGGATAAACATGTTGATCGTGGCTTGGGTTGGCTTTGTTTGTGAAGATTGAGTTATATTTCATCTTTATCTACTATTTTATTTCAATTATACAAATTCTATCGTATGTTTGACCATAGAATAACTTATTTACTATTTGAACTATACTATACAGAAAATTATTTACGAAGTATTTGTCAATATCTATGGAATACTTGGAAATATTTAGTATAATTATGTCACACATACCAATCCTATTAGTTACCAAAATCACCTAAGTATTCCTTCCAACGATATTATTAATAATTTATTTTAAATGTTAAATAAAATGTAAAGAAAAAATTTCAATGCAACATAAGAAATTGTTGATATGAAAAGAAACCCACTCTAAATAATTGACGCTCTATATGGAAAATCCACTCGCAATCATAATCGTTTAACAGCCAATTTTATTTGTCGATACAGTTCGCTTCGAACGAGAGTTTATAAGCAATAAACGCGCAAACAGACGTTTCGGCGTAACATAAAATCAAATCAACAGTTATCCCGTGAGCCTACATCACAATCAGGTTTAATCGCGTATGTGACAAGTTGGCTCGTTCGATTCCACAACCAGAAATGCTAGAGCTCCGAAACTGCGCAAAATTTCCTCTTGTTCTTCCTTCTAACCCGTAAGTGCTAAGGGGGGGTAAGCTCTCACTACACCAGCTTGCCGGTAACACGCGCCATGCTCGCTCTCTCCCGATATCGTCGTGACTGACGGACGAGTATGCATTCAAATGGGTTACTTTACTCAGTTTCCACCCCCTTAGAATAAACATCTCGCTGGGTTTTGGATCCTCCGCCAATTTGGTACAGAATTTGTTGTGGAATGTCGAAATGCTTTTTGGGGGTTAAATTGCATTTAATTTGCACTAAACAACGGTTGGTTTTGATGGAATTGGCTCGGAATTGGGAATAAAACGTTTTGTAGAGAATTAAACCGTTAGCTTTCAGAAGGCAAATGTTAAGTGGAGGAAGTGAACAATACACCCAGATTTTTTGGCAACACTCTGTTTTATGTTATTTTTTTTTATTTTTTTTAATGCACAACGGGTTGGTACTTGACCTCAATCACACCTGATGTTAAGTGAAGATAAAATAAGTACATAAATCACATATTAACTCACAATAACTGCTAACCACAACTTATTAGATATTGATGAGGTGTTAACCACGTGATATTTACAGGCGTAGCGTGCTACGATATATAGTAGCAAATGAGTTACGAATGATGCATTCGATCGTATTCATGTGCAAAACTTTATCATTTATAATATGAATCATTCATTATTGCGATACCGTGCCCACAACGCTCATAGACAAATATTATCCTTGATATAAAAACAAATAAACAGCAATATTCCACTGATAGATGGCTGTAGCCCCCCACGCGATACCCCCCTAATATCCTAGCCCCCTCATAATGACTAGACAGAGGCAATAAAAACTGAAACTCGTCAGTCGCTGCTGTTATAACCGCGATTTATGTCGACCTTATTGTGTGCTGAGAAAACGAAGTAACTGACTTTGTAAAACAAATGACAATTTCGTAGAAATATCGTAGCCTCATGGTAGAAGATGAAATATTGTGGTAGGTATAGATAATAGTGTGTGCTTTATGTAATTATAAAATTGTAGTAAATATATTTTTAAATTAAAAAGAGTAGAGCAGTGAACCTGTGTGTTTCTTGCGTTGATTTTTTCCCACAGTGGTTGTAGTTTTGACATAATGACTCAGATAAATCCATAAGCCTTATTATTATTTTTAATATATTAAAATTTACTTTCAATGAATGATAAATTTGAAATAAATGCTTGAAATTTGAACATTTAATTTTGTGACTACTGTTCTATTAGAGACCTAGGTAATTTTCCAAGTACCTACTTAGAAAGATTCCTTGTGAAAGACTCAGGTTGAATACCGACAATTATATAAAGCTTTATCATTACATAGATTCAATATCTGATATCTTATCTACTAAACTATCTTTATCTTTATCTTTATAAGGTTCCTAGTTTGACTAGGAAACCCTAAAAAGCGCAAGTATACGTAAAATAAAATCATATACCAAGATCTTAAATACTACAACAGCCAAATATTATCTTTCGATGCACAGTTGCCAGTATGTTTCTAATGCATATTAGGCGTAGTTTATGGCACTTGTATGACGCTAATGGTGTCTTGCTTTTGAGATGCTTGTTTTATTGTGGGGTGGTGTAATTTAATTTTCGGGATATGGTTTGTGTCTTTAAAAATTCTGTATTTGTATTACGATAAAAAATCAATATTTTGTTATAACGCTTTATTTACTTTTTTACTCCAGGTATATTAGACTATAGCGTTTTAGTGATCCATACGAAAATTGGAAAAACAACACTTTTTGCATTACCTTGGATAATTTCTTTTACTTTTTCAATATTAGAGTTTGCTTGAAATAAGAGTAAGGCAAAATTAATTACGATTACTTTTATAGCTGTATTATATTATTTTAGAAGTATGAAGTTATAATTTAATGCAAATGTTAAAGTTGGTAGTTGCCAGAATCCTGATATACATATGGCGAGTTATTAGTATCAGAGTGTCCAGTAAATATCAGATAACCCTTCGACTGCTGCTGATGACACCAACCTATCAGATTATCACATTTCGACTCTAATTAAAAGTATACGGTTAAAGGTTAGCTACACACTTATTTTTTTTAAACCTATCGATATCGACTTAGCAACTCAAATAGCCGTAACTTTTTTTCAATAAGAGCTGTAATGTGTATACTATCGCGAATATTCATGATTATTTATATTCGATTTGGTTTATTATTAGGCAAATTCTTAATCTAATCTGAAATGTATAGACTATTCTTTAAAATTATGGGACATTCAAACGCCGTATAAGAGGTGAGAGTGTCGAATCGATTAACAACAATTTTTTGCGATTATGTATGGAATAGGGTCAGGAAAATGATGATGATGTATTAGTTACCAATGTTAAAATTTTGGCATGAAATCGTTAATACGTTATCAAAGATGTTTATGCAAACCCAATAGGATTTTTTTACGTTAATGCAGTTACAATTTAAAGCTATTGTCAAAGTGCCTCTTGCTCGTTTGCCCACCTCTTCAATAAAAAAAAAAAAAAAAAAAGTTAATTTATGTAATGATTACGATTATTTTAAGAAAGTAAACAACTGATAGCAGTGAACACGTACGGACATTCGTACTTGCACTTTTTTATTAATCTTAGTCAATTACTGTTGATGTAATTCTATAAAAGAAAATAATAATTTAAAATAACTGGCAAACTCGTTATTTAAAAGACAGATGTCGCGCTCCCATGCAACAGTAAAACTCGACAATAAGCAGTAACCATTATTTCAAATTGTATCGCGCTTTTAACGTTACACTAACGTTATTATAATATTAACGTTATTATGTGCATATACGCGCCCGTATCCGTACGGAGCAATTAGATGTACGAATAAATTCGTTTTACAGGCGACAGATGGCGGTAATGCGGCGGCCATCTTCACGCCACATTCATAGGTGATCTAATTAGCAAAACCGTTTTGTTGGTGCTGCTAAAAAGCTGTTTATTTACTGAGTATTTTTCTTAACCATAGGGTTTTTTCGTACCACTTTAATTATTTGGTAGTGACAGATTATGTTGGTTTAATATTTTGAATATTTCCACATGATTTAGACATGAATAAATAAAATATATATTTTTTTTAATAGTGAGCGGTTTAGTGTCCTATTTATATTAACTATAAATTATATATATTAAATATAAATATATATATATATATTAATATTTATATATGTAACAAACGAAATTAACTGTGTCTAATTACTCATTAAAACCAATCCAAACATGACAACGAATGATATTCTTTTTATTAATTTTAAAGAAATAAATAGGTATCATTTGATGGATAAAATTTACACACTTAACATTTAATTCCATCACAAAAGTATTGTTGTCTATTTCTGAATTTGCGACAGTCATTATGTCATCCAATTACTCAATTATTTGTCTGTATTTATAAGTACAAGTATGTCGCAAATATTGAGCTCTGGAGTGTTCAGTGCGAGTTTTGTTTTGGTCTAACTAAAGTACCTGAAAAGTTGTATTTAACTCTTTTATTTTTAATTACTCCTGTGAAAGCTACATTTCGAAAACCATAACAACAAGCAGGATAATTGTGTAGTTGAATATTTTTGTATGTGTATATTATCTATCTATGCTAAATTGTGATTGTGGTCAAGAGGTGGGCGCCATAGTAAAGGTAAATAGAATCAAAATAATATATTAGAAGATTTCATACGTTTATGTTGGACTCTTATTTTTGGGTAATGATGATAATTATATTCCTAGGTATAATATTTACTTGACATATTTTTACATTGTATTTATTGTGCTGTGTATGTCTCCAATTAAGGTGCGATTGACACTTAACATCGACGGAATCACAAAATGTAAATCGAAAACAAAATAACAATCGTAATTAACTGACACCCTACACATTAGGGCCTTAATCTCCAATTAGCAAGCAGGTAGCGTAAAAAGATGTCATTACAGACAACGCTTCCCGCCAAAAGGTCGGGCGGCCATCTTGGCCGGACATGCTACGTTCGGATACGCGCGCGTGCGAATTATTGTCTATTGCTGCATATGTGATGTTGTTTATGGTATTAATTTCGGTCATTGTGCTTTTGCCGTTCTTTGTTCCTTGTTTTGTTAGGGTCAGAATTAGTCGGAGTCTACTTCGTTGTAGTCCACCGCGGCTAACGGATTCACCAGCTCTACATAAAAAGAAGACGTCTAAACTTAGTTCGGGGCCTTCCAGCGCGTCCCGCTTTTATAAGAACTTATAAAAGCATTACAAAAACTTGGCAATAATATAATGGTCGTTGTTACATATTAATGGATTGCAAATAGTAATTTTCGATATCTCTGGATATAATAATTTTGTTTGTTAATTAGATTGCGTTAATTATATCTATTTGCTTTGATCAGTATATATTTATAACACCCAAAAAATTGTGCTAATGCTGGTGCTTTTACAGTCGTACTTGGGTACTACTGTAAAATGGTTAAAGCCACTTCACTAATTAAAGCTGAAATATTCTAACTAATCACATCAATGATACTTAATGGAAGTATTTGTCAATATCAAGATGTTTTCTATTTTCATGTTTCCGTAAGATTTTATCAAAATGTAGTTTCAACCGTATTTGCAATATATACATAATAACAAAAACGTGCTAAAACAATCAAGATCGTTTATTACGTGTCTGAGGCCGTTATATTTTGACAAAATTGCAATTGCCGAAAGGGAACATCACATTTACTCTAATTAGAAAAGTTGGATACGGCTTGTAAAGGAAAATTAGTATTTTGTGGCGTGAGTCGTTGTAGACCTGCGATTAAAGCCGTTAACTGTCGTAACACCGAGCCTTTTCAGCACATACATTGATTGGGTTAACTTAGGATTTGCTAAATATGCCTTTTTATTTGAATGCGCCAATTTTGGCATGATTGAAAACAATAGGCATATTAAATTATTTGCACTTACTGTAAACGAGTGAAAAGATAAATTTTTGTTTGTATGATGTTTTCGACGTGGTGACGCGTGGGGAACTGTGACTAGGTACATAATCCTTTACATTACAGTAAGCCACTGCTAATAATATTACATATAAGTTTCCCATACAATTAAAAAATAATACAGGCGGTTAGTCATGCTTTGTACATTTTTTTAAACAGCAGTCGGTGAAAGTCCAGAGAGAATTATAAATGGGTATGAGTTTGAAAGGTGTAAATAGGTTTTTGTATTACAAGTAAGTGTTTCTTAAGGCCATGCTGTTAGACAATTTTTACCATTATAGGTCGCTAAGAGGCACTCAGAGCTTGTCCCTAGTTGGATAAAATTTACCGTTATAGGCCGCTATTTGACAATTTTTAGAGTTTTGTGTCATGGATTTCACAATTTTTTTACTAGATTTTAATTATATTACTGGATTAATTATATTAAAATGAAGCTTGTGAATACAAGCAAACGCTTTCTATAGATTTTTTCAACATTCTTTTAGTGCAGTCATTTATTTTGAATACTACGAGGTAATGTCGATACTGTAGTTTATTATTTATATTTCTATCATTCAGCTGTTAATTTACCTTTTAGATAAATCCCACATTAGAAAATATAGTTTCACGACATAACGGCTTTCTATTAGAAGGAATGTTTTTTTAGAAGAGGTTTTGATTTAATTAGCAATAACATAATCTAACCCACCTCCTCCACATCCTCCAACTGCAACTCCTTTATAATAAATAAATAATAATAAAAGGTATTTATTCATCACAAAAAAGAAAAAAAAAAAAAACACAAGCATACATAGAATCGAGAACCACAGTATTGTGATGAATGGGTAGGGACTCAGCAGTGTTGCTGATTTTCAGTCCCCCCCTGTAGAGTAGTTGCTGCCACCAAAGATAGTATGGGCGACTTTCCAATGGCTAACGATTTTTGTTACATATATTTTTGTTTTTAAGTTTAGGCGTGGCTCTGGACAACGTAGAAATTAAATTAAAATGTAAGAAATAAGAGGCCCCATCTGTTAGCGCCATCTTTCGAGCCAAAATAACAGCGGTACACCGGAACGTCGTCTACTGAAGGTATGATATAGGCCCCAAATAATTTAAGAAAAAAGAAACAAGGTAAATAGGTGAAAAATTTCCTCTCCGCCTCTACAAATGGAAATGTAGCCAGAGGAATGCAAAAAGCGTCTCTATTCAACAATAGTAGCAGATTATACGTTTTTGAACAATCGGTGAGTATGTGTTCAACTAAATATAGACAAGGTTTAACTAAGATTTAACTAAAATTTGTGTTGCCGGGCCTAACTTTAACTATGAAAAGTTACGCGCGCAATTTTAAAGCAACAATTTTGACAGTGTCCGGGCCAAATCCGAATGTTTTATTCTTTACGGCTGAAACGGGTTAATTTTGTAAACCCTCGTCTATCCCTAGTTCTAAACGACATTTATTTGGAATATTACAGTGGCAAGTAACTATAGGTTGAGTTTTAATGTGAGTCCAAAAATTAATAACAATTCATTATGAACGTCACAAAATGCTACAAAAACACAAAAGTAAAGGATATCTCAGTAAGAACTAAAATTTTAAAAACTTAAAAATATACACTAAATGAAATAAAGTAAATATGTAAAAGTAAAAAAAAGTAAAAAAAATGTATGGAGGTAGTGTTGATATTTACACATGAAACAAAATATCGGTTAAATGGCCACCTTCTGTTGGCAGGTATGCACTCTTTTGATGAAATTTTGCAGGACATTATGCAGCAAGGGCCATTCAGACATTTCTATACTATGTATTTAAAAATGATATTAGTTATTTGGAATTATTTTTCGGTCTTTAAGATAAGGTATCAGTCAAGTTTAGGGCGGTATAACCATGTGTTATTTTTATTTTTATTAATACTTACATACACGAACTATTTCAAACTATTTATGCTAAGTGGCAAGTACTATTAAATTTCCTTTCAAAATTTCAATCCCTTTATCGGCGAGGCTGACAAGCCTACTGACTGCTGACGACGTGGACAACGCCATTTCTCAAATAGTAGAATAGTTTACGGCAAATAATTTGTTACTTAATGAGAAAAAAACTGACAAATATAATGATAAAAAATGTAACTCTAGATCTTTTTGAATCCACTGTATTTTTGGGCATTACTTTGGACGCCAAATTTGGCATTTTTCATTACAATGGGGTCCTCATATCAATAAATTGGTGAAGAAGCTCAGCTCTACAGCGTATGCAGTCAAAAAAATTAAGACAAACATTGGACGTAAATACTGCTAGATTAGTATATTTTAGTTATTTCCATAGCCTGATGTCTTACGGTATCTTGCTGTGCGGAAATGCCGAGGATATAAATACAATCTTTGTTTTTCAAAAAATCGCGCAAATTATCAATTGAGACCTGCAGTGTCATTTAGAGATAGATTTAAAGAATTTAATATTCTTTTTTCTATTTTGTGCATAGTAGGCGCCTCATACGGACCTTATTTAGAATAGAAATAAATTGCATATTTTTTACATATATATGTTTAAAAAATTTCATTGTACAGCTTTACAGTGCTATTTTATGGTATGTAATAAAAGAAACAACATATTGAATCTATCAATAAACGTCTTCAAAGAGTCAAAAAGTCAAAACGCACTTCGTTCACTAAAAAAAATAAAAAATCATTGAAAGTCCTCTTATCTTCTCCGTGGTTGTCAATACTTTATTGACTATTGATATGTATATATATATAAATTTATGTGTGTTATGTAGTCAATAATATATTATATGTTTTAAGTGCAGTTAAATTATCTAGGTATAGTTTGTAGGCTTAGTTTATGTATTTTTATCTTTACGGTATATAATAATTACCAACTATAAAATACACCCGTATTGCTACTATTAGTGCAAACCTCATCTACTGGTAGCTTGTATCTCTACCCTAAGGTTTGTCTGGAAGAGATCGTTGTTAGCGATAAGGCCGCCTTTTTGTGCGATTAATGATGTACGCTGTATTCTTCATGTAGCTTTGTTAATTGTGGAATAAAGAGCATTTTATTGATGATGATTGAAATTTTTACCAGAATCATCGATTGTTTTGAGTTATTTCCAACCTTACATTGGCCTATATTTGAACCCAACAATTTCATTGTCAATTTTAAATTGCGAACACCCTAAAACAACACGAGAGCATAATATTAAATTTATATGACAAACTATTGTTTAAAATTCAAATTGTACGTGTGAAATCTTGCCCGACCTTAATTGTATTGACCAACCCCACGGAAAGGGTGGTGGGACTGTGTTCGTGTGAGGAAACACAATAATATAGTGATATACAGGCCCCTCCGACCCACCTAATGGGTTTAATAAAGGTACGAATTTACGTCTCTTCGTATTTATGATTTTATTTCGATATATTTAATTAAAATTTTAGTGTGACCGTTTTGGGGTTAAGAGTGTTGGGTCGCAAGTGGATGGACGGTAACGGTAAAGGGCTTTGTTATTGTTTTTATTGCTACTTGAATTGGTTCGGGATGATTGTGAGTTGATTTTGTTTGTCTTGGTTTTATTTTGTACGTTTGGTTACTTTAAATTATTTAAGATTATTACATTGCATGTCTTTTTCATTCCTTTTTAATCCAACTCTTAGGCCCGTATTCAGAATCAAACTACGTTTACATTTCTATTTAAAACCAGTTCATACAGCATTGATTAATCAATGTTTTTGCGATTTGCGATGAGAAAGGGATGTACAAATCCAGGATATGGGAATCGTTCTGTAATACGGAGCTCAATCAACCTCTTTTTTTTTTATTTACCCATGTTGTCTTTCTTTAATAATCACATGAATTTCCTTGTAGTCATATAATCAACCACGTTCACACAATAAATACCTATCATGCACCATGCAGTCTCTTGAGTTATGCTCGCCCGTATGCTGTAAATATGACCGTATCTCAAACCAGGCCGTTTCGTCCACCTGCCGCGTTAATCGATGCCATACACATTATCAGGCCTTCGTCTAGCGCTGGCGAATTTGGAAATTTACAGTTACAAGCTTTCGGTATACGATACATGAAATCTAGAATGACAGCCAGAAATCTGAGCTCAATCTGCACAAGTATTAAGTAAAACAACGAACGGTGTAAGATTTGATCGTTTGTGACTGTCGGAAAATTGACGCTCTGATGATCTAAATGATGATGACGACCGATTGCTGTAATTGGTAACCCTGCCTTCGAAACCAATGGTTACAGGTTTGAATCCCGCTATGGGTAAACGTTTGTGTGATGAATACAAACATTTATTCCCGAGTCATGGATGTTTATATAAATATTTATATATGTTTATCCGTTATCGAGTTTCCATAGCACAAGCTTCGCTTAGTTTGGTGACTAGATGATTGGTGTAAGTGTCCGAAATATTAAAAAAAAAAAGCAATTATGAAATTAATCTAATCTTTTTAAAGAGATATATAACCACACTATTTCATTTGTCTCTGCTGGATCACCACGTGTAATAACAGATTTTATTTGACATTGCTCATAAAATTTTACATTCATTTGCAACCCGCAACCGTTGGTTTCGCTGACAGGGTCACTATCCACTACACCAATCGGTCGGCTTGAAAGTTTATTTATTTGCGTGGAATGTTAGTGCATGTTAAAGACATTATAAATACACGCGGTATAAATACTATCTATATAATTATATACACCTTATATCTTATTAGGTATACTAACTAAACAATACTTATTAATTTAGTGGTCGCTGCGTTGATCAGCGGTTTCTGTATACAATTGTAGCGTTCAAGGGTACCTACTACATAGATACAGTACGGAGCTCGTCATATGTCACACCGATGTATGCACCGATGTAAAAAAGGCATGATTGGATATGAAAACAGTTTTTTAGGAAAGTTTTTTTTTTTAAATTAATGTATTCGTTCATAGGCAGTTGAAAATCCATTAATAGAGTAGTTAATAAGAATTGATAGCGTCGAAGATTTAACAATTAGATAAGTCCATTTGAGTAGGAGTTTTTCTTTACACAAACCTTTCTTTTCAATATACACCATGAACTTCCCAAGTAGTAATTTGGTAAAATTCAGATGCTTCAAATTAACTTCCGGCATTCCGGCTCCGATGTGATTTGACAGTCGATTGAAAGGAGGTTGTGCAATAAGATCCTGTAATTCAGACGCAATCGCAAATCAAATCAAGTAAAGTTAATGAAATGTATATTTTATGACTTGTAAAGGTCACCGAAGCGTTAGGTCACACAAAAGTAATAAACAATCACGACAATGGTCCGTCCCTTGTCCCAAATCAAATACATTTTCAATTCCCATCAAAAATGTAAAGCGTTATGACGGTCCTAATAAAAACCGGTCACAATATTCGCTGTACTCGCAGCAATATCGTAATGAACACCATGTATACACGGTGGCCATTTAATCTCGCACCTGTATCACACTGTATAACCCGCGGTTTGAGTAATAAGTAACTAGAGTATATTGTTGCATTATAAGTGCAATAGAAGAACACAGATGCAGAGTAGAGCATGTAACTATTGAAAAAAAGTGTACTTTATTAAATTTTAGATTAGATTTAATCGATGTCAGTATCATTTTGATAAATAGCTAAATCCACAAGGTATTTTAACTAACTATCACATCGCTTTCTTGTCGTTACTCGTACCATCCACCAGAGACACGGGTCGCTCGCTAAACGGCCGGCAGTTAGCTTGTCCTAAACAAATACGTTGGGCATCTGCGTAAGGGAGTTTGGGCCGCATTAAAACATTGTTTAGGTGTCCAACACGTGTCATTAGAGAATCGCTGACTCTATAATGGGTTTTCTTTTTTTTCATGATTTCAATTGGTGTTTTGTGAACTGGGAATGATGTGAGAAAGCGGCAAGAATTAAGACTGTCAGCTCCATTTCTACATATATTTATTACTGTTAGGTATGATTAATTTGTATAAGGCGGTATGTGATAGTTTTTTAAGTAGGTACACCATATAAAATAACAAATTGTTAATAGCATTTTCAGTGCTTCAGAGGGTATGTCAGCAGTCTGTTCTGGTTGTTTCCAATTGAAGGCAGTCACCAACCCAAATCCGTAGCCTACAAGGGCGGCTTAAAATGCCTGACTGGTTGGTGACCCACTAGTCTAACATTAATCCATCAATCTGCACACAGCCTTCGTGGTCGATTTTGGCCCACACCCTCAATTAATGAAAGGAGGCTGTGCCCCAATAGTGGTGATGTAAGGATGTTGATTAAAGATAGAGAATCCAGTGTCTATTGCAATCTTGTTACGTGTCAGTAACCAAAACTGTGATATTATTTGTTTGACACTTTGATATACTGTTACTGGCATAGGTTTATATATCTAGTTCTTTGTAATAATAATATTTATAATAATTATTATAATAATAATAACACTTGGCTAAGGCCCGTGCGGAGCGGTATTTGCCGTTTTCGGAAGAAAAAGATAAAGAAGAATTTAAAATAATAATAATGACAATAAATTACCTTCTTCACTTTGAAGAGGAGAAATACGTTACGTGATTTTAATAATAATAATAATAATAATTACTGTGTTGTCGGATAGGCCCACACTACAGAAACACTCCCTTTAAGGTGCTCTAAAAGAAAAATAATAATAATAACATTTATTGTTTCACACACAAGGTAAATAGTAAGAAAATATTTAAACAACAGCATTATTACAAAATTCAGTCCCTATCAGTACACTATTTCACTTGTGAGAGACTGACATCTGAACTAGGAAAATAAACCTGCCAGGCTCTCCCCCTAGGTGACGCAAGCAGTAACAATGTTATTATATACATAACAATATTAATTAAATAAATTCCTATACCAAATAATCAAGTAACTTCTCATCTAATTTATTGCTTTAAGTATATGCTCACATTTTATTACGGAAAGTTCATGGGATCTCTGAATCAAACTTCGTAAAGTTCCTTCCTGAAATTGTTACTCTAACTTTGTAAATAAGTATAAAACCTGAAGATTCATTGACCTCGGTTCCAACACAATTGCAAATTCAAAACTTGCTGTTATCTGTGTAATGTAAGTTTCCCGCCAATCGTAACGGAACGTCAATGTCTGCAAGAAATTAAAAGTTTGTCAGTTCGCCTGGAGCGTTCGGCGGCGCTGGTCGTTTGAATAGTTTCATTGTAGGGATGTAGCTTAATATTAGATTTTAATTAAAATTTATGTAAGACATTTAATAAGATTACATTTTTAAATAACATGAACGTTTTATATTTTCCAAGCAACGAACTTATGTATTACAATCTCAAAAAATACAGAATAATATTGTGATAAATATAAATGAATATATTGTTTCATAAACAATATTGTTATATATGGACCCATGTACTCCTACAGGTTTTTATCTAGTTAATTTATGAGTTACAAACCCTAGCATCAGTGTAATGGAATAATCCACAAGTAATTGTTTTCACGAGTTAAATGTTATTCAAACTGTGCACCTCACTAGGAATGTCAACGTTCGCTGCATTGGAAGTTAAAATAATGGCCCGAAGCGCAATAGATTTCTTCTCCGATTATTACTGCCCCCTCATTGCCTATCTCACAAGGTGATGACAACTTATAATTTGATGAGCTCTGGCGTATCTTTCGGGAACTTTTCGCTGTGTATGAATATTTAACTAGAATTTTTGGCGCCTGACTTAGGGCTGGTTATTTGAGGTTCTCTTACGCCGAGAATTTTATGATCATTATTTAGGACTATGAGGAAAAACTTCAATCGAGTTATCTGTGATTTAACCCTATATTGGAAACATTTTAGCTGATGTCATTTTAATACACATTCCTACCCCTGAATTTATCCTTCTGCTAAGGTGAGATTTGCATGGATTTTCATAGAATGATTTTTCTTAATCGTCTTATAGAATCAGCGATGGTAGATAATCAGAGTCTCTACCAGCTGCTAGCCCATCATATGTCCTCAGATATAGATGACGATCCAGAAAATAATGCTTTGAAAATCTATGAATATCGCACATTAGCAGAAGGGTATGTCCACCAGCAGTGAAGATTTGTTTTAATAATAACAATATTAGGCAATTAGGCTTATTTGTACATCCCAGAACACAACCTACCAATGTTCTGTTGTGTCTGGTGATGTAAAGATAATGTTAAGAGCTATTAATAATTAAAATTTTGTATAATAAGGAGATAAATTTAGTAACCGGTAAGATATATTCGTGAGTATTGTTAGTTATTAATCTTTCTTTTGTCATTTACTGTGTACCATTTAATTTCGAAATCATAACAGATATCGGGAATATGCGTGGTAGGAATGATGGAAGTGAGAAAGTCATAAGAAAAATTTTAATTCTATATTTTCTGTTTAACCCGTGCCAATGTATAGCTGCCTACCCTCTAATTTCCGAGTCGTAGCCTAATAAAGGAGCCCCACGTCGGGCGCCATCAAACTGTAGGAGCGCCCAAGAGAAATCATCCGCCCCGATATGTGCTCAGTTAATGAGCTCAACCACTTCCTCTGTAAATATTGCTTATTTTATTTGAATGTTGGTAATGGAAAAGTAATTACGGTACATGTGCAGTTATTCTACTTACATATACATACATATGAATTTACCTTGTTTAAAAAAACTATCTACATTCGCAATCCCAGGAGGCCGAAAGTTGCCGATCTTTGAACTCACTTCTTTAATAAAACTAGAACAATCAGCTTAAACAAAATAATAATAATTAAGAAAAATTTAAGTATTAAGCATCGATAAATATTATCAAATGTAGTTGGGCGTTAATTTTATTCTTTATCTAATTTGACATACTAAATTCAAAATTTATAAATCTTAGGTACTATATAAATTTAGTCTAGAAGTATTTACTTACATTTGGAATATGAATTCATTAAGACTGCAGCAACCATAACCAGCACAGCGCTCTGATTGGCCCAATGTAGACATATGGTATAGACACATACGGTACAGACAGAGGGTGCATTTGCACAAAGGTACAGAAATATGTGGCCGGTGCTAAACATTAACGATTATAGTCTCCAAGTCACGTCTAATTGCAACTGTGGATGTCGTTATGCAACATGCAGGGAGAAAATTATTAAATTTTAGTGTATAGTGGGATAACTGGTTGAATGCAGATGGACGACCCTATGACTAGTCCCATTTTGACCAATACGTTACGGTTTTTATTGTTTTTTTCTTAAGTCTTTACTTAATCTTTTTAACTATTCAAATACGAATAACCTGATAAATAATGAGCATAATTTCAGAAACTAAATGTAATAGGGAATATTTTTCAAACAGTTGGCAGTCAGGCTCCATACATTTTGTTAGTTATCCTCTGGAGGCATGGTGCTACACGACCAGGAAACGCAATTCACTAATTTTTTAGTAAATTTTTTCAGCAGTACAAAACGATATCTATAAAACTTGTCAAGCATAACAGGCCACGGCTGACTAAGCTGCCACCCTCCAACTCATTTTTTTAAATCTCAGTGGGTCAAATTCGAGTTTCCCTTCTTTTCTTTGCATAAAAATCTTGAATAGCTTATGCGGTTGCACATCAAAATTTATTCAGCAACAATTAGGGTATATTCAAAATAAAATAATACTTTTCACTCACTCATTGAAATCACTTTAGCAGGATCAGTTAGTACACAAGCAATAAATAAAAACGAATAAATAATTATTATTTGCTCCTGTCAAACTTCAGTATACGCCTGTAATAGATCTTTTGTCACAATATTAACTCATGACTTGAATTTTCAATGGAATTAATTAAATTGCTTAATTACAAAATATGACGTATGTTATAATTATTAAATTGCTTAATAAAAAAATATGACGAATGTTATATTTTTCAGCCCCCAAAAATTTGTTAGGAATAGACATAAGAAAGGTACACTGACATTTACATTTACAGCATAAAGCGATCCATGCTAATTGTAAGCGCGCGTTATCGCGAGACAAACGCGTTGGCGCAGCAACGCATAACCATTACCACTTTTTGGTTTCCGTGAAATTAGCGCCTTTTTGCATTGTCTCCTCCGCGCTGATAGCAATTTGTAATTTGTCGCTATTGCTATGGTTCTTTGTTATTTCTTTTATAAAAGCATTTTAAGTTTCATAGTTTTGGAGTCAATATCTACACATATAATAAAACTGTAAACTACTGTTTGGTGTAGTGGTAAGAAACTCTGACCACTAAACCAAAAGGTCGCGGGTTCGAATCCCGCAAGGGGCATATGTTTGTATGATGAATACGGACACGTGTACCCGAGTTATGGATGTTTTCATTTATAATTAGTATTTATTTACAAAAAAAAATATACTTACGTAGTATATCCACCATCTGGTATCCACAACACTAGCCTATAGTTGCTTAAAGTGGAACTAGATGGCGCTGTGTGTATGTCCAAGGATATTTATTTATTTATTGAAACTATTTGTAAAATGCCGATTGAAGGGAAACTGTTATCTAATAGAATAACAATAAAATAATATCTGAAGATTTGGTCTATTTGTAAGTTTGTTTGGACACGCACGATGTCGGATAGAAACAGCCGACTGAAAGTCGATGGTGATATTAGGAAATGATAGTGGTATCAGGAGTGATATTTAGTTTTTGATTTATTATATTTAGTTATATATGTGAATAATTTTTTTCAAAATTTCAGTATTATAAAGAATGCTTTCGTACTCGTCAAGTAGGCGATGCTAATCGTATTTTGGGAGTGCATATAACGAATCACTCGCAATCGAACTCGCACTTTGAAGATTCCAGCAACACGTGACGCCAGAATGCTCTCTTAAAATATTGAATAACTCTTATACTGCAGTGGCACTAATTTGTTCCTTTGGGCACTATTTATTTTTATTTTATTTACTTCTGGGAAACAAACAGCTATAACTGATACAATATGTTTGTAACAAAAATACAACACATAAGCCAAAACAGTTTCCACTAATTAGTGATGATAATTATATTATATCATAGCACACTTGCACACAAGAGGTTGCTTTGCATAGCAAAATTATTTATGAAAAAGTTAGAAATAGTTAGTTACATGGTTATATTATGTCTACATATCTGATTATAACAATTAATAAGAGCCCCTTTCTTTTTAGACAAATCAAATTTTGCTTTTGATGTAATCTTTTCAACATGAGACCCAAGCAATAATTCTCTATCAAGCAATATGCCCAAGTCTTTCACTTCGGTTACTCTAGAAACTTTTTGACTGTTTAACGTGTTACGTGTAACAATTTTATTTTTGTTTCTGGTAAAGGTTATACAACACTTATTTATATTTAACAATAGTTTATTACGAACACAATAATCATAAATTGTGTTTAGATCCGACTGCAGTTTGTAACAGTTTTCAATGGTCTTCACTTTAGTGTAAATTTTCGTGTCATCAGCAAATAATAGCGAATTAGAAAAGCGGAAGCAATCATTAATGTCGTTAATAAAAATGTTAAATAATAAGGGTCCGAGGTGAGAGCCCTGAGGCACTCCAGAAGTTATTGGTATAAAGGTAGAAATGTGTCCTTTCAACAGTTTGACTCCTATTCTTTAGATATGACTCCAGGCATCTGGAGAGGCTATCGCTCTTATCACTATTTGGCACTATTTCAGCACTGAATTAATTCCACTTTGTGTGTTCTAGCATCACGCCTGTTATAATAAGCAATGTTTAGCGCGGCTAGTCCTTAGATTGATGATCACTGGTTCATATGAGTGTTCTGTGCTTTGGAGGGCACGTTAAACCATCGCTCCATTTTCAATTTAATCGGGCATCTTTAAGAACGCGACATCAGCCATTGATTATTGATTGTTACTCGTGTGACACAAATTAACCAATCATGGGTCATATGGATTTTGCAAGCAAGAAAAGGCTGTGACATAAAACTTATATAGTATCAGAATTCGATTTGTTTGAGCTCTCAAGCTTAATTCTTTAATTATAGGTTACTTTTCTTTGATTAACAAAGTTAAGAAACAAGATGGCGTCCCGATCAGACAGGCCGGCCATCAGTCTGTCTGTTTAATTAACATTCTCCCACACCTCGGCGTCAAGACGCGGGAATTAAACCGGTATCACTTTGGCACTTATTGACAGCGGGTTCGCGGTACAGTGGAGGAGTTTCTGGGGAATTCCTTGACAAATATTTATAGAACGGTGCAAATAGCAAACATAGTTATATATGGGTTCCTGAATAGTTACGTTATAGTTCTCTTTGTTTCTAGTAATAGCCGTAGGAACTATTAGTTAATAGCGTAGTGTTAGTTGTATTTACTCCTCTTAGCATTATTCCATTTATTTACACGATGCATCAGTGTGCTACACCTTTCCTTACAAATGATCTTTATTTTATTAATACACTACGGCCGCTGACTACGACGCAATGCTACGACGTAGCACGTAGTAGTGTTTTCAGTTATGTAGCGAAAAACCGCGTAGTATAGCGCAAGCGCATGTCGCATCCATGGGCAGTCATTAAGTTAAAATAGGTAATAGTATAGGCACAGATTAACTAGCAGTTCGAATAGGGTTTATAGTAATTCGCGTTTCGCAGAACAATACTTTTGGAACATATAATGTTCTAGATTCAATTAGTTACTGAATAGTCCTACATTGATCAAAAATTGATTTGTGCTTCCAGAATGAAATTGTACTAGTTGCATTTAGATTCGAAATGTGGCTTTCAGTGGGCTTTATTGAGATGCGGCGAGATATATGTTTATATTAATGCAGAACGAGTTAGTGCTTGATCTCAACTGTCATTACTTGACGTATTTAAACGTTTTCCTGAACTAAGAATTTTCGTTTTATACTGCTGTAGCACCCCACCGCGAGCATAGTCCCCGGTGTGCTCGCGAGACGAACATTCGACAGCGCCCGTTACCGAATCGACACCGGCATCCGACACGTTAATATACATTCTACCAACGTAGGTGCAGCCGTAACCAATTAAATATTTAAATATATAAGCATTCTGTGACTATGAAAATCTGTGAAGATTTGATCATATATTTAAGAAAGTGAAAATAGTAAAACTAACAATTCTAATATGTGAAGATTTTTCTGCTTCTTTTACAAAATTGATAAGAAGAAGTTTACGTTGTCTTTACAAGAATAACATTATTGGCATTGAAAGACATTGTGAATTGCAATTGCAATATCTTCTTGACAGCTCTAGGGCATTTGACATGTTGGCCATTTAAACAAGTTTCGGAGGTCGCGGGTCCGAACCCCACCGGGGTACATGTTTAGTACTCTGTTTGGCTGGTGGTAGGGCATTTCAAATATCCGCCTGGCTAGCTACCACCATTTTATCTAAATCTGTCGCCAAACAGCAATATTAATAGTAGAGATAAGAGAGCCAGTTCCTCAATTAAGATGGGGTTTCCGGATAAGTACGCTTCCACCTTCGGCCTCATCTTCACTTGACATCAGGTGTAGTTGAAGTCAAGTGCTAACCCGTTGTGCATAAAAAAATGCAGAAGGCAGTATCCGAATGTGAGGCCAATCTTTTTTTTATGCACTGACTGAAATCTCTTAAAATACAATTATTCCAAAAGAAAAGCTTTGTTATTCATCAGTAAACTGATTCCCTTTAGTCAAACTCTGACGTACGCTTCAAAGTTAAAGTTTGACATTCTTTCTAAGATCAGCTGATAGTTTACGCTGAAAAAGCTGCTTTGCCAGACCCAGATGCGCTTATGCATGGAATTACTGCTGTTAAGTCTGAAATGCCCTAATCTAGTATGAACTAGATGCTCTCAACTTTATTGTACGATGCGCTATAAAATCGTAGGTGCCGACTCGATGGTACTGCTAAATTGCAGAGCCTAAACTGACCATGCCTTTGTTATGCAAATCTGTTAATGACTTGCTGGCGTCATTTAAAAGTATAGAGATGTTCCGGTGTCATTTCGCCGTCCCAATACCCATATATTTATCTAATTGGTATGTTACATGATGTTAAGGATTTTTTTTAGTTACACCCGTCTCGTTCGTATGTCCTCTAACTCTTGTCTGTATTAATGCGGCCAATTTGTAAGAGGGCGCGATCACCTCATTTGTCGGGAAGCGAGCGAGGGCGGGCGGCAATCTATATCTATACTAATAATAATAAAAACGTGCTACGTGTGTCTGTATTTCTCTTAGATAAATTTCATAATTGAATTTAGTATTTATGATACCAATCTTCCACGACTGTCTATAGACGTTTCATAATTGATAGTTAATAAGTACGTAAATCATAAAATATCTGAAGTAGATAGCTTCATCAACCAAGTGATATCATCATCAATTCGTTGATATATGAACGAACCTAATATCGACGTGCTTAAATATTTCCAGGTATTTAAGATAAATAAAACTTTGTTTTTTCTTCGACTAAGTTTCATTGATAGATACCGAGACAGGTAATAGAATTGCAGTATCTCATTATTTGTTTTATTCAGAGACTATGAGTAAACCCACTCGACAACTCTAGTGTACCTTCAAAAACATAGCTATATATAGGTACACGTCTTTAGTTAATCGGCAACACTAATTTGAGTTTAATTAAACAAAGAATGAAGCGCCCCGTTAAGAGTCAGGGAAAATAAAGGATACCTTACTTTGCATACTGTTTTTAAGTAGATCTTGTAAAAAATATTAAACAATATCAGAATTTTTCTTAGAGTGCTGAACAATTATCTTTTTTTTAAAGGGAATCAGCTTTTATGAAAAGCAAAGTGAGAACTTGTATAATATTTTCACGGTCCAAAAAACATTATTTGATTTTTTAACCCTATATACTCGTATATTGATAATAGCGCAGGGCTAATATCTAGAGAGCTAGGAATAATGGGAGAGATGAACTGTAGAAATGAACCATGTGAGAATGTGTAAATATTTTTCGATTTATATTTATAAACGTATTCTATATTCCAACACATTTTAAAACTTTATCTAAATCTTCACGATCAGACGAAGGCCTCCGAAGACAAAGCGATTTCTGATATTCTAAACTTGGAAACAGTTTGGGAGAATCTCATTTATACACCTCAATACAAGGGAAGAGATAACATCTAAATGCCATCAGCGATCTCTTATTAAAACGCCCAAAATGCAATAAACCACAGATATAGAATTTCTAAATAGCTCAAAACTTATTACAGGACGAAGTGAGTTTATTTTTTACCTTAAGATCATTTAAAAACATGACTTCTTCAAATCTTTTTTGCCGTCGTTCTCAAGTAAGAGGGTTATGCCACTGCACTCGGTGCCATACATTTTATTGATGGTTAATTTGAATAGGTAATTCCAATCCTCTCTGGTAGCTTAAACACTCAAAGATCTCTTCGGATGTTCTAACACTACCAATGACATTATATGTTACGTCAACACAATATTTTAATATTATATTTATCCTTTCTAGTGCAACTATATCAACACCTGCCTTACTTTATCAAGTGCCGAGTTGTCCCAGCTAATCCTACTGCGTTATGAGAGAGCAACAAAGAGATCACCGATATAGTCCAATGCGATTGACAATGTTATTGAGGCAAATGGAGGTGTGAAAATGGAGATGTGGTATTTCCCAAATACACAACAACTTCTTCGTGGCAATGAGTTCAATTATATCCTATCTGCCAAGAACTCGTAACACAATAAACTAAGTACTAAATGTTATATCAGCAGAGCAAAATCGTATATCTAAATACCAATATCATCTTTAAGGAACGAACTTCAAAGTCGCAAATTAAAATCAGGTATTCAGAGTAACATCATTTTTAATTAAGTAGGTACTTGGCAAAAATGTGTAAAATATTGTTTTCTTTTTTCACGATTTACAATTGGGTTCCATTACTAAGTTGAAGTCGTATAATTATATTTAGTATCTACATATTAATCAGAGTTTTGGGTACTTGTTTATTGTAGTGATGACGTTCGTGGATTTAGAAATTGCATTATTTAAAATTGCTGTTTAGAAATGTGTGGATTGTTAATTACATAGAAATGTGTCCACCTACTTAACTAGGACAATCTGTTTCGAGTTTTCCATATTTTCCATTTTACAAATCGTATTAACTCTTCTGTGTATATGCAAACAATAAAATGCCACCTCGACTAACTCATAGCAACTCCTATCACCTCCTTACATCCCATTAGCTAGAAGAGTTTTAGGAACAAATTCGATTCGATGTGGAAACTTCTCTAACAATACGAAACACCCGGCTGTTAACGAGAAGCGAGCCGTTATCCGGAGTAGATAGATTGTGTTTGATTACAAATCGAACGGGTTATGAGAATATATATACATACCTTTGTCAAAAGTTCTATGAAATGCCTAAACATTTTGAAATGGTTACTTGTTTAATAAGTAAGTTTTATTTCATTTGCCTGTCACAACGTCATAAACAGCATTTGAAATTCCTTGAATTTATATCCTTGAATAAATAGGCGAATTTATGTTATGAAGTGAGTTTATGAGGAATCTAGCGACATCAAACTTTCCTTAGTTTTAAGGTGTTGATGTATTCTTTTTAAATTGGGGTTATATCAAACTTAATATCATCGAATCGCCTCATAGACGATAGGTATTTTTTTAAATTAGCCACCTGACAAAAGTTAATTTTTCATGAGTTCGACCAAATTCTGTTTTCGTCACACGGTGCACAGATGAGTTGCTTTTCTCTCAAAAGTAAATTGCTAGCAACAATATTATTTTTCTACTATTTGGAAGTGTAAATCTTATATAAACGATAGAAAATAAACCTATATGATAGAAACAACGCTTATAAAAAATCTCCGCCAATATATAAACTTGGAGATTAGCACACAGCAATATTAGGTCTATGGAACTATTATTTAATATACAGGGCGTCCCACGGCTATGCCACATGGAGGGAAAGTACCTTGAATTTTGTAGATGGAACATTTCACTGAAAGAAGACATTATTTTAATTTAAAAAACAATTTAAACTGCTTTCATAGATTTTTAAATAAGTACATGGTTGAACCGGGAATCGAACCCTTTATTTATAAAAAAAAAATTACCATGTAGCTTTATCATACCGATCGAAAGGCTTCATCATAAGGATTATTTTTTTCTAAATAACATAGTGTCAGAAATAAAAGGAAGACCATGAATTTTAACATTTTTAATACAAAATTAATCAATTTATCAAATGCTCAAAATGAGCCCCTTCCTGTTCAAAGTCGCACTCTTTTGATTATTTCGCTCCCTGTCGATTTTTTGATCATGTTGTGGTGGATATTTAGAATAATACGTCGAAGTTCTGTTTGTAGCTCGTGGACACTTTGATACTGGTTCTTGTAAACTAAATTTTTATAAAAAAAAATCTAATCAGCCAGCCGCATTGCGATGGAGAAAATCATTTACTCTTTCTCATTTCTCATCATTTAGTCTTTCGGCAGATTCAGGATACGGCATACAACCAGGTACCTACTTACTAATTACGTATCTCTTTATCATTTTATCATGAACTTAAATTATAATAGGGAAATGATGCATACTTCTCGAGTGGGTAATTAGTATTAGTAATGATAATGTCAGTTGTATGTCCTTACGGCAATGTCAGCTTTTCATTTTTCTGAACACAATTGCACATCTAATGTTAAAATTCATGGTCTTCCTTTTATTTCTGACACTATGTTATTTAGCAAAAAATAATCCTTATGATGAAGCCTTTCGATCGGTATGATAAAGCTACATGGTAATTTTTTTTTATAAATAGTATATAGTATATAGTTTTCTGAATAAGAATTTGTAATAATGCTGTTGATTCTATGTAAATAAAATAAAATAAAAAATAAAAATAAAAAATAAATAAAGGGTTCGATTCCCGGTTCAACCATGTACTTATTTAAAATGATTATATAAAATAATGCAGTTTAAATTGTTTTTTAAATTAAAATAATGTCTTCTTTCAGTAAAATGTTCCATCTACAAAATTCAAGGTACTTTCCCTCCATGTGGCATAGCCGTGGGACGCCCTGTATACCTAAAGCTCGATTATTTAATATATAAAGATCGTTATAAATTGAAAATTTGGGAAACCCCAAGAAAACAGGCGATTATATTATTCTGATAAACCAAACCAAAAGCTATCTTCGAAACAGTATAACCAATATACATTACACATGGCTAAGAACCAGTTCGCTCCTTCTTTCTTCTTCTTTAATATTTAAAATACCGCAGTCACAACGTTAATATCACCATAATATTATAAAAATTAAGAAACCAACCATCATCTAACAATCACGTTACAAATCAGAGCAACCCAATACGAAATCAAACCCATTCAAACACCGGGCATTTTCGACCCAGAACCCTCCGAGTTGAGTTATTTGCCCAAGTTATCGGGCTACCGTTTATCACCAAAATGTCACATTTAATAATAATTAATGATAATTGCCTTCTAGCTTAGAACGACAAAGGCGATCGGCCGATTCTCATAAGTTATTTCAGTTTAACTTAGAGAGCAGTTGGAATTTGAGCCGAGAACTGTATCTTGTATAGTTTGGCGGTGAACTTTGGATAGGGGCGACATGGAGTCGCTCTGTTGTTGTTGTCTGATCGGATTGTACTTAGTTCACGTAAATAGAGAAGTTCACGTCGTGCAACCGTCGTAATCGTAGTAGGTACTTTTACTGCGTATACACACACACATAAAGTACCTACTTGTATCAGTAATACACAATACTTAAAAAGTTCACTCAGCAGGATTCGTCCCAGTTGTCACAATACAACAAAACTTTACGCTATGGCAAGTGCCGACTTTGATGTATGAAATTTAAAGATACATCGCCATCTGTCTCTAAATTCTGTTACGAATCCCCATAACAGACTTAACGGCAAGTGGCCACTATGCGAACATAAACCGAATTGACCGCCTATATTAGTTATTCATCATTTTAGATAGTTTTACACATTTGACAATGATTTTTTTCTTTCCTTCCTTCGACGACTCCACTACAACCCTGTTCATACAGCAGTATTCTTAATCACTTAGCATTGGTAAACGGGCCCGCGACAAGGTAAACAATATGAAGAGTCCAACTTGAGCCATAACTCATGGATATGCTCCTTTAACTTGCCTCCACGCAAGCATTGTTTAACTAAAGACCAATTTTAACTATGACACACTGTTGTATTATTGAAACTATTTGGTTTATTGTATTTATAATTGGGTTGGAAATACTGAATCATAAAAAAGTCGAGTGCTGTAAATTTAAAATTATATATTTTCTGACCTAAGTCATAAAGCAAATTCACTGTACACGTGAGAAAAATATAGTAAGTCGATGGACATCAGTATGTCTACCATTTTTGCACACGCTTATCAGTGTGAAAGGGATAGACATATCAATGTCTATCGACAAGGAAATGGTACGCGAGAATCAGGGTCCCGGAATTAACTAGGTTGTTATTATTAACAAAATCCTTCATTATTGCACCTTCAGCATTTTTGTCTCCTTTATCATTTACGGGCAGACGCTATTAGTACTGAAGTTCCTCAATTTCCAGATGGATAATCCTTATCTACAGATGGATATAAGTAACATAATATTAAATTGATTACTCAATATTATCAATGAACATTGTAAATAAAATGAAACACAAATTATTTTTTTATGATAGGGAACATTACTTCTCTTTATCCAACGTAGGTATGGCTATGTAAATAATTTGTATGGACATAACTCCTCGCCAACGATGTTAGCATCCGCCGGTCCGCTTGTTGTTTCAGGAAATGACTCCACTAAATTAAGTCTTACACTTTACTGGATTAGGTACCATTTTTACATTTGAAGCGTCTTGAGAGAAACTTATTCACTCAAGTACTGACTGAATTGAAGCAACCCATTTTGTTATCGAAGTGTCACAATAAGCTATTACAGATTAAGGACCCGATAGGTTGTTGAGTACTGAGTTACTTTAGATTACTTTCTTCCCGATAGGTACTTTTTCTACAAATGACTGTTCAAAGAAAAATAACAGGTCCTACTCATCTGTTTTCATGGATTCAGTAAAATTGTGAGGAGGTATTAAGTGATAACTCACATTAGTCTACAAAAGTCTATTTCTGGTCATAAGCCTCTCCTATGGAACGACTTTTATCACATCCTATGAGAGAATTTGCCCTAATCGCCACGCTGGGCAGGCGGATTGGCGATTATTTGGACGTCCCTACCAATGACGCTGATGCCTATCACTGATGTAATATTCTGATCGACACACGATCCTTAATCGCCATTTGCGACACTTACGGGAAAAGATTGGTTGGTTCTATTCTACTCTGCCGGCAATCACACGGGGAACGGTAACTTATCACACCACAGACAATAGTCATTCATAAATAATTCGTCATTAGTAAATAACTCCTAAGATCAGCAATCACCATCCCTCCCAGTCAGCGTATTGATAAGAGTAAATTCTTCATGAAAGCGATAATTTTATCGAAAAAGTTGGGCCTGGCCAGTTTTGAACATTACCTATCTACTGCGTTGATAAAAAGTTCCAAGGCGCGTAATTAATTGAAGTGCGTCTTCCAGAGAGTCATTCGCATGTGGAATTGTATACAAACAGATTGTTGTACGAGTGAGTAGCAATTAAGAAATATATAACAGTTATTTTCGAGTAGCTAAGCAAAAATGTAATCTTCTTTATTTACAACACCTTCCCAGCTTTAAATGTAAGCAGAAAATATTGTTACTTTCTTCACCACCTCAGGGTCCAACCCATTCACAGCCACCACGTTTATCTATCACCTTTATCCCGGCATAATCATAATAAATAACGGAATACACCCCGGGTAAACATTCGTACATTAACCAAGGGGCTTGCGTCACTGCCCTGAGTTATAACATCCAGTGAACATTTAGTAGCGGCATTAGCATTAATTTAAAATATTATTTATTGTTTGATGCTTTATTTGAATGGAGGAGGTATGAAGATGGCGGAGAAGATAGTTGTCAATTGTCACTTTCTGGAGTCTGGTCTAGGTGCTGTGTTGGTGTCTAGTTTGCTGATAACCTGACCTTATTAAATACGTCTAGTTTTTATTAGTGAATATCGGAATACCTACTTATATCGTTTTGTTGCGTGATATAATTAGATTCCAATCGATTTGGTAAGTAAAAACAAAAAATGAACCAAAGAGCATGTAACGCAATTGGCCTCTCTCGTTTTAGTTTAGTGCGCACCCGCATTCCCACCTCCACCCAAACCTCGCTGTTACCATGTTGATGATCTCGTTAAGGGTAAGATGACACCAAATGACCGTAATTACACCCAGTTAAGGGGGAGTAATCGCCTAGGAGGCTGTTTTTGGCGAATTTACAAGCGGCTCGCGTTTCATTGTTTATTAAAGTTTTTTTATTGTTATTGCTTAGAACGAGGGTCTAATTGGGATTGCGAGTGTTTGATGTGATTCAATGTAGTTGTTTTTTAATTAGAAGAAAGTGCTGGGTGCGATGAGCTTTCTCTCTATGTAAACCCGACGCAGAGGGGTGTTATAAGTGTCTGTGTGTAGCTTTTGAGTAACAAAATATTACAAGTTTATTTATATTAATTATATTAAGGAGGCCTATGTTCATAGGTACGTCTACCTTTGGCCGTTGGCACCTGCCTATTCTTCATCACCATCCTGTCACCCACAAGACGTCTCTTGTGCCAACGGCGTTAGCACACGTTACATGTTTTATGTTTAAGTTGAGATAACTATATCGGATGAGTTTTACCATAAGGAAAAAATAGGGCATATTAGGTAAGTGATGTCCTATTTTTTCCTTAAGGTAAAAAACTTATCCAGTATATGTAGAACAGGAGTCGACTCTATGGACAGTTTGTGTAGAACCGCGGCAACCCCAATAGCGCATTGAAGACGTACGTAGTTGTACACGTAGGGCGATATAAGTTTTTTGGGTATAGGCTACCCACAGGCTGCTTGTGTAGTAAGATTGACAGTACGCCTTCACTTCATTTGTGTAACGAGCAAATTTGCGAGGTAACATATTACACCTCAACAACCTTTTGTTGTCCCTGCCTGTCACAATCGTCTTTCATATCGGCAGTAATCATGATGTGTCCCAAGTATTTAAGTTGCTCAACCCTTTTCATCTACTTCACTATTCGCACGTTAATGTTCCTTATTCCATTTTGAAAATTTTCCGTAGAAACGGCTACAGGTATCAAGTTGAAATTAATATTAAATACTAAAGTCTAGCTAGGGCCTCATACTGCTTTAAAAATCATGTTTCTAGTATAACGCAATAGAATAAAAGTATATGGCTTTTCAAATTCAAATTTCATACTAAAAGTTCCACTCACTGAGAGATCATCAAATCCAACGGGTACCTACGTCCCAGTGACCAACAATCTTGAAATTTAGCACAAAAGGAGGCCTTGTGGTATAGACGAAGGAACACAAACGAATGATTAATTCCGGATTCCGTGTGGCAAGATTATGAGAAAATATTATTTGTGGTAAATAGATTGTCGACGTAAGAAAAAACGGCCGAATTGAGAGCCCTCTGCTTTTTGAGGTCGGTTAAACATACATATCTATTCAAGTCTGTTGGTTAAAACACCCACAGAGTTGGTTTGTAACTTTAAAATGTTTTGTACGGAACCGTCAGGATACAAGTTCAACTCCCTTTTTTTTCATTTACCGAACCAAAATTGGTAGAATATAAATGAAACGTAACACTTATGGAATGACTGCGGTGTCTGTCCGTCTGTCCAATATATCAGAAACTGTTTGACGTGGAAAATATTTTTTTATAGTGGTTTTGTTGAAAGTTAACGTCTGAATAATTGGTGCCAACGTTTTCTACAATTATTTTCCCAAATTTTAATTGCCTTAATCGTAGTTGCTCAATAATTCAGCCAATACTCGATGAGTTTCTCTCAGACGACATTTGGGCCACCATTTCTACTGTTATTACTTTTAACCCCTTGACGAAAAACGACAGGTGCTATGTGTTTGACGGCGTTCTCTGTGTGTGTCCAGTCTATGTCTGGAGGTATTATTGCAGTAATGAGTGATCCGAAATGAATGCGGTTTTTTATACCGAAGACTAAACGAGGGGACAGATCTTAGCCATGTTTGATTAAAATCCGTTAAGCCGTTTCGAAGACATTTAGCTTTAAACACAGGCTTTTGGTGAATTTCGATGATATCAATCTTTAGAGGGCTTTAAATGTTTTATTTTAAGATAAAACTCGCGTAGAAATTATTAGTCATGTTTGATGGAAATCAGTTACGAAGGTTTGGTTTGTCTAGATGATATAATGACTGTTTTCTCGGGGGTTATCTAAATTTTTAATTCGAATTCGAAAAGTTCCTTCAATATAATATTGCTGTTCGTTATCTCTAAACGTATCGTTCAGAAAAAAATCAGGAAAAATTCGTAACCATGCATTGTAAACTAGGTGTAAATTGAAGGAATATTAGCTCTTTGGGTAGCTTTTTATTACTCCTAAAAAGGTATTGCTAGGGCTCGCACTTGACTCCACATACGTTTCAATAATAATGTAGTAATAACATATTATTCTTATTAGGTACTATTTGCAAAGTTCATCTGTTTATTCAGCAATGCAGAATTAATATAAATTTTTCTGGTTTACTAAATTATACCTACACTACCTGCGAGATACATAGTTTAAATATTAGATAAGAAGAGACTCTCGTCGTTTATTTCCATAAATACGTAATGTTTATTTCCATAGGTCCGTTACACCATATCTATACAGGTGCTCGTACAATCTGGTTGTACCTTTGAAATGACCACCAGTGGACGATTTTACACACACAACCATAATATTTGTGTCCCAAACCGGACATATTTAAGCTATTTTATTTATTTTGAGATACAAAAGGCCTTATCGGCGGATATATAGCTTTCATCCATGTTCAGAACACGCTACCCTATATTAATTGAAGTCACTGTAGTTTAACATATTATATTACTTGTTAACAGACTTTTAGAGATACTACACTTTTGCTACACTACTTGTCTTAAAAGCGGTAACTTAAATGTAAAATACGCGCGCATACAGTCACATAAACTTACTCAAATGCTCACACATGCATTCAAAAGCCTTCACCTCTCGTCATATACATAAATGACATTACGATTACGTAATTTATTTTCGTATTATCGAAAACTGATGGATCTCTCACCGAATTATGGAGAGGGCGATGTTGGGTGTTTCACTATGAGGTTGGATCAGGAATGAAGAAATCCGTAGAACAACGAAACTCACCGTCAAAGCCCAACGAATTAGTCAGTTGAACTGAGAGTTGGTAGGGCACGTAGCGTGTGCAAGTGATGGCCGTCGGGGTATTAAAATTCTTGAGTGGAGACCACACACCGGCAAGCGCTGCGACATCCACTCACATTCGATCTGGAAATCTATGAGTGAGGTATATGTTGAGCAGTGGACGTTTAGTGGCTTGGTTAAACTTAAAATTGTAATTCTACGAAGAAAACGAACACTGACCTCCATTGTAAGTCACAAGTTTCCTTAGTTTAAAATTCCGGGATTACAATACTTGTCGTGCGCTTAAAGTCTCCAAAAACTGACGGTTTCACTGTTTAGTTAATATTTGGAAATAAATGGTATATATTTTACTTTTTCGGAAAATCGCTTCTAAATTGCTATACCTTATGTGATTTCTAAGAGAATCGATTAGAAAAATTCAGAAGAAATCATGAACATTGCAAGTACGGGTTTGGATAGTTTCTCTTAAATAGGACGAAAGCTCTTTGACTAAGCATTGTGCGTTGTAGGCCTATTACTCAAACTCTTCCGTAGAGGGGAGCTGGTGTCACGGCATTCGTCATAGTCATAACACGAACACTCATTGCCCAAGTCCCGCTCGACTTACACTGCATATAATGTTAGGCTGATGGATTGAGCACGTAACAAATAGATTCTTAATTAAATTTGTAATGTCATGTGTGAAAAATAAGTAGGTAGATGAATAACATAATAGCAGTCTCACAGTATGAACAAAGCGACCCTACTGACGGTCTCTCAATAAACAAGGCTTCTCATAGTTGCCCGCTATCGCGCTTTGATGCCGGGCCGGGGGTAGTTTTAAAACGTACCGGCAGTTGTAAATAATTATGGCCTTTGTTGTTTTTGGACGCTGATAATGTTTAATAAGGTCTGTTTAAAGGTTATCGTTTTGTATGTCGTTTTTGGGAATGTTTGTATGTTTTTATACTATTCCCTAACACGTAACGAAAACGGTTATTAGTAATGATAATTCTAATAATAATTGATTTTTCTAATATTTATACTGATTAAACCATTAGTATTCATTTCTTTTTCATATTGACTTCCCGGTTTATGTAAATATGTGGTAGAGTACAATCAAATTCCGCAATAAACTTTATATATTGCAACAATCCAGAAAAGAAACGAAAAATGCTAATTATTTTATTCACCGTCATCATCATCATCCCACACCAGTCGTCTGGAGATGTTTGGTAGTGGTTAGAAACTCGGACCGTTTATACTAAAAGGTCGCGGATTCGAATTTCGCTAGGGACATTTATTATTATTATTATTTATTTATTGGGCTTTTATTATTAAATCGATTACATGGTCTTAATAAAATAATGCCCCATAAAGCCGTTTGCACAGTTTGTCGGTGGGAGCTCGAATCTCACAAAAAGTTATGTTACCTAGTTACAATTTGGACGTCGTCGTATGCATTGAATAGGTAGGAGTTACAGGTTATCTAATACGATTTTTTTGGTAGTTTGGCGAATCTCCCTGTTTTGTGCTCATTTCTAATATGGACAGGCAAGGTATTAAGAAGGTAAAGTACGCGTTTTCTAAGCGTTCTATCACCATAACTATTATATTACCTACTCGGGGGACTTCAAATTTACCTACTGCCATGAATCTGGTTCCAAGTTTATGAGCGATTAGTGAGTACAGCGCAATGTGTATATACAAAGTTCTTTTGTAATCAATTATAAAAAGGAGAAAAATATTCACTCTTTTTTTATGAAAAAAAAAAAACATCCGAACGGCCGACTTGGAACCTCCTCCTTTTTGAAGTCGGTTAAAAATGGTACGCGATATCTCCTCCGGTTGTGTACCTTTTTTTTTTATCCAATACTGGTTAGCACTTGACTTCAATCACACCTGATGTTAAGTGAAGATGAGGCCGAAGGTGGTAGCGTACTGACCCGGAAACCCCATCTTATTTGGGGGACTGGCTACCTTATCTTTGACAACCGGAACACAAAAATGCTATTAACATTGCTGTTTGGCGGTAGATTTAGATAAGATGGTGGTAGCTAGCCAGGCGAACATTGAACTACCTTTGCCCTACCACCAACCAAAAAGTACCGATTTGTATTATTCTATTTTCAAACAGTTCACTGTCAGGGAGTTGCCATCATAATTTAATGAAGAAGATGAAGATAATGCACCCTGAATTTAAATAACGGAACCTTATTAAAGTCGATCGTTGGCCCAATTTTTGGCGGATTAATTATTGAGATCTGTGATCGAAATTAAGTTACCCAATTTTAATAATTGATCACAAAAGTATCTAAAATTTTATTGATAGTAGTAGTAGGGACTTAACTATACTACATAGTTCACGGAAAGAGTAATATTAAAACTGATCGGATAATACCTTACACCTGGCTGTTACAGATATATTTGCAAAACAACTTATTTCAAATAACCTTCACTCACAACTAAGATTAAACTTCAATCAAACTTCCAACACCTAAATCTCAAACCTCCGGACTCCCGACCGTTATGGTCTTTCTATTCGGACCATAACATAAACATGCCCGTACACTATTAAAAGTTGGACTCGTTTTGTAAGCCAAAATATTATTCGGACTACCTTCCCTCTATCTCGTTGTATCGGTAGCAGGGCTGCCAACTGCTTTACATTTTTATTTTATTTTATTACCGGCTCTGTTCGGTTTGCAATTCCGTTTTTAAAGTTTGTGCGTTGTTTGTCGCTTTGTAACGCGTAGTTTTATCAACTTGCAAGTTTATCAGCTTTTCCTTATTTATTTTAGTGTTGTTTCCAGATTACGGATCAGCCTTGATTTTCGGATTTTTTCTTGGTATCTAATGTACTTAACAATTATCTATCATTTTCAATTAATAAACCTCATTTACACATCAACACAACATCTTGAATAGGTACCCAATATTTCTTTTTTTACCAGACCCTCGTGGGGTTATGATTTACTTTGTATATAATTAAGTCGTAATTGTAATAAATAGCATGTCACTAGCTGAAATATACTTATTTTAACGAGTGCTATTCAGACATCACCTATCATCATTAATGCTCCGTTTGCCAACCCTGTGGGTTAGATAGAGTCCGGCACAGTCCGGCTGCTGTCTCATAAACATGCTCCCTGTATCAGCGCGTAATCTGCCGGATTTGTCGATCAGGCCGGCTATCCACTGCCCAGATTTGTACCCGGCTTTGCCGCCGATAGGGCACATACGTTTTGCTTTTCTTGTCCACTGTTTATGGTTGTGTGGCCAGGTGGAACGAATGGTTGGATTTTGGTATGAATTTGTTTATTGTTTCGACGCGTTTGGAAAGCTTTTTCTGTTTTTGTTTGGTTCATTTAGGTAGTGCTTCGGAAAATTTATGTCAACGTAAGCAATACTAATAAACTAGTAACGATGCTAATATGGTACCGTAACCTAGGTTTAACTCAAAGTTCAATTGGTCATTTATTCTATTATTAATGTTTTGAATACATTTCTACTTACAATAAATTGATGCCACACCAGATACTCTGGTTTGAATTCTCGGTCTGTAATCAATTTGGAATAACAATTAGACTTTATGACAATCCATACATTAATTACGGCAAGTGCACTTACGGTGTCGGTTATTCTTTTATACGAGTATTGGCTTTTTGTCCGCGACATCGTCTAAATATCTTTGCGAGAAACAGAACTTAATTTATATAAAAAAGCTCATTGTTTTCAACTTGCAAATAGACATGAATATACGAGTATTATTATATTAGTCACCGATTCTATATTAACAAATAAAAAAAAATAAGCAAGACAAGAACATTCAAAAGTGTACATTATTATTTAGTAGTTTAGAGTAACTAAGCACACAAACAGACAAAATTGAATTGCAATGCTCTAGTCCAAATAACCATGTTGATTTTACGTCTTTCATATTATATTTTACAAATTTTACCTTGATATATTGTTCATACATTTGTGTCTATTATATTTAGGAAATCAGTCTAAACCTCGTCAATCGAACGAATCGGCCCGACAACGTCGATCTGATTTTGTTCGATCGGCTGAACTCGTGAATGAAGTGAATATTTAAACTGAAATGAAATATTCATGCAGACTTGACGTGAATAGGTACAACAAGGGTACTGGGTCAGAATATTTATAGAACTTTAACAACAACATGTCCTCAACTGTATAAAGGGTGACTAATGTTCATTGACTATCTATACCAAATTAAACTAACCTGCCGTTCCGATTTGAATGATGTGAATTCATTAATATGGATTCATGATATTATAGAAAATTTATAGAGATTTTATTAATAACTTTGACGATAATGATAGCCTTCTTACGATTGTCTCACGTGTTAAAGCTATTTATATGAACGCGGGTCAGGTTTCGGAAAGTCATGCAAAAATAATGTGACGAAAAATTATGTATTTGTAAAGTGTCATTATCCAAATCCGTGTAAAATAATTGATGTATTATAGTATTGCACTGAATTACAATTACATCGGTTCAAATGTACCTACCAATATACATATCAAGTCAGACAATGGATTTACTTTGTTTAAGGTACTTGAAGTTAAATATATCACTAAATGAATTCAATACCAATCACCATATTACACAGGAGGTCAAATACACTAAATTGCCAACTGTACTGCACTGTCTTACAGACAAGCGTCGTAAATTGGGCGTCTCAATTTACCGGGCGTATTGCAAGACCCAGGCCTTTATTGATAGGCCGTTGTCGCCCTGAGATATGGCTCGGCAATTTGTAGTGGAGAGGGGCTGAATTAGTGATAATCAATTAGATGGCAGCCGTTTTAGAAGAAAAATCGGTGACAAGGTTGCTATGCACGGTAATTCAGAAGTTACTTAGCTGGCGAAATTGGTGAGTTTAATTCGATGAAGTGGTGAGAGAAGCCGATAATTTGAAATGTTCTATTTTAAAGGGCACCTACTAGGTGTACTACAGTTTTGGTGTCAATCAATTTTCGTTTTGCTATCTAAAATAAACTTATTGCATTTAGTTTGTAAGTGCGATATCACTTAAGATCGGAGAAGTGTTCACAACCATAGTTAGATTGTGACACCCGTACAGATGACAAGCAAAAGTGCGACCGAATTCATTGCCATGTTCGTTAGATGTAATTTATTTTTGACTAGCTTTCGCATTGGTGGAAATAAATTCTTCTTCTTCCTTTTTAATCCCCTTACTAAAACGACGGTTGTTATGTGTATCTGATAGCGTGTGTCTGTACAGTATATCCAGTCTTTATGTCAAGAATGCGTGGTCCTATTTGAGTATGGTTTTTTATATTTAAGATTAAATTAGTGGAAAGGTTTTTAGCCATATTTGATGAAAATCCGTTAAGCCGTTTCGAAGATAGTTTTAACACAGTTGCTTTGTATACCTGGATGATATTGTGGTAGGGATTTCGGTGGTTTTCGAAACTTTCAATGTATGTTATATTGTAATGTTTTTCTAAAATGTTTATTTTGCTTCTGACCAATAGCACAGAAAAAAGTAATACAACACAATATAAGTATACTTCATCATCATCATCATATCAGCCACTGCTGAATATAGGAATCGCTCATAGATTTTCACAGCTACCGATTGGAAGCGTAAACCTTCTGGGTGGACGATACGCTGCGCCACTTTATTGAGTGTATTTGTATTTTAAGTATAGGTACGTCAGGCTAAAATTTAACTTATATGTAATCTGATTACTTGACATCTGGTAAATAGCAATGGGAAACCGGTAATGACCCGATTAAACTCGAGATTTTTGTGAACTCTTAATTGCCTTAATTCGATTCGAACCTGGGATTTATTGCGTGACGCTGAAAGTCAAAAATCGCTACACATCACGGAGGTCGTTGTAACATTGGTTTTATAAGGTTACCCTGATTGTTTCTTTAATTAAACTTAATCATCCATTCACTAAGCAAAGTTTGTGTAGTGGATACTACTAAACTAAACTTACATAAATATTTATATAATAATTATTGATTCTTAGTCTTGTTAATTCCCGTTACATAAAAATTAAATTAATTGGGTGAGCAACACTTTCACAATAAATAAACTGCTAAAAATTGGCAAAATACCCGACGTCAATAGGATTCCGCTTTCTATCTCCGGAGTGCATCATCAAATCCTCACCCTGAAGGTAATTTCGAACAAAAAGAATAGCGATTCAAATAATATTAAAAAAATACATAAATTAAAAATAATTACTATAATTTCAGCATTTGGGGAAACTCCGAGATGATAATGTCATTTACATAGACAATACCTTACATCGGCTTAACCGATCTCTTTCAAATATAACTAAGAATCATCTCGCAAATGGTATATGATATGATTCCGAAAATAAAGAAACGCTTTTGCAATCGTTACGGACGTCGGTGCTACAACGCCAAATTTAAACTTATTGTTAGCCCCCGTTTTAAAAATGCAATCGAATACGAAACCTCCTTTGTTGAAGTCGGTTGAAAACACCGTACTTCACACCACTATACTGGCAAACCATAACTCGATAACGGGAATTGATTAACAAATTGTTTATAGAACAACACGGCACGTGGCAAAGCGCGCGAACCGCAAAGCAAGCGTGACAGAACAAAGTTTGTGAACCGGATTGCGATGGTTCCGGGCGGATTATACCCGTCGCTGCCAGTGCAAGGTGGTTAGAGGTGGTTAGACGCAGTTAGTCAGGTGAGATCAGAGTAGTGCGCGGCTTATGCTATTGGAATTAGTCTTTATGTAAGTCTAGCATGCAGATACAAACGGTCTAAGTTTTATAAACTAATGCGTCGCGGTACCTTCGCTTTACTACGGTCTAAGTTTTACATGACATGAACCGGCGTCAGTTTATTTAGCTGCTTCAATGCTAATGTGAGAGAAAATATTTACAAGTGTAAGGATTATCTTACTGTCTATCTGTTGTATATTAAACTTTTATTTGTAACACAATTAAAAATGTACTTTCCGAAACCCTAATAAAAGATTAGACTGTTTTTTTGTGCAGCGTGTTTCGTAGTCCTTACCCTATTTATCGTTCTTTTTAAGATTTTCGTTATAAATGTTATCCTATCGTTTCGAAGGACCAATCAGCGCTAATCTAATTAGAGCCATCCCAGATGAGAGGTTTTAGCGCGGGTTTTATTAATTCGCATTTACTTGTTTATACGAGTATGCTCGTAAACGCCTAAACAATTTGTGTATGTATGCCTGCATTGTGGGAGGGTTCCTACTCTCGTCTATCCTCCTCTCTAAGCATTTCTGCATTTCTGGTTTTCATCATCCTAATTATACCTTCCTGCTATCCAAAACCACATTTATTATTATTATTATTAAATCCTTTATTGCATACAAAATAAAATACAAGGAACATTTAACATAAAGGATAAAGTGTACAATGGCGGTCTTATTTTTTCAGACAGCCTCACTTAAAGAATTATATATATATCTTTGCACACACAGCGCCTCTAGTTCCACACTAAGCAACTAGGCTTGTATTATGGATGCCAGATGGTTGATATAGTACACAAATATTTGAGACTGTTTTCCTATTCAATTATTCCATATTTCTTAAATTTTATTGCCATCACCAATTCCACCGAACCGTATAATCCTAAGATCAGTAAATAGCAAATCGGGACGCATCGTCAATCTATGTAAACAGGACGCAAGCGGGCCTGGCAAGCCGTCTGCTATTAAATCAATAGGTCTTTGTCCAGGTATCCCAAGTGCCATCGAGGGTGGTTTGATTTAATATAATGGCCATATGCGGACATTAGACGATCAATTGGCCATCAATTGTTGGGTTAATTTGCAGTAAATACCCTCTAATCCACGTCGGGCTTGACGAGGCCTTGAGGCATGTTTAGGGATGTGCTTTACTACAATATTGCTATATGAATCTCTAAATAGTATAAAATAAAGTCACTATCCGCACCTGCATGTTAGTTATTCTAAACTATGCAACGGATTTTGATAGCGGAGTTTCTTGTCGCTTCTTCTCCCTAACCATAACACCTTGTGAAGCGATGTAGTTAAAAAAAGAAAAATAGCATGTTGACTTTCAATAAGTGATATTTTTGTATCCTACATTGAATAAAATATTTTTGATTTTGATTTTGATTTTGATACGATTTCACTTTAGAGAATTTCTTCCGAAAGGTTGATATGTATAATATATGCATATTATATGTATACAAAATAAGTGTAACCATGTAAAATATCTCCCGCAGACAAACTGTTCAAATAGTTTTGTGGGGATCTAGTTGAAATGTAACCAGATTAGTTGATTAATAAATAAGTTAAATAAAATAAATGCAAAGACGGGGCATGTTGCTATTACTACATAAATTTACCTCTAAAACGTATGAGATGTGATAAACTATATTAGTACTTAACTGCGTACTAGGGAATGCGTGAATTACTTTGTGAAAAGTTTATACGGATATAATAATTTCTATATTCAACAAACAGAAAGATTTCCTATAAGAGATAGTGCAGGTTTTTAGATCACTACACAGATTCGAAGTACATGGATAAACAAAACAAACGACAATTACACTACCCTTTTAGTTAAATGTCGCCGTAACACCATAGAATCGCAAATGGTTCCGGTAAAGATGGTCTGGAGTTAACGCAGCGTGGTACTAGCTGTTTTGGACCATTGCATTCGTTTTATCTTTCTATTAATGAACACAGATAGTAATAGGTACTATTGTTATGTTATATCGGTATAGTCCCTAAAGTAGTGGAAATCTGACTGACTGATCATGAGATTGTGTAAAAGGTATAAGTTGGAATTATAAAGAACTAGCTTTCCGCCCGCGCCTTCGCCCGTGTGCAATAACTTTATCACGGAAATTTCTTTATCTCGCGGGAACTACTCATTTTATATATTTATAAAAAAAGAAAAAAAACCTATGTCTTAATCAAGGGTTTGTTCTACCTATATAGCAGATTTCATCCAAATCCGTTCATCCGTTTCGCCGTGATTAAGCGACAAACAAACATCGAAACTTTCGCTTTTATAAACAACTGAGGAATGTTGTTTTGCCTCTGGACAGACCTGCTGTAAAAGACAGGTGGTTGACACTAGATGTTCATCGATCCCACCTCATTGTTGGGAAATATTTTTGTTGACAACATGTTCATTTTCTTTGTCAATTTAAGTTGTTTCAAATAACTTATTTATGTTACGTTAGCATAATGATACTTATAAACACATATTTACAGAATTACTGATAATATGTTTAGAATAAACACAAATTTCTACTACTAAACAAAGCCAACTAAACTCAGTCTGTCTTGCTTCATAGCGTGTAGTGTAAACAAAGTTTAAGGAGGCTTGATCCAGCGCACGGAGGGTCGTCGCAAAAACTTTGCAATATAGGCTTCTATATACTTGAATAGGAAGAAGACTAAATCAGGAGAAATCCGTCTATCGAAAAAGTGTTTAAGACATCTCTGAATGTTTCTTTCAACGTTACTCTACACGATGGGATATACGAATGTATAAAAATTCACTCCCACTATATGTCGGGAATATACAAAGTAACTTTGTATATACTATCATTATTTATCACAATTTTGCAGGCATTATAAATATGTAATGCCAAATATTAAGTGTACCGTCTTAGTGGACTGTGAGAAAAACTGCTGTGACATATGGACAGAAAGACAGAAGAACACGGCGAAACCACGATAATTCATAATTTAACTATATGATAAAGTACTAAACCACAAATACAATTTTTTTTAATACTAAACTATTTATAATTTGGAGCTGAACCTCACAAAAACAAAGTCGCTGCAGTTCAGGCCAAGGCAAAAACCATCTTTAGATATTTGTTTTTTATATGGTAGCACTACATTAGACGTTGGCGATTCGTGTACGGTATTGAAATGGATTCAAACTTAAATTGGAAAAATTATATAGACAAATTACAGAAACATTTTCAAGGTTATAATGCATAGACTTGAAAACTGCAACTACTGGCTAAGTTATGTAATCATGTTGTGGGGAAACAGTACAGACGTCGATGCGATGGTCGATCGAAGTGGAATATAAAATTCCTGGTAGTCCGACATGTCGGACAGCAAGGAATTAAAATTCCTCGTCGTCCGACATGTCGGACAACGTTGTCGCACCACGCGGCCGGAGGGGACGAATTATTTAAATTACAAAAAAGATGTGTCAGGATTTTGGTCAACATAACAGAAATGGAAACCAAAAAATGAGGTCTCATTTTAAGAAACTCAGAATGTTGACTTTAACTTCAATGTACATATTGGAAATCTGTAATTTAAAATATCACCACTTATTTAAACAAGCGAAAAATATCTAGTCTCATTTTTGCAGTCCCGTCACAGGTATAGGTTAACAGCGCCTATTACAAAACTACACATTGTTAGAGCGAGGCGGCGGAACGAATGAGGGAGGACGACGCCTCTGCTCATCCGATGCGCCGCAAAAGAACCGGGCGCAGGCGGCTGGCCTACGGCCACAGCTTCCCCCCCTAGCGGAGGACCTTGGCGGCGGACATGGGGACGTCCGTCGCCCGTAATCAACTGGTCCTCGTGATTGGTGGCGCGTCAAATGTCCCGGCGCGCCACAAAGTGGTGGTCTGAGACCAAGGTCTCATAGCGACGGATCCGGATACGGATAGCCGCTGGCGGAGCTGCAGACGTGATGACACTCCTGGGCTCCGTCACAAGGCGGTGTGAGGGACATCGGGGAGTTTTAGTGGGTAGGGCCGCTCCTGTCATTGGAGCGGCGAGCCCCACATATCCCCGCCGCTGCCCCACAGCGGCGGGTTGAATGCGTAAAGGCATTTCTCCCCGTAAAAAAAAAAAAAAAAAAAAAAAGGCAGGACCATATGAAATGTCTGTAAAAATATTTAATACTTTACCAAAGTCTATAAAAAACTTAGAAAAGCATTCTCATTTTCATATAGATTTGATTTCAAACTGTTTTTACACCCTGCAGGAATTTTTCGACTTTAAAGAGGAATAATTATTTTAGGACAAGTGATATTATCATGCTGGTTTTTAGGTTATTGAAAATGTATAACTTAGATTTATAGAGGTAGAAGTAAAACTTTTGAGCACTCCAAGTCTTTTATGGTTTATTATCTTTGTGTTAATTTCATTCAATGACTGTTCGATGCCAAAATACAATAAAAAAAAATATAACATATATTTACATACAGCTAACTACTTATTGCATTGCAGTGCCTTAACGGGGTTCATGAATGAATTTATATTTTGACATCAGTAGTACGTATTCGAGAGTTCTGGACCAGCCCCGGGCCCTCCCCCTAAAAAAAGGTCACCACGGTGTGTTCCCCCTTTCACGGTCTCATTGGCGGCTTTAATTGGGTCGTTATTGACGGATTTGCCAGTTAACTTTGTTTGCTAATTATAATGGCTAGTAAAAAATTGTCCTTATCTAACCTAATAATAGGTTCACACATAAATCAAGTGGACGATAACTCCTCGGCTTTTGGCGCTTTTGTGTACCTACAACTGATACAAGTCTGAACTTGTTCATGGTAAGCATAGCGATTACAGCAGGTGTATGTTTTTAATATGGAAAAAAATTAAATTTATTGTCAGCAATGAAACTGCCTTTCCATTATTCTTTTATTTAGTTTTCTAATTTATGATCAATTTATATTTATGGCAGTAGTCGACAAAAAACATGCACCTTTTACGGTGAATAGAAACTTCGTAATTTAAGTTATTTCATTATAGTATACCATTTTTTCCTAGTAAGATTTGGAAACAGGTGAGACTTTTTTGCTCGTCACGTTGGAATGTGTACGCCTTTAGATGAAATGATAACGATCACCCACTGTCAAATTTATTTATGTTAGTTATTCTTTAGATCGCCATCTGCGGCATACGCAGTATTTTTTCTTAATTTTTTAATTCGATTCAATAATAAATATGTAGGGTTAATTCTTAATAGCTACTACGTATGTGGTATCACCACTCTACCTGGATAGGGTATTTAAAGCGAGACGGCTTGTACAGCACCACAGTCCAAATTCGATCGCCCGCCTCGCCTCGAGACACAGTCGTACATTTCATAGTGAAAAGTGTTAAACTACGCTTTCTGTCATGTCGGTAAGTTTTTGTCTGTAACTACATTGTTTATGTGTTGTCTACTTTACCTGGACGATCTGTTTCGATGCAATTGCTTGACCTAACCTTCGTTTTCTGCTCGTTTCAGACGTCGATTCCTGACAGTGATTACACCTTTAAGAACTATTACTTTCCTACTGCCGATCTAAGCGACGATGATGAAACTCAAGATCCTCCTGCCTTGAAGGTCAAGCAAAACATTGCTAAGAGAAACATTGATTGTTTCTTTGAGAAGCCCAAGAAAAAGAGGGTCCGACTACAGTCTTCCAATATTGCCCAAGCTAACGGAGAAGGAACTTCATACATTTCATCGAATAATGATGACGGATCCTCAGCGAGTCATCTCATTAAAATAGAAGTGTATGAGATGAAAAAGTTGAAAGATGTTCAACCAATTGATTACTGGAAATATGCAGATGTTCGTGTTAAATATTACGCCTCAGAAGACGACAAGCATTACCGAAATGTAAGAGATTTAATTTACAATATAACAAAACAGGTGGCAACGAAGACCGACTGCACAAAGTACTACATAACAGCGGATAAGAAATAATTCCTGGAATAGCCCGTTTCTTGCGACTCCCAATAGAGCAACGTTATAATTTATGGGTTTCTTCTTAGCACATTAACTGTCGCGACGCAGACTCTACTGAAAAACAGCAATAAATTTTTCGTTCCCCACCGTTTTATACCTGTCTATAAGATACACCTCATATAAGCCACATGCCACCGAGAGATACATTTGTCTAACGCAGGCAGAAGGATGGCACACTTCGAAACTCAATACGATGACCAACTGGTACGACTGTGTCTCGAAGCCGAACAAGACGAAATCGACCGACAACTCTATGAATTCCATGAAGAAAACCTAAATAATCTCCGCCAGTGGGCCAATTACGATTATGGTGGGTATTCAAGACCCTCACCTCCCCCTATACTAACATTTCTGCAGCGGCCAGCGAACCCACTCATGTCATTGGAACAGGAAGAAGAAGTTTATGAAACGTCGTGGGCGTCTGAAAAATTGTTTTCATTATCACCGGGTGTCTATAGTCCAACCCCGCAGATAGATTAGTTAGCTACAATATTGTATTATAATGTTTAATTAGAAAATAAATAAAGTAAAACTGTAATTCTGATGTTTCATTATCTTCACTCTTCTATATCAAAATAGGATAATGTAAATAAAAAACAGATAATTGGTAAAATAAATTTATTTCAAAAAATGGTTTTAAATATTTTATTTATGAATATATCGTTATACAAAGGAATATCGCAAAAATCTCTTAAAAACTCTGACATGCTCATATTCATAAACTTAAAGTACAGATACACTAAACAGTATTCACCACAAACAGAAGTTAAGTGACTTTGAAGAATTTTATTATTGTAAAACCATTTCCGAGTATTTCTTTTCAAAAACGATTTATGGTGGCCGGTAGGCTTTCTACCATATGAATCAAAATATTCACCGATACCATTAGCATTGATATGAATGGCTACCCAATGTGATCCCGATTTTGTATCAGGATCCAAGTTAGAAATAAAGTAAGTGGGTGCTTCTATGTACATTGGTATTCTGTTAGCAGGGAACACGTTAAATTCTAGACTGTGATTTATCTTTTTCATAAATAGTCTAATTTCGTGTGTATCCATTATTGAAATACTTTCTTAAATACATACATTAAGGTAGTTTAACGGATAATGATGAAAAATATTATATGGAAATCTTATATACTATAATAGATACAAAAATGCTGAATACTTAACTATTATAATCTACACTCACATCTCTATTTTTATTAATTTCTATAACATTGTCAAACTCTGCGTACACAATGCAGTTAAGAGTTTTTGCAAGAGCTGATTCAAATTGGACTTCTATTCTAACACACCCATGTTTTATCAAATTCCAGTGGGAACTTGAGTTAGCAGATAGATCAGGAGTTAAATCAAATGCCATTAAGCAGTATCCATTTGCATAGTCCTCAATCGATATGGAATTGCCTTCATTCAAAAAGTGAATACCTGTTCCAGTATATAACGTATGGTAACTACTCGTAAACACACCGCTACGGTATGATGGCATTAGGGTTTTAGAAGGAATTTGTTGCCCATCTACATACAAGCTAAATACATTTATATCATGATTATCGAAGTTAAATGGATTGGTATTGAAAGTACCATTAAAAGCAACATTATCAACAAATCCGATAATACATCTTTTCGGCACCTGACCAAGAAATACATTGTCAATTGTTTTTCCACGGACTCCTGATGGAATAGTTAAAACTTTAACTTCAGCGCGAGTAATTGGATATTTTGCAGTTGTAGTGGTTAAAACTTTTTGATGAGCGAGTAAAACGGATGGATTTATTCTTGCCTTTCGCAATATAAGAGTAGCGCTATCAATTTGAACTTTATATTTTGAATTCACTGATGATGACATTAAATTAAAAGTGTCTTTGTTACGTACTAATTTAACACGTATTTCTACCCCATTTATTAAGAACTTTTCTTGATTAAATAGATCACCGTGCAAATGTCCAATCATTTCAACTGATTTGCCGTCTTTTACCCGTTGATGTCTTTTGTGAAAGCCCTTGTTGTTGTCATCACATGAATCCATCTTTGAAGCTGTATCTTCGTACCACATACCACAAGTCAAGTGTGATTGTTTTGCCGCTGGTCCATAATTAAGTAGAGTCTCAATATAAGCCCGATAAGCATATGTGTTATTAGGAGGTGATACAAGTTTTTGATTTAGATAAACATCTAATTGGTTGAAAAGTGAATGCAACCAATTATTAACAGGTGCTGTCTTCTCATCAGGGGGAGGAGTGGTAGAATCTAGGTTTATAATTTTAGCTTTAACATGAAGGAGGGTGTGTGACAAATCAATGTAGTCATCTCCACTTCCTGGCATAACAAATTCAATTGGTCCTTCATCACTTAGCGATGATATCGGTGTACAATGAATCCATTGCCCACTCTCAATACTTGTCTGTGTTGATGGTATAGCAAAAAGATCTAACTCTGATTTAACACACTCACAAGAATTATTATGAAGAAACGACATAGTTAATTTGAAAATATATCTTTTATATTACTTTTTTTCTTCCTGTCAACTCCTCTTCGCTTAGATGGTTTCAATGAAATGGTAGGTTTCTTTCGAAGTCTCTTGATTTTATACCCTGAGCCAGACATAAGCGAATCAATTTTGTTATCCGCTTTTCGTTTTAAATTAGCACTTGCTTCTTTGAGTCGAGACTTAATTGATTCCCCCATTGGTTGTGCCCTGACCATATCTGATAATAAACCTACTCCTGCGCTTAATGCCTCTTTCCCGACTGTCTTGGCACCACTTGCTATGAGTGGAAATACAGATCTAAATAGTCCGCCCAAAAAACTTCCAATGCCGTGACCACGTTGATGCGGTACACCTCTGTATATGATACCTACACCTGATCCAGCTTGATTAGAATAATAATGATGATAAGGACAAACGATATTATCACGCTTATAATTCATTTTATTCGTTTAAAATGTAGTTTAACACATGCAGTTCCAAACTGGAATGGAACTCTATTACCAATGCTTGTTCTTATATCTATTTCGATTATGTCAAATTCTCTGCGCATTACTGGAAGATAATGAATTGGAGATAATACGTGCATTTTATAAGCACCATAGTTGTATTTTGATGGATCTAGCGGTATGATTCTAAATAATGAGGTCATTACATCTCCAACTATTTGAGGATGAATAATATCAGAGTAAATAAATAGCTGTGATGGTAATCCTAATTGTAAGTTCGCTGGGTATTTAGCGTATGGATCCGCAATTAAATTTGTATATGGCTCGAAACCGAGTTGAAGATTTAATGTAGGTGACAAAATCAACGATGATACACTGCGAGTTAAGTTCGTAACAGTGATAAGTTTCGAGTCGTTATCAATTTGGAATGCCACTTGATTTTGTAGGAGGCTATTTTCATTAAATACTTTTAGAAAATTGTTGATGTTATCATAAGGAAATGAAGGAATTTGGGATTTATATTCCACTGATATTAATGATTCGTCATCTCCTTCGACTATTACTTTCTTCTTGACGAAAAGAATATTCTCATTTTCTTGGACGTTAAATATAGCACAGGGATAATGAAATTCAGCTAATCCTACAACCCATTCTCCTTCCAATTGAACAGTTTTAGGTAACTTTGTTACAAAGTTGGCGGTTGTATTTTGGGGGAAATATGCAGTTGAACTATTGCTTGGCAAAGTAAGATAAAAACTATCTTCCGTCATATTGTTTCTAAGTTTAATGCGGATATCCAACTATTAAATTTATTAGGATATCCTTTCCATTTGACTAGCACTTCCTTTCTGTTGCCAGAATAGCGAGTGCGTATTATTTTATCTATTTTGTAGGTAATAGTGGGGTCATAGATTACTTTTTGTAATTCCCTTCCATAAAATGTACCAATTATTGATTCATTTTGTAGATCTTTTAATTTGTAAACCAACCAAGGAAGTCTTTTTACAATGGATTCTATTACAAATATTTCATCGGACCAATTTGTTTCATAACCTTTCTGGAAAATGTGTTTATATTTCGTTATTCTAACATAATCACCTACTTTAAATGGTAATCGGTCTGAAGTGTTTAAGTTGTACCTATCATATAAATTAGACCATACTGTCATTATATTACTGGAATTCACATCACTTGGACACATTTTTATACTTGAATGGACACTGTGATTATAAGAATATAATAAATCTTGTAAAATATCAACATACCTATACGTATTATTATGTGTGAAATATCGCCACATTTTCATTTTTAGGGTTCTTTGAAATCTTTCCACAATACTGGCCTTTATGTCCGGATTGTTAGTTGTATAGTAATTAATATTTTTCTTTTTGAAGTACTGGTTTACATCTCTTGAAACAAATTCTGTACCTTTATCAGATTGTATATGTCTAGGAGTAGCTTTCGCTTCAATAAATATGCTTTCAAAACATATCTTTACAGTTTTAGAATTTTTCTTTTTCATAGGTCTCGCAAATGCATACTTACTAAACACATCAATAACACAGAGAATATAATTAAATCCATCATTATATTGATTGTATGTTCGCATGTCACTTAAATCTGCTTGCCAGAGTTCATTAAAATTAGATAAAATATATTTATTTCTAGGAAATCGCCTATTGACAGGTTTATGTAAAGTATAAGTTTCTTGGGATTGTAACCACTTCTTTACATCCTTTTCATTCATTTTCCCTTGCATAGCTTTCGTCAATTTTTCAATGCTACTGTATCCAGCTGGATGAGAGACATCATAATAAATTTTATTTATATTATCTATATGGGAGTCCATTTCTCCCAGTCAAGTTTTCTTTTGTGAAACAAGCCACCAGGTTTTTGCTTTGGCGTTTTAATTTGAGCTGGATCGTCTTTCTCTAAATCAGATGAATGAATATTATTAATATATTCAAGCGTTTCTGGGTTACCTATACAAGATAACGGTATTTTTATATCCCTTAAAGCTGAAGCAAACTTCTCCCAGCCTAATGGTTTTGGGCGTCGTAATGGTCTTAGGGCATCGTTCACTAAATCCACAATATTACTGTTATCAATAACTTCGTCATTGATTACAACATGACCATTGGTATCCCATTTAATAATATTTTCATGATCCAATATACCTTCCAATAACAACTCGCCCTTCTTTTTATATGTTTTTGGTATATACTTAAATAAATAATTTGGAGTGTAACGTGATGAGATATGTTTTTCCGCTGCTACGTCTTCCTCTATTCTTGGCAATTCTGGAACTATTGTTTTAACATCACTTTCTTCCTTTTTAATAGTCTTAAAAACATCATACATAGAGTCATCTGTAACTATTGGTAATTTAATGGGATGACGTTCTTTATTAGCAAAATGTAAATATCTTTGTAAAATTTGCGAGTACTGTGTCCACTTCTCACGATCATCAATTTTACTGTGTAAGATTTTACTCATTTCCTCATCAAGACGGGATAAGGGCTTTTCATGAACATGGTTACTGTCTCTAATCCTTTCTAGGATGTGGGGTTCCACAAGTATCATTTTCTTTGTATGTTCCATTGTAATTTTTACTTATTTAGAAACGAACTTAGTAATCCACTGAGAACGGAACCTAAAATAATGGGTAGGAATGCTCCACCTTTCTGTATAATAATTCGTTTTCGAGAGTTACTTTTACCTTTAGACACCAATTTTCTCAATATAGTTTTGTATTTATTCAACTTGGATTTATCTTGATTCTTCAGAGGAATTTTACCATTTAAAATATTATAAATGCATTCACATAAACAATTTATTTCTTCATCCTTACAAACCTTCAATAAAGCTGTACAATACTTAGGTTTGAGTGTATGTAATGCTTTTAATAAGTCTAGATGCGTCGTCACTCTACCAACCATTGTAAACGACTGATAATATTTTTACAATGTTGTTAATATTAGAAGCAAATACTAAGCAATGTTTGTTGAAAAGAAACAATGTAGATTTAAGAAGCTAAATTTTGATTCCCGGACTTCCTTTATGGGGATTTCATCCAAAGTATCTAAAATACTTTCACAGATACGATTTATTTTGTCATCAGTACATTCTTTTAATAGAGCTTTGCGATATTTAGGTGTTAGTACTTGTAAAACTAACTCTCGATCTCGTGTCACTGCTTCTTCAGACATTATCTACTGTTAACTGTAATTTTATCACGATACGTATTATATTTATAACCCTTTTTCGATACATAAACTACACAATTGCTATTGAGGGGAAATATCTTAGTCTTAAAACGACACATATCGTCTGTATTTTGCTTTAAATCAATCATTAGATAGCCATGTGCTTCTGACGTAGCATCTTTATAAGCTTCTTCTACGAACTTAGAGTTATCTGGGAACACTTGGCGCGCTAAATGGCGTATTTGTGTTCTATCCCGGGGATTTTTAAAATATACTATGTAACTTGAATTTAAAGAAATGTCACGTTGTCCTCTGCCTTGATGAAATAAATTTTGTGTTATATAAAACACGCTAAGGTTTCTATGATGACTACCTTTAGTAAAAATGTCCACTATACGACCATCGGATTCTCTCATAAGATCATCTATTATAAGTAATTGTGGTTGCTTCCCATCAAACATGTTTAAATCCGGTATACCTTGACTGTAGTCGACGTTGTTCAAATTATATAAAGGTTGCATTTCATCGTAACACCATACTACTCGTGAAAAATTAGTGTTACATATTTCTTTCATAAATTTAAGAAAATTAGTGACAAAGTTTGATTTACCACACCCACTAGGACCTGCTACTATAGCTGTGAAGGGGTGTATGAAATGAATCATTTTTCATTATTGAGCGTGTTACTTGCAGGCTGTAGAATGGGGGAATGGAATAAAAACAATAAAACACTTATTATAAACTTTAAATTTTTTACTATATCGCTTCAAAAAGGTGTTATGGCTATGGAGAAGAAGCGACCTAAGAAACTCCACAACAACACATCTTTTAAAATTAGTCATCATACAGTATTATTATTATATGAGTGTCGATAAATATATTCATATACTTCCCACATATACACAGAAATTTCATTTAATTTTTACTTTGATTTTATCAGCATATATTATTATTATAAGCTCCCAATGTCCCACTGCTGGACAAAGGCCTCCTCTCCCTCATATATCAGCATATTATCAAAGTAAAAAAAAAAAAACAATAAAATCAATTTAACATCTCAATTAGTATTATCTTTCATTTTAAAATTACAAAAATAATAATTAACTATGTTTAATTTACTTATACATTTTTAGATTTTCTATACACATTAGTTGCTCAACAACCTGAGTTCTAGGACCCCCACAAAATACTATATACGTTATACTACGACTACAAAACTATTTTCATACAATGAAGCGAAACAAATTGCAAAAATAGTGCTACACGCTACATACGCATGTAATAAAAATTTGACACAATAGGTTAATTAATTATATAAGGCTACGACGTGTGAATAATAACTTTTTTATATAAAACTAAAAAATGTTCCTGACGTAAAAAATAACTTAAAAGTGTTCACTTTTTCTTAATTTATAGTGTCCCCAAGCTAGAGTATCAGTACAATTTTCCAGTAAATGCCTTTTGGTGTCATTATGCGATAAAGAAATCTTATTAATTTTTTGGGTATAAATTACATGTTTAATAGATTTGAATCGCAACATCTCAGAAATGTGAATCTTTTTTTGGAATAAGCAACTTTTATATTGCTCCATATTAAAATTCTTTGTCACATTTTTATTGACACCTTTTGCTTTTGCTGTAAATTTGTGGTCTACATCAATCGCATACATTTTTGATCTCAATCCAACAAACTCTCTAAATATTTTTCCATTATTTTCATCTTTAAAGAGACCTAGTTTCTTCCTATTAACTAGCGGTAACCCATACTTATTATCCATGGGATAATCAGATGTATCAAAGTAAGTCAATAAATCGGGCTTTATGTCATAATATATATTTTTACTATATATCTGATAGATAAGACTATCGGTATCAGTATAAAGTAGTTTTAAATTCTTTTGAAATTTAATTTTCATATAGTCATAGTGAAAGTCATACATTAATGTTTTCGAAATATCTAATATGCAAAAACCTAAATATATAGGCTTGTTATACAGCAATTTAGTTTTTCTTAATTGTATAGCTACCAACGATTCTGAGAAAATTGAAAGACTGTGAAATTCAGGCCTCGATATTAATGATTGAGCACCTTCAACTTTACCTCGATTCTCCCAATGTGTGAGTAGTTTTACATTAACCCGTTTTTCGATATTTTCCATAGTTTTTCCAAAGACAGAGTTATTCATTAGTTTATAAAAATCCTTTTCAAAGTCTGAGACCGCTAAAGTACGCATATTTGTGTTTAAATCGATGTATTTTTTCAGCCATATACTTTGTTTAAATTTAAGTACTCGGTGTACTTTCGTTAATTGTAAACCATATTTTAAACATTGTTTTAGATTCCTATAATGGATGATGTATTTAGTTTTATTGTTTAAATTTAGTATTAATTTTTTTTCTTTGCTATTTTCAGAGCATAAATTATCCGGACAGAAAGGTAGATCGGAATGAGAATCGTGTAAATTATCAGGATATTGTAAATCAACTTCTAACACGAATCCATATTCTGAATCATCTGAAACGTTGAAATTAGTATTTACATCAACCCATTCAAACTCACCGATGGGGAGATATTGTGACATAGCCCAACCGTACAGGTTATTTGCATCTAGGTAGATCAAATAGGATGAAGGTAATTCATTATTGTAGTCTTCCATGAACATATTATTAGCTTTCGCGTGTCTATTGCTACATTGAGAAATACCGCCTCTAATACCTTTTTTTATGAACGCAATTTTGGCAAAATCGGTCAGAAGTTCTAGGTTTACTTTTGTATACTTCAACATGGCATCCCAACTCAGACCGGGCGCAGTAAAATAATGAGCAGGGTCTAAATCATAAGTAGATAAACATAAACTTCTGAAATTCTCAAATATGTCAGTTAGTAATAAGACGTCGGTTTTTAAATATAAATCTGAGTAATCAGACATATTTTTACAATTAAAATGATTCCATACGTCTTCTGCGTGTTTATAACTTTCCAGTGAAACATGCTCATTTACCAGCGAGTTATAAAATTTATCTTGGGCTGGAAGATAATCTTGTTTTAATATATTAAATGAAGTCATATATTCATAAGGGAAAATGCCTTTCCTAGTCAAACGCTTAAAATCTTCTTGATCCGGAAAATTTTTATGGAGTTCATGAAATTTGTCGGTTTTAAGATTTTGTGCTAACTTTTCCAAACTACACGACATGAATTTAAAAGAATCTAAAAATCTCAAGGTCATAGTATTATTTAAAACATTAATTTTTTTTGAAAATGATATATACTTTTCCTTGTTTTGGGGAATTATTTCAATATCTCCCTCATCAAAATTCAGCGCGTGAACAATGAAATGTGCATCATAATTATTTAAGTTGTGCAAAAAGACAGGAACAAACCGGGGAGCTCTATAATTAGAAGCACACATCGAGTGAGCAACTCCTTTGTACAAGCCAGTATACCAATCACAATATACCGTGGAATCATTTTTCAATTCACTTTCACAAATAAAACATACCCTACTTTGTAACACATCCCGATTATTTTCGGTGGTCAATGGCACTGGACATATCTGAAAGGAGTTTTTTCGACAGATGTTAATTAAATCATTTTTAAGAAATTTCATAAAAACCTGGGCACAATCTTCACCCGTATACTTTCTATAAACAGAAAGTTGATCATTGTATGAACATTTAATATAATAGCCGAAACTATACACTTCGTGTTTTTGTATATTGGCTGTGAAGGATTTAGATGGGTCGTTTTTACATGTTTGTATGGGCTTTAAAAATGATTCGAAATCTGCGTACACTACAAACGGAATTTTTAATTTTTTCTCATAATTGTTGAAGGCTAATCTGTTATTAGGTAGCGGTTCTCCACACCATATGGTTTTCCTCGGCTTGTCATTTGGTAAATCAGTTTTTATATGATTACAATCGAACTGATAGTGATTGTTTAACTGTTCCTGTGTTGGAAAATACAGCAAACAGCCGTCACAGATATAAACAGCGCCGTGTCTCGCAGTGATTTGATTACTAACTAATCTAGATAAATTCTTTATGTAGCAGTAATGGCCACAGTTACTAGCACCATTTTTCAAATATAATAAATTAATGTGAGTTTCTTTTCGATGTTTCGTGAAGTATAAAGGCCCAATGATTTGGTTTTTTTTCTCTTTAGCAACATATTCTAAACCGAAAACGTTTAAGCTGATATTATTTAGCTGTTCAAATTTATGAATATCTTTAAGTTTCATCGGGAAAGGAATGTTTGTGAAATTTAATTTGTTTTTATGACTTAAATATGACGTTACTCTGTCAGAATGTTGAGCAGCTGGATATAGTGCGGAAAGTACAGCCCATTGAAAACATTGTTGGTCATTATTTTTAACATTTACGATGGCTTTTTTGTGTTTTATATCAAGAGGCAAGTCTATATAGGAGGAACCGCGTAAAGGGTTAAATTTATTAACATTCATATCAAGATATATGATTTTCTCCAAACTCCAACCGCTGTCTTTCTTTTCAAAATTACTAACTTTTTCAGAAATTTCTTTAAAAATTAATGAAATTATGCTATCAGGATCATCCCCCACGCAATAGCTATAATTAAAAGTTTGAAAGTCAAAAGAATTGTGTAAATCTTTTGTTTGTTGCACAAAATCGGCATGTAAAATAAAATTTACCTTGATGAGGGTTAAATCACTAATGCATTTGCTCATCAGTTGTAATAAAGTGGATTTTATTCCTAATAGAAATGATTCAGGCGTTTCGACTTCTAAATGTAATATATTGGAGTCTGAAGTTATTCGGTAAGTTTTTACCCTTTGTCCAAATGCACTCTCAATAACCTGAACATTTGCTAAGTTATCGTGAACAGTAATTAAATTATTTTTATGTAAATTACTCTTTAAATGGCTAGAAAAATATCGCTTGCTGACTGACACTTTACATATGGTACATTCTACTATTAGTTTATCTAAGTAACTCACAGTTGGGGGCACTATTCTTGATGTTGATGGTTCTTGATAATCTTGACATTCTAGTGTTCGACGAGTCTTCGAAGCAGTTCCTTCACATGATTCCGATTTTCTTTTCCCGCCAACTTGAGAACTCGATCTGTAAAGAGGTGCATAGGTTAATAAGTATAGGTTAAAGTAAACATTCAAAATTAATATTACAATCGAGAACTCGATTATAATACTCACATTGCACAGCTTGCAATATGCTTGCATTAGCATAACACCATCAATTTCATCGGTCTCTCCAGTAGTCACATAATTTTTTTTTGAATGACCACGACAAGGTGTATAATAGGGCATAATCTCTAAGTCCTCCAACATGGCATTAGGCAGTTTGTGACTAATATACCACATTCTAATACAACGATGAAATTTACTTATTATAAGTAATTTATTTAATGATAGTATTTCATCAGTCGACAAAGACAACATTGTTCTAAATTCAAAACTACGAATTAATTGTTAGTGATACCAATACCCCAGAACAACTCGTTTATATACCGACCCATACTCGCCCCCTCTACATTAGTTTGGTACATGTTCATACAAGTTACTCGTTCGGGTATAGAATCATAACAATAAAAACAAGGGAAAAAAAAACTTACGATTTTGTTGGTCCTTGGTTTGCGACATCATCGTAGAGTTCATAGAGTTGTCGGTCGATTTCGTCTTGTTCGGCTTCGAGACACAGTCGTACCAGTTGGTCATCGTATTGAGTTTCGAAGTGTGCCATCCTTCTGCCTGCGTTAGACAAATGTATCTCTCGGTGGCATGTGGCTTATATGAGGTGTATCTTATAGACAGGTATAAAACGGTGGGGAACGAAAAATTTATTGCTGTTTTTCAGTAGAGTCTGCGTCGCGACAGTTAATGTGCTAAGAAGAAACCCATAAATTATAACGTTGCTCTATTGGGAGTCGCAAGAAACGGGCTATTCCAGGAATTATTTCTTATCCGCTGTTATGTAGTACTTTGTGCAGTCGGTCTTCGTTGCCACCTGTTTTGTTATATTGTAAATTAAATCTCTTACATTTCGGTAATGCTTGTCGTCTTCTGAGGCGTAATATTTAACACGAACATCTGCATATTTCCAGTAATCAATTGGTTGAACATCTTTCAACTTTTTCATCTCATACACTTCTATTTTAATGAGATGACTCGCTGAGGATCCGTCATCATTATTCGATGAAATGTATGAAGTTCCTTCTCCGTTAGCTTGGGCAATATTGGAAGACTGTAGTCGGACCCTCTTTTTCTTGGGCTTCTCAAAGAAACAATCAATGTTTCTCTTAGCAATGTTTTGCTTGACCTTCAAGGCAGGAGGATCTTGAGTTTCATCATCGTCGCTTAGATCGGCAGTAGGAAAGTAATAGTTCTTAAAGGTGTAATCACTGTCAGGAATCGACGTCTGAAACGAGCAGAAAACGAAGGTTAGGTCAAGCAATTGCATCGAAACAGATCGTCCAGGTAAAGTAGACAACACATAAACAATGTAGTTACAGACAAAAACTTACCGACATGACAGAAAGCGTAGTTTAACACTTTTCACTATGAAATGTACGACTGTGTCTCGAGGCGAGGCGGGCGATCGAATTTGGACTGTGGTGCTGTACAAGCCGTCTCGCTTTAAATACCCTATCCAGGTAGAGTGGTGATACCACATACGTAGTAGCTATTAAGAATTAACCCTACATATTTATTATTGAATCGAATTAAAAAATTAAGAAAAAATACTGCGTATGCCGCAGATGGCGATCTAAAGAATAACTAACATAAATAAATTTGACAGTGGGTGATCGTTATCATTTCATCTAAAGGCGTACACATTCCAACGTGACGAGCAAAAAAGTCTCACCTGTTTCCAAATCTTACTAGGAAAAAATGGTATACTATAATGAAATAACTTAAATTACGAAGTTTCTATTCACCGTAAAAGGTGCATGTTTTTTGTCGACTACTGCCATAAATATAAATTGATCATAAATTAGAAAACTAAATAAAAGAATAATGGAAAGGCAGTTTCATTGCTGACAATAAATTTAATTTTTTTCCATATTAAAAACATACACCTGCTGTAATCGCTATGCTTACCATGAACAAGTTCAGACTTGTATCAGTTGTAGGTACACAAAAGCGCCAAAAGCCGAGGAGTTATCGTCCACTTGATTTATGTGTGAACCTATTATTAGGTTAGATAAGGACAATTTTTTACTAGCCATTATAATTAGCAAACAAAGTTAACTGGCAAATCCGTCAATAACGACCCAATTAAAGCCGCCAATGAGACCGTGAAAGGGGGAACACACCGTGGTGACCTTTTTTTAGGGGGAGGGCCCGGGGCTGGTCCAGAACTCTCGAATACGTACTACTGACATCTTATGTAACCATATGAGGCAATAAATGATATGATGATATGATTAAACAAACTAAAACAAATCTTTCATTGGTTGCAACACTAAATGAGCTAATACAACTTAAATGTGGCTAATTTTGTATACTCCTGATGAAAATTTAAGTTGCACAATTTATTCTAGAAATTAGGTCAAGTCTCACAACAGATTTTTCTCAACAACAAAACATGCTGAAATCCCCGGGCCATTTGAATCGAATCTCGGCCCAATAGTTGAGTACAAGAAAGGTGTCCATTAATCATTTCATTGTTGGACTGGGGTGACAACGAGTCACCCTGTATTGTGGATTTGTTGACAGGGATCAAGTCCGGGCGACAGCTGGCTTATTCTGGCAAACGGCTGGTGTGAATTTCGGATGAGTTGAATACTAAATATCATTTGCATGGATATATAAAAGATTAATAATTTTTAAATTTTTCTTAACTAAATTGGAAAAAATGGAACACGTTTGTCGATCAGTCTGTAATTTATTTTAGAAACTCTTTAGAATAAAATAATTTATTTTGATAGGGGTGTAATTGTATGAAATCGTGGTGCAATATAGATATGTAGTTAAAAAAATTAAGTTCATTGACTTGTTTAAAATCTTGTTAAAGCACGATGTAATCGAATAGGAATATTTATTCTCCAGGTATAACCACCACCTTCGTGGCTCAATTTAAACAACATTTGGTTTACGATTCGGAGGTCGCGGGTTCGATCACCAGCGGGGTACATATTTATATAATATTCTATCTTCCTCAGTCTTTATATTTTATTAAGGACAATGAACATTTGCACAATTTATATACATAGTCTAGTTTTTCTAAATTTTGTGGATCATTATACAACCAGCAACGTTATCCACAGGTTACTATGTAGTAAATATAGACAGACATATAGGCACAAAAATCTTTTTAGTAGCACAAAAGCCTCTTTTTTAATATGACTTTGTTAATATCTTTCATTATGTCCTCTATTGTAAAATGAGAAATAAATATATTCACATAACTCACTTTTAAAATTACACCAAAACTTAGATACAATATATTACCTACCTTTGCTGAGTTTCACAATATTATCCACATGCACCACAGGTTACTGTTATAAGTAAATGTAGGCAGTAGTAACCTGCAAAATAATTTTACAATATAACACTGTATTATACTGTATACTTACTTTTTGTACTTGATTACTTTTTATTTTACTGTGCAATAAAGTATAATAAAATTATACCAATTTTGACGGCGAATTTGGACATCTTAGCCAAACACGTACTGAAGCTACTTGAATAAAATAAAACTCTATATGGTATAATTCGAGAAAGTTATTCAACAATCCCGTTCAGTTTCACATCAAATCAAAATACCTTACACGTCTGATATAATTTGCTACCAATATATTGTGTAATTTTTTGTTGCTTCCAAAAAAAATATCGCTTTTCAGTCTATGCTTATCTTTAAAATTATCAATTGGAAAATTCAGAAAAAAATCATGAATATAATAAATGGTTTAGATGGAAGGAAAGTGATTAGGTTTGTATTATCTTTTTCTTTGACGAACTTTATTTTGCGGTTGTGCTTGAAATCAGTGTTATAGTCTTGAAAGGATAGATATATTATCAGAGTGGTTCATGTATAGTTGGTGGAGATTTCATCGAGCACTTTAAGGATAGAGAACGGAACCCCAACAGACCCAATTAAAAAAATAGTTTAGGCAAATTTTGGGGTTTACATTGATATTTATTATTTTAATATTCCAAATAAAGAGGACTGTCGCTGCTTATACATTTAAAAAAAATGTTTGTTAATGGTCCGGAAGTCGAACAAGATCTTTCTAAGCTACTTTTTGTGCGAGTGCGTTGGCTGCTTATGAATAAAAAAGGTGAACGTGGAAGAATCAATCAATATATTTTTTTTTACCATCAAACTAAGGAACTATAAGGAGAACCCAGAATCCCTCACCAGAATAGGTCAGTAAGGGACTCACTCAGCACAGTGAACAATCGCAAATGAATGGTGTCGAGACAAAGGGCGGGCTCCTTTGTGCTAATGAAGAATGGTCACCCTCCATGTTGTGTTAGTGTGTTAGGCGTTACATTAATTTGGGTCTAGTGTGATAGATAAATCAAGGTGAGTAAAAAATTAATCTAGATTTTTCCGATATAATTACATTTTTAGGGTTCCTGTACTTACGGGAACAGACAACAAGGTGCTCCCGTTTTTATCTTATGAAGTACTTACTTCATAAGATAAAAACGGGAGCACCTTGTTGTCCATCTGCCAGTGAAGTTCCTTTTTTCCAGAAATGGCAACAAGTATCAAGTTAAAATTAATATCAAATTCTAAGTTTAAGCTTAGAATGCTGAAAAAAATTTAAGGTCCTAACACAATGTATTGAAAGAACATATTATTCTTACACTAGTTGTAGCTCTGACCGATCATATAAACCTGTGAAGAATCTTGAAATTTTGCTCATGTCTTATATAACTTAATGTAGAAATCAGAAACTTGCTTTCCATTAGGTGACCCGCATGCTCGTTTGCTGCCCTCTCATATAATAAAAAAAAAAAAATCAGAAACTTAATGACAGATTAAAGTAGCGGCTTCCTCAGTGTCAACGTAATTAACTGCATATTTAAATAAGTTTGTCACTGGTGATTTATTTACTAATCGCAATTTTTTTACGCGTATCGCCAGAAGACCCAACATTTATGAAACTTCTCTAAACTAAGAATAATTTTGATGTATATTATCCTGTTCTTATTTCTTCAGGAAGGAAAAAATGGCACTATAGGTATTAAAATTAGCTTTGGTAAATGGCAAAAGACATAGGCAGCTACCAACGTGGGTGGGCTTAGGCGTTGAGACAATCAACTAAGACTACGTGTTAAAGAGTGTCAGTGCTGGAAAGTCTAATCATATTATAATGACTGTGACTAATTCCCACAATTACGTATATGTGACCCCTGTCCCCAAGTAGATTATACTTTAAATTACAATGAACAATAGTAATGTTTCATTTTATGGAAATGGAGGAAAATCACGAGCAGCTTGCCTGATGGAAAGGCTTCATTTTACCGCCCACGATAATATAACCTTGCTTAATATTTGTAAGTATTTTTATCAGCCCATTTTCCCCTACTTTTTACAAATGTCTTACTTATCCCAACAGTAACAAACAAGGACTTATCCCGTCACGACTTGTCACCGTGGCTAGGACGTCATCAAAAGTCACGTCGGGATTACTGGCGACGGGACGCTGTCCTGTCCCGTGTCCCGTGTCCCGGGGTGACAGTCAGATGGACACTTTATCTTTTACTAAAAGTTTACCTTGTACGGTTTGTGTAGGTATAGTTTATTTCCCTTCTTAAAAAAAGGAAGAGGTTGTCAATCCGGTTGTATTGTCAAGCCGAGTACATTGCGGAGTTTGTTCATCATTAAAACTTTAATTGAAACCAATTCCTCTGTGTACTCGTATTTCGATCGAACGTTCATCGGTCAAACGTTTTTCGGGGTAGTGGAATTTGGTATACCATTATTGATAAATAAATAGATAGATAAAGCATTTATTTACGCCACTTCGTTCACACAACTTCACAATTTTTAAATTACAAAGAAATATACATACAAATAAACGTAAAGACTATAAAATACACCTTTAAAGGATGTATAATGGTATAAGAACGTTTGATCGAAAGCCGAGTACATTGCGGAGTTTATTCATCATTAAAACTTTTAATTGAAACCAATTCCTCTACGAGAAATACGAGTATATTTCGATCGAACGTTCATCGGTCAAACGCTTTTCGGGGTATACCAGTATACATCCATTTTTAAACCCCGATGCAAAAAGTGTTGTCTGTCCACTGACAGACACCCGTTTTGGCGCTACTTTGGGTATACAGATTTCAAAACGGATTATTTCAAAATCTGGTGGTTGTGAGGTGGACTTAGTCATGTTTGATGGAAAGCGGTTAAACAATTTTTAAGATATTTGGCTTTTAATATAGTTGGCTTATTATCTGAATGATCAGTGGCTTCCTCGGAGTTTTTCAATTAATTTATGTATGTATTTATGTATTTATTTATGTATGGGCAGATTGTTGTTTTGTCAATTTTTGGAGATTCAATTATTCTAGCATTTTATATCTATTTTTGATTTGGAAATAGTTAAAATTTACGGAATGTGATTAACAAAATCTACGCTAGTTGTAAATATAATTTCTTTGGGTTTATCATTAAGAGGGTTTCCTATTCACGGTATTCCATGCAAACTTGAAATGAATCAAGCGATTGTAGTAATGACACACATTAGTCTATATTTCGTAGACGACATTTTCGACTTCATCCATGTTAGTTATTTTAGACTACCACATTTTTACATTCCCTGTGATAAATAGACCGAACAAGTCCAGTGAGTGATCACTCCAACTATTATGTCCTCGTAATTACCTCTGTAGGCTTTATGCCTCTGGTCTTATGTCACCGACAATTAATCAGTGTACATTTAGGTGGCCTCCTTTGTGTCAGTCACGTACTTTTTGTGTTGAGTGCTTGATAAATAATGTAGGTATCTAATGAAACAATGAATATCCATAGTTTCTGTGAGTTGCGAATTTAAGTTATCTTAAATTATGCAACTACAAAGTAAGAAGGAACATTATAAAAAATTTACTGAACTACTCTCAATTAGGTTAAGTTCTTGGCAATGTAAATATTATAATTATTACATAAATAGAAAAAAATCCAGGCCGTGTATCATTGGTACTTTGATGAGTTCTTTCTCGATTCGGTGAGTTTCGGTCCGTCAAGACCGTTTTACTTCAGGACGGGTAGAAGTAGGTATCGAGTTACAATTAATATCAGTGCTAAGGTCAATAACGTATTGAAGGCCAAGGTCAAACACTTTTATTTCAATGAGGATACACAAATAACACTTATTGAAATTCAACATGTTTTTTTTTAAACTACCTTGCTGTCGACGGTTTTCTAACTCAATCCTGTGAAATGATCCCCCATCTCTTCCGGCGTCGGTGTTTTCAGGAAAAGGGACATTCAGGGAATATTACAATTTTGGGATCTTTAAGTCTAGGCTTAATATACTGGAATCGCGTGCTTTATCTTCGGCTACATCGTCACTTTCCCCAGGTGAGATTGTGGTATAAGGTGTCTTCAGCCCGTTATTAAAAAATTAAGTGCGATTAGGACTAGTACCCTGAGGGTCCTGAACGCAACCTCACCAGAACGGATGGACGTATCGTTGTAATTAATATGGAATATTGAAGTCTGTGGACTCATATTGTTCTAAAAATTTGAAGTTTCTAGTATAACGTGATTCCATAAAGGATTCCTTTTTTACCTTTTGAGGTAAGGGACACTTCAGAGAAAGATATGGGCCCTACAAAACAATTATTCCCATAATAACTGATGATGAATAATAATGAACCGAAAATTTGATTACCAATAAAATTCTATCGGGTACTTCTCGTTGAAATTTGGCATGCCGCTTATAAAGTTTCATACGACTAGATGAAACAATCCTAAATGGTAATTAAATTATGAAATGGCAAACTTAATTTTGCTGTTTCTATTAATACATCATCTAGATAACGAATTACACTTCGAATTTGTCAGTCTAAAAAGTTTGTCACTGGTGATGTTAGTTACGTAACCGGGCATGCGTCCTATTGGCACTTGACTGTCCTTTTTGTTAGCTTACAAATAATTAGGCAGTAATCTTAACTGTTTTGTCTCACTTCTTGTCTGGACTCGTGTCGGTTGGGCGCGGATATGCTCTTTGTACCTGTCTTTCTGGCATACTTTCGAGGAGTGATGTTATAATGTCGCCCCCAGAGTTAATGTTCGTCAAAAAAGTCCATTAACCAACATTACAGCAGTTATCTAAGCGCAGTGTATCGCACGCAGACGTACGGCGCACCTGGGACCGAATTAGCCTCGACATGTTTATGGCTCGCTCGTTACGCGCGGGTAATTGCTGATACTTTTCAACGGTTATTATGAATATGAAGTTATGATGGAGCGGAAAAATACGGCATATATAATTGGTTTTCTGCGTGATGGTTGGAGAGGAACTATAGGTTTACTAAGGCTAGGTAGTGAATATTGTGCCCGTGTGTGTAAAAGCCCGATTTGTAACTGTCCCACAAATCGGGCTTTTAGTCACCTCAAACGCTTATCTTGCAAACTTTTACGAGCTGCTTTCGTAGGTTCAGTGATTTAAATATTTACAAAGATTTATAGCCGATTAAAACTACTCCATTTCTTGTAATCGGGTGTCGCAAATTAATATTTACATATGTATACAGAGTTTGAACGTAACGCACGGAATTAAATCGAAAGGTTGTACTGATGAATACGGCGAACTTTCGGTAGGTATGATTGATCGCGATAAAATCAGCTATTTTAATTCTGTCTATTAAAATTTTTGGGTAGGTATGGTGTGATCCCGACACGTAAAACGAGTAGAACCAACCCGTTTTTTCGTGTCTTAAATGGTGACTTCAGGGACTTAACACCAAAAAACTTTTATCAATTTACACATTTCAACGGCGGCAGAGGGCTCACCCCCTCTCACGTGTGCATTTCTGTATATTTTGAATGGTGAAACATGGATCAAGCATTATACTTTTAATGTTTGGAACACCCAAACGCCTATGTATAGGATATTTATGACCACCCCATTTGGGATTAGGGTTATATACCTTTGTATGTAAAATTTATTCATTATAATTATCAATCTGTTGTTATGTAAGCAGTGTGCATATTAATAAAGTTCTAATACTGTCTGGACATGTCTAAAACCAAAATAAATTCCGAATATCCTAAATATGAGCCGATATATCATGTCGTGAGATTTGCGGCGAAGAATGACGAGGATGATGATGCTTCTGTCCGATTTCGGCCTTCGACTCCTAACCTGTTTGGCTTTGGTGCGCTCGAAGGTGGCTAACGATAACAAGAAGAATAACAATCATGCAAGTGAGAGTGGCTACTCAGGCGATAAGTATTCCGTACTATCAGTTGTGTTACTGCAGTCCTAAAATATAGTAACCAATTACCTGCTTTGACAATTCTATTAAATTGTGATTGCTTACTACTAAAAAGTACAAACGCCTCCTTTTGAACTTGGTTAAAATATCACAACACAACTGTAAAGGTGGGCATCTACCCGCTAATATACTTAACCCGTTCAAGGTCACATCACAACCCGCCTATCGACGTTGTAACAATAAAACTTCTATTGTGTGTACCTCAACCAGGGTGGGAGGGAGTTTCATGGTGGATATACATACTAACATAATAGACTTACCCTCTTATTCATAAAAATTTATAAACGCTTTATAAGCCTGTTTTAGTTAGAGTATGTTTTGTCACTTTCTTTCATTACAACATTTAGTTATGAACGACAGAGACAAAACATACTTTAACTAAAACAAGCTTATAAAGCGTTTGTAAATGTTAATGAATAAGACGGTTAGTACGTAATTAAAGCTTATTTTTTCTTTTGTATATACATTTACTACTTTATTTTGTAGCCTGTCCAGACTGGAACTCGAGGATGTAACCCTCTCTTGACACGGTGGCTACCTTTGCTTTTGAGTTAGTCAAAAATGATTATAGATTGAGAAAACCCCGAGAAAACAAATTTACATATCCCCAAGTTCAATTTTAAATATAAAAAAATAGAAATAGAAAAACAACCGAATGACCATGATATCATCCAAATACACTCAAAATCTGTCATCATCATCATATCAGGCGAAAGACGTCCACTGCTGGACAGACGCTCCCCCAAAGATCTCCACAACGATTGGTCCTGCGCTGTCTACATCCAGCTGTTTCCCGCGATCTTTACTAAATCGTCGGTCCAAAATATTTTCGAACCGGCTTAATCAAACAGGTCCCGTTTAGTCTTTAAATAAAAAACCATACTCAAATCGGACCACGCAGTACTGTACGCTTGCGTGCGTGCGTGCGTGCGTGCGTGAGTGTCTGTGTGTGTGTGTGTGTGTGTGTTTATGGCACCGTAACTCTTAAATGGGTGAACCGATTTTATTGCGGTTTTTTTTATTTGAAAGCAGGTTTTCTAGCTGTGGTTCTTAGACATGTTTTGTCTAAGTCGGTTACGGAAGAACCGACCTTCCTAGATATTTAACTGTTAACACAGTTGGTTTGGTCTAGGTATACCTATTATCATTTCTTTACTTCGGGTGTTTTGTGTAATATTTTCTTTGATTGACTTTGTTTTGCGATACCAATAACAAGTTCAGATGCACAAAGAGCGGATCTAGCCGTCGAATCAAGTACCTATGTTCATGATTTTTTTAGATTTTCTAAGCAATACTTTGTGAGATACTATGGGGGAACAGCACTTTTGAAGGCTTCTTTTCGCTCAGTGTTAAAAAGCGTAACACAAAGTATTAATATTTTTTAAAATTATTCTGCAATAAGCTGGTGTTTTTACATGTTTTTAACACTCATCCTCTAAAACTATGCCCTGAAATAAACTTTTAGTTTTTTTATCAACATGTCGACGTTTGTATTTCGGTCCCCATTTTCTAAAATTATATCAAATTTTAATTGTCTATGTCAAATGTTTTCCAAATACATGGTGGTGATAGATGAACTGACACCGAGATTATTTCATAAGTTTTCCGTTTGTCCCACACTAAAAAGAAATTGGTATTGAAGAGATAATTTAAAGCTTTGGTTGTGCAAGGACCGATTCAAATCATAGAACTAGTAAAACACAGAAATATATTAATACATAGATAATCCACCGTTCCGAGTGTCAAAAACTGCCGGTAATATTTGAAACTCACATTTGAGTTAATATGAAACCTAAGTAACATGGCGACATAAAAAAATTCAGAAAAACCTCATAAATCCTGGCACCTTGTAAAAATTCATCCAGCCGCAGACGTGAAGGTGTATAAAGCCCGCTGCACACCTGCGCGTATTAACCCGCGACATGTTTATGTGTGCGGTCATCCTTAGCGAGGGCGTTTGTCATCATTACTTTTCACTTAGTTTGCGGTACCTAGTCATAATGTTTTATACGGAGTGGGGGTGAAAACTTTTAGGGGTAAATAAGAGATGCGGACTTGAGACATCTTAGTATATTAGTCTTCATTTAGTGATTTCTAGATATCAATATTTACCCATTTTATAATCAAAAAGCGTGTTTAGTGAAAATATTGTGCGCGTAAGAACGATAATTGTAAATCATTTTTTTCTGCTTGTCACAGTCAATCTAAAAACAACCCACAAGTCATTTTGCGAGTTTAAACGCGTTGACGACATGTAATGGGTTTTGTGTGTGTAAAATCCACTTTAACTTGTAACTTACACTTACTTAACTTACCAAGGCTTTGAGGAGAATTTTTTAAGTCAGCTTTGGAATGTATGCTACCGAGGAAAAAAATTAGTCGGCGTACCTACACATTACTTATTGCAAAAGAAATCAGGTTAATGTGACAAGTTAATAGATTAATTTTTCTAATAACCTAAATCTACAACAATTGCGCACCCTAATTTTACATTTTTAATTTTACAAATGTGGAAGTCCAATTAACATCTAACACCAGTAAATCACTCGTCCGCCTGCATATAAGCTTATCAATTTATGGTCCCGTAGTATCGAAACTTGGCCCCTTGCATGCACGGACCGACAAACCGCCCAAGTTCGATAATAAATTAAAACATGAGATATTTAGTTGCATCGCCGCAAAATGTATGGGTTGTATGTACATGGTTGCATTTCATTGTATTATAATACTCCGTAATAATAATTTTAATGAGTTTATGGAACACTTTCCAACCACACATTTTCTTTCCTGTCGTGCCAACTATACACGGGAGTTTTACACCAGTAAATAGTATTTCATGTTTAGACATAATTGAAAGCAATCAAGGCTTAATAACACATTAATAAACGAAGACTGAAGCTTTGTCTATTTGTCATAATTAAATCAAGTTATCCCTCATCTATCAAACCCTATTTATCCAAATTATAACCATCAGCACTTAACCTCTAGATGGGACAACAAATTGTGCCCGCACTCGATCTCGCTCAGTTGGCACACGCCCTCAAATTAATTCGGTTAACAGCGGTTAGCGGAGATCACCTGGTACCCCCTCCTCGCAATTTCTCACGATTGCACGTTAAACAACTGGAAAGGACCAAGATTATGTACTGTCTTAAGCCTTAGTTTTGTCATAATTTCATGTTCTTCGGAGTCCCGTACTATTATAGAATTACCCTTTATCGACACAATTATAATAGAAATCACTGTTCGCCGTTTACAGGTAGAAAGAAAAATTTTTCAGCAGACATCCTTTAGTTTTCCCTTAGTTCAACAGTAGTTCGATGATTTAGTCCGACGATCGGACTGATGATACTTTTTAGTCTCATCAGTCCGATGATGCAAATGATTACAGATCATCTGACTACTGATACTTTTAGTCCGATCCAAAAAAAGAAATAGTATTAACTTTATTTATTATAGTATTATTATAGTATTAACTTGCTTTACGGATAGCTCGGTTCGCCAAAAGAACTTTAAAAATAACTAATGTTTCGCCGATACCACGATTTGCAGTGAAGCCGATTCGATGAAAGCTCTATCGTATTGACATTTTTGACGTTTTTGGCATTGTTGTAATTTTTGATATTCGACATTTGTGACGTTTGACATTTTAGATATTTATTTAGATCTTATGATTGATTAATATAAGCGACTGTTCATAAAGGGACTGAGGGTGGAGAAAAGAACGAGTTGTAAATAAAAAGTATGTTGAACGCGCTTGACGTACCTTGGATGACATCTAGTGTTTTTGAAGTCAAGAGAGATTGTAGGAGTATGGTTTAGTTATACATGATAAAATGTTTTTGTGCGAGTAGGTATACATTCCGTGATTATCTATAATGGTGGATTTAGTAATAGATCTTCTTAACGCTTTGTATATAATACGTAATAATCATTAAACTTTTAACTATTGTTTGGGATATTTCTGACCACCCTATTTGGAATAAAGGTCGTGCCGTTATGTATGTATGTATGTAAAATAATGTATGTTGTCGCTTCTCGTAGATTTATCAAAAGGTGGACCCATCAATATCTGCTGATGCGGTGCAGTGCAAACATAGCTGCCAATTAGACGAGCGCGTTGCCCGAGTTAATGCGAGTTGCTCGCACGTCGTGGTTCATTGCGACTACTGTTGTTAGTGGGTAGGCACTAAGGTTAATAGGCGGTCAGTGGTTACCGCCTATCGAACATATTTTATTCAGTAACCTTCTTTAGTTATAACCTTCAAGATTGACACATACTCCTCATTTTCTTCACCTATCGTGCAATAGATATCTTATATCGAGCGTTAAGTGTCGTTTTTAAAAATTAATAGATATCATTTTACATTAGGCACAACCGGTGCATAGTTTTAGGTACCAGGATAATATAAGAACCATTTATGACTAAGCACTTAACGTTTGGAACATTTGTATAGGCAGAGCGTAATATACACGTGATATTACCACGCAGTCCACCACGTAGTGCGCGCGCGCATTAGATGCATCTGCGCTGAGGCCGTTATAACTAATATAATTTATGGATACCCTGTGATATTTTTTTCCAGGTTACTGTTTACTGTACTTCTCTGCTGTACGTATAATACAATCAACAATACATGTTTCAAACATTGTAAATTAAATCAGATTTATGAAGTGGTATGGAATAGTAGACAGCTAAAATACCATGTTAATCTATTTACCTAGCCTCAAATCAAATCCATAAATTTATATTAAGGACTGTATAGCATTTTTTGTACTGCATACAGCAAGTGAGTCCATTGGTTGTGAAAACCATTTCAGATTGAGGTGTCAACTCTGCTATGTGACGAAGTAGTTTCATTGAAAATATTCCCTAGTCAGACAAGAGCTATACTACTATGGAGTCCGCTTTTGATGATTTTTAAGTCGCAACACATTAGTTTTGCGACACGCTACACGTTAGTCAGAGAATTGCCAAACATTAGTTTGGCATATCTCTGACCACTCCAATTGGGATTAGGGTCGTGATATTATGTTATTAAATACAACGTGTAGGTATATCCAGCTTACTTAGTTTCTCTTAAACCCATTCATTCATTACACTATAATTGATATTTTTGATAGGTATAATAGATTTGCCTTAGCACAGTGGACGAATTAGTTTGTCCATGGCGGGGTGCTGGTTCCAACACTGACTTACGGGAGTGAATGCTGGGTATGGCAAAAGAAGAATAAAAGTAGAATAAATGCAGTGGAAATGAGATCATTGAGAAGTATGAATGGGGTGACTCTGAAAGATAAAATCAGAAATAGTGTAATTAGGGAGTTAAGCAGTGTGAATGAAGATGTAGTGACAAAGATTGAAAAAGGTATGCTGAGATGGTTTGGACATGTGGAGAGGATGAATGAAAGAAGACTTACGAAAGAGATATACAAAGCGAATGTGGATGGTAGTGTTGGTAGGGGAAGACCACGGCGAACGTACCATGATCAAATCGGGGACGTCTTAAAGAAAGGCCAAGTCAAGAGTACCCTAAACCGACGAGCATGTATGAACAACCTTATGAGAGTGAAGGAAGCAGAAGAGGTGTGTCAGGATCGTAGCAAATGGAAGTCTGTGGTCTCTGCCTACCCCAATGGGAAACAGGCGTGACATTATGTATGTATGTATGTATAACGTGACTGGTCATTAATAATTAAGTGGTCGTATTCCTTGACGACATTACTTTCACAGATTACATGATAGGGTGAGTGAAGTAGTCAATGCTGTAACGTATTTTCTGTCATCAAAATTGTTTCCAACGAAAGCAATCGTTATTCTTCCACTCGCTATGTGAGTACCATCAGCATTGCCTTCATCATCAGGTCATACATAATAGAAGTACTCACATTACTAATTTGTCCCAATTACTACGTTGTTTCGAGTTTCGTTCCCAAAGTGTTCAGACGGAGCCCTTTTACTGAAACTAAATGTCCATCCGTCTGTCCGTCTATCAGATCAGATGCACCTAGATCAGCTGTATGGAGAGATAGAAAGTTGAAACTTTGTCAGTTTAGTAACATTTTGGCATTTTATTTGTAATTTTTTGTAAAATTAGTAATATTTGTGTTAATCTTTAATAAAATACATATAAAAAAGTAAAAAAAAATGTTTTTGTTCTACTCTCTCATGTGGGGTATCAATATTTAGGGTATAAGAGGTAACTTAAGATTAACATTTATTACACTAATAGCAAATATTTTCTAGACCAACAACAAATGCATAATACGTGCATAATCTAGCTTGACTAATCAGTGACAAATTTGTATATAAATGTGATCAAAGTTTGGTTCTCTAGATTATTTCACCACTCTTACCGCTCGGCAGCGATAACCTATTTTATATAATGCTCTATTATTGGCTCCCTTGTTCTCTAGGGACTAGCGCCCAAAACGTGTTTCACGAAGATTTTTTGGGTAGTATGGTACGAAACCCATCCATACGCGAGCCAGACTTAAACTTGGCCGGTTTTTAACTTTATAAGAAGTTTCGTTATATAAAACCTATACTATCAGAAAAACTTCACCAAATTTATATGAAATGAAAAATGAAATGAAATGAAACACACACACACTTTTAAACACTATTTCATTTACCTAAAATCAGAATAGTTTCATATAAATTTGGTGAATATAAATTTTGCAGTTTTAAAAAGTTGCTCTTCTGAAAGCGAATGCCTAGTTCATTATCATATCCTAAATTGTTTTATAACTAATTTTTTTTCGCATAATAAAGACTTTCTGTATTATTTTAGAATCCTGTTCCATATCAAATAGCAGCTCACCGCGTAGCTATCAAAAAATCATAATTGATTTTTTCACGGGCGATGCGTCAAACGCGAACGCAAATGGCTTACGTCGGCCATATTGAATTAGTGCGTGGACGACGGCGCAGTGTCGCACGTACAGAAGTGCTATGGAGATTGGATTAAATAATAATGTTCAGAGAAATAATTAAATCTTTAAGATACTCTATATATGAATTAGATTAAATTTTGTATAAAGGCAGTAAAATTGGAACCACCGAGCGTTATGTAGGTATGATGCATAACACTTATACGCGAGTAAATTTATGGTCCAATAAGTAAGTAGATACTTTGACGTAATATTGCTGAAACACAACATTGCATAGATGCAGTATAATTATTAACCGACTTCAACAAGGAGGTGGTTCTCAATGCCGTATGGTTTTTTTTTATGTATATACACCGATATCTCAGAGATGTGGCGGTTGATCACGTGGTACTTTTTGTAAATGAAAGGGGATACTGTCAAGTTGGTTCCATTGTAATTTCAACGCAATCGATTCAGTAGTTTTTTTGAAATCATAGTAAACAGCAGAATACCATTACATATTTAGATGATTATGTAGTTTTTGCACAGGGAAACTACGAGTAGATACAGTTTAGATTTGTACGAAAAAAGTGTAGAGAGTGTCGGTGTGATTATCAATAAATTGCATCAGGTCGGGCTGGTATACCCCAACTGCCCACCTAGCCTGTAGTAGCGACAAGAGAGATTGTGGCCATGGTAAAATACTAAAAAGTGAAAAATCAAAACATTTTAACAAAAGAAAACAGACTTCACTGAATCAGCCACTACAAAGTAAAAAATAATTTTATTCTATGGCTCGTATCTCTCAATCAGTTATTTTCTATGTGCACTGTCGTAATTATGATTAATTGTACTATACAAAAAAAAATATTTCGAAGTTTCCAGGCTTTCGACTCCATAATGCTGCAGTTCTGTTCATAAAATTAATTAAAAAACACTTCACGCCGACGATTTTGACCAAATTGATTGAGAGCGGGCCCGTGTGCTGTGACATCACTAATGGAGTGACACTGTTGTCGTTGTTTTATTTATTTTTTGCGAAAGTCTTCACTAATAGAGGGAATTGTGAGGTTATAAAAATAATATTAATTAAAAACATGATGGTGTGGATGATGCATCTGATACAACACAACGTCTTAATACAAAATGTCATATCACGGAAAATGAAATAAAAAGAGGAAAGGGAACCCTAAGAAGGCATTATATTAAGCAACTTAAAGAGAAAGTGACGGAGTTATGTGCTCTGGAGAGAAATAAGTGGAGAGCGCTATATCGACAATGTCGGGGTTTTAATTTGAACGCACGTTGAATATAACAAACTAGCTTTCCGCCTGCGGCTTCGCCTGCTTAGAATAACTCAATCGCGGAAATTTGTATATCCCGCGGGAACTACTCACTTTATCGGGATAAAAAATATCCTATGTTTTAATCCAGAACTTATTCTACCTATATACCAAAACCAAATCCATTCATCCGTTTCGCCGTGATTGAGCAACAAAGAAACAAAAACAAACAAACATCCAAATTTTAGCATTTATAATATTAGATATGTCATAATGCGAATAAAAACAATGGAAGATATGTATTATTGGACTGCAACAGAATTTAGAAAACGACAGTATGGAAATGTATTGCTACATCACTAATAAATAAAAAAATAAACACTTTCACAAACAAGTAAAAGAGATATGAAATTTTCACTTTTCTTTATACCTATACGCCATGCCATTTTATACAGTCCAAACAATTCGAACGTGTTTTTTGTTACACCTAACTTTTTTATACCACCTTCGTAACAAAAATTCTCATACAACATTCTAAATTGACGACATTCTTAAGTAAAAACTTTAATATTGGGTATATAGTCTAAAAATCAAATATACTGGTAGATTTATGAGATAATAGACGGGTATTCATTGTTGTAATACCTCATCAAAGCCTGGTACAATTGGTGAATAAATTTAATTTCAAATAAACCTGTACATTTTTGGTTGAGGTTTAAAACTATCCATTATAAGATATATCATAAAAACATAAACCATAAAAATAAAACTTTCTGTTTAAATAAAACTTTATTATATACAGGGCGTCCCAAAGTTATGGGACATGAAGGGGAAGTACCTTAAATATCGTAGATAGTGAATTTTGCTCAAAGAAGACTTTATGTTATTTTTAAAAGTTAGTAATTCTGCATTCATAGATTTTCTAAAAATTACTTGCTTCGGCTGGGAATCGAACCGACTTAAATGTGAAAAAAAAAACACCCTACTTTTATGATGCCAATCGAAAGAATAGCTAAAAAATAATAACTCTGCCTAAGTAACATAGTATTTTAAAAGAAAGGAACAACATAAAATGATTGAGTCAAATTTCAAGAAAGTTATTTATTGCCGACGACGTTCGAAAAGTAGCGATATTATCATTCCAAAGATAGCATTGATTATTCGTAAATAAGTACCCACTTCATAAAATAGGTACTAACATAGTTTTCCTTATTATAAGTGCACGTGTAGATGAAATGATAAAACTTGTATTCAACAGAAACAACAAAAATCAACAGGCAGCGGGCTCATTAAAAGATTGGCGATTTGCGTAAGACAAGAGGGATCACATTTTGAGCATTTAATTAATTAATTTACAAAAAAATACCTACTTAATTGACTACGGCAGTTTCATGTATGTTTTTTATTTGATTAAAATGATTAATTTCACGTTGTTCCTTTCTTTTAAAATACTATGTTACTTAGGCAGAGTTATTATTTTTTAGCTATTCTTTCGATTGGCATCATAAAAGTAGGGTGTTTTTTTTTTCACATTTGAGTCGGTTCGATTCCCAGCCGAAGCAAATAATTTTTAGAAAATCTATGAATGCAGAATTACTAACTTTTAAAAATAACATAAAGTCTTCTTTGAGCAAAATTCACTATCTACGATATTTAAGGTACTTCCCCTTCATGTCCCATAACTTTGGGACGCCCTGTATATATTATATTTGAAAAAGTTAGAATAAAGTGCGATAGTACACCGTATACCTCATCTACATCATAAACTACTTGGGTTCATTTCGAAGCGCCCTATATAAAGTCTAGAAACTGACAACCTGTCCAACGCCAATTACAACAAAATCACAACTTGCATGTAGTTTAATTAGGTATCCCAATATGAACATACATTGTGGTCAGAGCGCGACAAGCAGCGAACTAGTATATGGATATGGTGCAGACACTACTTACGGAGTGAAATCAGATATTTAAGTAGATATGTAGGTAGCTATAACATTGCCAATATAAATTTGAATATCTGAATAATAATATGCCTCACGGAAGCGAGTTGGACGGCATATTTTTTCTATAAGATATAGGTATTTTTAATTGTGTTTTATAAATTTGTTGTTTCAATAAGTACTTTCATAAAGCAAATACCTACCTTTATATACAATTTTGCTTTGTGAAAATTTTTCCCGTCTAAAAAAATATCTTTAATTAATATATAAAATTGAGTCGTCTAGTTCAGTTAAACGAATGAATAAAAAGTTAAATTTATTATTATGAAAAAAAAAAAAAAAAAAAAAACCCCAGTCTTAAAAAGGAAAATAAGTTTACATGTTTCATATGATCATAATAGAGAAATAAATAAAATATGCTACATTTACATTTATTAGACAACTGCTAAACAATTTAGTTATTTTAGTAATGTCTTCTCTCTATTTTTAACCCCTGACAAAAATGAAGGGTGTTGTGTTTCACGGCACGGCGTTATATGTGTCTTTGTACGTATGTGCCGACTTGAGTTCCATTTTATTTTTAAGATTTAACTCGGGGAAAAGTTCTTGGGCAAGATATTGAGCTTGTAACACGTTGGTTCGGTTTTACTATTTGTTTTCTCAATTTTTTGTGAGCTAATTTTGATACAAAAAAAAGCTCTGTTAAACAATCAGTTCAGTGTAGACTGAAGGTTTTATAAGAAGTTTATGAAGGACAAATAAGTTTATGGGGTGTAGATTTGAACAATATATGTACACTATAATGTATAAGTGGAGAAAATAAATGATTTTTGTATTGTATCAAAACATGACTACGATTCAACTACCAGGTTTTAAACAAAAAAGTTCATTGGGGTTTGGTCATCTGTTTTGGCGTTCAATACAATTTACAATGCAAAAACTCACATTTATAAGACAGAATCAGGAGTACTGCACCATTTAAATTAAATTTTTATTAAAGCAAATGATTGCGTCAATGAGATTTTATATTTTTTTTTGTTCTCATGTTAATATTGCTTTCCATCAGGTGACCCGCATGCTCGTTTGCCGCCCTCTCATATAAAAGAAATAAAAATAATAATAAGCAACAATAATAATAAATAAATATCCTTGGACATACACACAACGCCATCTAGTTCCACATTAAGCAACTAGGCTTGTGTTGTGGATACCAGATTGTTGATATACTACACAAATACATTTTGATTACAATGAAAAACATCCATAACTCGGGAACACATGTCAATATTCATCACACAAGCATATGCCCCTAGCGGGATTCGAACCCGCGACCATTTGGTATAGCAGTCAGAGTTTCTAACCACTACATCAAACAGGTTGATGTATTTAGGTATAATATTAAAAAACCCAATATGTATAGAATCTCTATTCAATGAATTTGGATTTTCTAGGACCTTACTGAACCTGAAAATACTGCAGTAGCAGCAGAGGCGTAGCGTGCCTTGTCGGGGCCCCGTATAAAAAATTTTTTGGAGGCCCTTATATGGAGGTAAAGATTTTTCACAAAAGAAAAAAAATATTGTGAGAAGAAATATTTATTTATCACATAATTTATCCATTTTACAAATAAGAATCGAATTTTAAATATTCACTCTCCTTGCCTATTTTTCGGCAAACGTAAAAAAAAAAAAAAGTAAGTAAAACGGGGAAGTCCCGCAGCCCGCCATAACGATGTAGTGTTGCCAACTTTTGAACGCACGCTTAAGGCGGGAAAAAAAGAAATTGCTTTATAGAATTTTGTCATTTGTAAAATAAAATAAATTAGAAAGTTTTTATTCTTTTTCCTTACACACTTTGGGGGCCCCCGTGGCCCGGGGGCCCCGTATAATTGATACGGCAAATACGGCGGTAGCTACGCCCCTGAGTAGCAGTTATGTAGCGGACAACCGTGAGCTGTTAACTATGTAGGAGACAGTAGTGGGACTTGTTTGTTAGTGCAGTACAGCTAGTATGGTTATGCTTGATCCTATAAAGTGGCTTACGTAAATAGTTTTGCTATGTTTTCCACGCTAGGCAAATGCGGTGGCGATACAGATTTTTAGGCATTATGGACAAATTGTATTGATATTTGTTTCAATAAATCCCTCATTTTACGACATTCCTGGCTACTTATTTGCTATTCAGGCAATTATTTTCCAAATAATAATAGTGTCGTCACTGCTTTCTGCATCTGATACGCAATACATACCTATATTGTATTCAAAATCTATTATTGAATAGGGTGACTTTTAATTAGTTCTTGATACGCAAATATGCATGTTTTTATGATTACAAACAACTTTCCCAAAGAAATAACTTGTGAAGAAAACTCTCGAAAGACTATGGTATCATCGAAATACTCCAAAAACTGTGTTAAAAGCTAAATATCTTCAAAACAGCTTGGCCGATTTACATTAAGTAAGGCTAAGAACCTGTCCTCTCGTTTAGTGGTTAATATAAAAAAACCGCAGTCAAACTAAAACTGAAAACGTAGTAAAAAAGAGTAGCTCAGTTTCTTGCTCGTTCTTCTCTGAGAAGTCAGCTTTGTGAATGAGTAGTAGTTTTAATTTTAAGTTAAAAGATGTAACGTTTTAGTGATACTTTTATCCTATTAAACAAAATCTTTTGACTATTGACTATAAAGCATGAACTTAGAAGTGCGACAAGTTGCGTGTACTATGGTATATGCCATGGTATCAAAATCAAAATCAAAAAATCAAAAAATGCTTTATTTTGTAGGTACACAGGGTACACTTAAAATAGTCAGATTTTACATTTTTAAAGCTACTGCTTTGCCTTTTGAACAAAGGCAATTTTCCCCTGAGAAGAACAAGCAAGAAACTCGAGAGGTCGCTCTTTTAAAAAAAGGTTGTTATATTACAAAATTATTATTTTATATTATAATATTTCATTATTAATTGTGAAATAGCCTGGTTATGCGAACGGGCTGGTTATGTCCATGATTGTTTATCATCTAAATAATCTGATATTTTATAATATGCTTTCTTAATAAGTTTCTGTTTTATAGTATCTTTAAATTTATTGAAAGGAAGATTTTGTATATCAACAGGAACTTTATTGAAAAAGCGTATACAATAACCCTTTGAATGAATTACTGACTTTGTGGAGGCGACTTATGTGACCTGCAAGTTTATCTTTATTTCTTGTATTGACATCATGTTTATCACTATTTTTCCTAAATGATGCTATATTTTTTTTGACATATATTAGATTTTCAAAAATGTACTGTGACGAAAAGGTTAGAATATTATACTCTTTAAATCTGTCTCTAAGTGACACTGCAGGTCTCAATTGATAAATTGCGCGAACGGCTCGATCCTCCGTGAGCAACTCCGACACGCACTTGGCTTTTTTGCACAAACTTTTCATGGAGTGCAATGAAAGTTTTCTGTAACTGGAAAGTGAATATTCAAGTGAGATATATATTTTACAGTTTCACTAGTATGTTACGCCACGTATTTACCGATTATATTTATTTTATTTGGAAAACATACAGCTGTTATGTCTAAATAATAATTATACATAATTTTATCTTAAGTCAATCATGAGTTTCCGCATATATTATTTCTAAGTAAGAACAAAAATATAACCTTTATTAAGGTATTATAAGTACTTATCTATATTTGATAAATTGCATTGACATTGCCTCTCCATGCTCAATGAAGCCAAGTAAAAACAAACCTCATCTAAGGGCCGCAGTAACTCAATTAGCCGAATGTGCCTTCACTCCGATCCGGCGTTATTGTGTACCGGGCACATAAATTGACAAACTGTCCAACTCTCATGAACAAGGAATAAGTTTGAGCTTCCGGTCAGTGCGCAGAATAGTGAGCGCATGCGGGAAAATATTACGGACACGGAACAGTGTTCTACTGCGTACTAACTTCAGCGGCCAACATAGTGAACATTACCGAACTCTTAAGTGTTTATTCCGTTACATTAGATACCAATTTTCGTGTTCTTCAGGAATTTACTGTTACGACTTAAAAGGGATTTTGACCTCCATAACCAAAATATTACGAAGAGGTCAGAATACTTAAGATGTATTGGTAAATCATAATGTCCACAAAATCTACATAGATGCTGTAACTAATGAATGGCTGACGAGCAACTGCGTATCAAGAAAAGGAAACCATAGCGGTGAGGTCTTCCATCTTTGAATGCAGGTCATCGTATTGCTGCGCCAAATACCATCCCGTATGTTTTCTCTAGAGGTCCACAGACCCCGTCCGTGATTTAGAGTCTAACTTGGTCCAAGGCCTGCGACCTACCACCACGTTGTTTGGTTAATGCACCATGAATTTCTATTTGTTGTCTCGCTCAGGTAATTAAGTAATAGCTGTGTTTTGTTTCGGTCATACAAGTTTAAAGTAGTATTTATTCATTTTAAACATTTAAAATTATATGGAGAAATTATCCTGCGGCACTTGTAGATCGTCTAGACATTAGTTCGTAGAAGCATTAAAAATACCTTCCATAAAAATTTTAAGTAGTTGGTCAAATTATAAAATGTTGGTACATGTGAATATGTATGAAATGAATAAATTAGACCTATTTTTATGCCAATAAAGTGGATTGAATTGATTTATACATTAATTTAGTTCTTTAAATATATTTATTGAAAAGTGACCATTTTTAAAGTTTCAACATTATAACTTCTAGCTAATTTATTAATAATTAAATCAATTATTTTACAATATTTCTAACTATATAGTCTGACAAATGAAAATCAAACTTATTATAACTGAATAATACTTATAATTATGTGCATGTTATACTTCACTTTATCTAACGAATCGTCAATAATTATTTGAGCCTAATTACGATAAATACAAATTGGTACACAAGTACCTACCCTCAAAAATTAATCAATCACTTTCAAATGCTTGTTTCTGCCAGAACTCTGCCAGCTCCCTAAATCTGTCGCAGCATTGCCTCTTTCTTCTCGGACTACGTTTAATTCCTGGACTTCTAAGTATATTGCTAAATTTCATTACTAAGGTGGTCACTGATTCTTTCGGGGACTGCTCTGTTTCGTGAGTCGACAAACTGATTACTGTAGAGTTAAGCTGCTCAAAAGCTTCATCAATGTATCTATCTACATCGTCCGTGTCACTTTTTTCTTTCTCTGTATCGTTTGCTGTGTCATCAAATGAAAGACCTGCACTGGATATGCTGCATTGCACCCGTTCTGGAAGCTTCGGTTTCTTTTGGCGAATAGTGCTAGTAGCTGAACATAATTTCTCAACGGATTTGAATATATCATCAATTGTACCGCATATTTCTTCAACTGAAAACGCTGACAAGATCTGGCCGTTAATGAAGTAAAACTGTTTTAATGGCAGTATCTTGGGTTCTTCATCTCTTAAATCGTGTAAGAAATCCTCATAGTCCAGCGCAGCGCAAGTGGATTTTTTAGATAATTGTCTTCCAACTGTTCCACGTACTTTCTTCAATAAAAAAGACGAATCAAAGGTAGTCTTCCTTAAATCCAAAGAGCTGAGTACTGGAGAAAGTTTTGGTGGTCTATTGTCGTCTTCAGTGTCTAAATCCACTGGATTTCCCCACTGTTTATCTAGTTTCATCCAATGCTCGTTTCCTGACAGAATCACGTCGACGTCTAGTAACTTTGAAGACATTTCTAAGCGTGCTGTTGCAACAATGGTAGGCGTGAGACTGAGACACAACAGGTTCTGCGGTAATATTTAAGCGTCACAAGTTTTAACGCAGTCATTACATTAGTTAATGATCTCAACTTTTTCACTATCAATTAAAGTTTTTAAGTACATAAATTACAATTAGTAGTAGAACGTGGAGTTAAATATATGATATCCATTACTATGAACTATGAAAGGCTATTTATCTGAAAATAACGTAAAATAATGTACCTTCATTATCAATAAATTCGGTTAATAGCAATCCTCACAACGGATTTCATTGTCTATTTGTCTAACTCCAATAGAGTGACGTAGGGCACTGCTGTTTAGGAGCCGTGTCGTGTATCACTTTTGATCTTGGTTTGCAATTAATTATTTTACCTCTTCATATTGCACTTTTATTATGTTGGGATTTTGGACGTTGCTCTTATGAACTATTGATATAACAAGCTGTTGATATTCTAAAGTGTTGGGAATTTGAGTCCAATGACTCAAAATGTCAACACCGAAATGTCAATACATTTCGGTGTTGACATTTTGAGATTTTGAACTGTTGGTTTTACGTATCAAACCCGTGTCGTCACCTTTCAACACTAACATCCATTCGCTTCGTATACATCTTTCGTTAGTCTTTTTCATTCATTTCTTAGATTATATTTTAAAATCAGAACAAATATAAACAACTTGAAATTTTCTGTCAATGTTACATGTATACACTGTTTTACAGTTGAGAGCTTGATTGCTATACATGGAGATGTGAAATCTAACGACACCGAATTGTTTACCTGGTATACCTACTTATATCTTATAGTTCCTTGTGTGCCAACAAATCCTGTAGTCCTCATGCGCAGAGAAAGCACGAGCAAGGATGTATAATTGACGATTTTAATTTCACCTTGTTACAATTAACTTTATGACTATGAGCGACTGTTGGTACAAACATATAAACAAGGCACCTATTGTTCTAAACGACCTATATTGCACGAATATCGTTTTGGAGCGATACCGCTGTAAATTTAGTGATATGTAGTTAAATTTTGAGTTATCTCAAATAGAATTAATTTATGTAATCGCTGACGGGCTTACTTTTTTTTATGCACTTCGGTTTAGTAGTTGACCTCAATCACACCTGATGTTAAGTGAAGATGAGGGCAAAGGTGGTAGCGTGCTGACCGGGAAATCCCATCTAATTTGAGGGACTGGCTATCTTATCTTTGACAACCGGAACACAACAATGATATTAACATTGCTGTTTGGCGGCAGATTTAGATAAGATGGTGGCAGCTAGCCAGGCGGACATTTAACCCTACCACCTACCAAAAATTACAAATATTTGACATAGACGTTACCATAATGGTTACGTTTATTATGAACTATGCTTTCCGCTCTCTACTTAGTCCGCGTGGAACATGTCATCAAAATCGATTTAGCAAAAAAAATTTGCCTGTATGTTTAATGCAGGTCGTAATCTGTCTACCAACCAAATTTAATCCAAATCCGTTAAGCCGTTTAGGCGTGAAGAAGTAGCAAACATACATACACACACACACACACAGTCTTTCGCATTTATAATATTATTATAATTACTTTCGCATTTATATTATTATAATTATAATATTACTAGCTTTCCGCCCACGCCTTCGTTCGCGTGGAAGATTTCATCAAAATCGGTTCAGCAAAAAAAAAATTGCTTATATGTTAATCCAGTTCCTAGTCTATCGCTCAACGAAATTTTATCCAAATCCGTCCAGCCGTTTAGGCGTGAAGAGGTAACAAACATACATACACACATACGTAAACTTTCGCATTTATAATATTATTTGGATTGGTTGGATGATTATTATTATATAATAACAATAGTATTATATAACTAACATACATACATATACATACAAACTTTTGCATTTATAATATTTTTTTATTTTTTTTTATTTTATTGTTTAGGATAACAACAGCCACTAAACTTAAAACAAACAATATTACATTTACAATCTTAATCTAGGCCAATAACAGTTATCCACTTATCTATTACAAATAAACGTTAGATTTTACATATTATTAATTAAGTATACGTAATAAACTACATAATTAGGTATATTACAATAAAATATATGTGATAATTTTATATACCTATATTATTAATACTTACATACACACGTATATATAAAATATTAGGGTTATAATATTAGTTAGGATTAGGATATAACATATCGATATTGATCTCCTGATATGGTTATATTTTTGTTTCCTTTATAAGTTTAACACTGTCGTAACAATGGTTAGGTACCTAACTTATTACGTTACTGATTATTTCTATAAATCTAGACATGTGTATAATGTAATTATCTCTTGTTTGACAAATACTTTTACTTTGGACGTCTTAACCTTACGAATTTGTTTCAAAAAAAATAAAAAAATCAAAAATCGTTTATTTCCTTTACTACAAAACTGGCAATACAAGTTGTAGGATCCTCATTTCAAGCTTAGAAAAGCATGTAGTAGGAGGAACCACTCTTCCATATCATATGTTAGCAAAGGTCTTTTTTTTACATAACAAAATGTTTTATAAAAATTTTAAAGTAAGCTTACATTTTACATAATCGTGTATTTGTGTTTGTGTGTGTATGATGATGTATGTGTGTATAGTGTGTATCAGTGGTGTGTGTGTGTGTATATATATGTATATATATTTATTCATTCATAGTGTATATGTTAATAGATATTCAGTATCCCAATAGTTTAGAGTTTTTATCCAAGTAACTAGTGTTTTTTGACATTAATGGAGAAATTTATTATAAATTAATATAAAATTATAAATAAATTAACCGCCTCCGTGGCTCAATGTAAACAACATTGGGTTTACGATTCGGAGGTCGCGGGTTCGATCCCCAGCGGGGTACATATCTAGTACTCGGTTTGGTTGGTGGTAGGACATTTTAAATGTCCGCCTGGCTAGCTACCACCATCTTATCTAAATCTGCCGCCAAACAGCAATGTTAATAGCATTGTTGTGTTCCGGTTGTCGAAGATAAAATAGCCAGTTCCCCAAATAAGATGGGGTTTCCGGGTCAGTACGTTACCACCTTCGGCCTCATCTTCACTTAACATTAGGTGAGATTGAGGTCAAGTGCTAACCTGCTGTGCATAAAAAAAAAAATACTTAATTCTTTGTTTATTTTATTGTAAAGGTAGCCTGACCGATTTCTGTACTGAATTCTTGCAAATTCCGTCCTAGTTAGTTGTACGTAAGCAACTTTTTCTTTTCTGCGCCTAGTTTCTGTTTCTTTATCAAATGGTAGAGTTTTGTGGGTGTTTAATATAGTTTTTATATATGATACAACTGACTTTCGATGTATAGTGTAATAGCTTTCCGCCCGCGACTTCGCCCGCGTGGAAGATTTCATCAAAATCGGTTCAGCAAAAAAATACTTTATATGTTAATCCAGGTCCTAATCTGTCTACCCACCAAGTTTCATCCAAATCCGTCCAGCTATATAGGCGTGAAGAGGTAACAAACATACATACAGACCTACAAACTTTCGCATTTATAATATTAGTTGGGATACATACATTAAAGTGTTAAAGAAATTAATTGAGCACTCTACACGAAGGATTATAATTTAATTAGATAATTTATATAAATAATAGAAAAATAAATTAGATAATTTTATTTTATTCGATAAGTTTACATTACAGAGGAATGGTGGGAAACCGCCAAGGATAGAAATGAGTGGAAGAGTTTGGGGGAGGCCTTTGCCCAGCAGTGGGACACGATAGGCTAATTAAAAAAAAAAAAAAAAAAGTTTACATTACCTTTTTTGTTTTAGAAGAGTACTATTTACCAGTATTCTTTAACTAATAGGCACTTTCTAACTTCCACAGGTAAAAACATAATTAACTCATACGTATTTACAATAACAAATCCTGCTAATATACGTAGTCGAGTGAAATAATTAATGGGGATTAATTACAGTCATTAATATATATATATTAAATATTTTTTTTATAACTCGTAAACGAGTTATAAAAATTTATTTTTAGTCGATTATTATCGAGCAGTAGTAATCAAAATGAGGTAATTTGATAATGAACAAATAAATGTTAATTAAGATTACCTTCTATTATTAGGTGTTTTCATTCTCATCAACTATACGTTTATTACTTCCTAATGCATCCTAATGAGTCAGGTTAAAAAATAATTAGCTAATTATTCCAAGTGCGCTACCGAGTAGCATAAAATAAATGCACAGACTTCAATAATAGCTAGGTATAAATATGCAGCCAATAGACATCCCAACTCCGCGTATACTACTTTAGCAAGAATAATATTCTTGAAACTGATAAATCTTGGACAATTTAATATTGCTCCGGCTATAACTCAAAAAATATATAAAACACTTAGAACTTATCGCCTTTCATAAACAAGGAATCCACTATTTCCACCTTAATCTTATAATTTATCGCATGCGCTAAGCGTCTAGGGCAATTAAACGCATCCAGTGCCGACCGTGTATCATGGCCAGTAATCCGGGGGACAGAATCATAATAACAAAAAACAATAAAAATAACGAATTACCCCGCGAACTCCGCTCGGATCGGGGTGGTGGACGCGCACAGGGAAACGATGGAGTCTCATTTTGCACTAACGAAGCAGTCAACACTCCTACGGTAGACTCGTATACTTACGACCTAGTAAGCTATACCTACAGGTGAATAGCAGTGTTTGTGTGTTTCTTGCACAGCATCAAATAGCTTGTCAGTGACATTTCATAAATAATGTTCAAAAGTTCGATTTTTTTTATCATGGACTGGAGACGCATTTGCCCACATGTAACAATTTAATGCACTCGATTCCAGTAAATACACATCCTCGCTGTATAATATGATATGATGTGTAATATGATAATGAATTGACTTACAGCATTGCTATAAGAATGTATGTATTATTATGTAAACTTGAACTGTACTTGTAATAAGCTACAGGTAAAATAGGAAGTGACAACATGGTGTGGCCATACGTAATAAATCATGCATGACGTGCCTATGTAACATAATGACAGTTATTAATATTCGTTCTTATAGATACTACTTGTTATTTTACGAATTTAAAATCAATTTTTTAAACAGCAGAATAAACAAACAATTAAAATAAAGTAATAAAAAATAATAAAAATTTAAGAAGTACTCGTAGATGCATGGCCCTGGAACATTACGAATTTAGAGTTGTTGCTCATACATAAGTTACGAAGTCACGTTATTATGTTAAGAGGTTCATTATATGAGTGATGAAGATGATACATACTCATGACACAGTTAAGTTTTATTAATTGGGATGAACTTCTGTTTAACGAATGAAATGGGAGGTACAATACGATGGCCTGACTCGGAACAAAAAATTTGCAAAATAAACAGCGACTCAGCAAAGTTCTTACAACCCTGTTCCAAATCCACATTCTGTTTGTGCTCATTCTTAATATGGGGCAAAACTGTTGGAAGAACAACAGTTTTTGTTGTATATTTTATGTTCTGTGACGCCATAACTCAGTGGTGTGACACGTCGCCCTGAGCCTCCATGATATACCGTCTATGTACTCGAATACTATACTCGAGTGTTATTTATAACGTTATTTATAACGGGGCAGTTACTTTTATTTATATTCTTTGTTTATTGGTTTACTGTGTTACGGATTGTTGGGTTACGTTAAGTGGTTGGTGGATGCAATGATATATTTATGCCATGTTCACTGCCTTAAGTCGAAATTATGGTGTAAGGTGCCGTACAGAAGTACGTCAAGCATTTTTGACATTCAGTTGGGGGCAAGAAGGACAATAGTTCTTGATTTATGGTAAAAAAAGCTTTTTAGACTACAGTGAATACAATAAAATGATGCACACTAATTGTATATTTACATAACTACAGAGATAAACGTATTGACATATGATTGTTATTATGAATTACATTAAAACGACACCTTACACCATAATTTCGACTTAAGCCAGTGAACATGGCTTAAATAAATCATTGCATCCACCAACCACTTAATGTAACCCAACCCATCCGTAACACAGTAAACCAATAAACAAACAACGTACAAAAGGCGAACAACTACACCACGAAAATTTTCGAGTTCCATAATAAATCGCTTTATACAACATTTTTAGTTTTTATGATTTATTTTATTATTGGTGTTGTCGTACACAATAATATTAGAATTTACTTAATGCTATTAAAGTTGTTATTCTTGCTTAGTTCCTCATTAAGTATGATATTAGGTCTTTACCTATGAAATTGACGTTTTGTATGAAAAAATTTAAACGAATTTATTTAATGTATTTTTTATTTGTATTAATCGAAGTAATCACCCATGCAATCAATGCATCTTTGCCAACGCAGTGGCAGTTTATTGATGCCCTTCTTAAAGAAATCAGCTGGACGGGAGGCAACAAATTCTTCGAAGGCATTTTGTTCTCGGGTATTGAATTTTTTTCCTGCTAAGAAGTTATGCTAATTCTGGAAAAAGTAGTAGTCTGTAGGCGCAAGGTCTTGTGAGTAGGGCGGATGACTTGGACAGTTGGACAGAACTTGACAGTTCTTGCAACTTGGAGACCGTATGCTGTGCAGTATGAGGTCGCGCGTCGTCGTGCAGGAGCAGCGGAGAGGAGCGATTGGCCAATGCTGGTTGGAGATGTGCCAGCTTCTCCATCATTGTGTTCAGTTCTTCACAGTACATATCTGCAGTAATGCTCATCCCGTTTGGTAAGAAGCTGTGATGAATCACACCGGCGCTAGACCACCAAACAGTGACCAACACTATTCTAGGGTATTGTTTAGGTGCTGAACCAGGATCCAACCAACTTGCTGAGCGCTTGCGGCTATCAAACAGAATCCATTTTTCATCGCAGGTAACAATGCGGTTCAAAATTCCTTCATTTGTGTGTCTGTTGAGCAATGCACGCAAGGCACGTTCGAGCCATACTTCGCGCTGGCGATCATTGAGTTCGTGGGGCACCCATTTGTCAAGCTTTTTTACCTTGCCAATTTGAGGCAAATGGACCAATATTGTTTTGACGCTAACGTCGAAAGCTGCTGCTAATTCAGCCGTAGATTGTGTATCATCAGCTTCCACAATCGCCTTTAATTCGTCATTGTCGACCAAAGTCTTCGGACGATCGCGAGGTTCATTTTTCAGGTCGAAATTCCCAGAACGGAAGCGAGCAAACCAATAACAGGTGGTGCCGCTTGTGCCGCGTTGCTGCCACGACAGTACTCATATTCCATAATTACTCGAATTTTTAACGCATCCATGATGACGAAAAAGATTGAAATGCGATGAAAATGTAACACTAATCAATAAACAAATGACTACTTTTGGAAAAAGAATTCCATGTTTTTAAAATAAAATTAATTTGAAATTAGAATTCTTAGCCAAACAAAAATTATTTTGATTTGAAATGGCCAGTACTGCAGAACGGCAATTTCATAGGTAAAGACCTGTTATTATGTTAAATCCCCATTTAACAGATCTCGTGTCTGCCACGACCTTCGGGTACATTGAAAATGAATCTACCAAATGTGATGAATTAATTTTTTTAACATATTAATTATATTTATTTAACAAAAAAATATAAAGCAGGTAGTATAGTAAAATTATGAATCTAACTCAAAACTACTAAATTTTTTTATGAGCTAAGATACTCATACAATCGTTGTACACGCTCTCCGCGCGTAATCTCCGCGTCACAAAGGTACAATTGCTAAATAACCTATCAGTGTATCACTGTCGTCGCAAATAATTTTTAAAATGTAGTCCAAAGTCATGTTTCTAGGTTTTTTTTATTTTTTCTGGCCGAAACCAGGGTAAAACGACGGCATTTTTCACATTTTTTGATTTACAAAGAACGCGTCCTATGACACTAGCCACTTTCGCTGAAAATCGAGCCCATGCCGAAGCGATAAAACAAAAAAAAAACAATGTTAAAATCAATTTCAATAGTTAGATATTTTTGTCGTCCTATTTCGAAAATTTAGGAATCGTCTCACTTTTGCTGTAGGTATTTGCGCTTTACACAGTACGGACGTTTACCCCTGTAAATGGATGTTTTCAGTTATAATTTGTGTATATCCACAAAAAATATATTTATATAGTATGTCAACCATCTGGTATCCATAATACAACCCTAGTTGCTTAATGTGTAACCAGATGGCGCTGTGTGTATGTCCAAGGATATTTTTTTTTAATAGAACTAATGCTTTTAAAAAGAATTATTGAAAATGTTGAATTACGTGTTTATTTACTTCCATAGTCTACATATACCGGATGAGTTTTTTTACCATAAGGAAAAAAATTGGGCATTTTAGGTAAGTGAAATTGAAGTTATTGGCATAGGTAGTCCAGTATATCAAATTTTCACTTTTCTGGAGTTCTTAGCTTCAGAGATATCCATTCAACCGTCCGTGGTTACATCTGTAACCAAAAAATAGACCAGTCTATTGTCCGCGGTTACAACTGTAACCAAAGCGCGCGATCTGCATGCGGTTCGAAAGAATTCCTCCTATTATCTGTAGTTGAAACTGTTTTGTGAAAAAAAAAATCAGTGTGACCACTAATAAATTATCTTACGGCATAATGTTCATAGAGGGCAGTATTCGGCTGTTCTCATAGACAAAAAAAATGTCAAAGTTAGTTCGTTCGGTCAATTATCTGTAGGGAACGATGTTTTTATTAAAATTACAATTTTATTACATATTTCTGTTTGTAGCTATATTTCGAGTTTGATTTCAATATCAATGTTTTAGTTTTAGCGTCTTGTTGATAATTTAACGTTTTGCATAACGAATAATAATAGCGAAAATGAATTATATTTCATTATTCAGCACATTCATACACTTTTCTGATAGAAATACATAGGATTTGATAAGGGATGCTATAAACTTGAAAATGTTCCGCAGGTTTTCGTCCTTGAGCGGGTTGAAATTATAGTGGAGTAGGTCGTTTGTTTCGATTTATTTTCCTACAAAACATTAACTATATACAAACATCTCATTGTCATTACAGAGGAAAATTTGTCTAGAGTCATATTGAAATGACTAAATTCGTCATTATTCACAATATTTTTCACTTAGAGCAGAGTTAGAGAAAAGTTGCGATTTTTTTAACGATATCCTTATATTATACGCAGTTTTTAGTACTCTTGAATTAGATTTTTGTATTCTCTTTTATAATGTTTTAATCTCTAATCCTTCACCTATACTTACGTAGTTTTGTTGTCACTATAGGTATCCAGATATTAAAGTTTTTATTAATAAAGGCACCGTGCGCGCAGCACAAAAGACTGGAATTTGGCAACGCGGGTCGGACGGTTGAGTGGTTATTGAAGTTTGATATATTTCTCCCCCCCCTTTAACCCCTTTATGAGTCGAAAACCTTTCTTAACGCGCCTTTACTTAAAGGTTACTTAACCTAAGGAATACACGTGGCAAAATCCACCAAGATGGGATTACGCCTTTAGGCTGTGCGATGATTTTTGAGTCAGTCAGTCATAATAGGTACTTTTATTAATAGAGATATTTTTATTAAGAAATCTCACATACATACAAACATTCATGTATGTTTGTATGTATGTGAGATTTTTCCGAAAATATAACACTCCTTTTTTAGGGCAGTTGTGTAAAAAGAATTGCAAACAGAAAGAACCCTGTTTGTTTCTTGCATCGCCACCGCGTGCCGCTTATTTATATACCCCAGCTGATTTCCTTTTTCGAAGCGGTGGTAGTTTGGATATACTGACTGGAAAAAGATGCAGAAGCGCTAATATTATTTCCAATTGACACTCATTATGTGATATTTGCCACCATTACCAGTCTGCACTGGGTAGATAAACGGCCTTTCTTCCACATGAGAGGACCTACCTCAACAGTGATTTTACACTGAAATTCCATAAAATACGATCGATCGATCAAAACCAGTAAGGTTCAAATCTTCCTAATATTTTGTCTTAAATATAAGGAAGCGCCATAAATGATCGTCAATTCAATGGGACATTATTGCAGAAGTAGTAGATATCTTAGTATATAATTGAAGACAGCCAATTGTAGCATTTTGTGGATTTGCTTAAATTTAAGATATTTAAGTTGCAATGAATCTAGAGTTGGTTATACAAATTCCATTACCAAAAAATAACCATACGACTAATTACATTTCTAATTCAAATAAATTCCAAACTTTCCAATTTCCATTGTGTGACCGAATTTACGGCGGACATTCTTTATCGGGTCATTATCATAAATTAATTAGCGGGAAAATAATTCGCCTCCATTACTGTGCTGTGTCATCGGGTTGTGTACAGAGTGGTGGAAAATAAAGAATAATGCAAACATACCTACCTAATTTATGTTTTTTATACTGGATGAGTTTTATTACCGTAAGGAAAAAAATAGGGCATATTAGGTAAGTGAAATAGAAGGTATTGGCAAAGGTAGTTTTTTTTTCAAAACTGTCATAAATGTCAGAATAAAGCGTTAATTGTATCATTTGACGGTCGCGTTTGTAGCCTATTCCACATAATTACATCATTAAATTGAATAAATAAAGAAAACTTGGAGAAAATATGAGTTCCAAATAAATTTCGAGTGATACTCGTAGGAAACCTAAGAATCACGCCAGTCGCATATCAACCTCCGGCCGGCGAGTGAGTTTTTGAAAAAAAGTATTGAACTACCTATGCCAATATCTTTTATTTTACTTACCTAATAGGTATGCCCTATTTTTTCCGTATGGTAAAAAATTTCATCCAGCTTGTTATTGAAAGTACGAAACACACCTTTTTGCAAAACAATAAAATTGTCGTGTTTGATAAAATTTATATCTTTATATGAATTTTTCTACAAACAAGAAAGTGTAGGCACCTCTAAAACCTTTTAGAGTCAATTTCATTCCATAGTCCTGGGCATCGCGGAATATCAGAGGCTCGGCGGTGTGCGGGTCCGGGTGGTGAGGGGCGAAGCTCGCGGTGATTGCTATTATTTCGAGTCATTAAATCAAAGGAACGACAATCTGCTGCTCTCATTATGGCCGCCGTGACATTTCCCAACGGGGAATTAAAGGGTTACTCCTATTTAACGTTTTTAATTTTAGTGAATATCGAAATAGCATACATTTTGCGTCTAATTAAAACACTTCTGTTACATGGAAAACTGACAGGTAATATCAGCAAACCAACGAAATGAAGGCTAATCTGCTGTTGTCAATCCTAAGTCCAGTTTATAGATATTTCATTTAAGTACTACTTATCTAAATTAGAGTTATAGATGACATTGTAGTAATTTAAAATAGTTAATTTGATAAACTAGCCTTCAGCCCTCACTTCATCCACGTGGTTTTCGAAATAAAATATAAACATTTGTATTATACATCTCCTGGAAAAAATCTCTAAATCACCGTGAAAACCCGCATCAAAATCCGGTTGCATAGTTTAGTAACTAAGCATACAAACAGACAGATACCTACCGATAACAATTTTGTTTTACTATTTAGAGATAACTGTCGATGAATTAGTAGTTGAGCGAAGTTAAGAAACATTTTTTTAAATTAATCAATACACCAGAGAAAATATTCACTATGACACTCGGGATAAAAGTTGTAGTTCCCATTACAATACAACAAAGTGGATTTATGTATGTAGACATAAATCGACTTTGTCGTATTGTAATGGGAACAATCCGTCAGCTATAGATTTAATTAGTTACCTCACTCCCATTAGTACTATACAGTTGGTACACTAACTGTATACGAACAAATTTTGATTCACTTCATTCTAAATAGCGTATTAGAAGTGTGCAGCATACTCTTTATGCTGTAATTTAAAACAGATAATACATTTTACACACTTTTCGTAACAGCTTGACTTAGATAAGTAAATGTGAATGAATTTGAGGTCATATCGATTTGTTATATGAGTAAAATCAAGGACGATAGCCGTAAGAAAAAAATTATAGAAAATCGACTGATGTAATAAATAACTTCATATGTAAGTTCTACATCAAAAATACTTTTAAAAACAAACATAATTATTTTCGGAGGTCGCGGGCTCCATCCCCGGCGGGGTACATGTTTCGTACTCAGTTTGGTTGGTGGTAGGGTAATTTAATTGTTCGCCTAGCTAGCTACCACCGTCTTATCTAAATCTGCCACCAAACAGCAATGTTAATAGCAATGTTGTGTTCAGATTTCCCAAATATGATGGGGTTTCCGGATCAGTACGTTTCCACCTTCGGTCTCATCTTCACTTAACATCAGATGTGATTGAGGTCAAGTGCAAACCCGTTGTGCATAAAAAAGTCACACATTATTATAGTACAAACACGAGTAAAATAAAATCCATCAAAGATAATCTTGACTAGCTTCATCCTCAGACCCTCGTCATCACGTGTAATGGAAAGTGTTCATGGCAACAAAACAGACTAACCCAACTTCGACTTTCTTGCCAATTGCCATCAGAGAGTTCCAGTCCCTACATCCCGGCTCTATCATCAGATTAACTCCATGATACCGACATGGTATACATAGATTTGTTAAATTTAAGCTTCATCAACAACAATTTACTTACGAACATTGCAAGTAAAACAAAAACTTTTAAAAGACGTGATAAAAAAGGCGGAGGCGGGTTCCTCGAATGTTTTTTTTGAGAACTTGGCCTGGGCCCTGGACTCCGGCCTAAATCAATTGAGTCATTTCGTCTTGCCTGATTTTTACTTAACCTCTACCTATGCTTCGTTTTCTTTCTTAGTCTTTAGCGTCTATTTCACAAACAGCTTAGTCTTTCCCTTAATGGATTCAATCTGTTCAATCATGTCAGGTTCAAACAGATCTCTATTCTGGTACTGCTACAGTTGGAGTCAAAATATCTAATGATATTCGTTACAATGGTTTTAACACTATTGATTTTGAATTATTCCTGGGGTAGTTGGGTTCTCTGTATCTCCAATATTAATTCAGTGGTTTCATATATAGTAGCAGATACATTAACGGTTTTCGTCTTGCTATCTCCGCTTCTACTCTCTATTGTTTTCATAAATTCAGTATAAATACTAACAATTATAAAATATGTCTGAAAAAGTGGACGTTGTTAAGTTGGTGAGCGTTGGGACGGTGTGCCAGCCCATTTCGGGGTACTCAGGCAATAAGATAGTGTAATCACCAGTGTCATGACCATGGAACCTGGGCTGCTACCAAGTGAAGGGTAAACTTAGTGCATACTCGGACGCCATCCATCTCGGCACTCGCATGCAATCAGTGGAATTTATCTAGACTAGTCTACAGTCCCTCCTGCTTAAATTCCATGATCAAAACCTTAGTAAGTAACTCACGGGATCCGTCCAAGCGTATGACAGGTAACACAAGTAAATTACACTACTGTACGTGTCTGTGCGTCATTATTACAACCCATTAACCAAAGCAAGGTGCGGATATTAAAATGACAAAATATCATCAACGCATTCTGAAACCGAGCGATCACTTTCAAACCGTCGCGAAATTAGCATTAATGCGATCGTAAAGCCGTCATCATGGCGCGATAGACCGTGTGATTCGCGTGCATTGCCTGCGCTTAGGAAAATTTATACTGCGCGCGAGTTTAGTGAATGGGTTATAGTTACGATATTACGTGGATAATGTTATTGTTTAGTTAATTTAGTCTACCGCGATTTACACAGCTACAATGTCGGACGCAGTAAATTTAAATTATAGGGGGCTGAAATAGATAATTGATGTAATAGTATTACATTATTAGTGATTAAAGTTTATAAAACTGTTATAAATATTTTGAAATGCATTTAGTTCTATTTTATGTATAAGGTCATTATTTGACTAACCTAAATGCTTTTCCTTGAGCCAATTCAAAGTCCAGCCCGTAAGTACATATGAACCCGTCCTATAACATCCTTAAGTATACTATAGTCTTTCGAAGGTTTTATTTTTTTTAAATTCAAGATTAAACCCGGTGTTGTTTACGTTGATGTTACGTTGTAGGCCATGTTTCAAACTTCAAACTTCATTTTTGATGGAAATCTGTTAAGCCGTTTCGAAGTTATTTTACTTTTAACACAATCTTTTGGTCTAATCTATCTGGACGATATAATAACATGTTCCATCAATGTTGCCGGTGATTTTCTAAACGTCAATTTATAGTCAATCACTTTGGGTATGTAACATAGCTGTGCTATTTATAGTCAATCACTTTGGGTATGTAACATAGCTGTGCTATTTATAGTCAATCACTTTGGGTATGTAACATAGCTGTGCTATTTAGCAAAAATGTCCAATTTACAACGACTTTGACGATTTTCGTCCATTTGTTTCATTCTTGCCTGACGTCCCATGAACTAGTGCAATATTGATCGGGTGTAATTGCGTATGTATATTTCTATGTCCACCTCCTGTAACCTTAACGGATTAACCGATTTTGAAGCGCAAGGTGTCTTTAGATTCATCATGACCCCCAGAATGTCATAGGATACATTTTATGGTAAGAAATTCAATAGGTATGGCGCCCGCAAAATACAAAATAAGCTGTAGGGTTTTTGGTTTGTAATGTTTGTATTATTATTAAGTTTTTTTTATATCAGTAACCATTTAATAGATATCTACATGTTTCGGGCGTGATATCGCACTCGGTGTATTAGTAAAACAACTTTTATTTCGGGCAACTGGGGCAGCTACTGGAGCAGGATTTATATTTCTGGTTAAAAGCACCCTATAATATTAATGCAGGCCATTTAGATAAATAGATAGATAAGCATTTATTTGTATCTATGTAGACATACATAACACATTTTACATAATATGAAAATTATGAAATACATTTCTAACCGATCGCTCTGGAAATCTATGGGGAGGAGGAGGAATCTATTCAATTCCATTTAGTCGCCTAAATTTAAAATTTTACTACACGTCTGTATTTAGGCCACCATTTCAAGATGAGTACCAGTATGCCAAGTATGGAAGATAAGTTCAGTCAAGGATAGCAGATGGTTGATAAACTACACAAATACATATTTTTTGTGTATAAATACATATATAAATGAAGAACATCCATAACTCGGGAACACATGTCTGTATTCATCATGAAACATATGCCCCTAGCGGGATTCGAACACTACACCAAACAGGTAGTCAAAATATATGTTTTTTTTTATGCACAACGGGTTAGTAGTTGACCTCAATCATACCTGATGTTGAGTGAAGATGAAGCCAAAGGTGGAAGCGTACGTACTGACGCGGAAATGTCTATTATCTCGGTACATTTAAAAAATATATCCCACGATCAAAACTTTCTGAGTACAGTTTTAGAGAAAAAATATATTCATCATCATCATATCAGACACGTGGATGTCCACCGCTGAACGTAGACCCCCATAGAATTCCAGAGTGACCGGTTGAAAGCAGCGTGCATCCAGCGATTTCCCGCGACCTTTATCAGGTCGTCTATGTACTTTGTGAGTGGACATCCTACACTGCGCTTGCCGGTGCTTGCTCGAGAACTTTAATGCCCCACCGGCCATCAGCAAAAGTAATATTACTAATTATTTATCTAATTCCCTAGGTAACATAGTTACCTGATCGTTAATCTCTTAAAATAAGAAAATTTGAGCCTTCTTTGAGCGCCACAGTAAATGAATGGAGAGATTGAAGTCACTATTTTGAATATATCTCAGTTTATAAGAATCTGTTATCTCATTTTTACTTATTACATTTTCCCATTTCGATATCAGTTGAAACTTTTTGATGACATTTTCATTAAGAAAGTACCTATTTGCTTGTTATCTTTGTATATCACGTATCTGTGAGATAAGCTATTTATTTATTAATCCCGACGAAAAATGCCAGTTGTAGTGTATGGCGGCGGCGTCGTGTGTGCCCAGTCTGTGTCCGGATTTATCTCATCAATGCGTGATCCGATTTGATTGCACTCTTTTTTCACATCTTAGTAATTAGTGGAAAGGTTCTCAGTTTTATTTTTTTTTACTTACTTTTTTACAGTAGTTTACTTTTTACAGAGTTACTTTGTATATCTGGATAATATTAACATCTTTAGTTACTCGGAGGAAACCTTAAATTTTCAATTAAATGTTATATGATATCCATTTCAAAGTTAATACCAATATCTAGTGGAATAAACTATTTGCACGATATATCTAAGAAATAATAATAAGTATTTTTCGAATCCATGTACGTTCCTCAGGCTCTAATGCTCCTAAACGAAAATTTAGATGTAGTCTACAATCCTACATCATTTACTTATTGGGGTACTAGTGCTGAAATTTCAAATGTGAATTCTAAAAATAATATGTACTATCTATATGAAGATTAAACATAGTTCACGACTACCACTTCTTTAAACAGAATAATAATAAGAAGAAATGACAGGTCCCTATTCCCAAATACGAAAATCCGCTCGTAAAATTAGACTCCAACGATCCATTATTTATTATCAGTGCACTCAATAATATTGTGCGGACGATAATGACTGCAGTAAATATGATTTAGGTATAATCAGGCAAAGGATGCGCCGGTGCCGAATTATTCCATGATTTATAAAGCTTGGTTGTATGTGACATAATGGGGCACATGAAAATATGGTCGAATATTAGAGATTCGTTTCTATTTTGCACGGCGGATTGATGATTTCAAGTAATGTCGACAAGGAAATTGCGATAATTAATTTTCTATGGTGGCCTGTTAGAATGCTTATGAAGTTTTAGTGTTTGGTACCAGGAATTTATTATCATCAATCATGTCACATCACAATCAGACTAGGTGTCCAGGAGGATTCTATTAATGAATGTTTCTTTTAAACCGAGACTCTAAAATATCGTCATAAATGTTACACAATTGTAATTGTTACATTATATTTCTATACCCAACCTTGGAACTAAAATTGGAACACTAATAAAATAGTTATGTTTATGGCAGTATATTATACTGTAACATACGGACAGACAAACATGACGAAATTATAAAGACTTTACTTTTATTTGGTTATAACTGTCCGAAGTAATGCAAATTTGATAATTATCCTTCAATCTATAAATTCCAAAAACGTTTCCAAAAGTGTAACTTTTATGCACATTAGGTTGACGCTTGATCTTGTGTGAATATGAGGCCGTATGTGGAAGCGCGTTCATCCGGAATCTTATCTGAAACAGTCTGTATACAACAATGTTATCAACATTGCTGTTAGGTGGAAGACTTAGAAAAGGCAGTGGCCATACAGACATAGTAAGCGGGGTTTATTTCCAATGTGTATGATTTTATCAGAATTTTCTTAGCTATACTATTAGAGATAGATATATACGGTAAATTTTTATAAAGATGACTATCGCTTTTAAGCGGAGCTTCTGAAAGTGGGTGAAACACTGGTTCTTAAAATCCTTCAGAAGTTTTTCAATTTCATCTTGCTCGAGGGCGTAACTAGCGCATGCACTAGGGGTATTAGGGTACTGTTTAACGAGAAAATTGATAACACCTTATTGAGGAATTATAGACCCATATGAAATGAAATGAAGTAGGCAATACAATGTGCACTTATGAACGTCATTTGTTTTTTATCTACCACTTGTGGGTCAAACGCGAATCCAGTCATTCATAAAAAAAAAAAAAATCACTAGCTCGGAACGCGACCACTACTGAGAAGAGCTAGCGAGAAACTCAGAGGGTTTGTCTCTTTTCAATCATATTGCTTTTGAGCCAAGTCTACAAACTGTTTTCTAAGGGTAATCACGAACCGTTCCACAAGTAGGTTTTTCTCTTACAGAGATAAGCTCGCCTTTTGTGTATTGTAATTTCTGTCCTATGTTTTTTTCAATGTATGTGTGTATACTTATATGCAATAAAGTGTTAAATAGGTTTAATGACTTCCTGCATCCCGAATAAGACGGTTTCCGTAAAAGGCTATACAGGGCGTCCCAAAGTTATGGGACATGAAGGGGAAGTACCTTAAATATCGTAGATAGTGAATTTTGCTCAAAGAAGACTTTATGTTATTTTTAAAAGTTAGTAATTCTGCATTCATAGATTTTCTAAAAATTATTTGCTTCGGCTGGGAATCGAACCGACTCAAATGTGAAAAAAAAAACACCCTACTTTTATGATGCCAATCGAAAGAATAGCTAAAAAATAATAACTCTGCCTAAGTAACATAGTATTTTAAAAGAAAGGAACAACGTGAAATTAATCATTTTAATCAAATAAAAAACATACATGAAACTGCCGTAGTCAATTAAGTAGGTATTTTTTTGTAAATTAATTAATTAAATGCTCAAAATGTGATCCCTCTTGTCTTACGCAAATCGCCAATCTTTTAATGAGCCCGCTGCCTGTTGATTTTCTAATCATTTTATGGTGAACACTCGATGTGATATGGCACAATTCTGTTTGCAACTTATTTACGAATAATCAATGCTATCTTTGGAATGATAATATCGCTACTTTTCGAACGTCGTCGGCAATAAATAACTTTCTTGAAATTTGACTCAATCATTTTATGTTGTTCCTTTCTTTTAAAATACTATGTTACTTAGGCAGAGTTATTATTTTTTAGCTATTCTTTCGATTGGCATCATAAAAGTAGGGTGTTTTTTTTTTCACATTTAAGTCGGTTCGATTCCCAGCCGAAGCAAGTAATTTTTAGAAAATCTATGAATGCAGAATTACTAACTTTTAAAAATAACATAAAGTCTTCTTTGAGCAAAATTCACTATCTACAATATTTAAGGTACTTCCCCTTCATGTCCCATAACTTTGGGACGCCCTGTATAGCACCATACACCACATATAAATCGTCGTCGCTTTCGTTTACTACAATTTTTATTTAATAGTTTCGCCATGTCAGTCTGTCTGACTGTCAGCGGCTTAGTTCAGAGGATCTTAGTACTAGAAAGCTGTAATTTGGCATGGGTATATAAATAAATAAAGAAAATATTAGAGGTTATCCTAAACAGTTTCACGATTTAGGGATCCGCTTAAGAAATATTAAGCTTTCAATGTTTATTTTTGTAAGAGTCGAGTCTTCCCCCTGCCTAAAAGCTAATGGTTGGTTTTATATATTTGATAAAATTCATGGATGTAGACAATAAAAGAAAAACTATTATAGGTAAATAGGTTTTACAAGTTAATAAGTAAACTACTTTTTGACTACGAAAAACTTATAAAATGCATTTTCCGTAATGTTGAATAATATATATTAAACAACAAAAAAGCCGTTTTAAGTCCGCACATTGTGAGGACAAGTACGGAACCCTACACTGCGCGTGACCCAACTTGCCGGGTTTTTTAATTTATCATTTAGCCCCTTTAAAACTAACCCCAAAAAATAAAAACTTATAAATCTTTACTTTTCAAATTTATAATTATAATTTGGCCTAATGTTTTATAGAACTAGATATAAGTATTTCATTTTTCTGCTGCATCTAACACCGAGGTGATTTCATAAGTATTTCGTTTGGCCTATTTTCACACGGCACACAAAAAAATGCACATTGCTTCTTTGTGACATAGTTAAGTAACCATGCCATAACACCATTTCCATTTACCCAGTACCTATGCGCGGTCAGTATCGTATATCCACACTTGGCCACCAGATGCTAAATTCCCATACTGGGTGCAACCGAAGTAATAGGTGTGCAGATATTGCCACTGCACGGCCCGCAGATTTAAGATGGCCGACGTTTACTTGCCTTGTTTTAATTGGTCGATCTGTTTGTAATTAATATAGAGCTGTTACTATCCCCATTGAGAAAACTTATATCGTAGATATTCAATAGTTTCTATTGAAAAAAATTGCATAATTTGTATAAGATTTATCCATTAGACTGGTCTACGCCTCCGGAGTTCTGAGAGCCGGCGCCTACTTTACTCAGCAGCTGAGCTAATACATTTAACAGGGCAATGGCTCTAGTGTACTGTGCCTCATGGAAGCGAGTTGGACGGAGTATTTTTACTACAACCCTTTACAAAAAACAAACAACAAACATTAAACAAAAACAGGCATGACATTATGTATGTATGTATCACCCTTTATTGCATATACAAAAAAAAAACAATTACAAATTAGACATAATATTGATAATTTTTCTGTGATTTCATAACAAATAAATATTAACGTAGTTTCTATTATAGATCTTGGAAGCAACATCCGAAAACAAACACAAATTTTTAAATGGCACACAGAGGATTAAATTATAATTAGGATTAAATACATTTTTGGGGGAGGCCTTTGGACGGCAGTGGGACAAGATAGGACAAAAATACTTTGATAAATGAATATCCGCCCAGTCAGCCAGCACGATCTATCTAACATTTGCTACCAGGCAGTAATATTGATAGCAATGCTGTTTAAAATTATAAGACAATCTCTCAAATAAGTCGGCGTCTCCGACTGGGACTTCGCAGTTTCACATTCACTGCTGTAATTGAGCTTAAGCGTTAGCCCGTTGCGCATTTATCAACCAAGAAGAAGTATACTAATGACCTTCGTTACTGAGAAGGAATTGAAGATTTTCGCAATAATGTTTAGGCATTGGCTAAAAATCTCCGAATCACAGTGGTATATTTAATCTGCGTAGTTGAATCCAGTACCAGGTAATGCCAGCACCTGAGCAGCACGGGCTATTACCAGCTCTAAGTGATATCTTCAGCGTAACAAACCGCATCGGTCAGAGTTACAACTCACAGTGCGTGGTCGTGGACAAGCGGCGCCGTACTATTGCAATACTTTACTGCATCGCCGGCGCCGGTTGTCACCCTGACCACCCGGGTGGACAAACAGTAAGCTAATATGAAATTTTGGAATCTCAATATTGTTAATTGTCATTATAATTGTCAGATTAAAAGGTATGAAATGAGTATTGTAGAATAAATAATAATAGAGTAGAAGAAGGAGCGGAACAAGGGTCTATAATACTATAGATATTATCTACATAAAGTATGAATGTATTGTATGACTGTACATATAAAGAGGGCAACCAAAGAAGATTTGGCCTGCGTTAAAAGGTTTATAGATAAAAAAGGAATTAGGAGAACAAGAATGGTTTTGGATCGACCTCAAATCATAAAAAAACCATTGTTATTCCAATTCCAATCATTATTATGCACTTTCGCATCCCAAAAAAATCCGACGCCATGACTTTCCCACCTGATTGTACGGCTTTTGCTTCCTTTGGAGCCGGATCACCTGCCTCCATCCACAATTTCGACTGAATTTTTATTCTGGCATGTAGCGGTGGACCTATGTTTCGTTTGTGGTCACAAACTGTCGCAGAAAATCAGTAGTCCAAACAATGTTGAGAAATTTGCATTCGAACGCCTTTTTGCTCTATTGTGAGCAATCGCGGCACCCACCTTGCCATACATTTTTTCATATATAAAAAATCCGCAACAACAATTTTTTAAATGACTGTTGCTTATAAAGTGACATGAAAATGGGTGGGAAAAATTTATCACTGGCACCCAGTATACCAATGAGTTGATAAGTAAAAAGTTTTTATATAGTCACCGAACAATAAATAGGGTAGGCTTCTAATTATCATTTGTAAGATTATTCGGGTACTAAGGAGTAGTTATATAAATTAATTCTAATCTGATACATTAGACGATAAAGAACTTCCCCTTCTTAAAATTGGACAACCTCGTTTGTGTAATTGAAGTATAAATAAAATTTTATCTTAATTCTGTTGCTCTATTCCATATGTTAGAGATAACGTTTATCTGCCTCTGCTTTAAAGGACATCTGGTATATGCCAGATGGATTAGCGTTATGTACCTACTACGAACTAGTATTTTCGCTCACTTAGAGATTTTATAATATAATATAATAAAAAGAGAGCAAGTTCGTATTTTGGTATTTTACTATTTCACTTTCGAGTTTGTAGCGTATGTTGTAATAATGCAGATTTACAGAAAACCTAACGTTTAACCAAGTACAAACGAACAACTCTCAATAACATTATCAAAAAGCCATCCTTTATATTCATTAGTCGGCACTCGGAACACGGGGACACAAAATGGCTGAATTAAAACTGCATCGTGTTCCGGTGACGATAATTATGGGTAATTAGAACGTGCGCGGTTATTGCTGGCGGTAAATAGCACTGTTATTCGATTTTATGATTATTATGAAGTGACTAGCAAATCAGGTTTCACTAAGCGGCGTTCCGACGTCTACGCTGCTCCTTTTCACAAAAACATCTAAATAACTTCGTTGTGTTGTAGTAGTATTTATGGGACTTGTATATTACGGAGGCACAGATTTTTGGGATATACTTTGTAAAGCAGTCTCTACGTATCAGAAATGACGATTCTAGCAGTACGTACAAAGCTCACTTAAAATATTGACTAAGTCTTAAACTACAGTGGCACAAATTTTTTTTCATTTGCGCATTTTTGGCACTATTTTAGAACAATTGTTTGACATAATCCGAATAGCTTTTCGACTCCGCATTTCAGGAGAAATTAAGCACAAAAATAAATCCTATCAAAACTATTGAGTGTAATAAAATTATAAATATAAATTCATCTTCATGTCATACACAGGGCGTCCACTGAAGGCAATTCACAAATTTTTCTTCGCATGAAAAGTGATGCTCATTATCCCTAGTCAAATGAGAACATCGTCACTCGTTTATACGGAAATTATAAAAAGTGCTTATAGCATTAACTATGGCAGCGTTACAGTCTTAATAGTGTCTTTGTACTGGAGTAAGGTGAAGTGCTAAAAATGAGCTGCAACGTAAATTACTCTTAATAACTACAATGTTGTGATAGTTTTCGAAATAAGGCTGTGAAAGCGTAGAAACGTAGAGTGCTGAAAATGAGCTGATGGATAAATGGCTGTAAGTGATAACTTTAGAACGTTGTTTTGAAATAATAGTACCTCTGTGACCACTATCACCAGACATTAACACAACTTTATTGTCGTATGATTTCCGAACCACCATATTGCGCCGAGCGCCATTTTATCGCGCCCATAGGCGATATACGACGGAATTAAAAATACATAAACATATAACATTTTACGATAATTACTAGCCACACTATTCACTGGCTGTATTATAATAGCGGAGATAAATATTGACCATTTTAAACGTGGGAGGTTTAAACTTAAACATAATACTGGAATCAGGATTGGTAAATCAAATATATTTAAACAAATAAATAAATGTAAGCAGGGAAATGTTGTAAGAGTAACATAATAACTATGGATTATTTTATTAATCAGCTTGTAATACTGGAATCAGGAATCAAATATATTTAAACAAATAAATATTAGCAGGGAAATGCTGTAACAGTAACAAAATAACTATGGATTATTTTATTAATCAGCTTGTAATACTGGAATCAGGATGGATAAATCAAATATATTTAAACAAATAAATATTAGCAGGGAAATGTTGTAACAGTAACAGAATAACTATGGATTATTTTGACGGCTCACTGGTCTAGTATGTACTATCCCTCTAAACCAATTGGGCATTTGAATAAATGTTTGTTGTGAAGAATACGAATATATACCTACACCCGAGGCATGGATGGATATTTATATAAACGTCTAAGCGTGTTTATCCATTATCCATACGACTCATTTTACCTAGTTTTGTAACTAGATAAGTTCCGACATATTTTATTTTAATGGTTTTAAGTAAAATCTTTTGTGGGTTTACAACTTAAAACTACTGTCGTTCATATAGTTTACTACCCTGCTTCTATATCTATAACCTAATAGATTATATTACTTAATTTAACATAGAATATCTACTTGTAAAATACTGTAGTATTAATTAACAAAATATGGCGGTAATAAACAAATCCAAAAAACACAATGTGTCATTATTACAAAGTCGTTAAGTTCTGCTAATTACTGCGAATGAGCAGACAAACACAATAACGGGGTAAAAATTATTATTTACAGTCTTTATGGACGTATGATGGCGTTAGAATGACCCAATTAGGCGCTAAATATCATTTTGTTAATATTTCTTGTACAGTTATTTTTACTTAAGGACCTGGGTCACAAAATGAAAGAATGTATTTTGTTCATGAATTGGTGTTAATTAGTTTTGTAATTAGCATCACTTAATTATATTTCAAATAATTCTAATGATTATTCTAGTCAAATATGTTGGCTATAATAATAATTGTGAAATTTACAGTTTAAGCGAAAATTTTTGAGTTCTAAACATTAGAGATATTTAATAAAATATTACATAAGAGGATTATTACAATGATAGGTATACCATGTTTACTATTTTAGATAAACTGAATTGATTATTATCAAATTTTATTCGTGCATATCGTTGTACTTTAAAATAGTAATGTCGATTTCGGTTTAATAACGCATAAAGAGTGTAAAACTATCCTTCCAATTGCTATTGCCATTGGAAGTTATTTTACAAAACCAACCCCGCAATCCCAATATCGAAAAGCTATAAAGTTGACGGTACAAAACGTGTTTAACCCTATTTTACGGTAGTGTCCACTGATGGACATGACCGGATTGGCCGGTATCGGCCGGTCGCAGCTACCCCCAGGCTGAATTACAGTCGTTATGCCTTGTTTATTGTATTGGAGTCAATTTGGCGCCGGCAGGGCCATGGTGTTAGTACGGTATTACTTATACGAGTGGATGTACATTTAATTAATTTATTTGTACGACGATTTCCAGCTTGCATTTAAGAAGTTATCTAATAATTTAGTAAGTACGAATCTACGAAGTACCTACCCAAGTACTTCACTTGCTTAAGTTTATAATGACTTCAAGTAGGATGGATAATATACCTAGCCAATATTTGAGATATTAAAAAGTAATTTTAACAATATTAATAACGAGAACTCCATAACGCATTTCTAAATTATTTCAGTAGATATTCGATTTCATCCTCATTTTCTTGTAAACAATATTCTTTGATAATTTTATACTGTCTGGAATATTGACTAATATTAACCCCCAACGAAAAAAGAAGGGTGTTATAAGTTGAATTATATGTCTATTTGTGTGTCTGTCTTAGGCATTCATGGCCAAAACGGCTGAACAGATTGGATAACGGTTTCGATTTCATAGTGTAGGGACTTCATAGTGTAACGTCTTTTAAAATATTATTATAACATAATTATATTTATAAATTGTAAAAACAAGAAAAACAGAGTTTTAAAAGCTTTGAAGTGGTATTTTCATGAAAGAAGTTACTGACCCAAAAACACTAGCGCAATTAAGGGCCATTGTATAGGGTTCCGTACTCAATAAGGAACCCTTACAGTTTCGCCATGTCGGTCTATCTGTCTCCACTAACAGTAAAGTGGGGAAGAATTTTTTATGTGATGTTGTTGGGATAGGCCGTTCAAAAATATTAGAGGTCACCTTGAACATGTTATCGATCCGTTTGCCAAATATTATGCGAAATATTAAGCTTAAAAGTGCAAATTTTTGTTAAGAGTCAAGTGTCCCTCTTAAACTACTAGCTAAACGTCTGTTTTGGATAAGTGAAAAAAATCACAACAGTCGCATATTGACGAAGTTAAAAAGAAAACCAACACACTAAATCAGTGATAGTTTTCCTTTTAACGATGAGTAAAGGCTTTACAAGTTAATAAGTAGTAGTCGAAAAATTTATAAAAAGTTTTCTTTTCTTATCTATAAAAGATATTACTAAGCTAAGAAAATACAATATTTAAGAGGTAATAAACTATAAAAAGTGTATCACCTCGAGTTCTCCTACCTGCGGCATTGTCCCCAGCGCGCTAGCCGCGTTGCCCTGCTGCACCAATGAAAAAATATTATAAAACGTATTTTCCCTCAAAATTATTTAGATGAAGTTGTTAGTCGTGTTAAACAGGTACAAATATAATAATTATAAATATAGTAATTTCTACGTCGTTGAAAATTTCGAAACCCAGTTTATATCAATAAGTAACATCTTAATTTCTTTCCTACTTCTTCACCCTTAAATCCAAGTAAGGGTCCAAGGTAAGACAAGAAGAGCGCCGTGATAAGTACCGATGACTAACTAGAGTTACACTTGGAAGAGTGCGCAGGTAGGACCTGTAGCACGTAGACGTTATTCGTAGCAAGCGTAGCGATGTAGCTTATGATAAGGAAACTGAGCTGTGTCATAAAATTAAATTTTTCTTCTTTATTTTAAGAGAAAATACGACAAATTAGTAATAACTACAGACGAAGAATACCTCGAGTTTGATACTATGTTCAAATCAAGCTAGCATACACATTAAATATAATAGCTTAGGTCTGCGCCTTGAGATGAAGGCGTAAGCTTTGTGTGGATAAGACAAGGTAGGGAATACGTAAGTGTATCTAGTTTGTTATCTGAAGTAGATATCACTATTGCAATAGTAAAGTATTATTATTTTTAAAGTGAAACTTACCATCCTCTCGTAGCACCGCCTGCTGTTAATTTTTTTGTGTTCTGTACCAAAAATGGCGAATATCACCTCGGTGTTAGTTAGTCTGCCATCCCCATTACTTTCACGATTTATTTGACGTAGACAATAATAGTTTGGTATAATCTTGGAATTTGCTTTGCCCCTAACTGACTGTCAACATTATCCTATTATTTATCATAGAGTGATGATACAAAACCTTTTGTTCGGAAACCCGATTCTTATTTAGTGGGTTATTATGACACTTACGAGTACTATACTATTAACTAAATATAACCTGCTATGTGTTTTTCTTTGAAGTGCTTTCAAGCCGGTTTTATTTTTTAGTCATATAAAAAGTTCTTTAATAAATGATTCTCCTAATTGATTTTCTCTTTTCATAATTATTTTACAGTAATATTAAAGAATATGTCGTAGCGTTGGCAAGTGGTACAGTAATACTACATGCTCGTACAACAATCTTAATTCCATATCCACATTAGTCGTAGCCACACTGCGCAGCCAACAAATTCCCGGCTCATTTGTTTTTTATTCATCCGCCACAGTAATCGAAAGTATAAATTCGTTTTAACTGCGCTCGCAGGCCTCTCGGGCCGATAACACCGCCCCTTGTTAGCTGGTAATAAGAAAAATAAACTTAAATTATATTTAGCAGACACCCGGCCTTATGAAATATCAAAGTTTAAACTGGGAGTTAAGAAAGCCTGGCTGGTTTAGTGTTGAGAGTTTTACCGAGCAAGTAGGAATGTTTTTACATGCAGTGTATAGGGTTAGGATGTTTCTGTTTTTTAAGCGATGTGCAAAACACTAAAAACCCTTTTTAGCTTCATGCCGATCCAATTGTTTTTTTTTTCAACCTATGATACTGTTTTGTACACTAAAATACATAAAAGCAGCCTTTCAATATTTCGGTGACCATTTTTGATTGTTAGATGCATATTCACTAAACATACATACAGTTTAAAAAATGTTCTAGTAAATAATTTATCACTTATATATGAATGCAGTATGGAAATAGTACCATAAAAGTACCAAAAAAAAATCACTGTCATAAATTTCGAAATTAGTTGGATATCTAATAATCGAGTGACCCCTTCTCTTTGCTCCAGAGTGTAGACACATATGTCAGATTAGATTAAGCCATGTAACTTCATAATAAATTGGTGAAATTAATTATTTCACTCAACATAAAAACTTCGATGAGATTTCCAGAACTTATTTAAAAACGCGCTCGAAACCCTCGACACTTCCTTAACTAACAGTCATTCAGTACCTCCACCTTGTGCTAAGAAAAGCCTCTTAAGCTCGAAGAAAGTTAAAAAATAATTAATGCGTTCGTAAATATTCATACCTCGGCCGGAGTTTAGAGTTAACCCCCTGAGTTGAAAAAATACGGGGTCTCTTGGTATTTTCGACCTCAATAGTAACTCAACCCTTTGTTACTAAAATAAGACGACTGCCATGAAAGGAATGTGCCCTAATCACTATGAACAAACGTGTTAATAATATTTGTAAAAATTTTCGATTTTATTTATTGATTCTATTTTGTATTTCAAATTTTATGTGCAATGAAGTTTTTATCTATTGGTTGATAATACTCAAATATTTCATAAGCAAGAAACGTACAGTAATTGATGATTGTCTTTGCCGCATTATATACCTGTATGTTTCCAAGTGAAGGGTTCGTCGAAACGACTCCGATTTAATTTAAGTCTAGCTCCGTTATCGTCGGAACCCCATTGTTTTTCTTTCTTGAAATTTTACGGTCAATTTGACGTGATTCCTTTTTTAACGATAAATTTGAATTTAATTAGTTCTGCGCATTGCTGGTGTGCTCTAAGCTCATGAAGGGCTGCGAATAGAAGTTATTTCAAAAGTCAAAACTCTTTGTAAGTGGTGAAAGTAGGTATTAAATGGTTTATAATTAGCAGTGTAAACCCATCTTCTAATTTTAGAATTGGTTTTTTGTTTATGTCTGTCTATGTCTATGCAATTCTCACTATATATATTGAATGAAAAGTTTACTCCAATATGTATTTGATTTACCGGTTTATGAAATGAATTAAACACGCCCTACATTAGTTTTTTGTAAATAAAATTCCCACAAAAATTATTCACACCATCTAAGTATACCTATATTTAAACGTCAACACAAATCCTGACAGACTGTGAAAAAAATCTCTCCATGTATATATCCTTAGATATTGGTGGTATGTTGACATATTTACGGCCTCCTCGACTATTAAGTGGTGATTTAGTGAAGGCATATCGGGATGGATACGTTTTTATCGCTGGCAATATATCCAGTCGGCTCCTGGGCTCTATTATGTGAGCCATTGTGACTCGGTTTAGGAGATTTTCCAAGTTTTCCGTTTGGTTTTATAATAGTGTGTTTTGTGACGAAGTTGTGTTATCGTGATCCGAAATAGGAGTGGTAAGATGATGTGATTCCCAACTTTACACTCAGTTGCCTACTCATATCCATAATTTGTAAAAATATGCTCAGTAAGAGTGTCATTATGAATGGTAAAAAGCCTATATAACTTCGCCGCTACGCAAAAGTAGCTCCGTGTTACGATTTGCATCGTTTAAGTATCAAATTTTCATAATCCAGTGCAATTGATTGAATACCTTAGGATTATTATTTTTTCAACTACCATATCGTTAATTCTTTATTATTAAACCAAAAACCATTTCAAATGTTACACATTCAGAGTTCATTTCCGAATGATATTTGAAACACCCATTAGTTCAAAAATACCACTACGCCGTGCCCGTTTCCATATCTCGACGACTCGAAGACACATTTTTCGGCATTCCTAACTTCATTATATATTTTTTTAAAGTTTTATTGTCTGGTCATAAAAAAAGCGATGAACTTGGTATATATATGTAGGACCATCTTCACCCGTTGGTTGCTAGCGACTGGGACGGTGCCAGTCGCGTGGTAAATATTATTGCAAGCTACTATAGGCGAAAGACAACGTATTCACATTCGATTATGATCATGAAACCTGAGATGCTTACTGGTGAATAGGAAACATTTGCACAACCCTCATGCCATACAACTTGGCCCTCGCGTGCAGTCTGTCGAATTCAGCCGGAGTAGTCTATAATTTCTCCTTGTTCAAATCCCATGATCAACTTCTTGTTAATAACGACTCACCGGATTCTACCAAGCGTCGGTGATAGTAGATAATCAAAGTCACTCACGGTCGTTGATGTGTTAAGTGGTGGTCCCGACCCCTTTGACGGCTGGTCGCAAAGTCCATCTCATTTTCAATGTGCAGATATATATAATATAATATACAATGTAATATGTCACCGCGCCATTTCCGGAGAGACCAGCGCCACCAGGTTTACTTCCCATAGCAAACCGTTTGTTATGATACTCAATTGACCGATTAAATTATGAATTCTATCGCTAATTTATCCCTATCTACGACATATAAATATAGCAACAGTCTTGATGTCTATTCTAAAACTTGCCTGCTTATTATTACGAACGCTCTCACCCAGAACTTACAACTTATTTTGGGCATTAGCTGTCTTATCTCAAACAGCCGGAACTCAATCAATATAATTTTAACTTTGATGCTTGATAGTATAAGATCCGGCCATAGAAATATATACCCTCATCTGTTATTCGACTATAACAAAATTATTATGTTAGTTAATGAATATATTAATACATTGAAAATGGGTTGCCTAGCTAAATCGCGGGCCAAACGGTTAATTAATGTAAATCCAAATTAATTGTTTTTCAATTAACTTCCCCGATTTGTTATTTATAAAAATCGACTATTATCTGAAAGAACATAACATAAGGAACTGGAAAAATATAGGTTGCCTACTTTCCCTTCAGCCTAACTATGGAGTTGTCATGTATAAACATGCGAGCAAGCGTTATTAATATACCCTCATCAGTTATTTAATTGATTTTTTTTTTAAATTAAACGTTATTTTATTCTCTTTCTAACAGTATAAGGTTGCCTCAGTAAAAGTTTGTCACCTGCACGGTTGCTGTGATTTTAGATGCGTCGTACAAGCGAGCTACATTGAATAAATATTGGATTTAAGTCAGATTAAATATTAAAAATGGTATCAAATACTTTTCACTCACATATTTATTTAATAACAATACATAATTATAATTACATAAAAAATAGAAAATTTTTTTGTTTACATATTTTGATTCATGAATAGCAAAAATATTTTTTAATGTCTATTAAAAAATTATATAAAAATTTTCCAATAAAATATTTTTTTTAAAACTTATTCTGCTTCTGATTCGTCAGAAGTACTGATATCAAAATCGAATTCTTCATCGTTATCTTCTTTTGATTCGGTGACTATATCCTCCACTTGTAAGGGCGTTGGGTCCCCTTCAAACCACGTTGGCTTCAAGTAGCCATCCAAAAACCAACCACAATCTTCAGGACTTAGATTGACACAACGTGCATTTGTTGCATGAAGCCACATTGAATTGACGTAAATTGTGCACTAAACAATTCATTCTTTTTTTTCCATTTAATTTCTTGTATCGATTTAAAACCTTTCGTGGCCAACTCATGACTATTTAGTTCTGTAGTGTTGTATTACAAGCAACAATGGTGTCGATTCGGATGTACACCAACGAAACTAAAACCAGTTTTGGCGTGGTGCCGTCGCATCGTACTATTCCAGGGAGAAAGAGACAGTACTACTTTAAAACTAGTTTTAGTTTAGTCGGTGTACATCCGAATCGACACCAATGCGTGGTTTATTCTACCTCGAATTAAATAATCTCTCAAACTTTCGTAACGAAATGAATTGAATCAACTCAAACCCACCTTCGTGCAAATAGAGATAAGATGACCCTATCAGTTTGAGCTTCACTATGTTGAAAGGTGAATCGGAGGCATCAAGAGAGTGCATTACATCTTCCTGCTGCCTTTTTAGAGAAAATATTCAGGTCATCTGACATGAGTAAAGGACGAGAGTGACTAAACAAATGCATATAGTGAACCAATATTGTTACTAAATGTTAAAAGAAATAATTTGGTCATAATATTTTATTACACTAAACCTGTAGCGACTTGGAGAAAGAAAAATTTTTATATAATTTTTTAATAGATATTAAAAAATATTTTTGCTATTCATGAATCAAAATATGTAAACAAAAAAATTTTCTAATTTTTATGTAATTATAATTATGTATTGTTATTAAATAAATATGTGAGTGAAAAGTATTTGATACCATTTTTAATATTTAATCTGACTTAAATCCAGTATTTATTCAATGTAGCTCGCTTGTACGACGCATCTAAAATCACAGCAACCGTGCATGTGACAAACTTTTACTGAGGCAACCTTATACTGTTAGAAAGAGAATAAAATAACGTTTAATTTAAAAAAAAATCAATTAAATAACTGATGAGGGTATATTAATAACGCTTGCTCGCATGTTTATACATGACAACTCCATAGTTAGGCTGAAGGGAAAGTAGGCAACCTATATTTTTCCAGTTCCTTATGTTATGTTCTTTCAGATAATGGTCGATTTTTATAAATAACAAATCGGGGAAGTTAATTGAAAAACAATTAATTTGGATTTACATTAATTAACCGTTTGGCCCGCGATTTAGCTAGGCAACCCATTTTCAATGTATTAATATATTCATTAACTAACATAATAATTTTGTTATAGTCGAATAACAGATGAGGGTATATATTTCTATGGCCGGATCTTATACTATGACGGCAAGCTTAGATACGATAGGTGGTAGCTAACCAGGCGGATATTTAGAAATAATCTACGACTAACCAAAGCATAATGAAGCTCTCTTTCCCTCGCAGTAGTATAAACGGTTATGTCACTGTTGATATAAACGCAGTTTGACAGCGGTCATTGGTCTTGTAAAATTTTTGATAAAACAAGGTAAAACGTGTATACAATTTCGATAAGCCAATATTTTTCTAATCTTCACTTGTCATTCATATAACAGAAATTTGGTTTTGTGGATCGAATCCTTGGCAGCCTACAATTTTTTTTTGCTTTTTTCACATCAGTAAAAGAAACTAAAAATTTAAATTTCCGTTATGCTAAAATGGTCGGATATAAATATAATTCGGATATTTTATTCAAATGAAAAAGAAAACGTCTTTATAAACTTGTAATTTAAAGAAATAGCTATTTAAAACAACATTAGAGATATTAAGCATAAATTAAAATTACACCAGGGAAGACCGAGCAATGAAATTTTTAAACTCTATAAGTATTAATGTATTCAGTATCAGTATCAGTTCATGTCCAACATAATTAAGTTAACCTACAAAAGTCATAATTTCAAGTAAGTTAATTTACATTTTTGTTTATCTGCTTTATGTTATGTTACATGTTTATAAGACAGGAAAAATTGTAGTGAGGACCATTTAAAAGGGTGGATGTCTTCAATTCGAATGTTTGATATACTTAATTATCAGTGAATCAACATGTTACCTACTTCAAAATAATTTTGCAATAATTAATAACAATAACATCACGGATTAATTAAGTATATAAAACTAATACGGGTTCTAGAGCTTATCAGAAAATGGAAAACCAAAGTTTCACAGAAAAAATTAATATTAACAAATATCGTTTAGGTTAGTATAGGTTTAGGTTATTTATGTCTATGATTAATTGCAGATGTCTTCTTATGTCGAGAGTGCTAATTTCGCGCTGGCTTATATGTCTTAAAACCGGCTGCATGCAGGTGTCTGCGCACTATAGTCACTCCGCATGCGTGTTACAGCCGTTGAGCGGGTGGTAGCAAACGGGTCCTCTTTGTGCCTAGATGTTATGGCTTGATGAAGTGCTGAAGAAGTGCTTTTCTTAAGGCCGGCACGACATTCCAACACATCGCCAGTCTCAGCATATCGCTTAAGCCCTAACGGTACGGTTTTCTTCTGTAAAATAACAATGAATAACACTGTAAAACTTCTGAAACACTTTGTTGTGGTTTTATAGACAGCATTATAATGATTTAAAAGTAACCTTAAAAGTAAGCTATTAGTTAACATTAATCACTTTCATAAAAAAATGTTAATATTAATAATGCATATGCAATGACGACTCACCGTTATATGAAGGCGTCTGGAAATTTCGCTTACACTTATGTTGTCTTCAAACAAATTAACTATTTTTGCTCTCATTATATTTGTCAAATGAGACATTGCAAAATCAAGCAAAGAAATTATAAAACAAAATGAGAAAATAACTGTAGCTATCGTATAATTAGATAACTATAATATAGTGGTCGATGGGTCAACCTCAGTGAGTAACTCAACTGCAATGATCGATTTATATAAAACAACCATTCTAACTTCGAATTCTGATTGAATGTTTTATTTTATTACCCTCCACACAACACACGATGTTTTTTTTTTTTTTCTTTATATGAGAGGGCGGCAAACGAGCATGCGGGTCACCTGATGGAAAGCAATCACCGCCGCCCATGGACACCCGCAACACCAAAAGGGTCACAGATGCGTTGCGATGCGATTCTACGATACAATTCATTGGTCGTCACACTACCACTAGCATGGCTGTTAATTAATCTGTCATAACTTTGATCATTTGCTACTATTAAAATTATATGCTGATAGTGGGTAGCACAAAGTCTTGCTTGCCCCTGCACTCTGGGAATTCATCCATATTCACATAGTATAAATTTATATTGTGATAATAAGCTGCATCCTATTAATTATTGGCGATTGTCTCTGAGACCAAAATCCTAATTTAAATGAAACAAAAATGTATTAACGTATTAATCTATATGAGATTCGAAACCGAGTCAGATCAATTTGCAGTCATAGCTTATCTCAGTTACGTTATAGCAACTGTTAACGAAGTAGACGAAATTTTACTTATAGTTCAGTACTTACATACATTTACTTATAGCTTATAGTACTTAAATCGTTTGTACCTATGGAGATTTATCCGAACCCATTAGGATGATGGTAGCGCTAGCATACCCAGTAAATTGTTTTATAAACCGAAAAGTGTATAATTCAGGTGATTACTTTAATCAGGTTGGCTACCAAATTATTCATCACAGCATTTATATTGTCAACTGTTGGGTAGGCTTCCAACTACTTGCATGTAGTCCGAGCTACTTCCATCTGATTAAGGTCGGCTGCCGTATGTCATTTACTCATCTCTCAGGAAGTCGGCCGCTACAATGAGTACCCATAATGATGACCCAGACTACATATGATTTATACACTCGTACAGTCGTACATGATAAATAAACGCGTATGTAATTATTTTGTTCGCCATAAAATTAATTTCTATGTAACTCTCCTACCTAGGAATACACGAAGGTCTTTAAACATACAAAAATTTTAAAGGCCAGACCAAATCTAATGATATATATCTCAATATTTAGGTTTTTTGTTTTTAATACATTCAAGTGGTGTGTTATGGTTAACTTTCTTTTAGAATATTGAAAATCTCTTTTTTTTTAATATTGAAAGACCCTACTCCCATAGAGTCGAATACTGCTCAGTTGGGCAGCGTTTGGAAAGCTACGTAACATCTTCTCATCCCAAATACCGAGTGTCTCAAGACGAAAGTGTTTGATCAGTGTGTGTTGCCAGTGATGATATATGGAACTGAATCAAATCAAAAGCTCCCTTCGGCCACTTCCGAAACCAAAGTTCGAAACCGGTTTCTAAATAAGAATTTTTTTTCTTCTTTCGAAATTGGTTTCGGTAAAAGAATAATATTTCTTATCTCGAAATTCGTTTCGAGATAAGAATATTGTTTCGTCTTTCGAAACTATCAAATCTAATTTTATTTCTTATCTTTATTTTGTAGGTACACAGGGTACACTTAAACTAGTCAGATTTCACATTTTTAAAGCTAATGCTTGTTCAAAAGGCAATTTTCCCCTGAGAAGAACAAGCAAGAAACTCGAGAGGTTGCTCTTAAAAAAAAGATTTTTATATTATATTTTTTTTATTTATTAAAAACTGGTTTCGCGTTTGACTACAATCTCACCTGATGGGAAGTCATTATTAATTGTGAAATAGCCTGGTTATGCGAACGGGCTGGTTATGTCCATGAATGTTTATCATATAAATAATCTGATATTTTATAATATGCTTTCTTAATAAGTTTCTGTTTTATAGTATCCTTAAATTTTGTATATCAACAGGAACCTTATTGAAAAAGCGTATACCTAGCCCTTTGAATGAATTACTGACTTTGCGGAGGCGACTTATGTAACCTGCAAGTTTATCTTTATTTCTTGTATTGACAACATGTTTATTATTTACACTTCCTAAATGATACTAGGTCTAGAGTGACATTTTTTATCATTATATTTGTGGGAACCTCCCTGACATTAGGCCGTACAAATTTAACACATTTCGTTTTTTTTCTCATTAAGTAACAAATTATTTGCCGTAAACCATTTTACTATTTAAGAAATAGCGTTCTTCACGTCGTCATAATTTAATTTTAGTATATTTACTTTAAACAATACAGAGGTATCGTCAGCAAACAATACTATTTCATGTTTATCCTTTACAAGGTTTGGCAAGTCATTTATGTAAACCAAAAACAAAAATGGTTCGAGAATGGAGCCTTTTGGGACGCCCATACTGACTGTCGACCCTGACGATGTATTGCCACTGATATCAACCCTCTGAACTCGGTTACTCAAATAAGAATTCAGAAGGTCGAGAGCACGGCCGGTCACACCATAATGACGTAATTTTCTGATTAAATTGTCGTGATGAAGACAATCAAAGGCTTTGGACAAGTCGCAAAATCGCAAGTCGCATATATGACATTAGATTGTTACTGCAAAAATAAGTCGATAACTGCTTTAATATAAATTTTTCAAAGTAGTATTGAAATAGGTTTAAAATTAGAGGGGATTTAAATAATGGTATGACATTACTGTGTTTTATCAGATCAGGAACTATGCCATCAGCTGTACATTTATTATAAATACAAGCTAAGTGTGGTGAAACACAATCAATTACGGCACTAATAATTTTTACTGATAAACCGTGAAGGTCGGCAGTTTTTTTCTTGTCTAAAGATCGAAATGCTTTTAAGATGACTTACATGATTAAATTTAAAATGGGAGTCACAAATCTCCACATTTTGTTTAAGTAGCGATTCAGCGAGTGTGGGTCATGAATTCAGAGATTTTGTAGTCGATATTGGAATATTAGTAAAGAATTTTTCAAAAACTTCTGCATTTGCAGAAGAAAAAAGAAAAGAAAAGAAGAATTGTGTAGTTAGAATTCGATCGTTAATTTTTAGTCACGTATCAGTGTTAATAGCTTTAACTTTGCCAGTTTCGCTATTTATCACCTTCCAAGTTGTCTTTACTATGTCTGCGCAATTTTTTATTTTATTATTTATAAAATTTGCTTTTGCTGTGGAACAAGCTCGCTTGAATATTTTCGAGTATTGCCTAACATATTCAATAAAACTTTCGCTCTTATTATATGTCCTTTCATCATAAAGCTCATGTAACTTTTGACTACTTTTATGAATTCCCACCGTCGCCCAATCACTAAAAACGAGGGATGATGGCGCCAAGTAAAAGAAAATATACCCTTCGATAGCTAGAAAGACGCCATCGGTTCTGAAGATGAATTTTCGTGGTAAACAAGAAAATGGGGAAGGTACTTACTGCCCACAATGCAGCGAACGCCCTCCAGGGCCCTGGGCTTCTTGAAGATGAGGATATGATCACTATTGGATTTTTTCCACTTTTATTTGCACATTATTTGCGAGCGCATGCGGTGGCCGTTTCGTTCGTAAGTAGGAAGCGCGGGCGGGGATCGCCGTCGCGCCGTGTCGTACAGCCAATCAGGGGCATTCTCTCTTCGCGCATGTGCGGTAGAGGTGCCAACATTAAAAAACAGATCATACCAACCCCTAGGAACGTTTACCACGAGCGCGAAATTTAAATTATAATAAAATGTACACAAATTAAAGAGACGCTTGTCTTGGCGTTACCATATCCCCCCGGCCTTGGAAAGCTTGCCTTTTAAAGAGAAATAAAAATAAATAATAAAAATAATAACAACAATGCCGCATTGCTAGGAAATTTCTAACGTCAGCAACCATAAGTGACAATCGCGTACCATAACCGGTTATCCCTTATCATGCTTGGCTACGGCCCGCATGATAAGGTAATACCCTCAAAAGAGGAGAAAATAAGAATTAAAATATATATATATATATATATAATAATAATACTAATAAAATAAAGGATGCCAATTCTTAAGTTAAAATTAAATATCCTCACCGGATCAAAACGTCGTAACTAATCTTATTGCGAAGGCAGAGGGAACAACTTCACAATAGGACGCTGGTATGTACCGCTTTTAGTTTTCACTAGCGCAACACGTACAGTACCATCCTTGCCTGGGAATGTTTTTACCACTAATCCCAGAGGCCAATGCAAGGGCATAACGTTCTCTTGGATAAGAACGACGACAGTTCCTTCCCGAACAGGCTGCGAGGGCGTGTTCCATTTTTGCCTACACTGGAGTGTGTGTAAGTATTCGTTTCGCCACCGGTTCCAAAAGGACTGAACGATTCTATCCAGCAGCTCATGACGTTTCAACAAATGATCGGACGAATTGAATATTGTATTAGCCGGAAAGTAATTCAAAGGTGTCATATTAAGAAAATGTGCGGGCGTCAAAGCAGATGGCTCCGTCGGATCTGAACTGAGATTATAAAGAGGGCGTGAATTTAATATCGCCTCAATCTGTGTTAATACTGTGAGTAACTCTTCATAGGACAAGATTTGCTGACCGATTGTTCGGAATAAATGAGTTTTAACGCCTTTTACGACACTTTCCCAACATCCACCGTGATGAGGAGCACTTGGACAAATCGTTTTCCAAGAGATACGGTTCTCAGCTAATTCCTGTTGCCAGTACTGTTGATATTCATTAGCAAGGAAATTATGTAACTCGCGTAAATAAGATTTGGCTCCAATAAAGTTAGTGCCGTTATCAGAGTGCATACATTGCACAGGTCCACGGCGAGATAGAAAGCGTTTGAACGCCGCGAGAAAACAAGGAGTACTTAAATCGGTTGCAAGCTCGATGTGAACTGCTCGTGTAGTTAAACAAGTAAAGATACAAATGTAAGCCTTTTGGCTTCTAACGCCGCGACGTCGTTGCGGGGTGTACTGCAGAGGACCTGCGTAGTCACAACCGGTGTGAGTAAATGCCTTCTCTACTTGAGTTACTCTAGAGGACGGTAAATCCGCCATCATTGGAAATGTGGCACGTGGTTTAGTTCTAAAACAATAGTTGCATTGACGTATTCTCTGACGAATTATACGTCTGGCAGATATTATCCAAAAATTATGACGAAGAAGTGACATCAACGTCTCTGGTCCCGTATGACAATTGTTACGATGATAATGATCGATAAGAATTTCGACAATATAATCGCGACGTGGCAATAATATCGGGTGTTTATAATTGTACGCTTCGTCAGCATTGCCTAAGCGACCACCGACACGAATGAGGTCATTATCCATGAATGGTTTTAACGGTCTGAGGGTAGCAGTACAAAACTTCCCAGTCTTCAAATTAGCCACATCTTGTTCAAAATATACAGCTTGCAACGAATGAAATATTAAATTTTCCGCCTTAACAAGATCTTCGGCAATGATAGGACCCTTTGGTAATCTTTTGATGAACTTTAACAAGTATGCGACAGATCGCACGTATTTACTCCAAGACGAAAACCTACGAGATAACGTGAAAATTACATTATCTTCAGCAACACTGGTAGTCACTAAAGCAACAGCCTTAGCTTCCGGTAACGATTCTTCTTCTGACACAAAGGGTGATATAGGCCACAAATCTTTCGAGAGCCTAGCCCAGGGCGGACCATTCAACCACAAAGGATGATTCACTAACTGCGAAGGTGTCAAACCTCGCGATAGACAGTCACTTGGGTTTTCAATACCTTTGATATGGTAAAAATGGTGACTAGGTACATTTTCTTGAATTTTTGCCACACGATTGGCAACAAATGTTTGCCAACGGTAGGGCTCAGAATGTATCCAACTTAGCGCAACGGTAGAATCCGAAAACGCCAGTATTGACTGTATAGAATATCTAGGCATGTAATTATCTACTACCTTTTTTATTAGTTGCGCAAGAAGCAACGCAGCACATAGCTCAAGACGCGCCAACGATACAATCTTCAACGGCGCCACCTTAGACTTCGCGCATATTAAATTGACATTATGATTGTCAGGCGTAAGACCGACACAAGCATAAACTGCCCCACCATACGCCTTCTCGCTAGCGTCGGCAAATCCAAGGATTGTCAGCGTGCAATCTTTAGTAACACCAATATGACGAGGAAATGTCATTTGCGATACCAACGGCAGTTCACCTTGAAATTGACGCCATTTGCGAGTGATATGATCTGGAGGCACTTCGTCCCAATCGATTTTTGCGATCCACAGCTCCTTGATAAGCAATTTAGCGAAAACAATTATAGGAGCCACAAGACCCAAGACATCAAATAACCGAGCTATGGAGGATAAAATATGTCGCTTCGTGCAAGGACGTTCATCGCGACCGACTTCAAATGCGAACACATCCTGTGCAGGATACCAACGAAGACCTAAAATCTTAAGCGTAGCATCATCATCGAAGGTAACACTCTGCGACAATCGAAGTTCTGCTGGTGTAGCCCGCAGAACACGAGCGGAATTGGAGGACCATTTAGCTAACTGAAATCCCCCGGCCATGAAAAGTTGATCTAATTGATGCGTAGCATCAATCGCTTGCTGCTCATCCATAATAGAGCTAGCAATATTATCCATATAAATGTCACGTGACACGATATCCTTTGCGAGAGGGAAGCGAGAGCCTTCGTCAGATGACAGTTGTTGAATTGTGCGTAAAGCTAAAAAGGGGCTGCATCTTAACCCAAATGCTACACGATTATACTGATAAGCCTTCACAGGCTCTTCGACACCAATTCTATATAAAATTCGCTGATAACGGCGGTCTATCTCACGAATTTCTATAGCAAGGTACATCTGACGCACGTCGGCGGAAATAGCGACAGGTAAAAGGCGCAGATTAACGAGAATACAAAAAAGATCTGTCTGCAAACTAGGCCCAGCATGTAATACGTCATTTAAGGACACACCACTATCTGTAGGCGCACTGGCGTCTAAAACGACTCTTAACTTCGTAGTGGATTTGTCTTCACGCAACACTGCATGATGCGGAATATAATAAGCATTTTCTTCGGTCTTAATATCGACTTCAGACAAGTAACCTTTATCGAGATGATCCCTAATGACGTCATCATACATGGATTTTATTTCAGGTTGAGATTTGAATTTACGCTCTAGATTCAGATATCGCCTCTCGGCAACATTTAGAGAATTACCCAAATTAGATGGGTCCAACTTAAACGGAAGTGCTACTTCATAGCGACCTTTATTATCGCGAGTGACGGTTGACTTATAAATTTCCTCAGCCTGTTTATCTTCCAGACTCAGAAGCGGAGCGTTGCCGAGATCTTCAACTTCCCAAAACTTCTTAATTAAATTGTCTACCTCATAAGTAGCACAAAATGAGACAGACGAAGCAGCCGTAGCCGCAGAGTTAACCGGTGCGTTGCCTAAAATAATAAACCCTAACTCGGTTTCAATAGCATCTGGTAAACCCGGTGGAGTAACAACCTTCCCGGGTAACAACATCTCAGCAAATAACTGTACCCCAATTAAAAGATCTATTTGACCAGGAGTACCCCACGACTCGTCAGCCAGTACAATATTCTGTAATTCACCTATCTGCGACATATCAACAGAACAAGTTGGCAACCTTGAAGTGATGTCTTCCAAAACAAGAGCTTCGATGGTGTACCGCTTCCCTTGTTGGACTCTAGAACGGAAGGTAAGTCTAACCTTACCCTTAACAGATTGAGTGGCACCACCTATACCCTTTACAGACGCCGGCATTCCACGATCAACAGGTAAGCCCAACATTCTTGAACACCTAGCAGTAATATAATGCTTCTGCGATCCTGGATCTAGAAGACACCTAATGCCGACATCCCTACCATTGCGGCCAACTGCAATTACCTTAGCGGTACCCAAAATTTCCGTAGTAGGTGATTTAGATTGACATGTAGCTGACATTGTACATAAAGACACCTGATTATTCATTTCACTACCAACATCGTCTTGTAAAACCGACTCGTCATCTGATACATCATTATTAATTTGTTGTGAATTATCAACAGCTAAAGCAGTTTGCGATGATGGATTATCAAAATGAAGTAACGTATGGTGCTTGCCGTTACACTTACGACAAACTCGTTGTGAACGACAGCGTGATGCCCAGTGTTGACTACTAAGGCAATTTGAACACAAGTTTTTATCTTTAACACATTTGTACCTACCATCAGGTGTCAATTTTAGAAAAGCATCGCACGCGAACAGAGAATGGCCCTCATTTTTACACATTGGACATTTGTAATTTGAACTGCTTGCGGGCTGAGTACTGGTAGTAACATGCGCATGAACTGCACGCAGTTGTGAGGGACGATTATTATTATTAGTAAAGCCACTAGATGGCGTACTACTATCAACCTTGGTAGGTAAACGTTGCGTGGAAGTGCGATGCAAAATTTTTACTTGTTCACGTACAAAACGAACAAACTCATCATAATTAGGCATGCCCTTAATATTTCTAATGGACATCTCAAACGTTTTCGCGGTTTCCGAGTCCAATAATTTAAGACCCAGATGAACAAAAATAAATTCAGTCAAATCTACTATTTGCAACTGTTTTAGTGCTGAAATAGTCGCTGAATACTTATCAATAACCTTTTCCAAGTTTTGCGCGGAAGGACCAGTAAGCGGTTTCATAGAAAATAATTGATTGAGGTAGGAAGTACCCAAAGCGCGTTTATCATAATATTTAGTTTTTAATGTTTCCCAAACATCGAAATAATTTTCAGCCGATGGCACTACGCCCATACATACTGACTTGGCCTTACCAGTTAAATGACTAAACAAATAATGCACCCTGTCTGAATCTGATAACTTCGTATTTTCATGAATCATACGCTTAAAGGTTTCATAAAAGAAAGGAAAATTCTGAATCTCCCCATCAAAGGTAGGCAAATCAATGCGTGGGATTTTAATGCAATCATCTTTAGGTTTTAATACAATTTGTTGCTCAACACCTTTGTGTTGCAGCACTTGTGACTGCGACTGTACATTTTTATCTACATTGAACTTAACTTCGCAGTACAAGTCATCAAAGGAATCAAGCATTGAATAATTCACCAAATATTCAGGATTAATAGACAAATTTAATAAGTTCACCTCATCGACTAAGGTTTTAAATTCTGATCTCAGCTGATCAAGATTATGACTTTTTGATATAAACTGCTGCTTAATAGTTTCACTCTTATCTATATCTGGAATTAAGTTATAAATTGACTGCAATCGAGCAAAACATTGAGCTCGTCGAGCTTCAGCAAGTTTCAATTTAATTTCAACATGAGGCGCCATTTTAAACAATATTAATCAATAAACGACTGTAATTTTAATTATACAAGCGATACTAAAAACACATTACCTATTGAAATTAAATTCAGACAAGCAAAATATTTTTCGAGAACTAACCAGTGGCACTGACAGTACTTGTGTCACGACGAGGCAATATCCGTACGGATCAATACTGATCTGTTTATTACGTGTTTCAATTATATTTATAACCCACACAAATACAATAAATGAATAAAATTAACCAGCAGAATAAAAAATAATTTATTACAAAGTAGGTAGGTACCGAATAAATAACTGCGAATGTTTGATTTATCAATTCTTGTCGTCGAAAAATGCAATATGCAAGAACGAAATGACCTCAACAGACACTCGTTTGTTCGACAAAAAACTATATAATATAAAACTGTCAGGTCAGCGTAATTTAGCGTAGATATCCTACCTACCTACGTGTAGGTTCCGATAGTAAACACATAAAGTTCACACACTTTGTGGTCGCAGCCTACAAATTAATCCTAATGAAATATATACGAGTACATGTACATATACCTACTAAGTAGGTACCAACAGACAGACTAGTACCCACCTAACTTCACGAAGGTTGTAAGTAGGAGCAACTTACCCGACAAACAGTAGGTACCTACGTACCTGCTTAATACGCGGGACCATGAAGTTATGCGAGACAGATTATGAACACAATACGAGTAAACAATGTATGTATACCTACTCGACAAGATCAGAGACTGGGTACCTATGGTCGTGGTTCACAAAATATGAAATAGGTAAATATCGATGTCTAGACACGATGCATACGTATCCGGACAATAAAAACCATCCTAGTTGTGTCTGACTGAAACCGTCGCGGCGCGAAATAAACGACTAACAATATTAAAATTCCAATAACTTGGCTATCTATTCCGGGTTCAGGCGCAAATATACCGAACAGGGACTATGGTGACCGAACACGACCTATAGTACGAGTAGGTAGGTGAAACAGCGGAGATATTTCTTGGAAATTATTCTAGTTTCCGCGAAATGCGTACCTAGTAGATATTGTCACTCGGCTGATTAAAGATTTAAAGTACAATTAGCGAAACGAACACACACAACACAACGAAAACAAATTACTACGAATTATTATTAATTTCCCGGAGTTATTCTTCACACAAATTCAAGTTTGAACAAGTTCACAACTCCGGTCGCGGTCCTCCTATGAATATTCTACGCCCTATGCCCCTGAGCAATAAGGTCTCAATTCGTTTGACAAAATAAAGCGATTTTATGTACCTATTTTTCTTAAAATTACCACTAAATAAAGCAAAGCATCCAAGGCTCGCGAGGACCAAAAATGATGGCGCCAAGTAAAAGAAAATATACCCTTCGATAGCTAGAAAGACGCCATCGGTTCTGAAGATGAATTTTCGTGGTAAACAAGAAAATGGGGAAGGTACTTACTGCCCACAATGCAGCGAACGCCCTCCAGGGCCCTGGGCTTCTTGAAGATGAGGATATGATCACTATTGGATTTTTTCCACTTTTATTTGCACATTATTTGCGAGCGCATGCGGTGGCCGTTTCGTTCGTAAGTAGGAAGCGCGGGCGGGGATCGCCGTCGCGCCGTGTCGTACAGCCAATCAGGGGCATTCTCTCTTCGCGCATGTGCGGTAGAGGTGCCAACATTAAAAAACAGATCATACCAACCCCTAGGAACGTTTACCACGAGCGCGAAATTTAAATTATAATAAAATGTACACAAATTAAAGAGACGCTTGTCTTGGCGTTACCAAGGGAATTGTTGATTTTAACAGATTTTGCTAAGAAAACTTTATTACTTTCAGTTTTTAACATGTCAAAAACTGATTTATATAATATATTAGGATCGTCACAGTACGTTAGATAATCTAGTTTCGCAGTCACTTTACTCTTATATTGATCGAGGAGTGACTCAGTTACAGGCACGTATGATCTTTTCAGCGTTTTATTAATTACTATGTTAAAAATCGCTAACTGACCACAGTGATCTGAACTTAATTTATTTAAAATAGATTTATCACTGGGTTGTAAATTCGAGAAAATGTTATTAATGCAAGTAGCTGATGTAGAAGCTATTCTAGTGGGCACTGAGAAAAGATTAGCAAGATTATAGCAACTGAAGAAAGATTTAAATCTTCTGGTTTGAATGCTATCTTCTAATATGTTTATATTAAAATCTCCGCAAATTACAATGTATTTATTTGAATCACTAATTTTACACAGGATTTCATCCACGATTTTCTCAAATAATTCATGAGATGAAGGAGGGAGTTTATATACGCATAATACAGTAAGCCGCGCAAGTTCCGCACAGGCTATTTCAATAGTTCGCTCAACAAAAGGTTTACAATATCGAGGCGCTCTTTAAATTTAATATTATTGCGAATTAAAATGAGACTACCGCCTCGTATTGTCTTCCTCCGTGAAACGTAGCCGCTCACTATGGGTCCCATAAGAAGGCTCAAGGTCAACCAAAGGGCAATGGAGAGTGCTATGCTCGGAGTCTCCCTGCGGGATCGAATCAGAAATTGCCAAACTTAAGTGGCAATGAGCGGGGCACATTACTCGTAGGACCGGCGGCCGTTGGGGCGGAAAGTTTCTCGAGTGGCGACCACGCACCGGAAAACGCAGGGTGGGCAGGCGCCCCACGAGATGGACCGACGATCTGGTAAAGATTGTTGGGAGATCTTTAGGGGAGGCCTTGGTCCAGCTGTGGACGTCTTTCGGCTGATATGATGACTCCCATAGAAGTCATTATGGAAGAGGGTGTCTTAAAACTAGCCTGACGAAAAACGACCCCTATTATGTGTTTGAAGGCGTTGTATGTGTGTGTATCTTTCCAGTCCTTGTCCGGATGTGTATCAGTAATGCATGGTCCGAATTGAGTGTTATTTTATATTCAAGTTAAAACAAGGGGAAAGGTTAGCCATGTTTCATGATAATAGGTATAAGCCGTTTCGAAGATATTTAAGTTTTAACACAGTTGCTTTGTATAAGTAGATGAATATTTACTACCTCGGGTGCTTCCTAAATTATAAATTTTTGTTATATGTAAAAAGGCAATGATATTTCGTATACATAGCTACCTTTATAATTATTAAGAATGTTCTAGGTGGTTAGGTACTGCAGAAAACGTCATCATCATTTTATTTAAGAGCCATGTTCTTGTCGGTAGTTTTTTCCATATTTCTCTGCTCTCCGCCTTCCTCTTGACATCCTGATACGACACGACGTTCAACTTATCTTTTGTCTGCTGCATGTAGCTTATTACCGGTCTTAGTCTTTTCTCCTCTATTCTTCCTTTTATTATGATTTAGATGAAATCATTGCGTCGTATAAGGTGTCCCAGCATTTTTCCTCTTCTATTCTCAATTAAAAACTTAAAAACGTACACTAATTAAATTCATAAATATGGTTTTTACAGCTACAAAACTATAGAATGAAAATATAAGAAATATCCTAGCTACCCCTAACCGAATCGTCTTAACCCTTCACCGTGAAACCTGGGACCGACACCGAAACCGGGACACGTTAATTCTTCAACCCTAATCTGAGGATATTTGCTCCTTTTGATGAGGTAATCATGGGTATTGTCTTAATGCCGAAGACCGCAATGGGCCATGCTACAGAGTTATAGAAATACTGGAAGAGATAGGTGGCATTGTGATCAGGTGACGTCATGCATGAAAATGAATATTAAATCTATTTTCGATTTTATTCTAAAAATATGATCAGCTGAAATCGAATGGTTATATATGAAGTTGTATATTATATAGTTACATATGAGCGATAGTTTGATATTAAAAACAGAAATATATTCATCATCATCATCATCAGACCGTAAACATCCCACTGCAGGGATATAGGTCTTCCTTCGTATAATGAGGGAGTATGGGCCATAGTCCTCCACGCTGGCCCAATGCGGGTTGGGAACTTTACAAGCCTTTGGATTTTTATTTCTCAGGCATGCAGGTTTCCTCACATTGTTAGTATATTCGCCTGTGACAACGCGGACCGCACGCGTGACTATGAAACCCCAAAATAAATAAGTAGTCGAATATATTTTGGTTACATCAAAAAGTCAATTAGGTATGTATTTGTAACAAATCATCAAATCAAATCAAAATATTTTATTTCGGATAAATTCCATATTAGGTTAGTAAATCTTAGTTTATGTTAGTATAAAATTGGTCATACAACAATAATAAATATAAATGTCAAGAATCAAAATGTCAACTAGAACTACCTACTAAAAGCGCTGTCCAGTGACTAGCAATAGGACACTCCTGTTTGCCTCCCACCACCCTCAGGATATTGTTAGTGCTGCCGCACACTCTACTCATCAACGAGACCACTTTCTTACGCATAATCGCGTGGAATCCGTCGGTGCGGGCCTCGGCGAACATGCCAGAGGCGCTACAGAAGCGCGGCAGCCCCAACAATAACCTGAAAGCGTTATTGTATTGGACTCGCAAGGCGCCGTAGGTCTTCTGCGTATATCTCACCCATAGACTGCTCGTGTAGAATGATTGACAGAACGCCTTGAAAAGGGTAATTTTAACTTGGTCTGTACATCGAGCAAATCTACGTGCGAGCATATTGCTTCTGACCGACAACGCCCTACGCTCCCTTTCAATGTCCAGGTCATCCTTCAGATCCTCTGTTACTATATGACCCAGGTATTTGAACTGCTTCACCCTCGCCAGGGCAGTCCTATACAATTTGACAGGCGGCACGACCAGCGGTGTACTGCTGCCAGCGGTGAAAACCAAAAGCTCGCTCTTCTTGGTATTATACTTCAACCCCTGAGTTTCAGCGTAGTTTTCACACGCTTGCAGCAGCTTCCTCAGCGCGCTGATTGATGGAGCCAGCAACACCATGTCATCAGCATAACTGATGTTGTTGACGCTGACTCCATCAATCGAGCATCCCGCATGCATGCCGCTGAGCTCACGGACCAGTTGGTCCATGTACAGGTTGAAGAGCTTCGGAGACGTCAGCCCCCCCTGTCTCACGCCGCACTCCAACCTGTAGTCGTCCGAGCGCTCACCCGCCCACCGCACATAGTTAACCTGGTTCTCGTACCAGTGCCTGAAGATGTCTATGACCTCCAACGGAAGACCCATCCTTTGCAGCTTGTCCCACAGCACCGGATATGACACCAAATCAAAAGCTTTCGAGAGGTCCAAGAAGCACGCGTAAATGGGCGTGCTTCTGTCTGTGTAGTATCTGACGGTATGCTTGAGGGCCATAATTGCACTTTCAGTTGATAATCCAGCCCTAAACCCAAACTGGGCATCGTGCAGACTTATGTGCTTATCCAACTGCTTGTCTAGCACACCGTCAAACACCTTTGCTGTGATGGTCGCTAATGATATGGGCCTATAGTTGGTCTTATCAGATGCGTCTCCCGTCTTGTTCTTTATAATAGGTACAACAATTGTTCTCATTAAGTCAGGTGGCAAATAGGAGTGTCGTAGGCAGAGATTGTAAAGCAATGCCAGTACCCGCGGTAAGTGAGTCCCCGCGTGTTTAAAGTGCTCCACGCTAAGCCCGTCGTGTCCAGGGGACTTTCCCCTGGACATGTGAGAGATGACTGTAGCTACCTCTTTGGCTGTGATAAACAATAGCGGCGGTCGGTCGCAGCCGGTTACTGCGGCGGCACTGCGCGTGGATTCCGCACTCAACACTGGCTGTGCGTTCACTCTGAACTGCTGTTTGAAGAGGTTTGCAATAGCTTTGGACTCACTCACCCCTTCGACGCTCACGGGAACGCAAGGCCTGACATTATGTTTTCCTACAGCTTTCCAGAATTTATCAAAACGTTTATTACTGTGATTAGTTGCCAAAATATCCATTTTAATTTGTTCCTGATTTTTAACACACCAGTTTAATTTAGCTTTAAAAGTTTTACGACTATCACACATTTTATTATAACATTCACCACTTTTTGGTCTTCCATTTAATATCCAAGATTTAAAATCAAGCCTCGCCTGCCCGTGAGCATGTCTGACATGCTTATTCCATCCTGTCACATACAGTTTTTTATTAGCCCCATGCTTGTTACATGCTACATGGTTTTTAGTCTTTACAGCCGCGTCAGATAGTGAGTTTATGATGTCATAATAAATCACGTCTATTACATTTTTATGGTCATCTATGTTACACATATTATACAAAGCATCTTTTAAAAAACCAAGCTTTTAAAACAAATTTGAAACTCCTAGTTTTCTCTTGCTAAGATCATATTGTCTGTCCAATGAAACAAATATTGTATTGCCATTGGAACTTCATTTTTGCACAACGCTAACCCGCATTCGACATCTGATGTTAAGTGAATATGAAGATGAAGGCGAGCTCACCCGGAATCCCAAATTTATTTGGGGAGACTTATCACAGTCTGGTGGCAAACTTAGATGTTAATAGCTGGCCAGGCGAACATTTAAAGATGCCTTAGCATTAACCAAATCAAGTACTAAACATGTACTCCGTTGGAATGAACTGGAATTGGAATGGTCTTCCTAGGTCTATTATATATTATTAATACTTTTTATGTAATAAATTACTCAATAATGCTAGAGATGTTCGCCATACTTATCAATAGATGCGAATAAAACTCACCTTGACAATTTGTTTACCGGAGAATTTTGTCAAAAACTATACTTGGATATCGAATCTAGTGTTATTATTGACAATATTATAGTAGGTAATATTAGGCAATAGTAATATTGGGCCCGACCGTTAGTTACAGCGTTTTGCGCCGCGCACAGCTTGTAACGGTTAATGCCTTAATCTTGAAGGTGGACGTCGGTAGAAAGGTTACGGTGGATAAGACCGGCGATATTTTAAGCATTTGATAATAAATAAGTTTCATTAAAGCTTTAGTATTTGAAAACTTAGACTAGACGTGAGCAGCAATATTTTGTATAATCTTACGGATATATAGGTAGGTTAAACATAGATTTTGTACATTCTTTACTTTATACGATGAAATGAAATACAGTCAAAATATGGCTTATTCTTAGAGATAATTAACTTGTTTTAACATACAAGACTTTATTTTAACGTCAAAAACGTTAATTACTCGTTAAAATTTTCATTAGTGAAAACAAATCGTCTGTCACATTTTATATCTACTTTTAATGATGACAACAATACTACAATGATCATACGGGAACTTAACTGTTTGCCATGGCTTAACAGTCTTATCCATATAATTTCTTCGAACCCGTATCACCTATAAGGTGTCTCCCCAGCTATAACTCTAAGCGTCGCCCCGTCGTCGTCGTCGACGCTGAGGAATTATTATTATGGGAATAAATACTCCAAATGTCACGACTAAATGTCTCTCCCCGACAGTATAATCCAAGCGGGGAAGGCAGGCATTGTGCTCTATCTTCCTATAATTGTATAGTATTTTTTAAGTTTTTGGCGAGTTACATTTAAACGAAACAATTTGCTCATGAATAAAAAGATAAACTGCGCTTCAAGGATACAATTAGATGCATAACATGTCGGGTGTGGTGCATTATAATTATACAATATCTATAGGCCTCAACGGACTGTAAAATTGATAGAAGGTAACATGATTGACAGTAAAGAAATACTGTCTTTGAGTTCCCTTATTTTCTTTAACATAACAATAAAAACAAATACGCAGCATTCACTGCCTATTTGTTAAGATAATGAGCGAAACAGCTAGTGGCGTATCTCGACAGGGACATAACAAAGCGGAATATAAAGGTGTTTCCATGGTCATTCAAAGTAATGAACTTCTTTATCTCAGTATATCAACGTGACGCTCAGTCGAAGTAACGGGATGTAAGAATATACTTTGAAGATACTGAAATACCATAATAACCAATTCTTTAATTACGAACTGGTAAGAGAACGCCTTGTGGTACGAGTACAACAATCATTTTACTCATAAGTGTGCTGGATGAACAAGTTCATTTTGAGTTTATGACCCCAGTAGGGTTAGCGCCACTACTCACGCAATCGCTAAGCATTCACGCTGACTTTTAAAATATCTGGCAGACTGTAAAAGGCACGAAAGAAACACGCTGTTCATTCAATTCGTTCTTTGTAGCGAAAACAATGAAAATGAACGGTTTTACATGGCAGCGTTAATTTGTTAATATCACAATCGTATTCTAAAGCCTACAATCGAAATTCATGGTTGCACTACTTGTACTTGTGTGAATAGTGGTGCTTATAAATAAAAGTATCTACGTTCATCAATAGCCTGAGTGGCAAAAAACAACCGGGATTATATCAACAATAAGTGGCACTTGCAAATATAATTAAAACTTGTCTTGACATATCCAAATCCGGAGACATAGGTTTTCCAGTTCCATGTATTTCTGACGAGCTGAGAGCCGGTAGCGTAACGTCTTGTTTAAATCAAGCGCGGAATGATGGCAATAACAGTTAGCAGCGAGTTACGGGCGAGTCGAGATAATGGTGCGGTCTAGAAGATTTCGCCTAAGTAATTGCTAATTTCAGAGGCCGCGGCTGTGCGAGGGTTAGATAATTGTTTGTTTGTTTCTTCTGCTACGATATCGCATTTAAGAAGATTTTTCAAAAGAACTTCTAAATTTTTAGCTTGGCACCACATCGATGTTGAACGTTCGAGAGCTGCTGTACCTACACAAGACGTCAAGTTAGATATTTATATTAGGGCGGGCATAATACAATCCTTTTTAGCTTCATGGCTAAAATATTTTGGGAATTTACAACACAATTGAATCCGCAATCAGTTGCATTGAAAGTACGCATATATACATATCCCAAATATTCGCATTTGGGCGTTCCAAATATTAAAAGTTTATTGCTTGAAATAACATCCACGATTCACTTTTCGAAATAATATAGAAGTGTACTCGTAAATGTGAGCCCATCCCTGTTGAACGTGTAAGCCTATAGATATTCCCTTACTTAAACCACTACACCTCAATACAATACCATACCAATACACTTTATTATTATTATTATTAAATTCTTTATTGCACACAAAAATAAAATACACTTTATTGTACAACAGGAAATGAAATGAAAATCATTTATTCATGTAGGCAATACAATATGCACTTATTTTTTAAACTCCCACTAGCTCGGAACGCGACTACTACTGAGAAGAGCTAGCGAGAAACTCAGAGGGTTTGTCTTTTTTCAATCAGTCATTTACAATCTAGAAAGGTTACAATTTTTATAGATCGTCTTGTAGAGGAGCCGTTTAATCCCATGGATTACTATCATTAATGTAGTCTGAAATCTTGTAATACCCTTTTTACATAATCTTTGTTTTATAAAAAGTTTAAATTTATTAAGTGGAAGATTCTGTATATCCTTGGGAACCTTGTTGTAGAAGCGCACACATTGACCTGTGAATGACTTACTAACTTTACTAAGTCTACTAAAAGGTACAGCTAATTGATTTTTGTTCCTTGTATTGACATTATGTCGGTCATATTTTTTCTCGAATGAATATATATTTCTCTTAATATATACAAGATTTTCATATATTATTGTGACGAAAATGTTAAAATATTAATTTCTTTATATATTTGTCTTAACGTATCTCTTGACCTTAGTTTATAGATTGCACGAATTGCTCGTGTCTACAAGACAAATATGCTGTCTGTATCAGCAGCGTTTCCCCACAGCAAGATACCATATGACTTCAAGCTGTGAAAGTGGCTTAAGCAGACTAAACGCACTGTTACAATATCACAAATATTTAGAATTTTCTTAACAGCATATGCGGCAGAACTGAGTCTTTTCATTAGTTTCTTTTAATATGGGGTCCCCACTGTAACACATAATCTAAAGTAATACCAAGGAACACAATTGCGTCTATAAGATCCAACTCTTCATGCTTAATTCTTATTTTGGTGGTTACCTGTTCAACATTAGGTAATGAAAATCTAACACATTTCGTTTTGATCTCATTAAGGAGCAAGTTATTGACTGTGAACCATTCGACTATTTTTGAGACAGCATTATTCACTTCGTCATATGCTAATTGATATCTGTCAACTTTAAATATCAAAGAAGTGTCATCAGCAAACAATACAATCTCGTGTCTTTCCTTAGCGAGATGAGGTAAATCGTTAATATAAACTAAAAATAGGAATGGTCCCAGTATTGAACCCTGCGATACACCCATGCTAACTGCAGGTCCTGATGACCTCTATCCATTGACATCAGCCCTTTGAATTAGATCATGTAAATATGATTTGATTGGGCTGAGTGCTTGGCCCTTGACACCAAAATGGTGTAGTTTCATAATTAAGATGTCATTGTGGGCGCAATCGAATGCCTTGGACAGATAACAAAAGATGCCAATGGCGTCCTGTGAACCTCCCAAGCATCAAAAATATGTTGTAACAACTCAATACCAGCATCTGTTGTCGAGCGACCCTTAGTGAAACCAAATTGTTTGGTTGTGATCAAATTATTCAAATTGAAATGTGAGAGCAATTGGTTTAAAATTGAGCGTTCAAATATTTTACTTAAAGTTGGTAAAACTGAGATCGGTCGGAAGTTTGTACGATCTTGAGTATCACTAGAAAAGAAAATACAGTTTCACCTTGCCATAGTGATGACAAAATTGTTGAAGTACCTACAGATGCTTCTTATATTAAAATTTTGTAATTTTAAATTATATTTGGGCATCAACAAAGTTTGAAAATCTTTTCGTTTATCCACATTTATAATGTGAATGAATTTATATTCCTCGATTCCAAATCATATACTATATTCTGTTTAGCCATTTAACTTCGCTGAAGTACCTGGTTTAATTAGGGGAATACAAATTGTGAGTGAGTACTAAATGTTTTAAATTTGCTGAGAACAATGCTATCTGAAAATTTTAACTGTCTACACCCTACCGTTACACGGAGAGACAGGTAAGCTAAGCAGGTAACAAAATTGTTTCAGTAGTAGTATTCTTCACATTATTGTCGTCGTTGCTCCAACCCGACACATGCTTTTTGGATTTTTGGATTTAGTACAGGTATTGTAAACTTATGTATAAAATACTCTTTATAACAGAAATCCAAATAAATATTTTTCTTTTCTTATTTGTCCTGAATTTACCACCATATATGTATAATATAATGAGAGACAGACCGCTTCGATCCGAGGTGTATATAACTAAAAGTTTCGACATCCACCGCTACAACCTCTGAATGTTTCAAGTACCTACAGGTATATTCTATAGCACATGCAGCTTACATAATTCACGATTACTGTACCTAACCAGTTAACATGAACTGGGAAACCATCAAGCTCCATGCCTTTTGGAACGTAAATGATACAATGATTAATTTTGAGTTATATGCCATACATCCATTAATTGTTATACCTTCTTCGGCCACATTTTAAAATTGTTTTATAAATACAGCATTATTACTAAGTAGGTACATAAAAATGATCCACTCCTTGAATAACAGCGATTGGATACATCTAATCTAACACAGTATACGTAAAATGAACTACCAAACCCACTTGACAATATAAATGAGACCCTATATAAATCGTCCACATGCTAAACTAAGATAGACATGTTCGGACGTTTGCGACAAGTCAGCAGCCCCCTTATCACGGGCCAACAGTTATTTACGGCCTGGCCTGAGTTATGGCCAATTTACAGCCAGTCATTAAGGCCTTAATGGCCTCAAGGTGTCTGGGGTGAAAAGTTTTCAGGATAAGTTTGGGTAGCATCAGCGTTTTCGGGGTATGGCTATGATGTATGGCGGTTTTTGTCTTGAGTTGATAATGTTAATGGGTTAGGTCAAGACTGCAGAAGAGCGAATACGGAAGTAGTGACCCAAGAGACTACAGATGCCTCTCTTCTTTGAAGACATACTTGAAGTTATCATACTTCTTAATAATACTAGTCCATTGCTGGACATTGGCATTTTCTCTACAAAAGATCAGTGGTCAATGGAGGACCTAATCCACAGTCTACAAGAGCAGTTACCTAAACTAAAACATTTATTAATTGGACATATGTATGTAATGCCAGTCGTGCATATATACCACAAACAAAACGTCGAAACGGTCACCCGACAACAAAATTCATTACACGACGCATCGCTGCAAATGATAACCTCATTTTGTGGGAGCGGAATGAATCAAACACATTAAAGCATTGTCATACAGGAGAATTATTGTGACGCCTCTCGTTACTAGCGTACTTCGACGCTGTCGGTACTAGCTGGATACAGCCGTCTGTGGAGGCATATGTTTTTAGCGACAGCTCGGGTTCTCTAAAGTATTAGTGTACTACACAATGTATAAATAGTAGCAGACCGAACATAATTATTAAATAGTGTAACTCATTTCTATACAAAAGTATTATCCAATTTTAGGCCTTGATGTATGAGGAAATGTCTAGTAATGGGTTCTAATTGTGTGGCTTTCAGATTTGGATTATAATAATAACTTATCTAACACCTTGTAGTATAGTATTGTGTTTGGAAAAAATTAATATTTATTTATAAAAATCTTGTGAAATACATAAGCTATGTGGGGTACGCGTCGACATTTGCAGAAGTGTAGCAGCATAGTTATAAGTCCGTGGTATATTCGCTGATATTAGATGCTCTCTACTCTAGTGGTACATACGCGTCTAAACAGGTTGGTACATGCCGTTTCAAACATGCCTCAATCGCTGTAACTTAGAGTGGACCTAGGTCTACACACTAGAGTGTATCTTAAACAAAAATTTAAGGATACTAATATCTAAACAATCTCAATAGATAATGAAAATTTGTTATGTGCAAAAATGAATGTAGGTAACATTATCCACTAAAAATAGTTATTGACACAATAACCAGTTTTATGTTTATGTTAGCCGAATTCATACAATTAGTAAATCCTTCAAAGTGTATTAAATTATTGATTGATCTTTTTAGTGGTAGATTCGCTGGACTTGGCAAATTTTTTAGATTGACTACAGATATATACAACGTGTTACAAAAATACCCGTAACGCTGAAAGGGTGTTATAGGATCCCTTGTAAGGATCTATTGACAATATTATGAAAACAGTAGTACAATATTATGACTTACCCAAAAATTTATTATTTTTAATTTATTTTTTCAATTTTTGATCTTTTATCCTAGCAAATCAAATCAAAAATGCTTTATTTTGTAGGTACACAGGGCACACTTAAAATAGTCAGAATTTATATTTTTAAAGCTACTGCTTGTTCAAAAGGCAATTTTACCCTGAGAAGAACAAGCAAGGATCTTTGTGAGGGTAGGCATCAGGCTAAGTAGTAAATAAAATCAGTGAATTTTATTTGATTTTTAATATTAATTACGATAATTTACGCATAAACCAACTACATTACTATAATTAAGTGTATAAATGAGATAATTGTATAGTTTGTAAGTGCTTAAGTTAAAAAACTTAACGTAAGTATAGTGACGTAAAACTTACCTATAACAATTTTTTAAATCGATAGAGATTGTCGTATAAGACAATTTAATTTAAATTATTTGGAATAATTTCCAAGGTTTTATTAATAATTATTTACGGAGTTGTTTTATTTACGACTTAGCCTCATGCCTACCCTCTCAAAAAAAAATCATCCTTTCTATCCTTGTACTATATTAATTATGTGCCTAAACACCAGCTCCATGACAAATTTGTAGATAGACATGCTAGAAGTTTTTTAGAATTTTGATGATTAATGAGTCATTCAGTAACGAAATAACGAAATTTGTGTATTTATTTATTTATTTAACACTTTATGCATACACAAAAAAAACAATTACAATGATTGTGACGAGGTACCCCAGGGCAGGGAGTAAAAGAAATAATATGGTATTACCATATATTCATAAAATATGGTTCGGGCTAAATACATAAAGCACCCGGGATAAACTGTCGCATATAATATATTTAAAAAACCGAGCAAGACGGAGACTCTAAGCCATAGGGGTCCGAATCCGAAGTTAAGGAGTTAAGGAGGGGCGGTTTTAACGTTTCGCGGGACTTAGCTGGTGGTGACGTGGAGACACGAGGTGGTTGGCATGCAGAACCCGACCACGACGAAATGCGGAGCTCCGGACCCTGACGAAATTTGTGGGATTAACTCAGGAACCCAATGAAATTTGTGGGGTAGTTCAGGACCCTCTTCCTGAAATCCCAGTAATATGCTCGGTGAGGAAGAGGGAAGGAACACTTAATTACTTTTATTCCAGTGTAACATAAATATATATTACATTCGTTAGCACATTCAACCGACGCGACGCCGTGAATAAAAATGGGTGCTCGGCCAGGCAAAAGAGACGTGGTGACGGCTTGGGTACTCGGGTCGCAATGACCGACGCGCAAGAGATATCAATCATGGCGGAAGTTCAATCGCCTCCCGCGCGCTGTTGACTCGTTGGGGATGCCAGGCGTTAAACGGCGATCCCGAATTGGCAGAATATGTTGCCCATTTGGCGACAACATTATACGATGTTTAGCTGTTAATAAATATGATATACGAAAGGCGAGCTTATCCCTAAAAAAATATCTTCCAGCAACTATATCATCATCTTATTTGAGAGCTATGCTCTTGTCGGTGGAGTTTTTTCATATCTCTCTGCGCTCCGCCTTAGTTAAAACGAGCATGTCTTTGTGCGTAGTACAGGTCGAAACGAGATGAAAGTATTACTAACAAATTAACAAATTGCAGTAAACTCATTAGCTCGACTGAAGCGATTTATTGTTATTTATGTTATATTATGATGATTCTATGAGGTTTTAGGACGGTACGATATTCGAAGTTTGAGGAGATTTGAATACATTATTTATATTTAAGATAATATTTATTATTTTATTTTGTATAATAGATACCCTTACCCAGACTAAATGTTCATTCACAAATAGTACATTTCTTTGCTTGTCCTAATGACATAGAGTTTAGTTGGAACTATAATGCTTGCGCGTTTGCGTAAATTAATTACAATGATTAAGGTGTTAAGTAAATCAATAAGATCTTATAACTAATAAATAACATTACTATTTCACCTTTGGTACTGCCTGCCTGTCTATAAGAATTTTTAACGATAATATTCGATATAATGATCCTTCAGTAAGCTACTCCACGGCACCTGAAACCAGCAAATTTTGCATTATCGCCCACCAGTATGACAGCCGCGTGATATATACTCGGACGTATTATAAAGGCAATAAATAAATAAATTTCGGGAAATTTAGAACGCTACCGATTTTATTGTGCTGATAATATAATGGATGCTGCTTTGCCGCCATTTTGAATTGTCGCGCCCTTTGTGTTTCCATTATCGGGCCGATAGTGGCTGTTGAATGGTTGGTAATACGTAAATAATTAGTTCCCAATAACTTCTATGTAAAATGTTAGTATAGTGGCAACACGAGTACCATATTTGCCATATTTACATGTTAAAAATTCATAATGGTTTTTGTAACCATTAGATTTTAGTGTAATGTTATAAAGGTTTGTAGACTCCATGGTTTAAATATAATAAAAAATTGCAGTGTCATGTTTATAGAAAATTATATCTATTACTTTGATATATTAAACTAATTAAAATTAACATGCAACTTTTTATCTCATGACTGGAAACACAGTGTCGCAATCACATGAATCACAGACTGAACCTTTCATTGCAATTTCATTAACTATACTGAAAGACAGACTGAAAGTTTTACGCTTCTGGCTGCTCATAAATGTAGAAAGGAGATAGTTTTTTTTTGTTTGAAGGTTTGGCTAGATATTGATAGAATATTCTGCAACTCTAATGACACTAATTGAAAGGAATAAATTATCATTTATAGCATCCAGTAAAAAGCAGAAGATTTTTTTGTAAATGTTATATTGTAACACCGATATACTTTACCTTGAGTGACATTGACATGTTAAAAAAATTAAATAGGGATGCAAATTAATTTCCAAAAAAATCGATCGATTGATTCGAATCGCAAAACGATTTCGTATATAAAAAATCACAACCCTTCCTCCGTAGTCTGGTAAAAAAGGAAGTCGAACGAAATCAATTTATACGATCAGTGTCCTATAATGAACCTAATGAACATTATTATAATAAAAAAATCAATTTGTAAAATAAAAATGCAACGTCACTCGCTGACTTACCGCCAAAAAGCCTTTTTTTGTTTTGTTCAATGATTGATGAGTGTTTTTTTTTGACTTTGGATTCTTGTTTTTTTGAGATCTATCGTCAGTTGCCTATGTAGTGTTGCCAATTTCTAAAACATTTAAAACTCTTCTGCTTTTTAAATACAGAACCTCATTAGATATCAGTATTATTCTGTAATTCCTACTATTTTGCTCTATATATTCGCAAGTTGTACATATCCTAGCCAAGATTAATCCATCACCTTTCAAGTGTTATTTTTTTTTATCGTAAATCTCATTATTTTATTTATTAAAAATATTTTTTGCCTTAAAAGCGCTTATCAATGTTTTATCACAAATCGAAGTTCGACTATCAAGTTTCGAAGCTATCAAGTAACTATGCATTATTGTGCTAGTAACATTGAATTTTAAAAATTGTCCGCCTTCAAAATATTTTTGTGAGAAAAGCACTACATCTGAGTATCGCGGGTATGATCCAAATTCAAAGAAGATTATATAAAAAAATATAAGTTTGGATATATCATGGACTCACTTTAGTACAGAAACAGACTTGTACTTATTATTGCAAAAAATATTGTTAAAGTTACGTTAAAATGCAATTATTCTTATGATTTGTAGAGTAAATCGGCATTGTGGAGGGTTATAGGAAGGAGCATGCGGCATATAAAATTCACTGGACCTCGCACAATTTCTTCATTACCCAAAGTCAAAGATTTGATTAGAGATTTGAAATTTACGGGGCCAGAAGAGGCTGTGATTGCTGTCAATCTGCTCGTGAGAAACATCAAATCAGTAGTCATGCTTTAAAAAATAGTTTGAATGAATGAGAAGGTATTTTAAAATGTAATGGAAAATATCTTGGAAAGCGATAAATATATTACTTTATGAGTAACACTAAAAACTTTCAGTGCCCACTTACCAATGTAGAGTCGACCAAAGTCAATATCTATTTGTCGCTAGTATCAACTAAAATCTGTTTTATCTAGTTTCTGTGGTGACACGTGCATTCGGCGTTGACGTTTGCGGGTACAGTCGCGCTCGCAAATAAATATAAACTCATTTTTGTTGATAATGAATCGCTTTTAATGTGCAACTGTGTTTGATTGCGGTTGTAAATACGTTTTGTCGGCTGTGTAATTATTTTTAATTATTTCGATGACACGCTCGTTTTGTTTTTGTCATGTTGTTGTGGTATGACGGAGACTTTAATTTAATTTTGTGGGTTGGCTGAATGTGCGTATAGTTTAAATACATTATTTATTCTTTAATGCCTCAACGAAATTCATTATAAATATACACCATCATATCAGGCGAAAGGCGTCCACTTCTGGACAAAGTCCTCTCACAAAGATCTCCACAAAACGATAGGTAGATATATACCTATCAAATTAATTGCAAATCCATCAATGGTCTCTCCTCACTGGTTATATTTTTCTGATTTTTCTACATCATCGCATTTATATGCGGCGTTACCGATAACATACTTTTCCGGTATTGACTTATGATTTAGTTTTTTTTTTATCCACAGCGGGTTAGCACTTGACCTCAATCACACCTGATGTTAAGTGAAGATGAGGCCGAAGGTGGTAGCATACTGACCCGGAAGTTGAATAATAATATCTTTATTACTATATACGCCGATGACCAGGTGCTATTTGCTACGACGGCGGAGGACCTACAGAGTATGTTGACTCTTATAAATTGACAATTTCAAAAGAAATGAATGAAAATAAATGTGAGTATGACCAAGGTTAAGGTTGTGGAAAGGGGAGCTGAGATGACTAAATGTAAATTGTTAAGATTGGTGGGGTGAAAGTTGAACAGGTGAAAGAATTTGTGTATTTGGGAAGTATGTTCATTAGAAACGGCAAACAGTGAAAGCAGGAAACTGTGAATGGGGCCTTGCGTACCATTGTGGGCAGTCAGTCATTGTCAAGCAAGACAAGAGTAGAGTAGTATTGGTGTCCACGTTAATGTATGGGAGCGAATGTTGGGTATGGCAGAAGAATCATGAAAGCAGAATCGACGCAGTGGAACTGCATTCACTGCGTAGTATGTGTGGGGTGACTTTGAATGATGGATTAAAGAATTGCGTGATTAGAGAAAGGTGTAGCGTGCAAGATTACATAATAAGTAATCTTACTTATTACCTCAAACCACCTAAACATACCTCTTTCTATCTACCTCTATGTTTAGGTGGTTTGAGCATGTAGAACGAATGAGTGCAAGGAGATTAACGAATGCAGTATATGAATAACGAAAGCGTGAATGAAGGGGAGTATGAAGAATTTGATGAGAGTGGAAGAAGCAAAGTAGCATGTCAAGATCGTTGCAAGTGGAAATCAAATAGTATCTGCCTTGTGTCTGCCTACCCCAACCGGAAACAGACTTGACATGTATGTATGTATGTATGTATGTCTGTATGTCGGTACGTATTATGTATGTACGTACGAGTATAATACTCATAATATCATTGAGTTTACTGGTGTCAGTTAATGGTATTTATTATTCAATATTAATCCACACTCTTTTTTAAGCTTTTTAACGATTTCCGCTATAAATGTATCATAGAAAGGACGCGGTAAAAACAATTATACTATTTAAATAGGCATTAATAATAATCTGAGACAATCAGCTGTATTTCGATTTTCTGCGCCTGTCGGGGCCGATTGAAGAAACTGAGAGTTGAGTACCATTGGATCACTCATTTTCTTTCAGTAGATATAAGAATCATTATGTTCAAGACATCCATAAACACATTTTTAAGTATGTTCAAACTTCAAATATTATGTTGATATTAATTATCTTATTTTCATGTTAAAACACCTTTAATATCCTCTAATATTAAGTATGCATTGCAAAAATAAAAACCGGCCTAGTGCAAGTCGTAAGTGTTTTATTTTAAATAAAAGAAATTAGTAACTAACAATGTTAGAAATGACAGATGTAGGTTTTCTATAGTTACAGAACATCAATTTTTTTTTATAATTGTCTGTTTGTAATACCATAACAAGTTTTGATTTAAGAGTCATCTTGCGCTGGTTTAAGAACTTATATCTATGATATCAGCGCTAGAATACAAATGGTACGTGATAACGAATTTAGTAAGTTATATGTTCTTCAAAAAAACTGCCAACTCTACATCATTCCCAGTACACGTTGGTTAAGGAGGTAGGTGTTGAGAGATTCATTCGTCCGATGACGAATTGTTCGACCGAGATCTCTCACCGTTAGAATGTAAACATTGTAACACATATATGCCGGCTGTAGGGCGGCTATTTCACACACATTTACTGGGATTTTTTCATCACACAACCTGATCTGACGAAAAAGTAAAAGTTTTGAGACGAACGATATTGAACAGGTTTCATTTCAGCGAGAAATTGTTTTGGCGCGATCTCACTTATTTCCGACTTTGAATTCACCATAGAAGATCAATGCGCCGATTCTAGTGCACTAGAGATTTTAATATCGATAGACAGTGATAGGTTTCTCACTTTTGCACTCACATCTTAAATGCGATAGTGATGGATGTATTCAAATGTTTATCGACAGTGAATTCTCGAATAATCAGGCCCCAGATATCTTACTTCTTGTATTAAAATTAACGTCGTTAAGAGTTCTCATAAAGGAGATATCTAAAAGTTGTGTGTCATTTGTATCATAATAGCATGGATACCCTACATATTGTACGCACGTTTCTTGATTTAATCCCGACAACAAAATATGTAGGTACTGTTTTACGCGGCACCATCGACGGATTTATTCGTGCTAACGGCCTGATTCACGGCATTGTTGCCGTATAGCTTTTTACGATGCAAATATTTATATTAAAAGCACAACGAACTGAAATTGTGAACCAAATCTTAGAAGTACCGTGCTAGCAGAGAGAACGTGGTGAAGGGTTTGTCTAGTAACCGAATTTAGTAGATTGTGATGAATTCATTATCATAGTTCTAAAACAACTTACTTTATTTATATCCATTTTTAAGTAAATGTGCCAGATCAAACGTAATACATAGAACGTGCTTAGCAATGGGTCCTGGTGATAGACTACAGTATGCACATTCCAGGGTAAACTACCATGGAAGATGATGAAAAATTTGTAGATGTTTGTCACTTAATAGTGACAAATTGTTTAAAATAAAGTAATAATTTACTTTATTTTAAACAAAAAATGGCACGTTTGTATTTTCATTTAATATCTTATTTTGTACTATAGGTACTTAACTTAGTCTGTGCTTATAACTCTAGGTGAAGAAACGATGAGCTGGTTTATGGATATTATTGCGCAGGAGTCAGTAACTGATTAGTGATGGTACACCGGCGTTGAAGTTGAATTATGTAATGCATATAAATTTTGAAATGTTTATTTTCTGCCTGTTCGAAAGATTTAGATAGGGCATGTTGAATTTCCATGTAATATTTTTTTGAGCCTCGGTAGATAAAGATACGTTTTAAAATACCGTAGCAACTTTCGAATATTCACCAGTAATTTTGTTATTAATATGAGTACAAAGCCATCGATATTATTATTATGCTTATTATACAGTACCTACAATACCGTAATAATGATTTTGTTTTATGGATACAGCCCACTTATAAATGCAAAAATGTTGGTGTTTGTTCCTAAATCACGCTAAAGCGTCTGATTGAGGTGAAGTTTCTTACAGATATGAACTATGGCCTGGATGGCTACTATATCGTCTACTTTAATTTTAAAACAAATAAATTTCTCAGGATTATAAACTAGTCATTATTATTATTTATTTATTTCAATTATAGTTATTATTAGATAAAATGTTGCTTAGTTAATGTGTTATACTGCATATCACGCTAAAGAATTTCAAAATTTATTACTTAATTAAATCTTAAATGTAATTTATTTACATTATTTTATTCATATTAAAGGTAATTAAATATAAATTAACCTAATATATAATAGAAATTGAAATATTCAAGTAATAAGTCAACGAAAATGTCTTGGCTAAGAACCTATTCCTGAGTTCAATCTTAAATATATTAAAAATTTAAATATCCCATCAATCAATATACACGTTGCGGTCCCCAATGGGTCCCCCAATGGTGGAAGCATATTGGGATCAATATGCTTCCACCTTCGACCTCATCTTCACTTAACATCAGTTGTGATTGAGGCCAAATACTAACCTGTTGTGCATAAAAAAAAAATACACAAACTGTGTTAAAAGCTAAATAACTTCGAAACGGTATAACCGATTTAATATAAAAAAGCGCACTCAAATCGGACCACTGAGATACGTGACTGGACACATACACACACATACAACGCTCTTAAACACATAACAACGTCATTTTTGTTGTCAGGGGTCAAAAATAAAATGAAGAGCTATTTTCCGAATTTGCGTTGTTTCGCAGTCTGGGAAAATTAATTCAGACAGCCTCTGGACGGAAAAATCCCAGCCAGAGGCCAAGATGATCAAGGTTCTTGAAGAACTCAGTCTGTACTCACATATACATTACTATATTTGATATAACCCCAAGAATTTTTACCTACAATTCTTCGTATTGTAACTTGTCATTATTCTCGCTACGAGGAAACTAAATTATACCATGATAAGCGTTACCTCAGGGAAAGTTGACAAGTAGACCGAACGCTGAAGTGTAGGAAAAATGCTCTATAAATGTATACGCAGCTATGTAAGATCATAATATTGCGGCAATGCATATTGGTAATAAACCGACATTAATTTTGGAACTATTTTGCACCGGAAAGTCTAAGACCGAAAGTAAACAAAAGACCACCAAACATCCTAAATCCTAAACAGGTAATGTAAACAAAAACGTTCTCCACACGCTGAATTTAATATCAGTTTAGTTGTTCCGCTAAACCTCTTATAATTCCGGCCGACGCGCATACGGCTCGTAAAGAGGAGACACTTGCAGTTTTTGTCCAGGGAGCTTGTGGTCACCGCATAGTTAAGGCAAAGGTCATTTTAATTAGTGTGTACTAGTTTTGCTCAGTATTATATACATAGGTACTAGTATTTACCCGCGACCTCGCGTGTATGGATATTGTTTACTCCTCGGGGACTACTCATTTTATCAGGATAAAAAGTATCCTATTCCAGTTGTCCCATTCCAGTGCATATTCTACCTGTGTAGTAATTTTCATCCAAATCAGTTTATAAATTTCGCGTGATTGAGCAACAAACAAACAAAATATTCTTTATTGCACAACAATAACAATCATAACATAATGGTAATCAAAAAGGCAACAGTATAATTAAACAAACAAACATCCATACTTATGCTTTAATAATATTAGACGGATTGTTAAACTAGTGGAATAGTTAGACTAGTTGACAATTGGACTATAAATTGGTGGAAGTTGAATGGATGATTTTCAGTCAATTAAGTTTGTTTGTAAATGAGATTTGAAATTAAAGATTTTTCTGTTTATATCTTTAGGAGTTTTGTGATTTTCAAGATCCTAAGTCCCCAGGAAGTATCCTCTAGGTTAAAATACCTTTGAAAGGGGCATCTTTTTATTGCGTCACTAGAAAGTAAAAATTTTATAGTAGTATGCGGTGCAGTTTTTTTCAGCAGAAGAACAATAAAGTGATATTTTCTTTATGGGTTTCATTTTTCAAAATGATGTACGGAAGCGTACAATGACAAACGTTTAAAAACACGTAATGTCTCTAGGCCAAACCAAATAGAACCAAAAGTTTACTTCACAGGGTCTACAAAGGATTAGTAATGCACGAAATGAAAAAGAAAAATCAGGAATACATTTATGGTTGGTCGTAGGGCATTTTAAGTCTAAATCTGCCGTCAAGGAGCAATGGTAATAGCATTGTTGTGTTCCGGTTGTCAGAGATAAGATAGTCATCTTATATATGTATACAGGGTGTAATCGTTAAGTGTGCACAGGCGATTATTCCGTAACTATTATAGATATCAAAAAACTTTAAACTGATATCGAAAGTACTTTACCTAATGAGCAAAATGACATTAATAACTTTTTAAAAATAAAACGAGAAATATCCAAAAAAATTATATTAAACACTCCCATACATTTTATTTCTTAGTAAGTACAGAATTTTGTACATATTCAAAGCAGATGTTCGAAGTGACGTCCTCGTTGTGCAATATAATGATCCAGCTTACGTAAATACGTACCAGAAGGAACTTCTCTATCTGGGTACTCTCTTCTGTAGGCAATAATGGCTGCCCTATTGTTACAATCATGTTTGTAGTACATTTTTAACATGTCACTTTTTTCTGTATTGGAATATGCCATTTTTTAATTAATAAATGCAACAATCACGATTATTGACGCAAATTGAAAAAACGCAATAAATTGGCGGGAACGAGAATCCGCGATAAAGAATTTGAATTTAGAACGAACACCAAATAGTATCTTTTTTTTTGTTTTTATTTAGTATGTTGCTTTTCAGCCAGTTCAAATCAATGCGATATTGAAACAAGGTTTATTATTAATTTGAAGTGGTAAGATAATTAACCTACATGTGTATCTACTTGAAATTCATCACTATCATAATACATAATTATAAAATGATAAGGGTAAAATGAGTTGATACTATTCCACTTAAAATAAGGAAACTAAAATCTCTACTATCTCATGCTAAATGTATGGGAGTGTTTAATGTAATTTTTTTGGATATTTCTCGTTTTATTTAAAAAAAGTTATTAATGTCATTTTACTCATTAGGTAAAGTATTTTCGATATCAGTTTAAAGTCTTTTGATATCTATCATAGTTACGGAATAATCGCCTGTGCACACTTAACGATTACACCCTGTATACTACTAGCCTACTTCCGGGTCAGTACGTTTTCACCTTCGGCCTCATCTTCACTTAACATCAGGTGTATTGAGGTCAAGCGCTCACCATAAAATAAATGTGTAACCATAAATATAATATTGTGCATAAAAAAAAATATCTGCAAAACATCATCAAAAACAAATTTAGATGATGATAGCCGCTGGATGTTAATATATAGTTACAAGTATTGCTTTTTTCAACTACTTTAATTTGCGATTACTAGATAGGAAACTATGCGCGGACGAATCCAGTCTCCAGTGTTTAATTTAATTAATAATCAATCATAATAGAGCATCCCCTTAACGTGCCGGCAGGTATTTAGCAGAGTATTTATAGGCGTGTGTTTAAGAGACTGAGTTAGCTTTCCCGTTCCGATCTCGCCCACTGATATTATGCGACTTTGTGAATGCTCTTAGTATTAGAGCGCACTTTACTAGCCCACAGGTTTGCTTAGGCTAAGAATCTGAAGCGGTTACTTGTAAAGGTTTACATTTATGTAGCATTAAATGGGTTATATGTAGTGCATAGTTGCTTTTATGCGCTTAGGTTACAATCAAAAAAGTAAGGTATTTATTTTCTAAAACATTTTCAACTGTATTTTTCTCATGGTTTCACCCGCGTACATTCAATAACGTCATTCAGCTATAAGAAAGGTTTCCATGATACTCGTACAACGTGAAGGCCTGGATAACGAGTGGGATTAGTCTATATCAGTCAAAGTGCATAAGAAATATCGGCAATGTTTGACTTTAACTTTAAAACTCAGACCAAAAAGTTGGAATAATCGAAGGAGTACGTACTTGAAAGAGCAATACTAATTGTCGAAGATGTATACATTGACCTTGTATTTGTGGCGGTTTGTCTTCCACGTAAATATAACTGGATCGATTCCTGACACCGGATAAAGTATAAAATGACGGTTTTTTCATTATCTGGGGTCTGAGTAATTTAGTAATTTGTTTATAGACAAGTGGAAACTCGTGGTCATATCGGATCGAAGGAAGAGTTTTTTGTTAATTGTGTTTCTTTTTTGTCGAAATATTTAATGTTCATACATATCGAATGTTGCAACTGAAGCTTGGTATCAAGGTGTTAGTAAAACTAACTCTATTGAAATTCCTATTCGCAAATAGAGTTGTATAGTTAACAAATCAAAGCCAGGGTTTCTGCACTTTTAGCAATATTAGGTCCTAAATATTCGGACATGTGCTAGCCTGACTCGCGCACCGAAGATTCTGCACAAAATTGTGTGTTGATATTTGAGATTATGAGGAAAGAGTCTCAAAATGTAGTTTTATAAAATAATGTCAAATTAACTATTTTCATTATTTCCTTTACTTGTGCTGTGAGACCTCGCTTCTTGGCAAATTTCATTTTTCTAGGTCAACGGGAAGTACCCTATCGCTTTGGATCTATTTCGAGTGTCAAAATATGAGGCATAAATGGCTGTATTTTTTATTGACTTAGAAGCTTGATGTTTCAAAGTTCCGAGGGACCGTAGCTCTAAGTATTTGATATTATTTTCCTGAGAAAAACAGTCTTGACCGACAGATAGTTAAACGGATTGCGGATGGACGATGCGTTCCTATAATGCATTGTTATTCTCGTCTTACTGATGACGGAGAAGGGAATATTGATTCATCCTGATAAACAACCTTATTGGAGACTGTCCAGTGGCATGGGGGAATAAACTATAACAGGGTTTGCATTGTTAAGCTCCCCGATTTGCTCCTTGCTATGCTCGCTTCTCTGGTGTCCGCTCTGCTGTCTACTACAACACTTCCCGGTCTATTCCCCGTAATACCCTTACGTCCGTAATCCCTCTGCTCTCTTTTTTGATGTTATTAGCGGCGAACGTGAGTGTGATGACTAGGAGGAACAGGTTTTGGTCGTCATATTGATAAAGGGGAAAACAGTTGAAGTGAACTACACGCAATATTGTTATACAAATAATTACATACATACATTCTTAAAGTCACGCCTGTTTTACCATAAGGGTAGGCAGAGACCACAGATTTCTACTTGCTACGATTTTAACACACCTCTTTTGCTTCATTCACTCTCATAATACTGTTCATACATGCTCGTCGGTTTATTCTTTACTTAGCCTTTCTATAAGACTTTTCATTTCATCATCATCTACCGACACTACCATCCACATACTGTTCTTCTGCCATACAAATGCCATACCCATTTTTTGACACCTTTTATCTCCTCATAAAGGCATGCACTGTTCCATTCACCTGTTTTTTTTACTCTCTTTCGATATGCTTCTCTCAAATAATATTATAACTAACAAACTTAGTAAATTCAGTCTATGACTCCGACATACTTTTCCCGGGTGTGCTTACTCCAATATCTCAAGTCAACTATTACGAGTAGATATTATGGAATCCGTAATTTTTTTGCGCTCGCTACTACCGAACGGTATCGGGATATCGAAAAGCTTACTGCAAGTTAGAGCACTCGATTAAACCAACCTTGTTTACATCGTGTGTGCACCGAATATGCTGACCCTTTACGCCAAAAGATTGAAGCTGTTTTATGATAATTAAAATTTTGTTAAACTTTCCTTGTGACTTTATTTACCTATTCGTTATGCAAATGAAGATTTATTAATTCAATTTGTTACATTTATTAATTCTAAGTATTTGATAATAAGAATTGTAACTTAATTACCTACAAATTACATTACTTGACTAAATGATGTTGATTGGCCGTGTCCTTGGGGTGCATGTGTGGGTCGTATTTCGTGAGCATGACACTATATTACATCAGTGATGGGCAGCAGCGTTATTGGTGTGGAACTACTAAAAAATCTGCGATGGCCAACCCGCCCGTTCCCAGCGCAGCGTTGCCGATTAGGGCAAATGCTCCCATAGAAAGCGATGCATTTCGGGAGTGGATTATATTCAGTCGTGGACTTTTATAGGCTATAAAGGTATGTATATCGCCATGATATAACTCAAAATGACTTTTTAACAAAACTATACTCTTGCCCCTTTCTTATCTACCTCTGTTTGTCTGTCAAACATCAGCGTAACACCGACACATTTACGCAAAATATCGCACATCAACATTGAAATAATAAATCTGACAACGAAACGTCCACATCCGAGGGCCGAACTCCGCGTCCAAAGGGGGGAGATGGCTGGGGTCCCGGGTTCGGGGTCCAACCCCCTCAAGGAGGCAAAGCAACCATGAACGCTGTCACGACATGATAGACGGCCAGCATAAAACTGACGAGAGTTTCTACCCCGCGTCGGAATGGCTCTACGGAGCCCACTATATCACTTTTATTACATGCCATCTTCATTTTCATATTTCATATTTGCATTTCTACCCCTCCACCTCCCCCCCCCCCCGTTTTTAAGCGTTTCCCGCGTTTTTCTATGTAATCGCTTTGTGTGTCGGACGTAACGAGTGGGCAGCGCTCGTCAAAGGAAAATTTTATGTTAAAAAAAGTGTGTTGGTTGTTCTGATTTAATATTTCGGGTTCTGTACGTTTTGTTTTGTTATTATAATGCTCACAATCCTGTAAGGTGTTTCATATATGTCTTAGTTATGGCTTAACATTAAAGTAGATACTCTTTTCCTAATCAATATTATTTTTTTTTTAACATTATAGAAATTTCACAGTTTACCGTTACTGACGGACACATACAAATTAGTGAGAAATAAAAGTAGATAAAGAAATTATCATCGGCCCAGGATCCGTGCAGTGCTGGACATAGACCTTCGTCATTGTGACCCAGAACCCCATAGGCGCCAATTTTAGCTGCTTTACAATGAAACCTTCAAATTTATATTATACCAAAAAATCCGATCTAAAGAAGCTTTTGTTACTAGGTGGATCTGGTTTTATTGGCTAGCTAGCTAGCAAGATATTTGGCATTTAACACAGTTGGTTTGTTTGTATAGATGAATTGATTCGGGGGTATCTAAATTGTCAGTTCATAATGGTGTATTTTTATTAATAACAAAGTATGAATAGAAAGTCATCTAGATGACTTGTTAGTCTCAAGGGTTTTCTAAACTTTACCTAGGTAAACTAACCAACAGCTGTGTTAAATGTCTTGGTAACAGCTGACCCGATTTCCATCGCACATGGTCACTACCTTTCTGCAAACACGAGCTTTCGAAAATAACCGATTTCAAATACGTTCAGCCGTTTGGCACTATAAAATTAAAACGTTGCTTTTTACGTAGGTTGTTGGATATTTGTTGCCTTCAAAAAATATTTACTCGTATTTAAAAACAAAAGAAGTGACACTTTAGCAAAAAGAATGAAAGTTTATTGACTAGCTTAATCATTGTTTCTTCTTTAATTTAAGAGCTATGCTCGTGTCAGTTTGTTTTATGATACATTTCAAATATTGTAGAACCGCGAGTTTTTTGTTTAAAAGTTAAACCGTGAAACCCCAGAAAGGTAAGTCAAGAAGAAGGTACCTATAGTAATGCAAAGTGAAACCAAGCTGGCTGTTGTGATGTGTTTGCTTTAGCTAAACTGTTGAACGTTAATTTTGCAGCCTTTGTTTAGTAAGCTTAAAAAAGTTAAAAAAACCGTGTGCTTAAAACTAGATTTAAACTTTGAACTAAAATATTGAAAAAATGTTTTTGTCTGGGATTACTATGTACTTAAACATTAAATTGGTAATGTAATATGAATACAACCATCTTGTGACGTAGCAACTAAAACACACCAGCCAAGGCGAATTGGGGCTCGGGCAAAGAGTGTTCCTAACACTCAGTTGTTTTACTGCAGTTCGAATAGTAGTAATAGTAATCAATTATCTACATAAAAATATTACAGAAATGCTGATACCTTAGCAGTCCTTATTATGTACAAAGAAGCAAAACATTTAGTGCAAAATGTACGGTACGTCGACAACAAACGATTGGAAATGGTTGGCAACTCTTCACGCAGAAATAGAAAGGCAATAGTGGAATAATTTCATACAATTCCAACATGCGTATCCCGAAAAATAAAACACCCGGTCTAGAACCCCACGACCGGGTTCGATTAACTTTTTGGATTTAGGTATTGTAAACTTCCGTATGTATACATCTTTATAACAGAAATCCAAATAAATACTTTCTTTCTTCTTTCTTCTTTCTAACGGTTTACAAAAACTTTTAAATTTTCTGTTCTGGGTGATCGTGGTGGTGTGTATAACTAACTATACTAGTTATTATCACCCACATTTCACACAAAAAAAAATAGTGCATTTAATCTTATATAACATCAGCTATTCATGACTACTTTTAAAACGAAGTTAATAAAGGTTGCCTGTTTAAACGGCATATGAATATGGTACTGATGCTTCCGACCGATTTCGGCCATAGCGACCACTTCGACTCCTAACCGACACTACTGCGGTGCACTAAATATTGTCCAAAACCTCTGTATAGCATGAACATATATTTATTTAAATTAGTATTGTGATTTGGCTTAGATAGCAAAGATGTCTTTTGGATAGATTTGTAGTATACCATTTGTCATACTTAGTAACAAAAATCTCGATACTAAAAAATCCCAATATTTCCCCCATCCCTTCCGGACCTGGGCGTTCCGCGATACGTCATCTCAATACAAAGACACGGCAATAATTCCTTCGGCGACACACACGGCGAACAATGGGAGAAATTAATTATTTCACGCCCAAAGCGATCGCAGATGGAACACGCGAAACGAAACGACAAAAACCCTTGGTTTGGGGCGGGGGGGGTTGATATTTATAACGGTTTCGGCCACAAGCTTCAAGCGAGCTCAGTAATCCTTCATAATAGTAGTAATATACACGATCAAATTACTAGCGTTAACCATTTCGCGTCATCTTCACTAGCCGTCAGGTGTAAGAAGTACATTTAAGAAAGTACCGTCATCATCGTCTTTCTTACTCTCTCCAAGTTACCTGTAGCTGAACTTCACGGTGGATAGCGGAGGAGGAGCTGGTTGTTCTTCGGAGGATAAACTGGCATGTAGCGTTGATAATATACTAGCAAGACAAGTTAATAGATGGTATCCCTTCTGAAACGTAATTGTTCAGTGAATTTAGGTCTGTCATATTTATAAGCCAATACTTAAATAATAACAATAAATAAATGAATATTTCGGACACTTACACCAACCATCTAGTCCAAACTAAGCAATGCTTGTACTATGGATACTAGATAACGGATAAAGATACATAAATATTTATATAAACAACTCGGAAATAAATATTCGTATTCATCACACAAACATTTATTTAATTCGATTCGAACCCGTAACCGTTGGTTTCAACGTACATATATTAATTAAGTTGTTGCGTTTTAATTCCACACACTACAGAAAATTATTGTATTTTTTTATGATTAACTGTATGTATACGCTAATGACCACAATCTCACCTGATGGAAAGTAACGATGCGGTAAGTAACGAACGGCCGCGATATCAGTAGATACCTATTCGCCTTGCTCTTAGAAAGGAAAGACTAACGCCAGATTGTCGTCGTATAATTTCTTCATGCCAGATTTCAAGATTCTAGGTTTTGAAGAACATTCTATGCGTCAATTGGTACATTGGGTTTTTTCTTTTCATTGATTGGATACACGTTTTATGCTGGTGGAGGGGCCGAAGGGGTCGAACCGAAGATGAAGCACGCGATCTCAGTACGTAATTGCATGTCGCCCGCCAATTTTTTTTGTTTATGATAGACATTATACACATTTCCTCCTTTGGAAATTATAAAGATTCGAAGGTTTTTCAAATTTCATAAAATATTACTTCATTCTGTAACTACAAATTAATTTCAATTCAAACGCTATTGATATGCTATAATAATATCCTTCAGTTATTCCGCCCCTTATTGCTTACCACGTAACCCTACCCAAATCTATAGGTATGTACCCAACAAAATTATAAAAGGGTAAATAAAACAGAAAGCTTACACAAGTCATAAATTTGATTTATAGAGATTAAAAAAGGCGCTTTAGAGACGGCTCGAACGAAAATTTTCGGTGGGACGAATTCGGGAGACGAGTGTACGGTAAACAAAAAAAATTGATATATTGTCAACCTAATCAAATTATTGTACACGTTATAATCGTAATATCGCCAAGTGATTATTCCATAATTAGCCAATATTTCGGCTATTTCGCATTTCTACAAAATATATTGATGTGTATACTCATTAGAATCGACATCAGTCTGTAGTTTTTTTTATATATTTACAGAGTATTCACCTCAACTTATTCGATTACTTACACCCTCTATACATATTGCACTTTCTTATCATTTATCTCTCTCTCTATTTAATTTTATAAGATCTCAGATATTTAAATTATTCTCCATCTAACCTTATGTATTATCTAAATTTTTTTTGAGCAGCAACACCAATTGATATTAATAGTTGACCAACTTATTAGAAATAGTTGGGTTTGTAAAAAGTATATGAAATGACATAAATCAATTGCTAAATAAATAGTTTGTCTTTTGTCATCTTTATATTCTGACTAAGAAACCCAACATACACGAACTCGCCCGATTGTTTTTTGACAAAACTTTGTTTTGCATTTTAAGTATTTAGTAGTAAGTCATTTATTTACTAACAAATTATGTCATTTAGGTATATATAATAATATAATATTTTTTTATAAAGAGCATGATCGAAAATCGAGCCCGGTATCCCTTGGTACCGATATATTTGGGGCACTTACACCAATCATCTAGTCCCAAACTAAACAAAGCTGGTACTATGGGTACTGGATAACTGATAAACATACATAAATATTTATATAAACATCCATGACTCGGGAATAAATGTATTCATCATACAAACATATCATATGTTGGGGTTTCCCGGTCAGTACGCTTCCACCTTCGACCTCATCTTCACTTAACATCAGGTGTGATTGAGGTCAAGTACCAACCCGTTGTGCATAAAAAAGAACCCTAGCGGGATTCGAACTCGCAACCGTTGGTTTCGCTGACAGGGTCACTGTCCACTTCACCAATCGGTCGTCAATTTGGTTGAGAGTAGAATAAGGCAGAAATAATTACGATTAGGTATCTTTTTACTGCTAAATTATGTTATTTTAGTAGTATTCAATTATAATTTAATGCAATTGTCAAAAGTTGTCGGTACCTACATGATTATGATTCCCTTTAGAACTACAGTAGAACTAATAATAGTTCCATCACTCATTGTCTATATTCTGAACACAGAGATACCCTAGAGCATAGACTTGGTCAATAGAATGATCGGTTAAATATCTAGAAGTTCTATTCATAAGAAGTACAACAGATAGTTTTCCAAATCAGTAAATAGTATGAAATAAGGTCCCTCTCCGTGTATTTGTGGGCGTAGTTGTTCTAAACTACGCAACGGATTTTAATACGGTTATCGCTACTTTTTAGAGAATTCCTTCCGAAAAGTTCATATGTATAAATATATCGACGCCCCCATCGAATAATCCCATAATTCGTATTATGGGTTTTTTAATGTTTTGTCAAATTCGGCATCTGGATATCGTATTTATTACACATATAATTTTTTTTTTCAGATATTTCCCATTGATATTTACAGAAATATAAAAATATACCGGTTTACTCTTTTTTTACGGTTGTTAAATAACAAGACATACTGTATTACACGAATAATATAGTTATATACTATTAGCAAACTTATTTTGATTTACTTATATTTGTAATTTAGAGTTTGATTACCTTAATTGCGATGCCAAGAGCACCAAAGATTGAAATGAAATGAAATGAAAATGAAATGAAATGAAATGAAATGAAAATGAAATGAAAATGAAATGAAAATGAAATGAAAATGAAATGAAAATGAAATGAAAATGAAATGAAAATGAAATGAAAATGAAATGAAAATGAAATGAAAATCATTTATTCATGTAGGCAATACAATATGCACTTATGAACGTCATTTGTTTTTTAAACTACCACTAGCTCGGAACGCGACCACTACTGAGAAGAGCTAGCGAGAAACTCAGAGGGTTTGTCTCTTTTCAATAAATCATGTACAATCAAGAAAGGTTACAACAATTTTATATATCGTGTAGAGGAGCCGTTTAATCCCATGGATTACTTTCATTAATATAGTCTGAAATTTTGTAATATCCCTTTTTACATAATTTTTGTTTTATAATAAGTTTAAATTTATTAAGCGGAAGATTCCGTATATCCATGGGAACCTTGTTGTAGAAGCGCACACATTGACCTCTGAATGACTTATTAACTTTACTAAGTCTACTAAAAGGTACAGCTAATTGATTTTTGCTCCTTGTATTGACATTATGTCGGTCACAATGTTTCTCGAATGAATATATATTTCTCTTAACATATACAAGATTTTCATATATACAGTGTGGAAATTAAACTCAGGCCCTGGAGGGAAACTACTTTAAATCCTTAAGCTAGCTCATTTTACTTAAAGGAGACATTCCTTTATTTTTAAAAAGAAACAAATCTGCATTAAAAGATTTTTTAAAACTCGCTTGCTTCGCCCGGGACTCGAACCAACTAAAATTTAAAAAATAAACACTCCTTATTTTATTATACTACTCGGTAGTATTAATATTCAGGATAAAGTTTCTCTAAAAAATATTTGGTTACTGTTCACTTTTAACAAGTAAAAGACACGTAACAGTTCTGTTATTTCTCCAACACTCAAAGACTTCGTATGAAGTACACGCTTGCTAATTTATCGTTAAGTACCTTGTTGAAATCATCGATAAGAAAATTGTTCAATGGTGGTAATACCTCTATGCACATTTCCTTCTTACATGATCCGAGGCGTTCAGTGGAGAAGTTTAAAAATGGAACGTTTGACTTTGTTTGCAAGGCGGGACAATAATTTTAAAATTCGAACGATTTTTATCAACAGATTTTATTTAAGTAGTGTTGCTTCCCTTACGTAATTAAATTATCTCATAATGGCGTATCAAGAACAATTCGATTTATTAGAAGCTTACTTTGTTTGCAACAAGAGCTACGATTTAGCTCTACAGTGGTATCGCGAGAAGTATCCAGACAGAGAACTACCATCTAGAAAGGTTTTGTCTCGAATTGTGAATAATTTACTGACCGTTGGAAGTTTTAAAAAGAAGACTGGACGCCCACAGCAACAAAATTTGGACTATAGCGATGTTGAGTTAAACATTTTGACATACTTCGAGTGTTACCCGAAAGCTTCAAGCAGGGAAGCTGTTCAAGAGATAGGCATCAACCATACTAGTATACTTAAAGTTCTGAAAAAATACAAATACAAATGTTATCGTGATGGGCGATTGGTGCAGAAACTACATCCCGGAGATAGTGACAGGAGATTACAGTTTTGTGAAAATATTCGAACAGAAATAGCCCGCAACCCAAATTTCTTGGACTGTATTGTATGGTCTGACGAAACAAATTTTAGTAATAATGGAATGTATAACAGACATAACAATCATTATTGGTCTCGTCAAAATCCATTCCGTGTCCGTGAAACGAACAACCAGGTCAGATTTTCGTTTAATGTTTGGTGTGGAATCAAAAGTAACAAGGTTGTTTTGGTGCACATTTACGAAGGACATCTGAATGCAGCAAAATACATTGAAATATTAGAGCTTTTACAAAATCAATTAAACCTTCTGCCAGAAGAGGAACGAAATAATATCATTTTTCAACAAGATGGTGCACCTGCCCACAACAGCAGAATTGCCAGGGCATACCTTAATGAAAATTTCAGTGCCTGGATAGGTACAAACGGTACGATTAGATGGCCTGCAAGAAGTCCAGACCTGACGCCCATGGACTTCTTTTTATGGGGTCATGTAAAAAATGTTGTTTATGAAACTTGCTATGAAACCGTTCAAGAGCTAAGGATTGCGGTAGAAAATGTTATTAGGGGCATACACCACAACACTTTGCTGAAGGCTACAAGAAATGAATTTCAACGGCGACTAATGTTGTGTAGCCGGAACGACGGGGCTCATTTCGAACAATTTATCAGTTAAATAATTTAAGTGTTACAAAATGGATAGTAAAATAAAGTTGATGTTAGATTTAACGATTATTTTTATTTTTAAGACCAAATGTTTGTTAGAGAAACTTTATCCTGAATATTAATACTACCGATTAGTACAATAAAATAAAGAGTGTTTATTTTTTTAAATTTTAGTCGGTTCGAGTCCCGGGCGAAGCAAGCGAGTTTTAAAAAATCTTTTAATGCAGATTTGTTTCTTTTTAAAAATAAAGGAATGTCTCCTTTAAATAAAATGAGCTAGCTTAAGGATTTAAAGTAGTTTCCCTCCAGGGCCTGAGTTTAATTTCCACACTGTATATTGTGACGAAAATGTTAAAATATTAATTTCTTTAAATATTTGTCTTAATGTATCTCTTGACCTTACTTTATAAATTGCACGAATAGCTCGTTTCTGTAAGAGAAATATGCTATCTGTATCAGCAGCGATTGGTGTTTAATATTTATATTTAAGCGTTACAAATTAAAGTTATAGATGAATAGAATAATAAACAATATTCAATTTTTCTCGCGGCCCCCAATATGTTGGCAACATTAAGAATTTTTCCATTATTCCTATACGAAGAAAGCTTACTTTTTAATATTAAAAACATTATCTGCTGCTATTCGAGAAAAGATAGTGCTAGGTAACTTATAGGTAATGTTTTAAATATTACAAAGAAATAATACATTATTCATTCATTGTGATTAATTTGCACATTTAAGGAGTTAACGACAGTTTTTCGTCTTATTTTGCATTTTCAGTACATTGATGTTATAAAAATAAGATCATGTCATATAGTTAGTATTGGTCTCCTAAATATTATTGCCAGAAATTCCATAAAGATGATTATGTATCACTTATAACACAAAGATGACAACAACGCTAGAACGAGTTTCCATATATAGTTTCAATAGGCAACTCTTAAGTTTAAAAAAAAAAACGAAAAACGGTTGTTAATTATAATACTTAAATTAATCACTATTAATTAATAGAAACTATATGATTGTTTCCTTTCAATTAATATTGAATATATTATTAATTACATTAAATTAAGAAGTTTCATTTTGAAACCTCCTCATCTAATGCCGGTAAATGTTTGGAAAGTTTTGCAGCATTAGATAATTGCTATATGTTATTTATGCAGAATAATGCATTAAAACTCTTTTACCGACACTATTACACCAATTATTACACGAACAAAACAATAATAGGTTATTAACGAATTTTATAAAAAAATCCTTAACAATAACATAGTGTTATGATGTTACAGACATTGTAAAAACCAAAATACGATACCCAAGTAATACGGTAATAGTCATTATTGTCACGAACTCGATCACAAATTTTCAGTTTTGTAGATTTTCATCAATCAATACTTGGTTTAGTAGGCTTACTAAATTTAGTTACAAGTCAATTTCAATAAAAATTACCTTTCATTTGGTATATGACTTGATTTTGTATTACTTTTATTCACTGAGTTATTAATAAAAAATGTTTTTTAATTTTTCCTGTAAAATTTGACTTTTACTATAACTGGATTATTCTGTGGGGGCGTCGATATGCTTATTATATTTATAGAAAGCAGGTAATTGCAAAGTGTAAAGGCGAGGTGGGCCGCTAGTAGAAAAAACCATATTATTATTATTATTACTACAGGAAACTTTGAATTATTATTTTACTAATAGATTAATGAAATTTTGTGAACCCAATAATTTTCTGCTAACCTTACTCATGTCAGCGCACTGTCGATGGCGCGCGCGTCAGAGGGGGGTGCCGCCGTAAGAAAATTTACAAGCACCGCCGTATTTCACCTCGCTTTTTCTGTTAATCTACCCTCGTAATGCGTCGCTTTGTTTACCTGCTGACCCTACTCGCTGACGGGACTTTGTCCATTGCTATGTTTTAATGTTACACGTATTACCTACAGGATGAGATTTTACTTGCAATCAAGTGGTCTTCCTACTTCCTAGTTTCAAGGTTTATTTTTACCTTTTTCATTTCTAAAAAATTGTTGTCTGCTGCACATCATATTTTTAAGAGTTTTAAAATTACTACTATTAAGAGCTAAATAGTCAAAATTCACTCTTGAATTCATTACCTTTGTAACATTTATCATTTGATATTCGAAACCAATCATTTGTTATTATTGGTGTTTGTGACGACCTGTTTGGTGTAGTGATTAGAAACACTCACTGCTATATCAAAAGGTCGCGGGTTCAAATCCCGCTAACGCCATATTTTTGTATGTTGACATATGTTCTCGAGTTATGGATGTTTTTCATTTATACATGTATTTATTTACAAAAAAAATGTATTTGTGTAGTTTATCAACCATTTGGTATCTATCTCGTACAAGCCTGGTTGCTTAGTGTGGAACTAGATGGCGCTGTGTATATATGCAAATATTTATTTATTGTGTAGATAACTATAAATATGTCTAGTAGTACGTTTAGTATAGTATAAATAAATAAATTATTGTGTAGATAACTATATACATATTTGTATTGTAAATGAGCTGACATAATTTTAGAAAACTGTTCACAATATGTTTGCAAATGAGCAATAGAAAACAAGTTGGCCAATAGTGTAGATACCGGCAACTTATGACATCTGCTCAGTTTTCGATTTGGCAAGCAACGTTGCAATACTGTTCCTATATTTTAGCTAAATGTAACGAAATACTAGCAAAACTTTCTGTTATATATAGAATTAAAATGTAATTGTGTTTCACAGCTTACCTTTATAGAGAATGGAGGATGAGTAAGAGCGAACATCCTGAGTCGTAGATTTGCACACCTTAAAACTGTTGTAACTATAAATTCAAAATTTAGGAAACCCCCGAGAAATAAATGATAAGTCATCTATATAAATCAAAACAACTAGGCTAAAAACATAATCTCATCGAAACAGTTTAACCGATTTCCAATAAGTATGGCTCAGAACTCAACCCCAAGCTTGATCTTAAATTAAAATTTTGCAAATCATCGAAAGACTATGGTCATCCAAATGCACCAAAAACTAAATATTTTCGGAACGGCTTAATCGATTTTCATCGTGAAATAATGACTTTCGCTTCGTTTAGTCTTTAATATAAAAACCACACTCAATATGGATTACGCATAACAGAGATAGAAATAATATCTATCTATAGAAATCAAACACAAAACGAAACGACTCAATTGACTTAGGCCGGAGTCGGAGGCCACTATGGGCTTCCTCGTAAGTAGGTAATAGTTTTTCTTGGGAATTCATGACTCCGGCCTAAATCAATTGACTTATTTCGTTTTGTTTTTAATGTTTTATAGGTAGATATTTCAGTCTAACATTTATTTCTCTCCTCAATTATGTAGGTACAATATTATAGTACTTTACTATACAGTCTGTATTTCAGGTCACCAGGTCTCCCCCCCCCCCCCCCCCCCTTCCGAAAAGAATTTATAAGCAGGTAGTCAGGGTTTTCTATATATTTATTAGTTTTTATTTTGAATTTTTTTATAAACATTAATACCTGTTTTTGTATTTCTTTTATCGATAACTATAATTTGATACCAATCTCGATGGGGATACTTGAATTATTTGTTGTCAAGAGTGGCAAAATGGCTGCTAGCGTTCACCATTATGGACTAAACATTACGACATACTCTATTAGATTCCTGGGATTAGTATAAATCTAACGACAACTCAATTATCCAAATCGGCGGGGTACATACATATACACAAACAGACGCGTTAAATACATTAGCCTCTTTTTGGCTTCGTCATAGTAAAAGTAAATAGCGCTTTCTGGGTACAGCAATGCGTTCCTGGCGCTGTTGGGGTTTCCTTTTCTCTGTGACGTTTCAGGGATATTCATCAAAGTCAAACTAGGTTTTTTCAATGCTGTATAACTTAGCGATGTGCGTCCCTGGTTCGCTGTATGCAGGGTACCCGGCAACAGCATCTCGGCTAAATCGCCAAGCTCCTCTTAACTAACATCTCTGGCTTGCTCCTTCCTGACCCATATATAGATAAATCAAAAGGTAAAGCTTATGTCAACACTTGAAGAATGTAATATCAGTATAGGTATGTTGTGTTCATTAAATATTTAAACATATACGACCTTTACCCCAAATAGGATGGTATATAATATCCATATGGTATATAATCCAAAAAAAAATGTTCCAAACATTAAAAGTTTAATGCAGCAACATCCACGATCAACTTTCGAAATATACTGAATATGTATGAATCTATTGCGATGGGCTCACCTTACCACAATCAAATCTAAGATATTTTTTATGGTTTAAGTCGCTTTTTCGAAACCTACGGGAAGATACTGGTTTGTTCAACTTTTTTAATTGCCGGAAACTATACGGCATACACACTTCACCTTTCGAAATATCTAAATTTCGAAATATACTGGCTTGCCGCCCGCAGATTCGCCTGAGTGGAATTACTACATCGCAGACTTGTCAAATGTCCTCTTCCTAGTCCTAAGCTAGCTCTCTGCTAAATTTCAATACGTTTAGTTGAGAGGTTTGTCGAGAAAAGGTAAACAGACAGAGTTACTTTTGTATTTTTATATTAGTGTAGATGTCGATGCACACGCTATAAGGGGTGAGCCCATCACCGTTGAAACGCGTAAGAAGTCTTTTTGTGTAGAATCCCTTGGTCGCTTTTGTAAATTAATTATTAATACGTGGATCGAACTCGACCTGGCCTCTGTTTGCTGCCAAAACACCTATGCTCTAAATGGCCGTCTATAAAATAGTGCTTCCACCAACACGGGGCTGATATCCTCGATGGGGACGGATCAATGTTGCACAATCCGGGTGATAGAATTTTATGAGAGCCCGAACGTAACGGTAAGCAGTAGCCGTAAATAGTTACCACAAATACAAATAATAACTGGAAGTGTCAAGCAACATCCACGGTTCACCTTTGTAGTTACAGGGGGTGAGCCCATCGTCGTTAATACTTACAAGTCTAGATATTTTTTTGTATGAAATTTACGACATCCGTTTACGACATCCACGGGAAGAGACGGGTTTTACGTCAGTAGTTAAAAATAGATAATTATTACAGTAAAACATAGCTTAGAGAACAGTGTAGCTTTCTATCAGTGAAAGGTTTCCAGAATCCTATTAGGCCCGTGATTCTCGTGCACTCGAAATTTAAATGTCAATAGACAACCATGTGGCACTTGCGCATTTATCGACATTGAAATCTCCATGGCGTGAGAATCACTCCCGAAAGTTATTTTTAATACATTAAATGTATATTCGGTGTCATTTAATTATATTTATACATGTGTGACACATAATAGGCACGATTGTTTCTTTAAACAACTTGTACATTATTTCTTTCCCCTCCGTATCGCTTCGTTTCCTGCTTTACCCTCGCCACTGTACCACGCTCAGCTACACGCACTGTACTCGCTTGGCTCCCTGCTTAGCTCCCCGTTCTGTTCCCAGTTCTACTCTCAGCTCTTCTGCTCGCTCTGCACCCCGCCTCTGCTCCTCATTTTCCATCCCATTTTACTCCCTGCTTTTTTCTTGACGTGTTTTCGCTCTGTACCTAACTCTGCTCCCCGTTCTGCTTTACTCCTCGGTCTGCTCCACGCTATAACTCTACTCGCCTCCCAGCAGTGATCCCCGCTCTACACCCTGCTCTGCATTCCGGATTACTCAGGGCTCTGCATCTTGTTCTTTACTCCACGTTGTGCTAAACGCTCCGCTGTAGTCTCTGCTCTTCCTCCTAATTTTCTTCGCACTTTTGTCTCTGCTTTAGTCCTCGCTCTACCCCTGTTCAGCTCCCCGCTGTAATTCTAATTGTTTCCCACTGCTTCCCACGCTGATTTCCGCTATGCACTCCGCCTGTGCTTCCCGCTGTGCTTTCCGCTGTACTTTCCGCTGTGCGTCCCGCTGTGCGTCCCGCTGTGCGTCCCGCTGTGCTTCCCGGTGTACATCCCGCTGTGCTTCCCGCGGTGCCTCCAGCTGGGCGTCCCGATGTACCTACCGCTGGCTTCCGCTGGCTACCCGCTGTGCTCCTCGCTGTGCTTTCCGCTGAGCTCCCCATTGTGCTACCCGCTGTGCTTCCCGTCGTACTTTCCGCTGTGCACCCCGCTGTACTTCCAGCTGTACATCCCGCTGAGCTTCCCGCTGTGCTTCCCGCTGTGCCCCCCGCTTGGCGTCCCGATGTGCCTACTGCTAGCTTCCGCTGGCTTCCCACTGTGCTTCCCGCTGTGCTTCCCGCTGTGCTTCCCACTGTGCTTCTCGCTGTGCTTCCCGCTGTGCTTCCCGCTGTGCTTTCCCGCTGTGCTTTCCTGCTGTGCTTTCCATTGAGCTTCCTGTAGTTGTTCACTTTGAGCTCCCCATTGTGGTTCCCTCTGTGCTTCCCGCTCTCTGCTTCCCGCTGTGTTTCCCGCTGTACTTCTCAATGTGCCTTCGACTGTGCTTCCCGATGTACATGCCGCTGTGCTTTCCACTGTGCTTCCCGCTGTGCCTCCCACTGTGCTCCCCGCTGTGCTTTCCGCTGAGCTTCCCGCAGTTGTTCACGCTGCGCTTTCCACTGTGCTTCTCGCAGTTGTTCACGCTGTTTTTCCCATTGTACTTAGAAAGGTCGCCATCAAACAAAAAATGATCAGGGAGATTGGCAAGTACGCTAAAATACTAAAAAGTGAAAGATATAAACTTCTTACAAAAAAAATCGACTTAGAGAGATACCAGCATTTCTTTAAAATTATTTGTTACTTTATAGTGGCTGATTCAATGAAGTCGGTATTTTTTTTTGTTATTGTTATTTAGCTGCGGTTTCACACAATGCTACTATATATAATCTCATCATCGGTTATGGGATCAATTAACTATTTGCTATCAGCATCATGAAATTTATACGTGGAATTTTCATGCTCCTTTTAATTTATGCATATTGTCATACTTCTTTGAATCTCTTATATTGCACATCTAGTCACAGTCTATCCTCGTATCTGCACATTAATGCACTACTCTCTTGTATGTAACTATTACGCTGTGAGTTGTGGATTTGTTTTGCTGGTCCAATGGCTGAAAATATGAATATCAGTTTCAAGTTTCAACGGAGATGTAAACAAATGACGTGTCTCTACGCTCTAGTAGTGACTTTCGCTTACTTTTTTTTATTTATGTTAATTGTTTTGCGATTTAAGTTTTTTTGATATTTTATTTCGATATCATAGTGCTGGTTGGCATAGTTAGATGAATGAGTGACCAAAACAAAATTACGGGAAACCAATGACGGTTACAGAGGATGTGGTAGACGTGTTATGCGTTCTGTTATCAGAGAATGCACAAGATGGAAACTGAAAAACTGCTATTTTGCTGAGGCTCCAACCTATTTGCCCACTACGTTAGAAAATTTAACTATAATTAATGATCATGTAGTATAATTTTTTTAAGTGGATGAATAAATATCTTTTTATTTATTTATTTAATGTAGACCTTTATTTAAAAGAAGACTGATAGATTGACATGACAACCTTGATAACTAACATTACACATTGAAAACTATTTTAGTACGAGAATATGTAGTTCCAAAGATAGTCAACTCGCTAACTAGACTAATCGGCCGTCAAATTATCGTTAAACAGAAAACATTACTTTTACACCTCGATTCTGATCTATATAAATCCTCAGGTGAGACTGAGCAGGTGAGGTCAAGGAATTTAACCTACCTACCAACCTACTGTGTGTTTGTGTATTCTTAAATTGTCACAATATAGATCTCCAGACGATAATATATTTCGTTTCTGCTGTTGTTAAAACTTTAAAGTAATATTATGACTAAATATTACAATGATCATACAACAAATTAAAGACTTTCTTAAATGATTCCAAAATTTATTAACAGTCAAATTCAGTTATGTATGGTTATTTAAATTTCAATGTTAAAATTTGATTCAAAAACGGATAATATCCTGAATTAACTTGGGTAGATTACCCACTTTTTATAAACAAATTAAAAACAATCTATCCACGGCACGATCAACTGTTGACTCCACGCAGACTTATTTGTTTGAATTTGTCTAAATTATTTTAAAAGGGTAAATACAATTGCTAGTGAAAATTCTCCAATACATCACAGGTTTTTAACTTAGATTAGGTTGACGCAATTTCTTATCAATAAAGTGCATTTTGAAATGAACCCCTGGCAATACATTGGTAGCGGCGGGCGGGCGACAGCATTCATCTCAAAAGCAATCGTACCAGCTATCTCACGTGCGGGCACGTTTCGGTGACCCGTAAATACTCCCATCTAGGCCATTAGACCTGCTTATATTTCAAGAAACGCCAATAGCTAGGCTGTAAATGGTGTAACTTAAAATGTGTCATTTTTTTCTTACCATTACCATCATCACGCTGGTAAGGCAAATGAGTTTCCAGTTTGTAATAATTCTAAATTTAAAGGAAAACTTCCGAAAGCCTATCATATTATCAAGAGATACCAAGTAAAAATAAAGAAATAGAATCTCTCATCAAACATAGCTAAGTATTTTCTTACTTTAATATTTAATATAAAAGAAATCGCATTCAAATCGAACCATGCTTTACTGAGATACACCCGGATAAAGACTGGACACACACAAACACATAAATAACCTGCACCTTCAAAGATACCACAATTAGACGTTATAGGTGAAAAAAAAAAAAAAATGAAAATGATTTATTGCGTAACATTAATTCACGACAGTAATTAGTTGTTGAGGACCCCTATTAAGTAAATAAATACCTGTACCAGGAGTCCCCGCTCTTCGTTACAAGTTCAAGTTACAGCAACATGAAAGTAAAACACAATTTTTACAATTAAAATATAAGGTGTGTGTGGGCGTGTGTGTGTGTGCGTGTGCGTGTGTGTGCGTGTGCGTGTGTGTGCGTGTGTGTGTGTGTGCGTGCGTGTGTGTGTGTGTGTGTGTGTGTGTGTGTGTGTGTGTGTGTGTGTGTGTGTGTGTGTGTGTGTGTGTGTGTGTGTGTGTGTGTGTGTGTGTTATGTGCGAATGTTAGCCCTACGAAAGTGTCTTGGGATCGAAAGCTGGATATCAGCTTTCGCTAAGTAATGTGTACGTGTATGCGCTGTGAGTGAGTGAGTGATGCTTACGTAAGGGTGAGTCTGAGTGCATGTGCTAACTAGGCTGTTATGTTAAGTGTTACCTATTTTATGAAACTACTGCCATGAGTGTTTCTGTGTGTTCATAACTTAGGGTTTAAGCCAGGATGTTATTGTTTTTTTACACTCAAAGGTCAACGAGTAGATAGCAAGTTTCTTGTTTACCATATTATAGAGATGTGCTGAGCGTCTAGCAAATGGTCGCCTAGCAAATTCTGTCTTCACGATACTTGAATGTGCCACACTGTGACAAGTTCTCTTTTTAAGTATTTTGGGATCATATCCTATTGTTTTATGTCTTTTTAGTGTCACATGAAGAACATATAGTTTTCTGACCGATAGTAAATCACTAATGTTATATAGGTCATTGGTTGGGAATCTGTAAGGTTTAAAATACATTACTTTTAAAAGATGGCGTTGTGCTCTCTCTACTTCTAAGAATTTAGTTTTTGTAGCGCCACCCCAAATAGAAATGCAGTAGGATAATATAGATTCAGCGAGGGAGACATAAATTTGATTGATAATTTTTTTTGTAGTTATGTGTCTTACAGTTTTGTAGATCCACGTGAGCTTTCTGATTCTAGACATAATTAACTCGATTTGCATGTGCCATGATAATCTCTGGTCCACTATTATACCAAGGTATTTTGTAAAAGCAACCCTCTCTATATTTGGACAATTGCAATTAGGATCTAGGTCAAGACATTTATGTATTTTTAATTTAAAGTTTCTATCAGGTTGAGTTTCATTATTATTAGTAAAACATATAAAGTTAGTTTTTAAAGTATTTAATGTAAGGAGATTTAGGTCCAACCATGTAGCAATCTTTGCGAGCCCAATCTCTGCAGATTTATGAACATCAGCTCAGGTATTGCCAGTAAAAACTACTGCTGTGTCATCTGCGTAGAAGAAAATATTGCCATTGGTGATATTCATGTTGCAGAGATCGTTAATGTATATTAAGAACAGGGTTGGACCTAAAACACTCCCGTCACGTTATAGGTATTATTATTATCGAAATAAATAAAAACCTTTTTATCTGGGATATATAGAATGAAATGGTGATAAACGTGCATGAGCTTTTACATACCGGGTTTTTGTTAATTACGAGTTACCATTACTTACATAATTAAGAGATACAATTTTTTTTCCGTGACTTCTGGATTTCAGAATTGAATCAACAGGTAAAGTGAAAAGTTTATACCTATTGCAATGTATGCGATGTCCACATCAATGTTGGATGGGACATTTGGCCTTGGGAGTTATTATTGGTCATTATTATGATCGCTAACTTCAAGTGGATTTGGAGTTACTAAGACATATAATTAGTACTAATTAGTAGTTATATTATCGGGTCACGTTCCGGAGTGGCCCGTATGGAAGTCACTCAATAGACTGCGTACCGCAATCGGTAGATGCCGAGAGAACATGTCCAAGTGGGGCTACACGGATGACAACCGGTGCTTGGGCGGTGATACACCACAAAATTTGGGGCAGCTGCTATACTGCCCTGCCTGTTTCGACACATTTACGCTACACGAGCTCTACGATACCACAAACAATGCTGTATGCGTGGCCACATTCTGGTCCTTTTGATTTTTTGAGAATTTGATGTTTTTGCCAAATCTCTAAGAAAAGAAGTAGTTTTAAATAATAGATTTTGAGTTACCTACTACACTTTACCATCGAACCGTGTGAGGAGATAACGTTTTGGGAGCTGTGGTCGCAGTCGAAATATGGAGAGCGGTATTGAGGGAGGTGCACAAAGGAGTGCAAGCAAGACAGTCCTGGACGCTTGTGTATGTGCAGGTATCACTGCAGGGTCGAATGTACACTGTTACATGCGGTACGAGAAAGTATTGCTCAATCGAAAAATGACTAAATACTGCTTCTTTCCCAACTAAATTTTGACTGGTGGCGCTAATGAGTCAATGCATTATATATTTGATACAAATAAGGTTCTGTTTTATTTGCGACTTCAACAGTGGCGCCATCCGTAATTAGCTTTGAGTTTTTTATTTAATTGGTAGGTAGGTGTTTATGATTGCTCATCTGATCACAAACTCACCTGTTGAAAAATGACGATGTTTTTTTTTATGCACAACGGGTTAGTACTTGATCTCAATCATACTTGACGTTAAGTGAAGATGTGGTCGAAGATAACGCGACCACAGCCAAATTTGCAAGGTTAACTAAGGTTGATATGTGTAAATAAATATATTAACAGACACTAATTAACGAGTTCTAAAATATTTCTACATATCCATTACTTAGTTAGAAATGTTTGTGCGGATAGGATTGTTAAGGATACGCACCTTCGTTGATTTCAAAAGCAAGTTTACCAACCGCTAATCGGTTTCCCATAATAAGATGTAACAGCGTTTTTGTCGTCGGATAGTATACTCTGATTTTGACTCTATAAACTGGTTGTGCTAGACACACCTTAAGAAATTAGTATTAGTTGTATTGGCTCTGATTTACTATCAGGACCTCCTCCAGGAGAAAGACAACGAGTCGAAGTATTGTCAGAAGTTTAAAATTGGTAGAATTCTATTGTGAAGCCAAATAAATAGGTATACTCATTTACACATTGTCAATGGCCATTAAAATTTATATTTAAAGAACTAGTAGTCTTTGTCTACTAGTCTTCGTTCAATGGAAACGCATACTCGCAGAGAGTTTTCAAAAGCCCTCCTCGAGGGAAGGACGTGTGTCCTCACAAAGTGACCGCTATTAAACATGCATTGCTGCTTAAGTAAGGTGTTAAGTCGTCGCGCCACGCTTTGACTCGTTCTTGTACATACGAGTATAGTATATTCTCAGGTGATTTCCTTTGAAACTGGATGAAATATTCTCTAAATACCTATTGGAAGGAATTTGTAGAGTAAACTTGATATTTATATAAGCATGAATTGCTAGTACATTCTTGAAAACGATTAAACCTATACAGATCGTCCATTTTAAATTTAGGAATTGTAACCTATAATTTTTGCTTCGATTTTATATCAGAATATTTTAGTGATATGACTTTTATATTTACGTCGGTACCGTATATAGATTAGTTGAAACGGTGTCAAGAATTGAACCTCGTCTTCCAGTCGGAGTTGTCAATAAATCATAGATTTATTGATGCAGAGTTTCGAATTCGAATTTCGATTCGAAACAATACGAATGCTTTATTGTCGATAAACGCTTTGGAGGCTAGGTATATTATGAAATTAGAACTATAATATGGTAAAGATTTGATAGATAAGCAGTGTTGTCTGTATGTGGCAGAAAAGGCATAAATTGGCGCCTAACTCCTAAACAATCTGGCCTCACCAACTCTACCGCCCAGCATAGCGATGGGAGTATCAACCCGCGGAAAAGTTTTTAAAAACGTACCATAATAGGAGGGGCTTATGTTCTAACTTGTGTAGAATGTAACTTCGATGACGGATAGATTTAGCGGTATACTAAAAAGATAGCAACTGTAATTCATTATATAGTTTTTCACATTATGTACTTTAAGTACATAAACGATTTTAAAACTAGCGATCCCCACATCGTATTTCCACCAAACATTTCTAAACCTCACAATATTTTCGTACGTGATCACCGACAAAGTAACAAAGCCTTATCGACCAAACTCCACCCAACATACGCGAAATTAACCCTCCAGCGAAAAAAGCGAGAAAAGCAAAAGCAAGATGGGATAACAGTAACACATTTTCGTCGCGGAGGCTAACGGTTCCGAAGCGTTCTGTCCCATAAATCTACACTGCCTGATTGATACATGGCGGTGGGTTGACGCCCATTCAGTAATTTAGTGCCGTCTCCACCCCCAGCCATCGAGATAGAGGCACTTTTGTTTTGCATTAATTCCTTTTAGCTGTTCCTTCGTATCGGAGGAGTCGAGCAAATTTATATTTAAAAGGTTGATAATGGAATGGGTGTTACCTGAACGCTTTTTTCTTGGATATTTCGCCGTCTTATATATTTTTTTCAGAAGGTCACGTGATCGTGTAATAGGGAAAATTTTGGTATCTTACACATAACAGCGTATTTACAAAGGGAGATTATGTAATATATAAATATGATGCTTCAAAATATATGATCTCATTAGCGTTGTGATGTCCGAAATGTCATCACTGTTTTCTGAATGTTTATTAAACTAAATATTTTCCAAGACAAGAAAATATCAAAAAAAAAAGGCAAAGTTTCTACGAAAAATTACTGGAATAGAGCTGGGTCACCCGTTACAAAACCGTACGGACTATACTACTTACTTAATTACTCACATTTCATACTTTCATAAACAGCTACAATATGTAACAAAAACCCTATTGGACCCTTACACAAAATAAGCTCTATATTAAAAATACGTATAAAAACAAGCACTTAATGCTCCATCTTGAGACTCTGATCATAACACATTATTCGGGTACTTACAAAGACAAGCATACGCAAGGCCAAACTCTGAAGTATTATTATATGCCCTTGCTGAGTTCCTGTGCCTACGTTCTGGTTTCATGATCTGATCCTGGTTATAATCTACGATCAGACTACTTGTACAGATAAATCAATCGAATCCGTTTTCGTTCAATAAGGTTGCATTGTTTCATTATTGAGTTCCTGTGGCCACCTTCCGGCTTCTATCACGAGACCCTGGATAATATCTATGACCAGACTACTTGTCAAGACAAATCAAAGGAGCTCAACATCATCAAGAACCAGCTAAATGATATCATGATATCATATAATATTGCAATGTCATCCGACATGTCATGCGTATATGAACAATTTAGCTAAATTAAACACCGAGAAGTTGTTGAAATTTAAAGATTTGATTACACCGGTACAGGCGAAGAAAAAAAGCTTGTAAAAAATTTACTTTCCATATTTCAGCTAATAATTTTCAAATGTGTTAGCCGTCATCTTTTTGTTTGCATAAAGCCCTTTCAGGCAAAACGTCGTATAGATTTATGTTATTTGTAATCACTGTCGTTTTGTTAATTAAAATTCAATGAGAGTAGCTATCATACAAATATTTAATATGTGTGCACTCGACTCATCTCTCATTTTCTGTTGCAAATTCTACACTTTGTCTTTATATTTTACCATCACCAACAAAAACCCAGCCACTAATTTAGCAGTCAGCCTCACAGGCTAGCATGAAAGGCTTTCTTACGAGCTAATCTTAGGACAAAGGGTTTATTACAGCCCGCCTCCGGGTGTGGGACGAGTGTTGCCATTGTTTATTTAAATTTTTTTCGCCTAGCAACACTGTCTGTTGTTAGCAACTATAACTAACAAGGAATGCAGTACTGGATGTCCCTTATGCCTTCAAAAAATTCTGTATTATATTTATGTTCGTCCGTCAACGGAGTTTCAAAAAGTGCAATTTTAATTTGAAAGCAATGCAAGTTAATAAAAATAAACCTAATCTCATCATAAACATCAATAGGTATTTATAAGAGGAAAATTCGATTTAAAGAAGTTGAGTGTTTTGTGAAGACTGCAGAATCATCTGTGTGACCTAATAAAATAAAAAACATAAAATAAGTTATAAATCTGTCAGTAATTGTTGTTGGTATGTTAAGATCATTCGAAATAGAATGAATTAAAATTAATGTTAATAGATTGACGGCGTTGTTTTGAATTATTTGAACAATTTATTTTATAACATTACGTACACAAAAACTATTGCAAAAAGAAGTAGCAAGTATATGATTTAAGGTAAGTTTAATGAAGAGTTAATATTCTGATTTAAATATAATTGTACCCTATATATTTGAATAACTTTTGTGACGTCACCTATCTATGTCACGGTCAAACGAATCAGACGAATCACACGATAACTTTCTAAATTACAATCCATTCAGGAATTTAGATGGTACGAGCAAATATATAATTTTACAAATATGGTCTACACGCGCGCCAAACATTTCCTGACCAACTCAACCATTCCCCATGAGTTCGTAGGCAAACATATTTATTTTACGTTAATTACCTATGAAATGTAATCAAAAATACAGAAACTGCTTAAGACAAAATGGAAATTTTAGCAAGACTAATAAGTTCCGTGCCGAGGTACAAATAGTCATAGAGATCGCTAGAAGAAAACGGAGAATCCATGAGCTGCCGTGCCTTCTATGTAAGGACGCGCCTACAATGAATCTGACAATGAAAAAGTATATAAGAAAGTTGTTAAAGTATATAAGAAAGATAGATGAGAACTAAAAAAAATCATGAAGGCTAATTCCTAACCGATCCCAAAAAAAAGCGAACAAGTTAATTAACATAGTTTTAGTCATACATAAGGCCTGCAACATAGGTATTAATTAAATTTTCCCATTTTATATGTTCACGGTTGACGTTGATGTTCAACGCATTGTTGAGAGTGACGGTGGCACCAATGGAAAAATGCACAGTGTACGGTGAGGCTAATTTCCTTTTCAATTCCAATGCCCGCTGCGTGTGTCAATTTGACGTGACATCGGTTTCAGCCGTTTGCGACTTTTTAATTTTGTAAAATAAGCGGGGGGTGAATTGCGAATTAGCCTTTTAATTTTTTGTTCGTCGATTTAGAGTTAGGTACCAAAAAATATAGAGCAATGATATCCTGATGTGTAAGAGTATTAATTAATAATATATAAAGCTTGTTTAATTGTATAAATTACAAAGTACACATACTAGTACCATTGATTAGACATACATAAAGTCACGACCTGTCACGAAATGGGGTGGTCAGAGATATCTCAAACATAAGTATTGACTTTGATTAATCATATTAAAATTAATTTCAACACGTTTAATGAAATATAGTATAAGGACTAAGCATAGATCTACCTTGTGTGTGACAAGTCCGTTACCGTGAATCTAAAAACATATTTGGACTAGTCAAGTTATGGGCAGGTACCTCATTGTTGCGAAGCTAGCAAAAATGTACGATTGTTAAGCCGAGCTGCCTTACATATCGGTTAAGCCAAATTATTCGACCAAAATCGATGCTAGACAAACTTCTATAGATTTCTATAGGCTTTTGATAAAGTTTCGGTTTGTCACTAATATGTGCCACTGAGTCTCTCACTTTTCAATAAACGAGGAAAATAGAAACGTATAGTTAATTACGTTGCTAATAAAATATTAATAAAAATGCTAATCCCACTTGAAGCAAACCCACGATTAGCGTTGAGGTAGTCGCGATAAGGCGACAGTGAGGTACAGTCGCGCAGATAACGCTTTCATTACGGCCATGTCGCGCGACAATGGATGGCGACAACAACAAATCTCGTTGAGTTATTTGTTGCTGAGCGACCGTCAAGGCGTTCCAGCTTAAAGATAGTGTTAAGATATATTGGTCTATCACACTCACTTCTCACAGACCCAATTCTGTCCATTGCTGTTGGACAGAGGAATCCTAATCTTAACCCTCTGAAAAATCATTCATTTATATGACACTCCGAAATACCAGAGTTCCACAAAACTAATTATGTGATTTGATTGAGAAGTGTATTTTATTCATTTTCATACAACGATACATTACGTAATAAATAGATATTACCGAATCTATAATTTCAATTTAAAACGTTTGTTACATTTCAAACTTTTGTTATGAAATCCATCAGTTACTCGAAGTACCAATGTGTTCACAAAACAGACGAACCAACTGATTGTAATTATAACTCAGTCAGACACGACGTATAAATGTAAACACATCTGCATTTTATAACGGCTACTTTACGATATCAATGTAAACTATACGGGTGTAGTATACATATCATGTAAGCACTCGAACTCGTTGGAGAAACAAATACTGAGAATTAAATCAGATATTGCCTAGTGAGCAAAATGACATTAATAACTTATCAAATCAAATAACATCATAAAAATAGGTTTAAAAATCGAAAAACCCGACAGCATGTTTTGTAATTCGCGGGCACTATGTTGGATTTTTGTTTTCATAAAGTATATCCGATGACAATCTAGGGTTCAAAACGACACTTCAAATCGCTACAGGAGGTAACATAGAAATGACTTTATTAGTAACCTAATAGGACTTACCGGAGATAGTGAAAAATGTACGGGAATTTAATTGTTTTGAAATCAGTAAAATAAAAATTTGGTGGAACCATATTTAGCTTCTTTTTACACGACAGCCCCAGGGAGGAGGGTAACGGTTTTCGAGTGTATGCATGTAGATTTCTATTATATGGTAACCCTCTTATAGCCTAAATGGTCTGAGCAATTTTGAAGTGCGAGGTGTCGTGCAAGGTCCCTAGTGTCATAGAATACATTTAACGGAAAAAATTCAACATGATGCCCGCGAAATATAAAATATGCTGTTGCGTTTTTGGAATTTAATACCTACTTAAATAATTATTATTCATATAGTATTTTCAGTGGTCGATAACTAACTAACCTTTAACTAGTAAAAGTATGGGAGCAGGAGACATTCAATTTTCGGGCATAATACTCTTGCTTGTGTCATTTTATGCACTGGGCTACGTAGCTTCGGTATAATTAAAGTTTGTCATTATCTTTTATATTGACGGGATGATCGTCTGGACATGCTTAATGTTGCCGCCCTATATAGGCCTACCTATATATACCTATACGTAGCCCATGGCTAGGCTAAATCCACTAATCGGAACTGGACACGCGTGTTGAATTATGAGTCGTCTCGAAAATCGACGTGAAATAAGTGATTTAGTGTCCTGAACTTTTATCAATCTATTTTAGAATACCTGGCATATCAATTAGATCTTCAATTTACTTTTTTTAATTTTGCGAACACCAACTATGCGCTAAACACGTTTCTCAGGTGTGCAGGCAATAGTTTCGATTGTTTGTCAAAAGAATTCGCTTTTGATCTGTTCAACACCAGTCATGTTAGTAGCATAGTATATGTAGTTATAATTTCTTTTCAGCCGTTTTTTTATTAATCATAAAGTATGTACATATACTAGATAAAGTAACTTTGTATATAGCCTATCCGTAAGTCGCCATATTGCTGTACTGGATACTAATGCTAATTTGTTGTTATTAGTGAGGACCTGTAATTTGCTTACTGTTGTTACTTATATTTTTAAGTTATTGTACGAGCTGCGTCGATACTACTTGGGTACAAAATTAATTTTAAAATAAAGACGATCTAGAGCGAGTAGGACTCGTGCCCTAAAGGTTCAGTACATTATGACATAATTTACATATTTATAAAGACCCTTTCACTGAAACGGCTTAAGGTATCCATTTGAAATTAAATTAGAACACGGTCCATTATGGCTTCACATACTTCTGTAGTAACCTCCAGATCCCTTAAGAATAAAGGCTACACACGAAGTCACTACGTGGTTATAATTGTTATTTATAGAAACAAAACGATAGCGCGTTTTAACCTAGCGTCATCTAGTTAACAAGGACTGACAAATATTCTATCTGTCCAACAATATTATTTTTTTCGGGTTTTTACCATTACTTTTAGACCAGTATTACTCTATGCTACGTCAATTTCAAAATTCTAGATGTACTGTAAGGAGCTAAACATTTTGACTATCTGTCAGTTAATGGTAGAGTAAAATTTATAAAACTTTCAAAATGTAGGTACAAAATGTGGCTCAAAGAAGATCTTGTAAATAGCGCATGGCGATAGAATGCGTTCGTGAACTTGGCCTGCGCCTACAGTGTGCTTAGATAAATTTTTGGTAGTAACTAATCTTCAAACATTTACTTCGACTTAGCACAAATCTCTATATTAATATTTGCAACATTTTTTTTTTTTTTTATATGAGAGAGCGGCAAACGAGCATGCGGGTCACCTGATGGAAAGTAATCACCGCCGCCCATGGACACCCGCAACACCAAAAGGGTCACAGATGCGTTGCCGGCCTTTGAGGAAGGTGTAGGCTCAACTAAATACTAAATCTCAGTAAAAAAAAACAAAATAATGTTTAGTTAAGATACTACAATTTTCTATATCTATATGAACTTAATTCTAATACTTACTTTTTAAAATGGGTGGCGACCATGTGACATACAAAATTGACTATAAAAATCTCATTTGTTGACGACACCAATGGAATACAATTAATTATTTATCAAATTCGAAATACAAAAGCAATAAAATTGCATTGCAGCTGCGGTGCTGTTAATTCAGTTTCATTCATTACTTTCAAATCACGTAAACACTGAATCATCTGCCAAAACTATTTCACGGATGCTTAGATAAAATTGTAGGTGTAAGATTGGGGTAACGCGTTTAATAAAGTCTTATAGGTAGGTAATATAATTTGTGTGTGTATATATATGTTTTTAAACCAATAATGCAATTATTCTTTATACACGCTTTCTCGAAATGTTTTTGGTGGGATTTCAATTCTTTTTGTAAGTTGCTAGGCAGTCTTTTTAGTGTATATTTTTGTCTTCTTTTTTTGGGGTTCGTTTCATATCCCATTCTCTGTCTTTGCCTTTTTTCTTTGATGGTTTACTGATTATGATAAGCCATAAATCAGGGTGATATTTAGCTCTTAAGCGATTATATTCAACTACAGCTGACTGTTGTGCTTTAATACTAGCAAAGTCTATATTTATAAGGTGAACACCTTGTAAATTGGTAACTCTAGAGAGTGCTACATAAGCCTGACCACAACCCCCCGATTCTTCATGATCCACAGAGTATGTTGGTAGAAGTTGGTATTGACTCTTCGAATGACTTTTAATTTGGAGGGGCTCCGCCCCCCCAACCCCCCGATTCTTCATGATCCACAGAGTATGTTGGTTGAAGTTGGTCTTGGTATTGTCTTTATGAATGTCTTTTTATTTGGGGGGGCCCGATTCTTCATGATCCACAGAGTATGTTGGTTGAAGTTGGTCTTGGTGTTGGCTCTATGAATGTCTTTTTATTTGGGGGGCTCCGCCCCCCCAACCCCCCGATTCTTCATAATCCACAGAGTATGTCAGTTGAAGTTGGTCTTGGGATTATCTCTTTGAATGTCTTTTTCTTTTTTTTTTAATTCTTTAGTACGCCTAACCTTATTTTGGCTAACTCAATGGTTGACTAGAAGAAATTCCTGTATGGGATAAGTTCGCCTTTGTACTTTAATATTTCTACTAATTACCTATTTGAATGTCTTAAGAACGCCCAACCTTATTTTGGCTAACTCAATGGTTTACTGGAAGAAATTTCTGTATGGGATAAGTCCGCCTTTGTACTTGAATATTTCTACGAAATACCTAAAATATATGTTCGTTTTCTTTATGCAATAAAGACGCGCGCCAGCACTCCCGAGACGACCAGAAATAGCATAATATCTTGACCCCCGCTTCCATACGATTACTATGGTAGGAGGGTTTTTTCGACCTTTTAAGAAAAGATTATTATAATAAATTGTCTATTTTTCGATTTTTTCCTTTGTATAACACGCTATTACCTAGATGGATACCAAATTTCAAGTTTCTAAGTCATCTGGAAGTGGGTTAGGTTTTTGATGATGAAACAGTGAGTCAGTGGTAAAAATGACGGTTTTCAGACGTTAATATAAAAGTAACTATTTGGACTACATTTATGAATTTTGGTATTCTGGTCAAACTAAGAGGCTTTAATAAACAGTGCAAATTTCATGTGTCTAATATTAAGGGGTAAATGGTTCACACACGGTGCTGCGTCGCCAGTTCCTTGTGAACTTGGACTTGGCTTGACACGCTACCGCGTGTCTAGATGTCTAGATTAATTGGTTTTTTAGTTACTGTCTACAGTCCCGTGTAAACATTCATGTCCTGGTTCATAAAATTGGTGAAAGTCTCATATAAACTTCCACCCCCCATAAATGGGGGGCGGAAGTTATAAATTTATGAATTTTTTTGTTAGTTGTATACTAAACTTAGATTACATACCAAATTTCAGCTTTCTAGCACTTCAGGAAGTAGCCAAACATTTTGATGATCATCAGTGTGTCAGTGACGAAATCGGTGTATTTTAGATATCAATAAAATCTAAAGTATTAGAGCTATTCAATTGAGACTTTGTATGTTTAATTAGTCTATTATTGACATCATATCTTGAGAATATGAACTATCTGGTACATCGGAAACCAACTCTATGAGGGTTCAAAGAAACGACGAAATACTTCGAGAAAAGGTAGGTAGTGCCCTTGCGCTTCGCTTGACTCGTCTTGGCCGACCGTGCCCCCAAATATAAAAAATTCTTCCAGATTTTTATTTATCACATTCGGTTCCTGCCTTCTTGTTCGCAATATCGTCAGTAGTGTGTCTCACTTGTAATTAAATGTCACAACTGTGAGCTTATCTGAATGATGCCTACTCGAGTCAAACAGTGGACTGTCGATATACAACGATTGCTTTCGTGAGTAATAATCGTTCTTGCTCACTGCTGTCTCATCCCTACATAATATATATAAGTACTTTCCATCCAATAGGTATCAACCTTGTTTCCATCGGCCTCTTCCCATCTTCAAACTGCTGTGCCGGCAGAATTCTCGGTCCGAGCTTAATTTAGTGACCGGTAATTAAACCCCCTCTTAGGGGGTTATGTATGACCCCTAAGGCGTCACCTAATATGCTGAGATGTGTTTTGTCTGATAAATTTAGGTAATAATGCATTACAGGCTTTGTTGCTTCACCCGGAAATTTTTCAAACTTTTTGTAAAAAGTTTGTAAAAGAACAAACCAATATTATATTTCATAACGGTACTTTTCCCATAGAAATAGTTTGAAACCACCAAATAAATTTTGTCACGTGATAATTTCATTATAATCAGCACTTAATGATATTCAGATCTCTTATTGTGGAATGTTTATGCCGAATTTCAACATTCTTGTTCAGCGGAAGTATTCCCTATGGGTTTTGATCACAACTCGGTGGGAATATATCTTTGAAAGATTCATTGTAAAGGTTTAATTATTATATATAATAAAAGTTCGATTATTACATTTTAAATGGACCAAAAGGCCTTCGCCCTAGCTATTTGATTTTAATATTAGCTCGATGTCTCGTAGCCATTCCGAAGAAGAAAGGTCTTGACAGACGAACTACAAAGTCGTCCCTCTATCATTTATTCTATTTCGAGAATTAGGTAGTGTCACGTTCTGAAGCCTTTGTTTTAGATAATTATTGCCTCAATATTCAATTTGGAAAGGACTGCTACAGAAATAACTGATCGAAGCGACTGTATGTCAATATCAATAAATCCAGTTGAAATAAAATATTAATTCAGCCTCTATTTTGACACAGCATTCAATACGAACAGATTTTGGCTTTTGATGTTTTATAAAAAAAAATATGCTGGCCAGTCTACTCTTGTCCTATGAATAAAGCAATTAAAAATAGCTTACAGATATCATACAGGTTCCCGTCAATAAAACAGCGCGTACAATACGTAACGTAATCACTTTTTAAAATATGTTGTGTCAGCGTGTATGTGAGTGTTCTTCTTAGCGAATCGATGACAAAAATAGTGTGAGAGTTGGTGTGTGTCTAAGTGTGCGTGTGTGGCTGTCTCTACTACAATTATGTGTTAACTACTAATGCTGGATTACTATGGCGAGACTCCACAGAAAATCAGCGTTGTAGTTATTTAGACAACTACAACTCATGCTGAGTGGAGACTTTTATGACACCACTTTATGACATCGATTCTAATAGCTCTAATCGATCTGAGGATTGAGATGAAGTCTCACTCATAATATTATTTTTTACCATGTATTATGTTATTGTTTTTTTTTTCATTTTTGTATATCTAATGTGTCGTTTAGTGTGTCAAATAAACGAATTCTATTCTATGATATATGTAAACAATCTCATTGTACTGTTACCCTGCTTAATATTTAAACAATTATTTCGACCCTATGAGTAAATAATTAAGCTGACAGTTGTCAAAGTCAGCGCCCGCAGGTTTTGCGATAGGGCGCGGACGAAATGTTTGAATTCGTCCACACTCGTCAAATCTGTGTTTATTAAGCTGTGTAATTATACCTCGAGGGCTTGCGGCTCATTATTATAGTCGTTTTGATGTTGTGAGTAGTTAACGAGATTTAAAGTTTAAATCTACTGTTTAAAACTCTCCTAATCCTGCATTTTCGTACGACTAAATTAGACGAACAACAATAATAATAGGTATTTACCTATGAAATGGCCGTTCTGCAGTACTGGCCATTTCAAATCAAAATAATTTTTGTTTGGCTAAGAATTCTAATTTCAAATTAATTTTATTTTAAAAACATGGAATTGTTTTTCCAAAAGTAGTCATTTGTTTATTGATTAGTGTTACATTTTCTTCGCATTTCAATTCAATCATGGATATGTTAAAAATTCGAGTAATTATGGAACATGTCGTGGCAGCAACGCGGCACAAGCGGCACGCAACATCAACGACGTTTACGGAGCTAACACTAAAAACCAACGCACCATTGGTTTGCTCGCTTCCGTTCTGGGAATTTCGACCTGAAAAATGAATCTCGCGGTCGTCCGAAGACTTTGGTCGACAATGACGAATTAAAGGTGATTGTGGAAGCTGATGATACACAATCTACGGCGGAATTAGCAGCAGCTTTCGACTTTAGCGTCAAAACAATATTGGTTCATTTGCGTCAAATTGAAGGTATAAAAGCTTGACAAATGGGTGCCCCACGAACTCAATGATCGCCAGTGCGAAGTACGCGTCGAGACGTGCCTTGCACTGCTCAACAGACACACAAATGAAGGAATTTTGAACCGCATTGTTACCTGCGATGAAAAATGGATTCTGTTTGATAACCGCAAGCGCTCAGAAAGTTGGTTGGATCCTGGTTCAGCACCTAAACAATGCCCTAAACGAAAACTTACCCCTAGAAAAGTGATGGTCACTGTTTGGTGGCCTAGCGCCGGTGTGATTCATCACAGCTTTTTACCAAACGGGATGAGCATTACTGCAGATGTGTACTGTGAAGAACTGAACACAATGATGGAGAAGCTGGCACATCTCCAACCAGCATTGGTCAATCGCTCCTCTCCGCTGCTCCTGCACGACAACGCGCGACCTCATATTGCACAGCAGACGGTCTCCAAGTTGCAAGAACTGGGGTTGGAAGCTCTCCGTCATCCGCCCTACTTACCAGACCTTGCGCCTACAGACTACTACTTTTTCCAGAATTTGGATAACTTCTTGGCAGGAAAAATATTCAATACCCGAGAGGCAGTACAAAATGCCTTTGAAGAATTTGTTGCCTCCTGTCCAGCTCATTTCTTTAAGAAGGGCATCAATAAACTGCCACTGCGTTGGCAAAGATGCATTGATTGCATGGGTGATTACTTCGATTAATACAAATAAAAAATACATGAAAAAAATTCGTTTAAATTTTTTCATACAAAACGGCAATTTCATAGGTAAAGACCCTATAGATTAGATATACCAAAAATAGATTTCATTTTATACGCACGAATTTTTGAGTTGCAACACTCGCAACTAACAGGTATTTGAAATTCGAGTATTCAAAACCAATCCCTTTAGATTATTAAGAGGGTTTATTCCATCCAGTAGCGCCTTCATTGGATAAATTAAGATTTCTTTTTAAATAATTATAGAATAAACCAGAAAAATCGCTCTGATTCAAACTCGAGAAGCCGTAATAATACCTAAACGAATTAGAATTCACGATTCTAAAAAAAGTAGCCGTTTTTATCAATAATTTTAATTGGCGAAAGTAACCGTAATTAAAGCCATTTAGGTATTATTCATAATTAGCTTTTAGGCTTCTCGAGTGCAGATCAGAGAGTTTTGTGCGCGTGCATGTGGACTTTTAACAGATAAAAAAGAAAAATAAATAGATAGTAATATCTAAGTAGATCTTTGCCAGCGTATTTAAGAAGAAGAAGAAGTGTATTGAATTTACTTATGTATGAATCATACAGAATCTAGTCACACATTTTATCCCTATCGACAACTGTTAACTCACATGTGTACCTACTATACAGGGCGTCCCACGCCTATCCCACATGGAGGGAAAGTATCTTGAATATTGTAGATTGAATATTTTACTGAAAGAAGACATTGTTTTAATTTAAAAAACAAATTAAACTGCATTACATGATTGATCCGGGAATCAAACCGGCTACACGAGAAAAGATTACCCTGTAGCTTTATCATACCGATAGAAAGGCTTCAACATAAGGATTATTTTTTGCTAAATAATATAGTATCAGAAATAAAAGGAAGACCATGAATTTTAAAATTTTTAATTCAACATTAATCTAACGCTAAGAACTCAAAGACGGGAGAGGCGTGTATTTTGCTGGTTGGGTCTAGATAATTAGTTTAAGGAATGTCCGAAATATTTATCAATTTATTTGTTGTTCTTGATTGCACATGCATAAGTTAGCTACAACGGAAGAAAGTTGTGGACTATCATCGTACCTATACTGTGTCCATAACATCAAACCCACAAGACATTACTTTTGACAAATAATAGGTACAAGATTGCATGTTAGAAAATTAAGACGATAAGAAAGCTAACTTTTATCAAATTTTACCTTCGTCAAAAATATTACCATTTACAAACGATGTCAGTGCCGTACGTACGGGTCGTATTCAGCAAATGACGATTAGAATTTATGCTAAAGACAATACCCGTAATGGAGGTCGACAAAAGAAACTTGCGAGTATCAGTACAAAGCGAACAATACAAAGTAAAACAATAATTACCCGACTCACCTGAGGCAAGGTACGATAACTCCAGCCTTTGTAATAAAAAGATTTATTTTTTATTCAATTAGTTTTATTCAATTTAATACGAACGTCTAGGTCTTTGCATTGTGATGGCAACGATTCCTTTGAAATGTTAAACTGTTTGTGGAATGTGTGCTTTTCTTTTATTTTGATGGTATTAATTTAATACACGAATATATATGGTACTTAACGGGGGAAGCTGAGAAATGTTTTTCATGTGACTGTGAATCTTAATAAAATATTTTTATCGTTGTCTGTTTGTCAAAAAAGGGTGGTGCATCGCTCTTTGGACCTGTAATGGTCACATTAGTTTTGTTCAATAATAATAAACAGCAGGCCTTAAGTTTCTTGCCCGTTCTTCTGACGTCCGATTGGTATAGTGGATCGCAAGGGGTAGATGTTTGTGTGATGAATATACGAGCATTTATGTCGAGACATGGATGTTTATATAGATATTTATGTATGTTTATTCGTTATCTAGTAACCATAGTACACGCTTTACTTAGTTTGGGACTAGTCTGGGTGTAAGTGTCCGAAATGTTTGTTTATTATATTATTATTATTCTCTGGGGAGTCAGCCTTGTGAATGAGGAGTAATTTTAATATTAATTTGATTTATGTAACCTTTCAAATTACACTTTCCAAATTATACTATTCATTGGAAATAAAGGGATAAATTTCCTTTCTAAGAAACGCTATCTAACAGAAAGCAAATATAAATTGTTTGTGCACTATTGTTTGTTATATCATAAAATTTGAGAAAGATTGGCTCTTATTGAATAAGAATGAGAAAAAAGAAGCTAGAATTCAAGGTTTCATCTCTTTGTGGGGTAAAACGTCTTTTGTCTAAAAAAATGTCTCTTTTGTCATTAGGTATATTTTTGTGGGATTTTTTATAATTAATATTTTTTAAATTGAAAACTGCAAATAATTAGACTGTAGGTACGAGTATACCCAGAATTTAAAGGCAAGCAAAATTAAAGGCCAAAAACCTAATCCGCGTAAGGTTAAAGCACAAATGATTGTACTGACATCTCATTAGCTTACCGGCGCGGTCCGCCCGCGGCACTATCGGGACTGCCATGAGAGTTATAAGCGGAAGCGACTTCTTATCGGATACATGCTTAAATTGTTTAGGCAACTTAAATGAGTAAGTTTTTGAGCCTGTTGGGATTGAATGTATTCGCTCATTGTAATATAAATTACCGATACAGTCATTGATATGGGTCTGAATGAAGAAGTCTGACACTACGAGAAATAGAGAAATTTGTTCTCGCCCGTACCTATTGCATTTCCTATGATCAGTTTATAATACTCAGCTACCAAGTAGGTAACTGGGTCCACGTTTAATATAAACTCAAATTAAATTATGGTGATCAATAATGGCTAATAATAAAACCAAATTCAAAAAATTATAATATATCGTAGAGTCCAGCTGCAGAGAACATGAAATGAGACTGCAAGTACGGGGATTTATGTGTTTGTGCACCTGTCTCACTTTACATGTGATGGCTGCACACTGGAAGCTACTGAAAAATTGTTAAATTATGTAGAACGACTACAAAAACTCTGCTGCGCTTTATATTAGATCGGTGAACTCAAGCTCAAGAGGCTATCCAAATCAGTTGTAACCTACATACCTACCTATACAATATAATATATTATATTGTATAGGTAGGTATCTACCGACTCCAAAATTAATTATTAGATAATATCATTGATTTTAAGAACTTTTAGATTTTTTTAGTTTATTTAGCCATACAACATTATTTGAACATTCTTCACTATAAGACGGCTACGAAAACCTCTAAAGTTTTGTGTGCAGTGTCAGTTTGTATTTACGTCTGCGATGCAATTTGATAAGCTTTTACAATTTGTACCACAATATAAAGTAGAGTACACCACATATCTGTATTTTTGCTCGATCAAAGGAACATTGCGGATGACGTGCTTTTGTACCGGTAATCAAATTAGCAATGCTTCCTTTTTGAACGAAAAATGTGTCTATCAGTGGGGCTCGATCGAGTGGGGCATAAAATTATATATATGGTATTTAACTAGCTTTCCGCCCGCGACTTCACCCTCGTGGAATTAGCCTATGTGCTTCTCTAGTCCCAAGCAACCGCTCTGCCAACTTTAATACGATCGCTTCATACGTGTCGTCGGGCAAAGTTAACAAATGGTAACACAGAGTTAGTTACTTTTGCATTTATATATTAATTATGTAGATTAAACCAGATGGTATCGGACATAAATTGGGTATGTGAAAGTCTCGATGTTTTGTTTCTAATTTATATCGACATTTTACAATTTTAGCTTACTAATATGGACATATAATATTGAATTTGAATTTATTGTTCTTTTATTTTTTCGATATTATTTGTTTGATAATGCACGGCATGTTTTTCATTAATCAAGCACCGCCAAGAACCTGCCATACTATTAGTTAAATAATAATGTACCTCTTTAATAACAAAGTAATTATTATTCAGTGAATTATCCCGTTATTATTCACCGACTGTATAAATATGTGAGCCAGGGTATCAATTTAATCGCATACAGTATTGAATTGGCGACATAGTGTCGCTAATATAAAACAAAGTTTGTATAAAAAAAGTTTTTTATTAATTTTTATTTGATATGCCATTAATCAATCAATCAATCAATCAAATACGCTTTATTGTTTAAATAAGGAAGGTACATTTAAACATCTTATAGAAACTACAAATTAGGCGGCCTTATCGCTAACAGCGATTAATGTGTGCGATGTTTATTTGTGACAAAGTAAATGACTATAAAAAAATGAACTTCTTGTAAATTCAACTTTAAGACAGCTATAATTATGCCCAAATATATAATTTCTTTGTTACATACTGACCGGGCAACACATCTCGATGAAGGTTCAGTACAGGATGTGGTGGGATATTTTTATGAGGCAGAATTATAATGAACTTGTATGTTCCTAGTTTCGTTTCCACTCCCACCACCTGTCCTTCCTGGTATGCTATCAAATTATTCATATCATAAAGGAAAAGGATAAATATCCCAGACGACCTGTTTGGTGTAGTGGTTAGCAACTCTGACCACTATACCAAAATGTTGCGGGTTCGAATCCCGCTCGGGTCATATGTTTGTATGATGAATACAGATATGTGTACCCGAGTTATGGATGTTTGCATTTATAATAAGTATTAATATATAAAAAAAAATGTATTTTATAGTAATATCAACCATCTGGTATAACACAAGCGTATAGTTGCTTACTGTGGAAATAGATGACGCTGTGTGAATGTCTAAGGATATTTATTATTATTTATTATTACTCTGGAAGAAGTATAAAAACCTTTATGTAAAAATAAATTAGATTATGATTCTTTTTCTATGCATAGGAGACGTCAGAAACAAATACAGCGCCAGTCCTGTACCAGGTACTACTCGTTTAGTTGCGAAAAATCTATTACGGATAATCCTAGAAAATTCTTGAGTTACACAAGAAATATGCGCAGGGATAGTGGTATTCCCATCCGTGTAATTAGTAGTAGTCAGATGAGGCGAGTAGGGGTGCAGAAGTGTGCAACGCATTTTTGGAATACTTTCAATCCGTCCATGTTGTTAGAACACGTACACACGGGGGTCGCGCATATCAATTACGTGTCCAACCCCTTATTACACAGGGCTATCGCAACCTATTGGAGATGTTTCCCTGAGGTATTTCATCTTTCATCTGTACCCAGAACTACCTACCGAATCAGGACCTATCGGTCCTAATTTATCAGGCAAATAATACGTACACTCCTATCGCTATTTCATATTACACAACAATAATTGAAAACGGCTTATCTCTTATACTATAAAGCATTAATACTCCCAAACATTCACACACCTCGACGATAAACTTACGCGTGTCTCTGTACTTTAGTTTTAATTTCCCCGTGTTTTACCTACAGTTGTGTCTTGCAGTAGGTGTAATAATTATTTCTACGCAGTGTTATTTATTATTCTTATTGTTGCACAGTAATAATAGGTCTTTATTGAATTTATTGCAATTATTGAAATTATAGCAGCTATGGTCTTTACCTATGAAATTGCCGTTCTGCAGTACTGGCCATTTCAAATCAAAATAATTTTTGATTGGCTAAGAATTCTAATTTCAAATTAATTTTATTTTAAAAACATGGAATTCTTTTTCCAAAAGTAGGCATTTGTTTATTGATTAGTGTTACATTTTCATCGTATTTCAATCTTTTTCGTCATCATGGATACATTAAAAATTCGAGTAATTATGGAACATGTCGTGGCAGCAACGTGGCACAAGCGGCACGCAACATCAACGACGTTTACGGAGCTAACACTAAAAACCAACGCACCATTGGTTTGCTCGCTTCCGTTCTGGGAATTTCGACCTGAAAAATGAATCTCGCGGTCGTCCGAAGACTTTGGTCGACAATGACGAATTAAAGGCGATTGTGGAAGGTGATGATACACAATCTACGGCTGAATTAGCAGCAGTTTTCGACTTTAGCGTCAAAACAATATTGGTCCATTGGCGTCAAATTGGCAAGGTAAAAAAGTTTGACAAATGGGTGCCTCACGAACTCAATGATCGCCAGCGCGAAGTACGCGTCGAGACGTGCCTTGCACTGCTCAACAGACACACAAATGAAGGAATTTTGAACCGCATTGTTACCTGCGATGAAAAATGGATTCTGTTTGATAACCGCAAGCGCTCAGCAAGTTGGTTGGATCCTGGTTCAGCACCTAAACAATGCCCTAAACGAAAACTTACCCCTAGAAAAGTGATGGTCACTGTTTGGTGGTCTAGCACCGGTGTGATTCATCACAGCTTCTTACCAAATCAATGAGCATTACTGCAGATGTGTACTGTGAAGAACTAAACACAATGATGGAGAAGCTGGCACATCTCCAACCAGCATTGGTTAATCGCTCCTCTCCGCTGCTCCTGCACGACAACGCGCGACCTCATATTGCACAGCAGACGGTCTCCAAGTTGCAAGAACTGGGGTTGGAAGCTCTCCGTCATCCGCCCTACTCACCAGACCTTGCGCCTACAGACTACTACTTTTTCCAGAATTTGGATAACTTCTTGGCATGAAAAATATTCAATACCCGAGAGGCAGTACAAAATGCCTTTGAAGAATTTGTTGCCTCCCGTCCAGCTGATTTCTTTAAGAAGGGCATCCATAAACTGCCACTGCGTTGGCAAAGATGCATTGATTGCATGGGTGATTACTTCGATTAATACAAATAAAAAATACATGAAATAAATTCGTTTAAATTTTTTCATACAAAACGGCAATTTCATAGGTAAAGACCCAATATGTCAGACTTTATAATTGGCTTAATAAGCATGTAATTTAATTTTATGTAATATGTTTGTTTGTAAACGCTTTATTGTACAAAAGAAAATAAATACAAAACAAATTTACTTAAAACTACACAAAGGCGGACTTATCCCACATCAGGATTTCTTGCATAATATATAAGGATATACTGTAAAGTTTGTTGAAAAGTAATATATAGAACCATAACCAAAAAAATAAAATATTTTTACTATATTTGTAATTAATTGCCAATAGCATTTATATATAAGTAAATATATCAAAAGTAAGTCAATTACACGACCTCACTAACGGGTAGTGTTAACAGTGATAATAATTTCTGCTTATATTAAAATTTATCTATGCATGCATACCTTTATGCATGCATACGCTCGTACACACAACACATTCACACATACGTATGCATTCACATATGCATATTCATAGATAAATATCACACACACCGTAATTCTTAGGGGCATTTGGCATTATTTCTTGTTATTCCTTTTTCTTACTGGTGTGTTTACCTTCAAAAGATAGAATAATTTAACTATTAATTTTCATATCCAACTCTGTACGCATTGATGAACGGTGTTTTCTAAACAAGTATATTCATACTTACAAAGAAATTCCGTCCACACCCCGGGCGGTTCACAAACTTTGTGAACGAAATGAACTATTTTTATTTTAAAATACTTTTTAAATACAAGCTTCATGAGACCCTGATCTTCACATAGTATTCTAGAACTCAAAGAGACGAATAACATAAGCCCAAACTCGAAAGTAGTACTATTGAGATTGCCAAATTCCATCATCAGATCCTGAAATCAATCTAGTTGTCAGGAGAAAGCAAAAGAACTCAAAATCGACGAAGTTGCATTCTTCTATAATATTGCATTGTTATACATATGTCAAATTTAACTTGTAAGGCACATCTTATAAAACAATAGACAGAAAAACACCGGGACATGGGAAGCTTAATTTGTACTAAAAACGTAATTTTGAAAATCAGAATAGGTTATAAGTACCTACTTGCCTTACGCAACCATTTATTATTTACGTTTATTTATATAAATGTTGTAGATAGCGATAAATTAGCGATAGGATCCATTATTCGAACGGTCAACTGACTATCATAATACGCGGTTTGCTATGGTAACTAAACCTGGTGGCGCTGGTATCGCCGGACGACGTTAACAGTAATATTGAGGGGGATAAAAATTTTGAATTTTGAATTGAAATAAAAATGAGGGGGACTTTGCTACCAGCCTTCCTAGGAGTCGTCGGAGCTCCACTGAATACATCAACGCCTGTGAGTGATTCTGATTACCTACTATCACTGACGCGTGGACGTATCCGGTGAGTCGTTAGTGAATAAAAAGTTGATCATGGGATTTGAGCAAGGAGGAATTGAATACTAGGTCCGGTTGAATTCAACAGACTGCACGCGAGGGCCAAGTTGTATGGTTTACTGTCAGGTTTATGATCATAATCGAATGTGAATACGTTGTCTATTCGCCTATAGTAGCTTGCAATAATATCGCCATTGCCCGAGCTACCCTTTACCACGCGACTGGCACCGTCCCGGTCGCTAGCAACGCCCACACCCATCTCCGACATATATATATATATATTTACCCACCTACCTATTTATAACTGTAATCGGGTTTTCATAAATTTTATACGTTGTTATTGATATTTTTTTACAATTGGTACGTACCCGTTTCTGAATTCCTCTCGTTAAGAACTATCATTACTACAAGATTTTATTTAACTTACTTCGTATGTAGGTATATGTTCGTTAAAAATTGCAAGTCAAATTAAAACCATTTCCTGTTTACCCAAGGATGACAATACATGTATACGATAGACATGAACTGATACTGCAGCCAGAATCGTCTCGTCGCGAGGGGAATTACTTAACGGTTAATGTACGATATATTTATATGTATATAAATATTTAAGTTACAATCTTATAATTTGGAACTTACGATAAGTAGGCAAATTAAGTACTGTAAATAAATTTCAGATTATTCCTTCATGCTGTAAGAAAGATATAGGGGGCTCGAAAGTGCACTGAAGTGTACACCCATGCCTTCTTGTACGACTCAGAGCGAGGCATCACGTGCCCCCTGATTAAAATTCCGTATTTGACTTATAGTTGGTCGACTAACTCTGTATTTACTACATTAAAATATCTGAAAGAATTAATTAAATATCACATATGTTGATATTCAGAATATTTTCAAACGATACTTTTCCAAGGGTAAATCTTCTTTAAATCTTATCATAATCCCAAGCTCTAAATTTTGTTACTTTTCTGATTTAATGATGTCACATGACACCCTCTATCGAATGTCAAAGTGAGCATCCCCTACAGAACGTCACATCGATCATAACTTAGTATTTTCTTTGTACCTTGTGTATTTTTCATAAAGTCGATATTCTCATGTCTAACGTGTTGGAAATAGGAGGTAAGGTAAAGTTTACAATGCATTGGTTAGATATTTGAGTCACGAATCCATTTTATGACTAATTCCATAACTTTGTATGTGAATTTCGGGATCAGGTATAGAACAAGAGTGTTTACAGAGTCGTATCTTCGTTGGAATCTCGGTTTGGAATAGGCCTAAGGGATTTGATCTAGTGTTATGGTTATGATTGTACAGACAGTGTGCTATACACCGTAAAATTATGACGTAGATGTTTGAACCGCCGAAAATGTTGTATTCCACATTTTGTCGTCTTTCTAGTGGTTGTCTTCAGAATACAGAACAAACAAAACAAAATAGTTGAGGATTTGTCGAAGAATCCTTTTGTACATCCAAAAGGCCAAACATACAAAAGTACATAATAATGAGATAAATAGATATACAGGGCGTCCCAAAACTATGCGACATGGAGGGAAAATTTGCTGTAGATAGGATAATTTGCTGAAAGGAGATTTTATTGTTATAAGTTAGTTCTACTGCATTCTAAGATTTTCTAAAAATTATTTGCTACGCCTGGGAATAGAAGCGACTCAAATGTGAAAAAAAAATCACTCCGTATTTTTATGTTGCCAATCGAAAGAATGGATAAAAAATTATAAATCCTCTGAAGTAACATAGTATCTTAAAAGAAAGGAATAACGTAAAATTAATCATTTTAATCAAATTACAAACATATAATGCATTGAAGTCAATAGTCGGAGAGTAGCAGATTTTTTGGGCATAAAAGTTTAAGGGGAACGTTTGAATTTCCATTAGAATGTACTCTTAGTTGTTGTGCAGTAAAATGTATATAGTTAATAAGAATATCTGCACTATATTGCCTTAAATGAAAAGGTGTTCCAAAAAGATTAAGTGAGAATGACCTGGAACTGGTTATGTAAGTACTTATAAGCCTAAATGTACATACTTACAAAAAAGTACGTACTTATGGAAAACCTCCTTTTATTTGTAAGTGGGCCTAAATGACCAGCTGCGAAACAATAAGGAATAGTAAAATTAATTAGTTTATATATGGAACAAATATAGCCTTAAGAATAATGCAAGTATGAGTATGTGATATCTTATTTGTTATACAAATACAAATAGTTTATTTGCCAGAACACAGTAACCACTCAACCGTCCGCCGTTACATTTGTAACCAAAAAAAAGACCAGTCTACTGTCCATGGTTACAACAGTAACCAATGCGCGCTACCTTGATGCGGTTCGAAACAATTCCTCCTATTATCTGTAGTGGAAACTGTTTGGAGAAAGAAAAAATCAAGTGTGACCACTAATAAATTGTCTTATGGCATTAGTTCATAAAGGGCAGTATTCGGTTGCCCTCATAGGCAAAAAAAATGTCAAAGCTAGTTCGTTCAGTCAGTTATCTGTAGGGAACAGTGTTTCAACATTTATGTCGCAAGTAATTATAATGTTTTTACATATTTCTGGGCTTATTATATATCAAAATGATCCTGAGGATTATTACAGTTTGTAGTGATATTTCGATTATGATTTCAATATAAATTTTCATGGTTTTTTTTTACCGATATCTTATATTATACGCGGTTTTAGTACTCTAGGATAATATTTTCTGTATTCGTTTTTATATTGTTTTAATCTGTAATCCTTCACCTATACTCACATATTTTTTTGTCGATACATCTGGTGTAGTTTATCAGATATAAAGGTTTTGATTAATAAAGGCACCGTGCGCGCTGCACAAAAGTGTGATCGCGCGGAGCGGACAGTAGACTGGAATTTGGCCTCGCGGGCCGGACGGTTGAGTGGGTAAAAGAGATCTTAACTATATACAGGGCGTCCCAAAGTTATGGGACATGAAGGGGAAGTACCTTAAATATCGTAGATAGTGAATTTTGCTCAAAGAAGACTTTATGTTATTTTTAAAAGTTAGTAATTCTGCATTCATAGATTTTCTAAAAATTATTTGCTTCGGCTGGGAATCGAACCGACTCAAATGTGAAAAAAAAAAACACCCTACTTTTATGATGCCAATCGAAAGAATAGCTAAAAAATAATAACTCTGCCTAAGTAACATAGTATTTTAAAAGAAAGGAACAACGTGAAATTAATCTTTTAATCATTTATTTTATTGAAATACAAGTTTTATCATTTCATCTACACGTGCACTTATAATAAGGAAAACTATGTTAGTACCTATTTTATGAAGTGGGTACTTATTTACGAATAATCAATGCTATCTTTGGAATGATAATATCGCTACTTTTCGAACGTCGTCGGCAATAAATAACTTTCTTGAAATTTGACTCAATCATTTTATGTTGTTCCTTTCTTTTAAAATACTATGTTACTTAGGCAGAGTTATTATTTTTTAGCTATTCTTTCGATTGGCATCATAAAAGTAGGGTGTTTTTTTTTCACATTTAAGTCGGTTCGATTCCCAGCCGAAGCAAGTAATTTTTAGAAAATCTATGAATGCAGAATTACTAACTTTTAAAAATAACATAAAGTCTTCTTTGAGCAAAATTCACTATCTACGATATTTAAGGTACTTCCCCTTCATGTCCCATAACTTTGGGACGCCCTGTATAGTTCGTCCACAATGAGTTCAACCTGCATGCAGGTGTGCAAATGGTTTCAGGTTCCTTTCAGTTCAGGTTCTTAAGTATATTACATAATGTAGTACTAATAAAAATGAATTTTATATCTGTGACGCGATAATAGAAATATAATTATTTATACACCTGTGCAAACATTTGGCTTAATTTGGCGATTGTAACGTTGTATAAAATTAAATATAAAGAATGTTTTACATATTTGTCAAGTTAGAATTACAAGACTTCTTTCAAAAGATTCTCTAGAATGCGCCAAATAGTTAATCACACATTCAAATGTGTCAACATCAAGCACTGAAAATATAGAAAATCTTAGTTCTGTACTCAATTGAAAAATGGTGTTTTATCATTTTCTCAATTTCTTGCCTGATGTACCTATGTGTGCACCTATCTTTATCTAAATTCTACATGCATGACGCTATCAGCTTTTAAATGTGATTTTTACCAGTGTTTCCTATAGCTGAGGTGTCCGAGTGGTTAAGGAGTTGGACTTGAAATCCAATGGGTTAGACCCGCGCAGGTTCGAATCCTGTCCTCAGCGAATGTTTTTTATTTATTATTTTAGACATTGTATTGTAAATGGGAAATAATAAAAGACATGAATTGATAATTTATTTTTTTCAAAAAAATTAATTGTAATGTTTGGGAATGTATTTTATGAATAGTACAATATTCTTTATTATAACGTTATCTAAAAAAAACACACAAACGGCCAAATTGATAACCTCCTCATTTTTGAAGTCGGTTAATTACATTAAAGACTGTTTTACATATTTGTTAAGTTAGCATTAGAAAGTTTGACAACGACCTTTGGATCTTGTGAAACTCCCAAAAAGACGAATACAATAATATACATACATTCAAACGTGTCTAAACTAAGTGAAGATATAGAAAGTAACAGTCAAGTTACTACTCAATATACAAAATAGTGCTTTGTCATTTTCTGAAATTCTTGGCTGACGTATGTGTACCTCTGACGCATGACTCTGTCGGAACTAAACTGTAAATTTTATTGGTGTCTCTCACAGCTGAGGTGTCCGAGTGGTTAAGGAGTTGGACTTGAAATCCAATGGGTTATACCCGCGCAGGTTCGAATCCTGTCCTCAGCGAATGTTTTCTATATACTTTTTATTTCAATACATTGCATTGTAAATGAAAAGCAATATGAATCAAATGATTTTTTTTTGAATAAGTGGCGCCTACGATTTTGTAACGATTTTATCTGCCAAACATAAAACCAATTGAATTTAACGTATTTTACTCATGAAATTAGTATGAACTTAATTGTAAATAACATAAATTTATTTTTTTAAAAACCACGACGAGAAAATGTGGCCATGTTTTAGGAACCTTTCTTCCGTTTCGAAGATATTTATTTGATATTATTATGTTTATTGCTCGTGGTTTTAAAAAAATTGAATTTATGTTATTATATTATATTTGATATTAAAATATTAAATACAAAAAAAAACCGCCCTCGAATCAGACCATGCGTTGTTGAGATACATCCGAACAAAGACTAGACATCGTTTTTCATCGAAGGTTAAAGAATAGATACATCATTATTTTATTTCATTTTATAACCCGAAAAAGGCCCGACCTTTACCACTTACTGCAGTGGTAAGTGACATTTTTTGTTTGTTAATAATATTATGTTGGTTAAATCTTTTTCACACAAATAAATTGGGACTAGGGCAAGAAGATGATGATTCTTTTTCACACACACATACAAACATTCTAATCAAAACTTATGCTCTTTTTTATCAAAACTTTTTGTATTTGTATATTCAATTTTAACCTGTGAATGTTTCGTTTCCCGACTTATTTTATTTTTTGATTTGTTTATAATAAAATTCATCAAACGGCTTTCGTTCCGGTCGTATGCTAGGTCTGGCACGCCAGCTTTATAGTTTTGCTTATGCAAAATCTCGATAAATTTGCCAGTACCTGGTTGTACGAGGTAGTAATACGTATGGTAGCCTTAAATCTGGAACTTATCACATATGTCAAAGGAAAATTTAAAAAAATGTCAAACTCATGTTTCTTACATTAGTTTATTATTGTTAACGTGCTTATATCTACAGATTACTGCGAAGTCCGAGGAGGCAGTACATACCAGAATAATCCAGAATAGGTCACTACTGCAGACTTGATCATACCATATCATTCGACAACATAAGCAACTGCACTACAGAACATAATCCTCTATCACAGAGCAATTTTCATCGATTTTCATAAGAGAATTGGTCCTAATCACCACGATGCGCTGACAGGATTTTGGCAACTTTGCTTCAATGACGCTGCTACCAATAACTTCAGTATGTGCTGTTTGTTATGTTTTGTCTCCGAAAAATTATGATTAGACGGCCGTAAAATAAATATTACTTATAACAAAATTACAAGTCTTGTAAACTTCTATAATTTTTAGCTGTATCATGTTATATAATATGCAAATTATAAGCTGTGGGAATAATAATTTTACCATTTCTTTCCTGGTTGGTGGACTTGACTACGACTTGTTTCGATTTTACGTAATAAGGCAACATCGTAATATAATAAAAGGAATGTCAATTATGTGAAGACTGTAATAAATAATCACAGTTATATTAACTAGCACTTACAGTTAAAAGCAATATGTCTCAAATTTTCATAAGAGAATTGGTCCTAATCACCACGATGCGCTGACAGGATTTTGGCAACTTTGCTTCAATGACGCTGCTACCAATAACTTCAGTATGTGCTGTTTGTTATGTTTTGTCTCCGAAAAATTATGATTAGACGGCCGTAAAATAAATATTACTTATAACAAAATTACAAGTCTTGTAAACTTCTATAATTTTTAGCTGTATCATGTTATATAATATGCAAATTATAAGCTGTGGGAATAATAATTTTACCATTTCTTTCCTGGTTGGTGGACTTGACTACGACTTGTTTCGATTTTACGTAATAAGGCAACATCGTAATATAATAAAAGGAATGTCAATTATGTGAAGACTGTAATAAATAATCACAGTTATATTAACTAGCACTTACAGTTAAAAGCAATATGTCTCAAATTTTCATAAGAGAATTGGTCCTAATCACCACGATGCGCTGACAGGATTTTGGCAACTTTGCTTCAATGACGCTGCTACCAATAACTTCAGTATGTGCTGTTTGTTATGTTTTGTCTCCGAAAAATTATGATTAGACGGCCGTAAAATAAATATTACTTATAACAAAATTACAAGTCTTGTAAACTTCTATAATTTTTAGCTGTATCATGTTATATAATATGCAAATTATAAGCTGTGGGAATAATAATTTTACCATTTCTTTCCTGGTTGGTGGACTTGACTACGACTTGTTTCGATTTTACGTAATAAGGCAACATCGTAATATAATAAAAGGAATGTCAATTATGTGAAGACTGTAATAAATAATCACAGTTATATTAACTAGCACTTACAGTTAAAAGCAATATGTCTCAAATTTTCATAAGAGAATTGGTCCTAATCACCACGATGCGCTGACAGGATTTTGGCAACTTTGCTTCAATGACGCTGCTACCAATAACTTCAGTATGTGCTGTTTGTTATGTTTTGTCTCCGAAAAATTATGATTAGACGGCCGTAAAATAAATATTACTTATAACAAAATTACAAGTCTTGTAAACTTCTATAATTTTTAGCTGTATCATGTTATATAATATGCAAATTATAAGCTGTGGGAATAATAATTTTACCATTTCTTTCCTGGTTGGTGGACTTGACTACGACTTGTTTCGATTTTACGTAATAAGGCAACATCGTAATATAATAAAAGGAATGTCAATTATGTGAAGACTGTAATAAATAATCACAGTTATATTAACTAGCACTTACAGTTAAAAGCAATATGTCTCAAATTTTCATAAGAGAATTGGTCCTAATCACCACGATGCGCTGACAGGATTTTGGCAACTTTGCTTCAATGACGCTGCTACCAATAACTTCAGTATGTGCTGTTTGTTATGTTTTGTCTCCGAAAAATTATGATTAGACGGCCGTAAAATAAATATTACTTATAACAAAATTACAAGTCTTGTAAACTTCTATAATTTTTAGCTGTATCATGTTATATAATATGCAAATTATAAGCTGTGGGAATAATAATTTTACCATTTCTTTCCTGGTTGGTGGACTTGACTACGACTTGTTTCGATTTTACGTAATAAGGCAACATCGTAATATAATAAAAGGAATGTCAATTATTTGAAGACTGTAATAAATAATCACAGTTATATTAACTAGCACTTACAGTTAAAAGCAATATGTCTCAACAATAGCTATAATTTGACCGTGAAACATTATACTTTATCTTTTTGACTTACAAAGAGTATATACACTTTAAATTGAGTAATTTATTAAAACGATTGCTCCTGATTTCACTTCTCTTCTAACTTTTATATAAAACAGAAAATAAGTTTTAAAAATCGGCTAAGTGCAAATTGGTCCTCGGGCAATTAGTGTTCCATACCCTCAGCTCTAAAAGTGATCGTAATCAAACTCTGAACATTGCATTAAATTGTGACTGTTTACTACTATAATACTAAAATTCTGCTGTCAAAGTAGGTATAATCGTAAATATTTCTGCTTAGGTTTCAAGCAAATGTACCTTAACCTCAGAATAACGTTTGGGCCGTTTACTAAAGAGTTTTGTTCATAATTAAAAATTTAAGCTTCCAGTATAAGGCAAATTAAAAATATATAGTTTAAAAACTAAAAAAACCCTGAAGAGTTCCATCATCCACCTCTGGCTCCATTATCAGATCAGCTTCAACTCCAAGTCAATGTAAACTTGATAATTTTTCCTCCATTGGTCATGAGGTCAATGGCACAAGTATCAGCAATTTATTTCTAAGTTATAAACACATGTTCATGTTGATCGTATAAAGGTGTAAATGAAAGCATTTCACATAGTTAAATTTTAGATTGTCTCAAATTGGACTTCTATATTACAGAACGTATTATTGCGAAATATAAATGGACTTATGCAGGGGTTATTCAATTACTGACCTGCAGACCATATAATTTATGTGAAGCCTTTTTATTGTAATTAGAAATTTAGCCAAGGTACCTTGACGTGTAATATGAACAACAAAAGCGCTCTTCCCTGCATAAGAAGTTAACCTAAGTAACCTAAGTAAAGTAAGTAAGTAAAGTAAGTAAGAAGGTACCTAAAAAGTAGCGGTTGCGTCTTGCGAATTTTGTTTATACTATGAGGTCAAAATAAAGGGATCACTATGGCTGAGAGCGTAATAGTGCTCATAACTTATTAACAATTGAATTATCGTCGATTTTGAAAATAATTAGATATATAGTCCGCTACCGCTTATCGATTGTCCAGTTCGAAACGACTTTAATATTAAAATCAAGATTATATAACACACAGTGATATAGTTGAAGAGACACGTACCTACGCTTTATGGTGACAGACCAACAGATACTGACACTTGTTCAACCTACTTTAGGCATTACCACATAATAAAAGGAGGGTAATGGCTCTGAACCTAGGCGACCTTGCGGTTGGGAAAGAAAGTAGTTTGGAATTTTTAACAGAAATTAATTGACTAATATTATACTGATAGGTAAATGCGGTAAGAGATTTTGTTTATCCGATTTCCCCTACCAATTGGTACACGTCCACTGCTGAAAATACTTCTTTTATTTTCTTTTTAACCGACTTTAAAAAAGTAGGAGGTACGCAATTCAACGATATTATTTCTTGATGAATACTACCTAATTCTATATTCTATACTATAGTCAAAGATGTCAATTTATTTTTAATTAAAAAATTTAACTCTTAAATTTTCCTTAACACTGAGTTGTTATTTTTGTTAAATTGAGACATTAATTACATAATAATATGTAACATTTGGTTTTGTGGATTTCTTTATTTAATTATAAAATTTAAATCTATAATTTTCTTTCACTTCCTTTGTTAGAAATTGCGTATCCAACATTTAAAAAGTTTTTCGCATCTACGGGTGTCGCAACAACGTTTTCGAGTGCTCATCATTCGATATAGTGGGTTTCGATCTAATAAGTTTTCGAAACAGCGTACCACTCAAAAAGATTTTCGCAACAGCGTGTGTCGCGACAACGTCATTCGAATCTACATACTAAACCCTGTTCCGCGATATATCCACCTGTTGTGGACTAGTCAGTTTTAAGGGGGATGATATATCTATCTGCAGGGTCTCATAAAAATATTCCATCCATTTGTATCAATACCCAAGTTTTGGAAAATCTAGTGTATTAAACGTGACAATTTGAAGAGGTGTCCATACAATTATGACTTTACTTTCTGCGGACTACGTCACCATGTAACCTATAATAATATTATAAAATAAAATGCCTAAAATATATTATATATTTTGGGCACTAACAAGAAATTATATAGGTATACTATGTAGGTTTTACATGTATGTTAACAAATACAAGACAAAAATTAAAGATAGACTAAAGGACGAAAATGCCACCCAGTCCACCCATTTGAGGCATGAACCCTACCTGTCCTATGTCTTAAACGTTAATATTTAACCAATACTTGCCACAATGGGAAAGTTGAAAGCCAAGTAATATTATTAACACCTATTTGGCAGTTATGTAAAGTGTGAAAATATGTCATTTGATTAAGCAGCAGTGGAAAAGTAGTTGAAAATGAAAATTTAAACTATTTATATTGTGCAGAAGGTAAAAGTAGGAGGTAAAAATGAATAACATTAAATTAAAAATTTAAAGAATACCCCACGAAAAATAGCGAACCTACCTGCTCGTTATCAGATCTTCAAAAATTTGATCACGGAAGCAACTGCACAAATCCTACAGTTGATCCTAAGGTTCTTTCTAGTACCGTTGTATAGATCCAGTTACTCCTTCCTGGTCTTCATCAGATCTTCAAATATATTTCATTTCTTTCATAGTTCAAATCTAGTTATTATATATCAACAAGGCAGATTGACCAGCATACTTGACAGCCTATGCTGTCGTTATAACGACTACGAAAGCAATAATTACTCACTACTTTGTATTGATTCAATTTTACCAATGTTGAATTGTCCATCAAATAACTTGTCCATCAAATATGTAAACTTTTTTAACTTCATTGCTGTTCTCTAATCTCCCCTTAATACTGATGGTGCTCTAAGGCGGCCCGTATTAATAAATCGTTCTTGAGATTGAGATCGCGTCTCGGTCTCAAGATAATTTTTTCTGATGCTATTTTAATATGCAATAGATTCTTAAGCGTCAATTTGAGGTCATGTCAATCTTGAGAACGGTTTATTAATACGGGCCTAAGTTTGAATCCATTACGACTTTGTTCGAAAAATATACTATATATTTTTCTCATTTACTGCACGTGAAATTAGAATACATTGCTAATGTTTATCTTGTTGGCTTCATTTCTAGTTTTGCGTCTGCCGCTCGATGAGGTTGTAACATCAAGCTTTACAATTAACTGACTTGTAGTTCGATAATAATTACATACTGGCTTTACAAGGTAATGTAAACCAAATAATACAAATCTCTTCGAGCTATGGAATCTACTTACCAATCAGACAGAAGTCAGTTCTTACATAATAGTGCTATCATTTGGGAGGTCGAAGATAATATCGCTGGTATAGAGTAATGTTAGTTAAAAGCAAAATTTGTATACAGATTCTTAATTGAAATCGGCTGAGTGCTGACTTTGTGAAATAACTGAATATTCTTTCTCTAATTAGTCTGGGCTTCAAGGCTGCGTTGAGTTAATCTCGGAACACGTCAATTTATTTACTTCAGCGTACCACTATTCGTGGTTTGACTACAATCTCACCTGATAGAAAGTAACGATGAGGTCGATGATGGAGGACGCATATGAGCTCGATTAATGCCTTTTCACCCTGACTTTACTTAGTTAATGTAATAATTAGCTCTCTGTTTTGTTCACCATTCTGCACCAGTCAGTATAGTTGTCGCAATAGTTACGCAGATACACAAAGATATTCAGTTTCATTGCCGCGGTAGAAGTGAACGCGTTTGATGAGATCCTATCGGACATGCACTATATATTATATTAACTCGTGCAATCTTTATATCCATCGGAGATATCTGCATTATATATTCTGTGGTTAAAGTATAGGTACATGTGTAGGTAAGCGACCACTCTTCCAACAGCTAACGTCAGAGTTTCTGTCCATAACTTATTCTGTGAACGATACTTTTTTTTTTTTTTTTTTTTATTAAAAACTGGTTTCGCGTTTGGCTACAATCTCACCTGATGGAAAGTGACGATGTAGCCGAAGATGTATCACGCGCACCCAGTAAATGCCTATTCACTCTAGACTTGAAGATCCCAAGGTTGTAAGTGTCGGGAAAAACCGACGCGGGCAGTGAGTTCCATACCTTAGCAGTCCGCATTATAAATGATGAAGCAAAGAGCTTAGTGCGGATGTTCGGTATGTTGACAACATATGGATGGAAACCCCCCCCGCACCTGGTTGTCCGAAGATGGAAAGGGGACGGTGGAATAAGATCATGCAATTCCATCGCACACTCGCCGAAATGTATCCTGTAAAACACTGAAAGGCATGCGACCCTACGGCGGTGTTCAAGGCTTTGCAATTTTCCGGTGACCGTTGAGTCATCGCCTATGAGTCTTATGGCGCGTCGTTCCACAGAATCGAGTGCAGCCAGTTGGTACTTGGCTGATCCGTCCCAGAGGTGGCAGCAGTATTCCATGCACGAGCATGCATATACTAAATTCTAACTTTACACTTAAGTCTTTTCCTCATGTAAGTGACATTGTCTTAATGAGAAATAAAGATTCTTTAAACCTAACTTATATGATGAATATTCATGAAAATATTACAGGTTCTCGTAGTCACTCTACGATCCAAGATATTTCTAATCCTTCATTGATGCGTGTGTTATATATACTCACACCTGTATACCTAAACAAGGTGCTTTAAGATGTCTATCAGCTCAAAATATACGATAAGATAAGATGACCGGAAGCCATACCGTTATGTCGGACAATGTTATATAAAGTACCTCAAATATGCATGTGATCTCTGCCTACTCCTATTTAGTCATAAAGGCACGAGTACAATTATTTTGTATTTATTTTAGTTTCATTCCGAAGATTCTCAAATAATCAGGTAGGTGTTACGTAATAACTCATTCGTAATTTATTTACAAATTGTAACTAACGGAGTGCTAGTTAAAAAATATTGTGTTAATACGTTACCCACTCCATTATAACGATAACCACTGTCGGTAACATAATGAGAATCACTAATTGGCATAAGTTTGGTACCTATTAGTTTACTATAATATAATTTCTGCAATAATGCTGTTGATTCTATGTAAATAAATAAATAAAATAAATAAAATAAAAATACGGCGAAATGAGAACAACCTTTATGTTTATTGCAATTAATATTTTAGCGTAGTAACCGTCTAGAGCAGTGTTTCCCAAACTTCTCGGGACCGAGACCCATCTACAAGAAAGTTTAAAGTTCGCGGCCCACCTTGTATCATGAAGACAAAAAAGCAGCGGTATGTTGCTGCCGCAGCATTTACGCGTTTATTCTTATCGTAAGTTCACCACCATACCATCATCATCAGCCTACTGACGTTCACTGCTGGACAACGACGACGAACGAACGAGTAAAATGAAAATTGAACGAGTACGACAATCGTCCTATAGTTTCAGGACCCATCTAAAATCTACCCGCGACCCACCAGTGGGTCGCGACCCACACTTTGGGAAATACTGGTCTAGAGTGAAGTTCGTTAACGTTAATTAATATATTTACCAAACAAACACTCCAAGTTTTTGTAACCTATAAGTTTGTGTTTGTTAACTCTTAAGGAATCGCCAGGTCAAAGCATTGATATTTATTTTATTTTATACCTTAATTCTTTATTATCCGCCGATGAAAAACTACAGCTGTTATAACAGACTTAACCGCCTCCGTGGCTCAATGTAAACAACACTGAGTTTACGATTCGGAGGTCGCGGGTTCGATCCCCAGCGGGGTACATGTTTAGGTACTCGGTTTGGTTGGTGGTCCGCCAAAATGTCCGCCTGGCTAGCTACCACCATCTTATCTAAATCTGCCGCCAAGCAGCAATGTTAATAGCATTGTTGTGTTCCGGTTGTCAGAGATAAGATAGCCAGTCCCCCAAATGTGTTGGGGTTTCCGGGTTAGTACGCTTCCACCTTCGACCTCATCTTCACTTAACATCAGGTGTGATTGAGGTCAAGTACGAACCCGTCGTGCATAAAAAAAAAAAAAAAGATGGGTTTTTTTACCATAAGGAAAAAAATAGGGCATATTAGGTAAGTAAAATAGAAGTTATTGGCATAAGTAGTTTAATTATTTTTTTTTCAAAAACACTCACGCCGATCTCTATTTGTTATGCGATTGGCGAAATTTATTTAGCACTCATATTTTCTCCAAGTTTTCTTTATTTATTTAATTTAATGATGTAATTATGTGGAATAGACTACAAACGCGAACGTTAAATGACACAATTAACGTTTTATTCAATTATGGTTCTAATAAGAAAAATTATACTGCCTATGCCAATACCTTCTATTTCACTTACTTAATAAAGGACCTATTTTTTTCCTTACGGTAAAAAACTCATCCAGTATATTGGATGGCGTTGTGTGTGTGCCTGTCACTAGACAGGACTGCCTTGCCCGGATGTATCTGAGTAAGGTGTCTTCCGATTTGAGTGCGGTTTTATATGAAGACTAAACGAGGGGACTGGTTATTAGCTTATTAGTTTTATATTATGTTTCATGAAAATTGGTTAGGTCGTGTCGAAGATATTTAGCTTTTAACACAGTTCTTTGGTGTATTTGGGCGATATCGTAGTCTTTCGGGAGATATCTAAATTTAGATTTTTTTATATTTAACATGTATAGTTCTTAGCCATGTTTCAGAGAAAGCGGTTAAACCTTTTCGAAGATATTTAGCGTTGAACACAGTTCGTTTATATTATCTCGATGATATAATCATTCGTTTTCTCGGGAGTTTTCTAAATTTTCAATTTATAGTTATTGATTTGTGATAAGTAGCCATTCTAGTGAAGTTACCACCCACCATATTAATTTTCTGGTTCTTCTACAGTACCTAGTAGAAATTTTAAATTCCGTGCGAGTTACGGAATTATTTTTTTGCAGAAGTATAATTGAAGAGTTGGAAAAAGACATACTCCCCAGGAAAATCATAATCCACGTGGGATGAACAGCAAGCTGCTACTACTACTCAACAAAAATATTTAATATAAGTACCTAATAATAAGTAACTAATAGAACGGTAGAGAATATTATTTTAGAGATGGCAGGGTCGGCCCACTAAGCACATCAGACCTTTATACTCGAATTGCGACATATGGTCACCCTGTTTTGCAAGTCTATTTTGCCATACTTTGCAATTCCTCATTTTTCAATAGTGCAATTACTAAAATACTGTATTACGTTATATACGAGTTACATGAGCGTGTTTTATTGTATTAATGAATTTCGTTGAATCTTGAACTAATAAATTTACACATCTCTTATATGTTGGAGATAGGTACGTTTAGAATAGCTATAAGTTATATAGTTTGAATTATGAGAATTTACAGTACAATATTTCTTCATCCCACTTACATGTCTTATTAATTTTAAATCTATAATAATAATAATAATAAATAAGCAATGTAATGTTTCGGTAAAGTCTTTGCAACTAAAGTGGTCGTATTTATTTACTGGTGCAATTCCAAATCCCATTAGTACCTTACATAAGCTGAAGCTATTTACGACATTTATAACAATTGAGAGTTGATCGGTGATTGAATTAGTCCTATTTTGAACCACCGACGCAGATAGACGGGTGTTCTAAGCCAAGACCGTATGTGTGTGTGTGTGTGTGTGTGTGTGTGTGTGTGTGTGTGTGTGTGTGTGCGTGCGTGCGTGCGTGCGTGCGTGCGTGCGTGCGTGCGTGCGTGCGTGCGTGCGTGCGTGCGTGCGTGTGTGTGTGTGTGTGTGTGTGTTATAATGTCACGAGTATCATAGGCTATAAACTATACGATATGGTACCCATGGGCGCCATTTCTTATAATTGATCCATACAGTATTATCCTGGGCCCTAAAGTGTAATAACTTCCAAGGAAAAACTAAAAACTAGAAAATGATATGGGAGAACTGAAAAAACGCTTATCTTTAAATCTGCTCATTACAAATGCTATAAACAAGCATCGTAGGTCTAGGTATCTGCCGAACCCAGAAACATAAGGTCCTGTATGTGTCAAATATCCTATTTATCGATTACTAACTATTTATTTCCTGCTGTCGGAGGTCTTTATAATTCAGCGTCTTCATCGCAATGGTTTTGATCTCCGACTACGGGAAATCATTTAAAGGGTACGATATTGCTTGAGAAAAGAAATACCTATTTTTTTATAGACTATGACACTCGTGATATTACTATAACGAATTCAATTATACCTCATTTATTACAATCGGTCCAGTAGTTTGATCGCTATCATGGAAATACAATGTAGGTATCTAATTTCATGCGATATAGTTAATGATTCTAATAAATAGTATGTTCACACTTACATTACCTCTATGCAGTAGGTACAATCAGGTCCATCACAGGTAACGTATTATAAGTTTGTAATCTTTTGTCTAACGAACGACCACTCTGTAAGCGATCTGCATAAGTATATTTAAAATGTCTCATTCTCAGAGGCGCTTCTCTATACCTGTATATGTATGAATTTTGTAACAAATATATGTATATTAAACTAAAGCAACAACTTTTACTATGTACTACTTATAATTTTAAATATTAGTCCAAACAAAAACATTCTGTAAAAGCGTGTCACGTCTTATATACCGTTAACGGTGGAAATTTGTAATTTGGAATATTCGCCGTCTACATAACATAGACAATCAAACATAAAATTTAAGCTGTTTCTTCAGTCCCTAACATACCAATATAAGAGCTCGATAATACGTTGAGTGCCTCGAGAAAAGGTTGTACGGCCGTGCTTCTCTGCTCCACATGGCAGGAGGCACTGCCGCGCTCTCTGATCCTCTCATTAGTTATGAACTTGATTTTTCATACTAAATGTGCAAATCAGGTGACGCATTTTGTATGGAATTGGCATGTGCAGAGCGCTTTTCCGATTTCAGGATCGATCCCGAAATGAAAGCTTATTCCTTGATAGTGTTATTTTACGAGTAGCTCAAAACTAAAGTTATTGATGCGTTGCCTCGGAGTGACATTTACAGGAAAATTATATCAATATTTTATTTTACTAGCCGTTGTTGTCCTACTGCTGGGCAAAGGCCTTTATTTTTTGCCACATATCTCTGTCCAGTGAAATATCTAAATAATTTTATTTTTATATTTTTAAGTATGTTCATCTATACTTTCGTCAAGTGTTAACATACTTTGATGATTGTTTGATAGGGTTTACGGCCAGATTTTTTGTCAGGGGCTATCCCCATCAAGCTTAGTTAACATATGATGTTGTACTCTGGAAATAGATTCAAATAGTATTTAATTAGTTGTGTAGGTACTTTGATGACATATTGATTGTTGCTGAGTTCTGAAGTCGTTTGTTTTGCCAAGTTGTTTTGTCAATGATTAAATGTATTAGACTGCCTGTTTTTTACGGTGCGAGCTGTAAACGTTGCATTTTTACGAGTATTTTTCTATTATTTCATCAATAATCATAAAATTACATAATATAGTCAATACGGTTATTACAGATATAATTATTTTCACATGGTATGATGGTAGTACTTAGGGTTGTGAACCCAGCATTTTCATTATTACGAATATATACCTACCGTGTATAAGAAATTAAATCAATATTGCGTAAAATATAAGCCATTAAACTCTAATTCTATAGTAACTGTGTTGTCCACCAACAAGGTGGACTCACGACCTAATGAAGGTCGCGGGAAGTCACTGGATGCAGACCGCATCCGACCGGTGGCCCTGAAAATCTATGGGAGAGGTCTATGTTCAACAGTGGACGAGCTGTTGCTGATATGATGATGATTCACTACTATTTTATTGAAGCCCAATCAACAATTCGATGATGGTTAGAAAGGTAGGTGGGTACTGGTACGAACTGCCTCATAGGTCATTATCAATGATGTTATTGATGCTATTGAAGGGTTTCAATTCATTATGCTACAATGCGTGCGAATACAAAAATAACCTACCGACCTTTGTTCCTGATGTCTCAAAGATTATAGATTTGTTCAACTAGATTTCTCATGAATTCGCAATAAAAATATTATTCATCAAGGCAAATATAAGTTTATCGCGTACAATCAAAAATCGTCAAGTGCAAATGTCAAGTCACTAACCTCGTGACACTGAATCATGAAGGATGGCAGATTTATCACGAATATGCATTCCACATCACATATACATATCACATTAAAATTCAATAGAAAAAAAAATATGATAATACATTACATTTTAATATGGTACATTTTTTTATCGCATTGGGAGAGAAATGGAACGGAAATACTGAAAGATTTTACCCATAAAGACGAAAATAATATTTTCTTACCTGGTTGATCTCGGTCGGTATACTCGTAGGTTGGATGGCGTTTCTTTGGCTTTCGGGGTACCTACAATGTTTGAAGAATCAGCTATTCTGCTAAGTTCTTTCACTAAGGAGTACTACCTAAGGTTTAGGCACCTTTTAACTTTAAAATGTAAATTTAAGTTAGAATGAAATATTATATAATAAATAAGTTTACGTTTACACTGTGTTAGTCGATAACGTGGTTAAACCCATAACGATGTCAAATAAATAATCAAATGCAATAGCTATTGAATTTCTTAAATTATCTCTCTTATTTCGATAATTGATGTATCAATTATGTCTTCTGCTACCGAACGAAGTAAGTACCTAAATCAAATATATACCAGGAACTTGAGGCTTTTAGAGAAGTTACACATTTCTACTTCACATGGTACCACTTTGTTTCTATGACTTTGAATATACACAAAATACCCGTTGTAAATTTTGACGATTACATAATAATTTCTGAGAATATTCGCACTAAAACTTTTTTCCTTTAAATAGCCATTCAAATCTATACGTAATCTGGAAGCGCAACGTCTGTAACTTGGTATACTTTTTAACAGTGGTAGAGCTACAATAGACGTAAATAGGTATTTTATTGTAAATGTGTATTCAACGAATACAAAAATCATTTTACTGCACCACAGTATTACCATTACTACGCAAGAGGTCAAAGCGTGGGACAGCGATCTTTTTGGGCATTTTATGTAAAGAAACATACTGAAGAATGCTATATTGTTGCCTAGTGTCCACTGTTTGACCTTGTTACATACAAATACGTTACGCTTGGCCCAAGTGCAAAACTCTATTTGCTGATTCCATGGCTTTATACTACAATAAGACTGCATTAGTTTTCTATTATTATAAACCTAAATAATAATACTAATATGTACACCTAACTTAAAATTGGACTATATTCAATTTATACAAAAGTCACGATTGATCTGCTCTTTTCTATCACATGCCAATCATAATAAGTCTACTGACCGTGACTCTAACCTATGACCGTCTGGCCTTTTCTAAGTTTTACATCATATCACATAATCAGTGTACAGTCAGCCACTGCTAGACCGACCTAAGCAGGCATGGTAATTTTAAAGTAGCTAATTATATCATATTGCCATAATTGTCATGGATATTTACGATATATACGTAACATTGCAGATGTGTTTGTGGGGTACAGTGAAATGCATGTCAAATACTGGATATAAATATACTGAAATTTGAAAATTGTCCTCTTCATTCGAAAATTATTGAAGTCAAAGAAATTTTCAATTATCATCGCTTCAAAAGATGTGTCTAGGATAAATTACTATTAAAAAACTATCACTGAACTAGTAGGTTTTCATAATACATATAAAACTTTAACTGAATTATAAAATTTCTAGATTTTTGGCAATATCCAGGATACGTAACATAGTTTATACACCTGTATAAATGTTTCTCAGCATATGTTTATGTTATGTACAATAAATAATTTTGTTTCTTTCCATGAGATTTATTCGCGTGCGATATAATTCGCACGCGAATCGTCAGCCACCCATGTCACCTTCGACATTTTCATCGCAACTGAACTCAAACGTAAGTTGTAGTTTACCAGCGGGCCATTGAATAAATAGTAAGTTTCTTTTGGCTAAGCGTACATGTGGCTGATATAAAGGTGTTGAACTTGCATTTACACTTAACTTACTTTAGTAAATTATTCATTTGACTTTATTATGATGGCCTGGCTACGACGTGCTGACCATAATCTAAGATAAAATAGATTTTAAGCAAAACTATATGTACCTACGTATAATAACAGTATACAGATACTCTGTAAGCGATAGATTTAAAAAATTTAGCTTTTTATCATATTTTACAAAACTAGTTTAGTCTTCCTTTTCTTGTGACTGGAGAGCGATCTCAAAAAAGGATTTGCTTGTGCCCATTGATAGTATGTTACCAATCTATATGATGTCCATATCAACAGGTAACAAATTACATCATTGCATTTTAAATACTACATTTACTAGTACCTACCATATCCATCGTCGCACTATGAGTTTTCTTGATAGGTATTGCCGATGGTCACAATACCAGCGATGCAACAATTCATTGTAATGCAAATGTTGTGCATTCACAAGGCTGCGACTCCCTAGAGAAGAGTGAGCAAGAAACTCATGGGTGGCTTTTTTTTAACTATGTTTTGGGTTACAATATGACAATATAAATATGTATATGCTGTACATATTAGACTGAATATCGTTCATCAGTCTATATCTATGCTTGCTTTTCATGTTTAATGCTATTCAGATTATTACTATAATTAAAACAAAGTAAAATCATTCATATATCTACCCAAACTTACTACTCTTACGAAATGTTTAATGGCCGTCAGTCATTTTCTTTTATTCAGTTAGACTTGACTTTTTGATAAAATTTATCTCTCTACTTTTACAGCTTAATAATTTTAATCGATACTTGGCGCTTTTTTCATTATTTGCTTAAAAAGAATATTTGTACATAGCTATAATATTATAATTACCTTTCGAAAATTTTCTAATATAGTGGTTTTGAATTTTTATTCAAGGCAAATATTTTTTTCAATGACTATTACAACCTTATTATAATATAAATTAAATATAAAAGCATTTAGGTTAATTTACAATTAGTGACTTTGTGTAATCGAGAAGTGTGTCAATGGTAATATTAGGTACGGAATACGAGAATTCGAGACCTACTCGCACTTTACCATCTTTTTTCCCATTAACTATGGTTCATGACAATCTTATGCACCCATCTTTCGATCATGAGCTTGAAGTATTCATTCAAACAAATTGATAAGGTAATCCAATAATATGAGTACGTAGATATATAACATTGACAGGATAGATCTATCTATTATAATACGGCAACAAGAAAAAGACACGCGCTTTACATAATAGAAGTAATGGTGAACGGATGCGTTGGCGCAGGTCAAATATAAATGTTCTAATAAAATATATAATTACATGTGTCCATGACTTTGTCCGTTACGTGAAAGATATTTTAGTAGGTAGAATTGACATGTTCTGTTTAGTAATTATTATGTAAATTTTAGTATAGTTAGTCTATTGATATAATTTCTTTCTCTATTGCACAAGAAAGACAATCAGATCAGACAGACAGTCAGAAAATATGTACAAAAGTGAACTTATCTCTAAAGTGAAAAAAGAAAATTATATACGAGTAGCATCCATCATTATTCTAGTCTCTTATTCTAATCTATACGGTTCATTGTCAATCTCATTGTTACTACTACGGTTAGGGTTAAATACTGTCATAGTGGGAATGTTATAAAAAATAAGGTTATGGCGTGATAAACCCGAGCCCTGAAGTTTCCGTGCCTAACAACCTTGTAGAATTTTTAACCAACGCAACGTCAAAGCTAATGGAGGGTTATTATTTCAGCAGATTATGTGTATGTGTTCACAATTCAACAAAGCAATATTACAAGGGTCCTATTTTTACCTTGTGAGCTGTAGAATCATAAAAAGTTGGTAATGGAAACATTCTACGTTTCCAGTAGGTATGAAGTTGAAGTCCTTTCTCTCTTTAGGAGGAGCGTTGAGTTCAGATGATATTTAATACTAAGCAAATACAATGTAGGTATCTAATTTCATGCGATATAGTTAATGATTCTAATAAATAGTATGTTCACACTTACATTACCTCTATGCAGTAGGTACAATCAGGTCCATCACAGGTAACGTATTATAAGTTTGTAATCTTTTGTCTAACGAACGACCACTCTGTAAGCGATCTGCATAAGTATATTTAAAATGTCTCATTCTCAGAGGCGCTTCTCTATACCTGTATATGTATGAATTTTGTAACAAATATATGTATATTAAACTAAAGCAACAACTTTTACTATGTACTACTTATAATTTTAAATATTAGTCCAAACAAAAACATTCTGTAAAAGCGTGTCACGTCTTATATACCGTTAACGGTGGAAATTTGTAATTTGGAATATTCGCCGTCTACATAACATAGACAATCAAACATAAAATTTAAGCTGTTTCTTCAGTCCCTAACATACCAATATAAGAGCTCGATAATACGTTGAGTGCCTCGAGAAAAGGTTGTACGGCCGTGCTTCTCTGCTCCACATGGCAGGAGGCACTGCCGCGCTCTCTGATCCTCTCATTAGTTATGAACTTGATTTTTCATACTAAATGTGCAAATCAGGTGACGCATTTTGTATGGAATTGGCATGTGCAGAGCGCTTTTCCGATTTCAGGATCGATCCCGAAATGAAAGCTTATTCCTTGATAGTGTTATTTTACGAGTAGCTCAAAACTAAAGTTATTGATGCGTTGCCTCGGAGTGACATTTACAGGAAAATTATATCAATATTTTATTTTACTAGCCGTTGTTGTCCTACTGCTGGGCAAAGGCCTCTATTTTTTGCCACATATCTCTGTCCAGTGAAATATCTAAATAATTTTATTTTTATATTTTTAAGTATGTTCATCTATACTTTCGTCAAGTGTTAACATACTTTGATGATTGTTTGATAGGGTTTACGGCCAGATTTTTTGTCAGGGGCTATCCCCATCAAGCTTAGTTAACATATGATGTTGTACTCTGGAAATAGATTCAAATAGTATTTAATTAGTTGTGTAGGTACTTTGATGACATATTGATTGTTGCTGAGTTCTGAAGTCGTTTGTTTTGCCAAGTTGTTTTGTCAATGATTAAATGTATTAGACTGCCTGTTTTTTACGGTGCGAGCTGTAAACGTTGCATTTTTACGAGTATTTTTCTATTATTTCATCAATAATCATAAAATTACATAATATAGTCAATACGGTTATTACAGATATAATTATTTTCACATGGTATGATGGTAGTACTTAGGGTTGTGAACCCAGCATTTTCATTATTACGAATATATACCTACCGTGTATAAGAAATTAAATCAATATTGCGTAAAATATAAGCCATTAAACTCTAATTCTATAGTAACTGTGTTGTCCACCAACAAGGTGGACTCACGACCTAATGAAGGTCGCGGGAAGTCACTGGATGCAGACCGCATCCGACCGGTGGCCCTGAAAATCTATGGGAGAGGTCTATGTTCAACAGTGGACGAGCTGTTGCTGATATGATGATGATTCACTACTATTTTATTGAAGCCCAATCAACAATTCGATGATGGTTAAAAAGGTAGGTGGGTACTGGTACGAACTGCCTCATAGGTCATTATCAATGATGTTATTGATGCTATTGAAGGGTTTCAATTCATTATGCTACAATGCGTGCGAATACAAAAATAACCTACCGACCTTTGTTCCTGATGTCTCAAAGATTATAGATTTGTTCAACTAGATTTCTCATGAATTCGCAATAAAAATATTATTCATCAAGGCAAATATAAGTTTATCGCGTACAATCAAAAATCGTCAAGTGCAAATGTCAAGTCACTAACCTCGTGACACTGAATCATGAAGGATGGCAGATTTATCACGAATATGCATTCCACATCACATATACATATCACATTAAAATTCAATAGAAAAAAAAATATGATAATACATTACATTTTAATATGGTACATTTTTTTATCGCATTGGGAGAGAAATGGAACGGAAATACTGAAAGATTTTACCCATAAAGACGAAAATAATATTTTCTTACCTGGTTGATCTCGGTCGGTATACTCGTAGGTTGGATGGCGTTTCTTTGGCTTTCGGGGTACCTACAATGTTTGAAGAATCAGCTATTCTGCTAAGTTCTTTCACTAAGGAGTACTACCTAAGGTTTAGGCACCTTTTAACTTTAAAATGTAAATTTAAGTTAGAATGAAATATTATATAATAAATAAGTTTACGTTTACACTGTGTTAGTCGATAACGTGGTTAAACCCATAACGATGTCAAATAAATAATCAAATGCAATAGCTATTGAATTTCTTAAATTATCTCTCTTATTTCGATAATTGATGTATCAATTATGTCTTCTGCTACCGAACGAAGTAAGTACCTAAATCAAATATATACCAGGAACTTGAGGCTTTTAGAGAAGTTACACATTTCTACTTCACATGGTACCACTTTGTTTCTATGACTTTGAATATACACAAAATACCCGTTGTAAATTTTGACGATTACATAATAATTTCTGAGAATATTCGCACTAAAACTTTTTTCCTTTAAATAGCCATTCAAATCTATACGTAATCTGGAAGCGCAACGTCTGTAACTTGGTATACTTTTTAACAGTGGTAGAGCTACAATAGACGTAAATAGGTATTTTATTGTAAATGTGTATTCAACGAATACAAAAATCATTTTACTGCACCACAGTATTACCATTACTACGCAAGAGGTCAAAGCGTGGGACAGCGATCTTTTTGGGCATTTTATGTAAAGAAACATACTGAAGAATGCTATATTGTTGCCTAGTGTCCACTGTTTGACCTTGTTACATACAAATACGTTACGCTTGGCCCAAGTGCAAAACTCTATTTGCTGATTCCATGGCTTTATACTACAATAAGACTGCATTAGTTTTCTATTATTATAAACCTAAATAATAATACTAATATGTACACCTAACTTAAAATTGGACTATATTCAATTTATACAAAAGTCACGATTGATCTGCTCTTTTCTATCACATGCCAATCATAATAAGTCTACTGACCGTGACTCTAACCTATGACCGTCTGGCCTTTTCTAAGTTTTACATCATATCACATAATCAGTGTACAGTCAGCCACTGCTAGACCGACCTAAGCAGGCATGGTAATTTTAAAGTAGCTAATTATATCATATTGCCATAATTGTCATGGATATTTACGATATATACGTAACATTGCAGATGTGTTTGTGGGGTACAGTGAAATGCATGTCAAATACTGGATATAAATATACTGAAATTTGAAAATTGTCCTCTTCATTCGAAAATTATTGAAGTCAAAGAAATTTTCAATTATCATCGCTTCAAAAGATGTGTCTAGGATAAATTACTATTAAAAAACTATCACTGAACTAGTAGGTTTTCATAATACATATAAAACTTTAACTGAATTATAAAATTTCTAGATTTTTGGCAATATCCAGGATACGTAACATAGTTTATACACCTGTATAAATGTTTCCCAGCATATGTTTATGTTATGTACAATAAATAATTTTGTTTCTTTCCATGAGATTTATTCGCGTGCGATATAATTCGCACGCGAATCGTCAGCCACCCATGTCACCTTCGACATTTTCATCGCAACTGAACTCAAACGTAAGTTGTAGTTTACCAGCGGGCCATTGAATAAATAGTAAGTTTCTTTTGGCTAAGCGTACATGTGGCTGATATAAAGGTGTTGAACTTGCATTTACACTTAACTTACTTTAGTAAATTATTCATTTGACTTTATTATGATGGCCTGGCTACGACGTGCTGACCATAATCTAAGATAAAATAGATTTTAAGCAAAACTATATGTACCTACGTATAATAACAGTATACAGATACTCTGTAAGCGATAGATTTAAAAAATTTAGCTTTTTATCATATTTTACAAAACTAGTTTAGTCTTCCTTTTCTTGTGACTGGAGAGCGATCTCAAAAAAGGATTTGCTTGTGCCCATTGATAGTATGTTACCAATCTATATGATGTCCATATCAACAGGTAACAAATTACATCATTGCATTTTAAATACTACATTTACTAGTACCTACCATATCCATCGTCGCACTATGAGTTTTCTTGATAGGTATTGCCGATGGTCACAATACCAGCGATGCAACAATTCATTGTAATGCAAATGTTGTGCATTCACAAGGCTGCGACTCCCTAGAGAAGAGTGAGCAAGAAACTCATGGGTGGCTTTTTTTTAACTATGTTTTGGGTTACAATATGACAATATAAATATGTATATGCTGTACATATTAGACTGAATATCGTTCATCAGTCTATATCTATGCTTGCTTTTCATGTTTAATGCTATTCAGATTATTACTATAATTAAAACAAAGTAAAATCATTCATATATCTACCCAAACTTACTACTCTTACGAAATGTTTAATGGCCGTCAGTCATTTTCTTTTATTCAGTTAGACTTGACTTTTTGATAAAATTTATCTCTCTACTTTTACAGCTTAATAATTTTAATCGATACTTGGCGCTTTTTTCATTATTTGCTTAAAAAGAATATTTGTACATAGCTATAATATTATAATTACCTTTCGAAAATTTTCTAATATAGTGGTTTTGAATTTTTATTCAAGGCAAATATTTTTTTCAATGACTATTACAACCTTATTATAATATAAATTAAATATAAAAGCATTTAGGTTAATTTACAATTAGTGACTTTGTGTAATCGAGAAGTGTGTCAATGGTAATATTAGGTACGGAATACGAGAATTCGAGACCTACTCGCACTTTACCATCTTTTTTCCCATTAACTATGGTTCATGACAATCTTATGCACCCATCTTTCGATCATGAGCTTGAAGTATTCATTCAAACAAATTGATAAGGTAATCCAATAATATGAGTACGTAGATATATAACATTGACAGGATAGATCTATCTATTATAATACGGCAACAAGAAAAAGACACGCGCTTTACATAATAGAAGTAATGGTGAACGGATGCGTTGGCGCAGGTCAAATATAAATGTTCTAATAAAATATATAATTACATGTGTCCATGACTTTGTCCGTTACGTGAAAGATATTTTAGTAGGTAGAATTGACATGTTCTGTTTAGTAATTATTATGTAAATTTTAGTATAGTTAGTCTATTGATATAATTTCTTTCTCTATTGCACAAGAAAGACAATCAGATCAGACAGACAGTCAGAAAATATGTACAAAAGTGAACTTATCTCTAAAGTGAAAAAAGAAAATTATATACGAGTAGCATCCATCATTATTCTAGTCTCTTATTCTAATCTATACGGTTCATTGTCAATCTCATTGTTACTACTACGGTTAGGGTTAAATACTGTCATAGTGGGAATGTTATAAAAAATAAGGTTATGGCGTGATAAACCCGAGCCCTGAAGTTTCCGTGCCTAACAACCTTGTAGAATTTTTAACCAACGCAACGTCAAAGCTAATGGAGGGTTATTATTTCAGCAGATTATGTGTATGTGTTCACAATTCAACAAAGCAATATTACAAGGGTCCTATTTTTACCTTGTGAGCTGTAGAATCATAAAAAGTTGGTAATGGAAACATTCTACGTTTCCAGTAGGTATGAAGTTGAAGTCCTTTCTCTCTTTAGGAGGAGCGTTGAGTTCAGATGATATTTAATACTAAGCAAATACAATGTAGGTATCTAATTTCATGCGATATAGTTAATGATTCTAATAAATAGTATGTTCACACTTACATTACCTCTATGCAGTAGGTACAATCAGGTCCATCACAGGTAACGTATTATAAGTTTGTAATCTTTTGTCTAACGAACGACCACTCTGTAAGCGATCTGCATAAGTATATTTAAAATGTCTCATTCTCAGAGGCGCTTCTCTATACCTGTATATGTATGAATTTTGTAACAAATATATGTATATTAAACTAAAGCAACAACTTTTACTATGTACTACTTATAATTTTAAATATTAGTCCAAACAAAAACATTCTGTAAAAGCGTGTCACGTCTTATATACCGTTAACGGTGGAAATTTGTAATTTGGAATATTCGCCGTCTACATAACATAGACAATCAAACATAAAATTTAAGCTGTTTCTTCAGTCCCTAACATACCAATATAAGAGCTCGATAATACGTTGAGTGCCTCGAGAAAAGGTTGTACGGCCGTGCTTCTCTGCTCCACATGGCAGGAGGCACTGCCGCGCTCTCTGATCCTCTCATTAGTTATGAACTTGATTTTTCATACTAAATGTGCAAATCAGGTGACGCATTTTGTATGGAATTGGCATGTGCAGAGCGCTTTTCCGATTTCAGGATCGATCCCGAAATGAAAGCTTATTCCTTGATAGTGTTATTTTACGAGTAGCTCAAAACTAAAGTTATTGATGCGTTGCCTCGGAGTGACATTTACAGGAAAATTATATCAATATTTTATTTTACTAGCCGTTGTTGTCCTACTGCTGGGCAAAGGCCTCTATTTTTTGCCACATATCTCTGTCCAGTGAAATATCTAAATAATTTTATTTTTATATTTTTAAGTATGTTCATCTATACTTTCGTCAAGTGTTAACATACTTTGATGATTGTTTGATAGGGTTTACGGCCAGATTTTTTGTCAGGGGCTATCCCCATCAAGCTTAGTTAACATATGATGTTGTACTCTGGAAATAGATTCAAATAGTATTTAATTAGTTGTGTAGGTACTTTGATGACATATTGATTGTTGCTGAGTTCTGAAGTCGTTTGTTTTGCCAAGTTGTTTTGTCAATGATTAAATGTATTAGACTGCCTGTTTTTTACGGTGCGAGCTGTAAACGTTGCATTTTTACGAGTATTTTTCTATTATTTCATCAATAATCATAAAATTACATAATATAGTCAATACGGTTATTACAGATATAATTATTTTCACATGGTATGATGGTAGTACTTAGGGTTGTGAACCCAGCATTTTCATTATTACGAATATATACCTACCGTGTATAAGAAATTAAATCAATATTGCGTAAAATATAAGCCATTAAACTCTAATTCTATAGTAACTGTGTTGTCCACCAACAAGGTGGACTCACGACCTAATGAAGGTCGCGGGAAGTCACTGGATGCAGACCGCATCCGACCGGTGGCCCTGAAAATCTATGGGAGAGGTCTATGTTCAACAGTGGACGAGCTGTTGCTGATATGATGATGATTCACTACTATTTTATTGAAGCCCAATCAACAATTCGATGATGGTTAGAAAGGTAGGTGGGTACTGGTACGAACTGCCTCATAGGTCATTATCAATGATGTTATTGATGCTATTGAAGGGTTTCAATTCATTATGCTACAATGCGTGCGAATACAAAAATAACCTACCGACCTTTGTTCCTGATGTCTCAAAGATTATAGATTTGTTCAACTAGATTTCTCATGAATTCGCAATAAAAATATTATTCATCAAGGCAAATATAAGTTTATCGCGTACAATCAAAAATCGTCAAGTGCAAATGTCAAGTCACTAACCTCGTGACACTGAATCATGAAGGATGGCAGATTTATCACGAATATGCATTCCACATCACATATACATATCACATTAAAATTCAATAGAAAAAAAAATATGATAATACATTACATTTTAATATGGTACATTTTTTTATCGCATTGGGAGAGAAATGGAACGGAAATACTGAAAGATTTTACCCATAAAGACGAAAATAATATTTTCTTACCTGGTTGATCTCGGTCGGTATACTCGTAGGTTGGATGGCGTTTCTTTGGCTTTCGGGGTACCTACAATGTTTGAAGAATCAGCTATTCTGCTAAGTTCTTTCACTAAGGAGTACTACCTAAGGTTTAGGCACCTTTTAACTTTAAAATGTAAATTTAAGTTAGAATGAAATATTATATAATAAATAAGTTTACGTTTACACTGTGTTAGTCGATAACGTGGTTAAACCCATAACGATGTCAAATAAATAATCAAATGCAATAGCTATTGAATTTCTTAAATTATCTCTCTTATTTCGATAATTGATGTATCAATTATGTCTTCTGCTACCGAACGAAGTAAGTACCTAAATCAAATATATACCAGGAACTTGAGGCTTTTAGAGAAGTTACACATTTCTACTTCACATGGTACCACTTTGTTTCTATGACTTTGAATATACACAAAATACCCGTTGTAAATTTTGACGATTACATAATAATTTCTGAGAATATTCGCACTAAAACTTTTTTCCTTTAAATAGCCATTCAAATCTATACGTAATCTGGAAGCGCAACGTCTGTAACTTGGTATACTTTTTAACAGTGGTAGAGCTACAATAGACGTAAATAGGTATTTTATTGTAAATGTGTATTCAACGAATACAAAAATCATTTTACTGCACCACAGTATTACCATTACTACGCAAGAGGTCAAAGCGTGGGACAGCGATCTTTTTGGGCATTTTATGTAAAGAAACATACTGAAGAATGCTATATTGTTGCCTAGTGTCCACTGTTTGACCTTGTTACATACAAATACGTTACGCTTGGCCCAAGTGCAAAACTCTATTTGCTGATTCCATGGCTTTATACTACAATAAGACTGCATTAGTTTTCTATTATTATAAACCTAAATAATAATACTAATATGTACACCTAACTTAAAATTGGACTATATTCAATTTATACAAAAGTCACGATTGATCTGCTCTTTTCTATCACATGCCAATCATAATAAGTCTACTGACCGTGACTCTAACCTATGACCGTCTGGCCTTTTCTAAGTTTTACATCATATCACATAATCAGTGTACAGTCAGCCACTGCTAGACCGACCTAAGCAGGCATGGTAATTTTAAAGTAGCTAATTATATCATATTGCCATAATTGTCATGGATATTTACGATATATACGTAACATTGCAGATGTGTTTGTGGGGTACAGTGAAATGCATGTCAAATACTGGATATAAATATACTGAAATTTGAAAATTGTCCTCTTCATTCGAAAATTATTGAAGTCAAAGAAATTTTCAATTATCATCGCTTCAAAAGATGTGTCTAGGATAAATTACTATTAAAAAACTATCACTGAACTAGTAGGTTTTCATAATACATATAAAACTTTAACTGAATTATAAAATTTCTAGATTTTTGGCAATATCCAGGATACGTAACATAGTTTATACACCTGTATAAATGTTTCTCAGCATATGTTTATGTTATGTACAATAAATAATTTTGTTTCTTTCCATGAGATTTATTCGCGTGCGATATAATTCGCACGCGAATCGTCAGCCACCCATGTCACCTTCGACATTTTCATCGCAACTGAACTCAAACGTAAGTTGTAGTTTACCAGCGGGCCATTGAATAAATAGTAAGTTTCTTTTGGCTAAGCGTACATGTGGCTGATATAAAGGTGTTGAACTTGCATTTACACTTAACTTACTTTAGTAAATTATTCATTTGACTTTATTATGATGGCCTGGCTACGACGTGCTGACCATAATCTAAGATAAAATAGATTTTAAGCAAAACTATATGTACCTACGTATAATAACAGTATACAGATACTCTGTAAGCGATAGATTTAAAAAATTTAGCTTTTTATCATATTTTACAAAACTAGTTTAGTCTTCCTTTTCTTGTGACTGGAGAGCGATCTCAAAAAAGGATTTGCTTGTGCCCATTGATAGTATGTTACCAATCTATATGATGTCCATATCAACAGGTAACAAATTACATCATTGCATTTTAAATACTACATTTACTAGTACCTACCATATCCATCGTCGCACTATGAGTTTTCTTGATAGGTATTGCCGATGGTCACAATACCAGCGATGCAACAATTCATTGTAATGCAAATGTTGTGCATTCACAAGGCTGCGACTCCCTAGAGAAGAGTGAGCAAGAAACTCATGGGTGGCTTTTTTTTAACTATGTTTTGGGTTACAATATGACAATATAAATATGTATATGCTGTACATATTAGACTGAATATCGTTCATCAGTCTATATCTATGCTTGCTTTTCATGTTTAATGCTATTCAGATTATTACTATAATTAAAACAAAGTAAAATCATTCATATATCTACCCAAACTTACTACTCTTACGAAATGTTTAATGGCCGTCAGTCATTTTCTTTTATTCAGTTAGACTTGACTTTTTGATAAAATTTATCTCTCTACTTTTACAGCTTAATAATTTTAATCGATACTTGGCGCTTTTTTCATTATTTGCTTAAAAAGAATATTTGTACATAGCTATAATATTATAATTACCTTTCGAAAATTTTCTAATATAGTGGTTTTGAATTTTTATTCAAGGCAAATATTTTTTTCAATGACTATTACAACCTTATTATAATATAAATTAAATATAAAAGCATTTAGGTTAATTTACAATTAGTGACTTTGTGTAATCGAGAAGTGTGTCAATGGTAATATTAGGTACGGAATACGAGAATTCGAGACCTACTCGCACTTTACCATCTTTTTTCCCATTAACTATGGTTCATGACAATCTTATGCACCCATCTTTCGATCATGAGCTTGAAGTATTCATTCAAACAAATTGATAAGGTAATCCAATAATATGAGTACGTAGATATATAACATTGACAGGATAGATCTATCTATTATAATACGGCAACAAGAAAAAGACACGCGCTTTACATAATAGAAGTAATGGTGAACGGATGCGTTGGCGCAGGTCAAATATAAATGTTCTAATAAAATATATAATTACATGTGTCCATGACTTTGTCCGTTACGTGAAAGATATTTTAGTAGGTAGAATTGACATGTTCTGTTTAGTAATTATTATGTAAATTTTAGTATAGTTAGTCTATTGATATAATTTCTTTCTCTATTGCACAAGAAAGACAATCAGATCAGACAGACAGTCAGAAAATATGTACAAAAGTGAACTTATCTCTAAAGTGAAAAAAGAAAATTATATACGAGTAGCATCCATCATTATTCTAGTCTCTTATTCTAATCTATACGGTTCATTGTCAATCTCATTGTTACTACTACGGTTAGGGTTAAATACTGTCATAGTGGGAATGTTATAAAAAATAAGGTTATGGCGTGATAAACCCGAGCCCTGAAGTTTCCGTGCCTAACAACCTTGTAGAATTTTTAACCAACGCAACGTCAAAGCTAATGGAGGGTTATTATTTCAGCAGATTATGTGTATGTGTTCACAATTCAACAAAGCAATATTACAAGGGTCCTATTTTTACCTTGTGAGCTGTAGAATCATAAAAAGTTGGTAATGGAAACATTCTACGTTTCCAGTAGGTATGAAGTTGAAGTCCTTTCTCTCTTTAGGAGGAGCGTTGAGTTCAGATGATATTTAATACTAAGCAAATACAATGTAGGTATCTAATTTCATGCGATATAGTTAATGATTCTAATAAATAGTATGTTCACACTTACATTACCTCTATGCAGTAGGTACAATCAGGTCCATCACAGGTAACGTATTATAAGTTTGTAATCTTTTGTCTAACGAACGACCACTCTGTAAGCGATCTGCATAAGTATATTTAAAATGTCTCATTCTCAGAGGCGCTTCTCTATACCTGTATATGTATGAATTTTGTAACAAATATATGTATATTAAACTAAAGCAACAACTTTTACTATGTACTACTTATAATTTTAAATATTAGTCCAAACAAAAACATTCTGTAAAAGCATGTCACGTCTTATATACCGTTAACGGTGGAAATTTGTAATTTGGAATATTCGCCGTCTACATAACATAGACAATCAAACATAAAATTTAAGCTGTTTCTTCAGTCCCTAACATACCAATATAAGAGCTCGATAATACGTTGAGTGCCTCGAGAAAAGGTTGTACGGCCGTGCTTCTCTGCTCCACATGGCAGGAGGCACTGCCGCGCTCTCTGATCCTCTCATTAGTTATGAACTTGATTTTTCATACTAAATGTGCAAATCAGGTGACGCATTTTGTATGGAATTGGCATGTACAGAGCGCTTTTCCGATTTCAGGATCGATCCCGAAATGAAAGCTTATTCCTTGATAGTGTTATTTTACGAGTAGCTCAAAACTAAAGTTATTGATGCGTTGCCTCGGAGTGACATTTACAGGAAAATTATATCAATATTTTATTTTACTAGCCGTTGTTGTCCTACTGCTGGGCAAAGGCCTCTATTTTTTGCCACATATCTCTGTCCAGTGAAATATCTAAATAATTTTATTTTTATATTTTTAAGTATGTTCATCTATACTTTCGTCAAGTGTTAACATACTTTGATGATTGTTTGATAGGGTTTACGGCCAGATTTTTTGTCAGGGGCTATCCCCATCAAGCTTAGTTAACATATGATGTTGTACTCTGGAAATAGATTCAAATAGTATTTAATTAGTTGTGTAGGTACTTTGATGACATATTGATTGTTGCTGAGTTCTGAAGTCGTTTGTTTTGCCAAGTTGTTTTGTCAATGATTAAATGTATTAGACTGCCTGTTTTTTACGGTGCGAGCTGTAAACGTTGCATTTTTACGAGTATTTTTCTATTATTTCATCAATAATCATAAAATTACATAATATAGTCAATACGGTTATTACAGATATAATTATTTTCACATGGTATGATGGTAGTACTTAGGGTTGTGAACCCAGCATTTTCATTATTACGAATATATACCTACCGTGTATAAGAAATTAAATCAATATTGCGTAAAATATAAGCCATTAAACTCTAATTCTATAGTAACTGTGTTGTCCACCAACAAGGTGGACTCACGACCTAATGAAGGTCGCGGGAAGTCACTGGATGCAGACCGCATCCGACCGGTGGCCCTGAAAATCTATGGGAGAGGTCTATGTTCAACAGTGGACGAGCTGTTGCTGATATGATGATGATTCACTACTATTTTATTGAAGCCCAATCAACAATTCGATGATGGTTAGAAAGGTAGGTGGGTACTGGTACGAACTGCCTCATAGGTCATTATCAATGATGTTATTGATGCTATTGAAGGGTTTCAATTCATTATGCTACAATGCGTGCGAATACAAAAATAACCTACCGACCTTTGTTCCTGATGTCTCAAAGATTATAGATTTGTTCAACTAGATTTCTCATGAATTCGCAATAAAAATATTATTCATCAAGGCAAATATAAGTTTATCGCGTACAATCAAAAATCGTCAAGTGCAAATGTCAAGTCACTAACCTCGTGACACTGAATCATGAAGGATGGCAGATTTATCACGAATATGCATTCCACATCACATATACATATCACATTAAAATTCAATAGAAAAAAAAATATGATAATACATTACATTTTAATATGGTACATTTTTTTATCGCATTGGGAGAGAAATGGAACGGAAATACTGAAAGATTTTACCCATAAAGACGAAAATAATATTTTCTTACCTGGTTGATCTCGGTCGGTATACTCGTAGGTTGGATGGCGTTTCTTTGGCTTTCGGGGTACCTACAATGTTTGAAGAATCAGCTATTCTGCTAAGTTCTTTCACTAAGGAGTACTACCTAAGGTTTAGGCACCTTTTAACTTTAAAATGTAAATTTAAGTTAGAATGAAATATTATATAATAAATAAGTTTACGTTTACACTGTGTTAGTCGATAACGTGGTTAAACCCATAACGATGTCAAATAAATAATCAAATGCAATAGCTATTGAATTTCTTAAATTATCTCTCTTATTTCGATAATTGATGTATCAATTATGTCTTCTGCTACCGAACGAAGTAAGTACCTAAATCAAATATATACCAGGAACTTGAGGCTTTTAGAGAAGTTACACATTTCTACTTCACATGGTACCACTTTGTTTCTATGACTTTGAATATACACAAAATACCCGTTGTAAATTTTGACGATTACATAATAATTTCTGAGAATATTCGCACTAAAACTTTTTTCCTTTAAATAGCCATTCAAATCTATACGTAATCTGGAAGCGCAACGTCTGTAACTTGGTATACTTTTTAACAGTGGTAGAGCTACAATAGACGTAAATAGGTATTTTATTGTAAATGTGTATTCAACGAATACAAAAATCATTTTACTGCACCACAGTATTACCATTACTACGCAAGAGGTCAAAGCGTGGGACAGCGATCTTTTTGGGCATTTTATGTAAAGAAACATACTGAAGAATGCTATATTGTTGCCTAGTGTCCACTGTTTGACCTTGTTACATACAAATACGTTACGCTTGGCCCAAGTGCAAAACTCTATTTGCTGATTCCATGGCTTTATACTACAATAAGACTGCATTAGTTTTCTATTATTATAAACCTAAATAATAATACTAATATGTACACCTAACTTAAAATTGGACTATATTCAATTTATACAAAAGTCACGATTGATCTGCTCTTTTCTATCACATGCCAATCATAATAAGTCTACTGACCGTGACTCTAACCTATGACCGTCTGGCCTTTTCTAAGTTTTACATCATATCACATAATCAGTGTACAGTCAGCCACTGCTAGACCGACCTAAGCAGGCATGGTAATTTTAAAGTAGCTAATTATATCATATTGCCATAATTGTCATGGATATTTACGATATATACGTAACATTGCAGATGTGTTTGTGGGGTACAGTGAAATGCATGTCAAATACTGGATATAAATATACTGAAATTTGAAAATTGTCCTCTTCATTCGAAAATTATTGAAGTCAAAGAAATTTTCAATTATCATCGCTTCAAAAGATGTGTCTAGGATAAATTACTATTAAAAAACTATCACTGAACTAGTAGGTTTTCATAATACATATAAAACTTTAACTGAATTATAAAATTTCTAGATTTTTGGCAATATCCAGGATACGTAACATAGTTTATACACCTGTATAAATGTTTCTCAGCATATGTTTATGTTATGTACAATAAATAATTTTGTTTCTTTCCATGAGATTTATTCGCGTGCGATATAATTCGCACGCGAATCGTCAGCCACCCATGTCACCTTCGACATTTTCATCGCAACTGAACTCAAACGTAAGTTGTAGTTTACCAGCGGGCCATTGAATAAATAGTAAGTTTCTTTTGGCTAAGCGTACATGTGGCTGATATAAAGGTGTTGAACTTGCATTTACACTTAACTTACTTTAGTAAATTATTCATTTGACTTTATTATGATGGCCTGGCTACGACGTGCTGACCATAATCTAAGATAAAATAGATTTTAAGCAAAACTATATGTACCTACGTATAATAACAGTATACAGATACTCTGTAAGCGATAGATTTAAAAAATTTAGCTTTTTATCATATTTTACAAAACTAGTTTAGTCTTCCTTTTCTTGTGACTGGAGAGCGATCTCAAAAAAGGATTTGCTTGTGCCCATTGATAGTATGTTACCAATCTATATGATGTCCATATCAACAGGTAACAAATTACATCATTGCATTTTAAATACTACATTTACTAGTACCTACCATATCCATCGTCGCACTATGAGTTTTCTTGATAGGTATTGCCGATGGTCACAATACCAGCGATGCAACAATTCATTGTAATGCAAATGTTGTGCATTCACAAGGCTGCGACTCCCTAGAGAAGAGTGAGCAAGAAACTCATGGGTGGCTTTTTTTTAACTATGTTTTGGGTTACAATATGACAATATAAATATGTATATGCTGTACATATTAGACTGAATATCGTTCATCAGTCTATATCTATGCTTGCTTTTCATGTTTAATGCTATTCAGATTATTACTATAATTAAAACAAAGTAAAATCATTCATATATCTACCCAAACTTACTACTCTTACGAAATGTTTAATGGCCGTCAGTCATTTTCTTTTATTCAGTTAGACTTGACTTTTTGATAAAATTTATCTCTCTACTTTTACAGCTTAATAATTTTAATCGATACTTGGCGCTTTTTTCATTATTTGCTTAAAAAGAATATTTGTACATAGCTATAATATTATAATTACCTTTCGAAAATTTTCTAATATAGTGGTTTTGAATTTTTATTCAAGGCAAATATTTTTTTCAATGACTATTACAACCTTATTATAATATAAATTAAATATAAAAGCATTTAGGTTAATTTACAATTAGTGACTTTGTGTAATCGAGAAGTGTGTCAATGGTAATATTAGGTACGGAATACGAGAATTCGAGACCTACTCGCACTTTACCATCTTTTTTCCCATTAACTATGGTTCATGACAATCTTATGCACCCATCTTTCGATCATGAGCTTGAAGTATTCATTCAAACAAATTGATAAGGTAATCCAATAATATGAGTACGTAGATATATAACATTGACAGGATAGATCTATCTATTATAATACGGCAACAAGAAAAAGACACGCGCTTTACATAATAGAAGTAATGGTGAACGGATGCGTTGGCGCAGGTCAAATATAAATGTTCTAATAAAATATATAATTACATGTGTCCATGACTTTGTCCGTTACGTGAAAGATATTTTAGTAGGTAGAATTGACATGTTCTGTTTAGTAATTATTATGTAAATTTTAGTATAGTTAGTCTATTGATATAATTTCTTTCTCTATTGCACAAGAAAGACAATCAGATCAGACAGACAGTCAGAAAATATGTACAAAAGTGAACTTATCTCTAAAGTGAAAAAAGAAAATTATATACGAGTAGCATCCATCATTATTCTAGTCTCTTATTCTAATCTATACGGTTCATTGTCAATCTCATTGTTACTACTACGGTTAGGGTTAAATACTGTCATAGTGGGAATGTTATAAAAAATAAGGTTATGGCGTGATAAACCCGAGCCCTGAAGTTTCCGTGCCTAACAACCTTGTAGAATTTTTAACCAACGCAACGTCAAAGCTAATGGAGGGTTATTATTTCAGCAGATTATGTGTATGTGTTCACAATTCAACAAAGCAATATTACAAGGGTCCTATTTTTACCTTGTGAGCTGTAGAATCATAAAAAGTTGGTAATGGAAACATTCTACGTTTCCAGTAGGTATGAAGTTGAAGTCCTTTCTCTCTTTAGGAGGAGCGTTGAGTTCAGATGATATTTAATACTAAGCAAATACAATATAGGTATCTAATTTCATGCGATATAGTTAATGATTCTAATAAATAGTATGTTCACACTTACATTACCTCTATGCAGTAGGTACAATCAGGTCCATCACAGGTAACGTATTATAAGTTTGTAATCTTTTGTCTAACGAACGACCACTCTGTAAGCGATCTGCATAAGTATATTTAAAATGTCTCATTCTCAGAGGCGCTTCTCTATACCTGTATATGTATGAATTTTGTAACAAATATATGTATATTAAACTAAAGCAACAACTTTTACTATGTACTACTTATAATTTTAAATATTAGTCCAAACAAAAACATTCTGTAAAAGCGTGTCACGTCTTATATACCGTTAACGGTGGAAATTTGTAATTTGGAATATTCGCCGTCTACATAACATAGACAATCAAACATAAAATTTAAGCTGTTTCTTCAGTCCCTAACATACCAATATAAGAGCTCGATAATACGTTGAGTGCCTCGAGAAAAGGTTGTACGGCCGTGCTTCTCTGCTCCACATGGCAGGAGGCACTGCCGCGCTCTCTGATCCTCTCATTAGTTATGAACTTGATTTTTCATACTAAATGTGCAAATCAGGTGACGCATTTTGTATGGAATTGGCATGTGCAGAGCGCTTTTCCGATTTCAGGATCGATCCCGAAATGAAAGCTTATTCCTTGATAGTGTTATTTTACGAGTAGCTCAAAACTAAAGTTATTGATGCGTTGCCTCGGAGTGACATTTACAGGAAAATTATATCAATATTTTATTTTACTAGCCGTTGTTGTCCTACTGCTGGGCAAAGGCCTCTATTTTTTGCCACATATCTCTGTCCAGTGAAATATCTAAATAATTTTATTTTTATATTTTTAAGTATGTTCATCTATACTTTCGTCAAGTGTTAACATACTTTGATGATTGTTTGATAGGGTTTACGGCCAGATTTTTTGTCAGGGGCTATCCCCATCAAGCTTAGTTAACATATGATGTTGTACTCTGGAAATAGATTCAAATAGTATTTAATTAGTTGTGTAGGTACTTTGATGACATATTGATTGTTGCTGAGTTCTGAAGTCGTTTGTTTTGCCAAGTTGTTTTGTCAATGATTAAATGTATTAGACTGCCTGTTTTTTACGGTGCGAGCTGTAAACGTTGCATTTTTACGAGTATTTTTCTATTATTTCATCAATAATCATAAAATTACATAATATAGTCAATACGGTTATTACAGATATAATTATTTTCACATGGTATGATGGTAGTACTTAGGGTTGTGAACCCAGCATTTTCATTATTACGAATATATACCTACCGTGTATAAGAAATTAAATCAATATTGCGTAAAATATAAGCCATTAAACTCTAATTCTATAGTAACTGTGTTGTCCACCAACAAGGTGGACTCACGACCTAATGAAGGTCGCGGGAAGTCACTGGATGCAGACCGCATCCGACCGGTGGCCCTGAAAATCTATGGGAGAGGTCTATGTTCAACAGTGGACGAGCTGTTGCTGATATGATGATGATTCACTACTATTTTATTGAAGCCCAATCAACAATTCGATGATGGTTAGAAAGGTAGGTGGGTACTGGTACGAACTGCCTCATAGGTCATTATCAATGATGTTATTGATGCTATTGAAGGGTTTCAATTCATTATGCTACAATGCGTGCGAATACAAAAATAACCTACCGACCTTTGTTCCTGATGTCTCAAAGATTATAGATTTGTTCAACTAGATTTCTCATGAATTCGCAATAAAAATATTATTCATCAAGGCAAATATAAGTTTATCGCGTACAATCAAAAATCGTCAAGTGCAAATGTCAAGTCACTAACCTCGTGACACTGAATCATGAAGGATGGCAGATTTATCACGAATATGCATTCCACATCACATATACATATCACATTAAAATTCAATAGAAAAAAAAATATGATAATACATTACATTTTAATATGGTACATTTTTTTATCGCATTGGGAGAGAAATGGAACGGAAATACTGAAAGATTTTACCCATAAAGACGAAAATAATATTTTCTTACCTGGTTGATCTCGGTCGGTATACTCGTAGGTTGGATGGCGTTTCTTTGGCTTTCGGGGTACCTACAATGTTTGAAGAATCAGCTATTCTGCTAAGTTCTTTCACTAAGGAGTACTACCTAAGGTTTAGGCACCTTTTAACTTTAAAATGTAAATTTAAGTTAGAATGAAATATTATATAATAAATAAGTTTACGTTTACACTGTGTTAGTCGATAACGTGGTTAAACCCATAACGATGTCAAATAAATAATCAAATGCAATAGCTATTGAATTTCTTAAATTATCTCTCTTATTTCGATAATTGATGTATCAATTATGTCTTCTGCTACCGAACGAAGTAAGTACCTAAATCAAATATATACCAGGAACTTGAGGCTTTTAGAGAAGTTACACATTTCTACTTCACATGGTACCACTTTGTTTCTATGACTTTGAATATACACAAAATACCCGTTGTAAATTTTGACGATTACATAATAATTTCTGAGAATATTCGCACTAAAACTTTTTTCCTTTAAATAGCCATTCAAATCTATACGTAATCTGGAAGCGCAACGTCTGTAACTTGGTATACTTTTTAACAGTGGTAGAGCTACAATAGACGTAAATAGGTATTTTATTGTAAATGTGTATTCAACGAATACAAAAATCATTTTACTGCACCACAGTATTACCATTACTACGCAAGAGGTCAAAGCGTGGGACAGCGATCTTTTTGGGCATTTTATGTAAAGAAACATACTGAAGAATGCTATATTGTTGCCTAGTGTCCACTGTTTGACCTTGTTACATACAAATACGTTACGCTTGGCCCAAGTGCAAAACTCTATTTGCTGATTCCATGGCTTTATACTACAATAAGACTGCATTAGTTTTCTATTATTATAAACCTAAATAATAATACTAATATGTACACCTAACTTAAAATTGGACTATATTCAATTTATACAAAAGTCACGATTGATCTGCTCTTTTCTATCACATGCCAATCATAATAAGTCTACTGACCGTGACTCTAACCTATGACCGTCTGGCCTTTTCTAAGTTTTACATCATATCACATAATCAGTGTACAGTCAGCCACTGCTAGACCGACCTAAGCAGGCATGGTAATTTTAAAGTAGCTAATTATATCATATTGCCATAATTGTCATGGATATTTACGATATATACGTAACATTGCAGATGTGTTTGTGGGGTACAGTGAAATGCATGTCAAATACTGGATATAAATATACTGAAATTTGAAAATTGTCCTCTTCATTCGAAAATTATTGAAGTCAAAGAAATTTTCAATTATCATCGCTTCAAAAGATGTGTCTAGGATAAATTACTATTAAAAAACTATCACTGAACTAGTAGGTTTTCATAATACATATAAAACTTTAACTGAATTATAAAATTTCTAGATTTTTGGCAATATCCAGGATACGTAACATAGTTTATACACCTGTATAAATGTTTCTCAGCATATGTTTATGTTATGTACAATAAATAATTTTGTTTCTTTCCATGAGATTTATTCGCGTGCGATATAATTCGCACGCGAATCGTCAGCCACCCATGTCACCTTCGACATTTTCATCGCAACTGAACTCAAACGTAAGTTGTAGTTTACCAGCGGGCCATTGAATAAATAGTAAGTTTCTTTTGGCTAAGCGTACATGTGGCTGATATAAAGGTGTTGAACTTGCATTTACACTTAACTTACTTTAGTAAATTATTCATTTGACTTTATTATGATGGCCTGGCTACGACGTGCTGACCATAATCTAAGATAAAATAGATTTTAAGCAAAACTATATGTACCTACGTATAATAACAGTATACAGATACTCTGTAAGCGATAGATTTAAAAAATTTAGCTTTTTATCATATTTTACAAAACTAGTTTAGTCTTCCTTTTCTTGTGACTGGAGAGCGATCTCAAAAAAGGATTTGCTTGTGCCCATTGATAGTATGTTACTAATCTATATGATGTCCATATCAACAGGTAACAAATTACATCATTGCATTTTAAATACTACATTTACTAGTACCTACCATATCCATCGTCGCACTATGAGTTTTCTTGATAGGTATTGCCGATGGTCACAATACCAGCGATGCAACAATTCATTGTAATGCAAATGTCGTTAAAAGCGGTTTACTCTTTTGGTTTAATTTTTTTATTGTAGAAATGTACAAATGTAGATTCTATTTCCAAAAAAAATGTAGTGCATCCATCGTCGTCCTCGCCAGCCAACAGTTGGATGGTCCGAAGTAAAAGGAGCGGCAGAATCCCCACTATATAAACGCCCGGTCACACAAGCGACCATCATACAACACGAGTCATTTGTACGGACCACAACAAACATGGCTAAGTGGAGCATTGTAAGTTTCGTAAATGAGAAAAAGTTGAAAAATGGAGTGCAGTGATATCCAAAGTGTAAAAGTGTTCGTGGCGAAATTTTAAAGAGTGAAATTTAAAAGCGACTTAAATTGTGATTTTAATGGATCATATTTTGAGTTTTGTGTATTATATAACATTGGACACCAAATCAAATCTCGCTTGAATCTTCCTTTTTGTTTTGTTAAAACCGTTATTGATAATTATTTGCTCTGACATACAATCAATATAATGTTAGCGTTTTCTTATTCACATAATTAATCAAATTTAAAGGTTGCAAATATTTGTTGACGTTTTGGAACTGTAGGATAAAGAAATGTTAAATATTATTCACACTTCTGAATATCACACACATTTCAAATAAAATTTCATTTGATGCATGATGGTCGAGACTATGTCTGTTATGACCAGTAGATATAGAAAGACCTGCCTAAAATAATATTTTTCTATCAACAGGTTGCCCTTGCCCTCATCGGCTGCGCTGTAGCTGAGCCACCTTCGGGTTACAGTTATTCAGCCCCTTCACACCTCATTGTATACAGTGGAGGTCATAGCTCCGGAGGTCTTAGCCATGGTGGTCACTACACCCCTGTGCCTGTAGGCCACCAGACATCCGAAGGATACCATGTCGACCCTCACCTATTGGAGAAGATCAAGCACATCATCCTGAAGGACGAAATTCAAAACCAGGGTCACCATTCATCTTCATCTAGCCATGGTCACGGAATCTCTTCTCATTATGGTCCCCCTGCACCTGTTTATGGAGTGCCTCATCATCATGAAAGAATCGTCGGCATAGAGCTGGACCATGTTCAGCAGGGTATTCAAGTAGCTCAATATCACCAAGCTGACGAAGAACACTCCGGTGGTTATGGCGGTGGATACTCGAGTGGTGGTCACGGAGGATACTCGAGCGGTGGTCACGGAGGCTACTCGAGCGGTGGTCACGGAGGCTACTCGAGCGGTGGTCACGAATCAATCTCTTACTCTGCACCAGCAATCGACTACACGACGATCGGCATTCCATCAGGCTCATACGGCGTTCCCTCCCTATCATCATCCTACGGCTCTCCCCATCATTAAACGAGAAACCAGTCATAGTCATCCCATCTCATTTTAATGTTATGAAACTCATGTGATCGCATCCTAGATGTATGTATTATATTGTTGATAATGTAAGTTTCTGTAAATAAAAACTTTTTTTTAAATTGTCCTGTTAATATTTTATATAGTTCAATGATAGTGATGTTGAAAAAAATTATACATGCTGCGTAATTGCATCACTTTCTCAAAACTCGTTGGTATATATCACTTGAAAGAGCAATCGTAACGTAACAGTAAGTGGAACTTGAAATAATTTGGTGATAAAATGGAAGTTCGAAATGAAAACGTGATGTCATCGAGTGAGTTTAAGATTATGATGAACTTTTCGATGAGTGAAGGTGAGATGATGCAAGCAACCATTCTAAGATGCATTCACTAAAGCTTTCCGGTCACTACTATGATAGTAAAGTCACTTTTGTTTTCGCCATAGTGGACAGGTTACTTTTACTTTCAAATTGAAACTTTTCATAGGAGGTAGTTATTTAAATGTTCGTGACACAATAATTTATACCTACATAGTGAATTATTATTTCGAATCTTGTAGAATAATTTAATAAAACTTAATACCCCCCATTCATATTTACAAAGAGCGTTGTTACTTTATGCCCGTAGGAAATTATTTAAATATGATAGAGCTTTCGAATTACATCCTCAATAACTCTCATATCTAAAAGAACGTTTTATTTTGAAGCATACAATATCATCTCACTAACTGTACGGCTCAGTTTGTATGCGTAGCTTCCTACATTGCACAATTGTAGTAATTTCTCGTGCTTATTATTCACATTTATCGATCTGTATGATCACCATATTAGAAACTTGTTCTCTCCCAAACATTTGTTATTCACATACAAACAACGTTACATACAACGTATACAAACGTTACAGGTGCGATTCAGCAAAATTAGTGAATATTTTGCTAGCGAATTAATCTGGCTGCACCATGCACTTTCTCCTGCAACCTCACTTCGGTCCGAATCTCAGTGTTGCGTAAGCAAGCGGTGGTCAACGGATAATGCGTTTTGTATGCAGCTCCTATATTGACCACAATCCTTGGAATCAGGTCTCAACATTACGTATAATATGTATCACTGGCTTTTATGTCACAAAAGGTTTACTCATGAGAGATTCGGATAAAGTTAAAGTAGGCAAAAATTGGCGTGACTGATTAAATTATATGATTAATAATAAATATTTATACTATAGCTTATATTCGAGGCACAGCGCGCATTATTATGGTTTTAGAAACAGTTTGTCATAGATTGTCGGTACCTATTGATACTTCTAAACGATTGGTTTAAAATTAACATATTCAAATTAAGTCAATAGATAATTAAAACCAACTGAGTTGACACAAATAATAGGAAGCTCTGAGACTTGTGTGACATGTGCAATATATGTATAGCTAATTTGTTTTGCACGTTTAATGTGATAAAGAAACAGTTACATTATAATTAAGTGGATAAAGATATTCGCAATCAATATTTCTCAATCGTCAATAACTTACACTAGATTGTAGTAACGCTGGTTTTGAGTAACATATTGTATAATACATTATAGGGAGTGTCCAATTTTGTCACCTTGAGATGTATTGATAGTAAGAGTTTGAAGGCCGAAAGTGAAGGAGTGTACTTTCTAATAAGATTTATTAAGAGTTGTTTTATAGGTGTTAAACCTAGATTTGTAACACAAAATGATCTTAAAGTGTAGAAAATAATTACCACATAAAATTCACGGTAGGAAATTATCCTCAACATTTACAAGTTGTGGTTGTAAAATTATAAGACTTATTAGACCCACTACGATGCCTTCTATTCTACCTTATATTCCATGAAGGAATACTTAAACTCAGTTCGTATTTACATATCTGTCACTAAATTCGAATCTTAAGTGTTGGCTCCGAGAAGTAAAGATTAACATGCTAATGCCGGTAGCCAGTGCGTTGTCAGTTATATAATTCTAACAGTCAATGTTTTGACGGCATGAACACTATAACAGCAGCTAAGCTGTCTTAGTAATGATTAAAAGCTACCCATTGTTGTGTTCAAATGCTTTCTCTGGCCTTATCCATAGTGGCTAAAGTACGATCCATTGAATGCAAATTTCATGACGAAACAATATTTTAAAAGAGTTTTGATGTTCGATGTTCTTGGGTTTCTGAGCGTTACGTAAAATAATTAAACCGTCAAAAATTGGCAAAGCTCTCGAGTTCAACAGGTTTCAGTTCTATATCACCAGAGTGCATCATCAGAGACATGGGGCTACCCTGAAGTTCAACAAAAAAGAATTATAGAAATCTTTTTGCAACTTGCGGAGAAAACACTCAACATATACATAAATAAAAGCTTGTAAAAAGCCATCCAAGTACACTAGTTGGCACATCAATATCAATATACACACCTTTTTAAATGTAAAAAAACTATTCAATGTATTGCAAATGTTATAATTTTTCGTTCAATTTAACCGAAAAGGTCTTAAATTTTCTGAATTTTTAGAGGTAAGCTCGGATAGATTGTTCGATGGGTTTTTTTTAAACGTTGTACATACTTAATTTTTTAACCTCGAGCGGGATATTGAATGAATAGAAGAAGAAATTCAAAAACAGGGATCAGGATGTTTAAAATAAAACTTTAAAAAAATATATAACGTCTGCGGTTATAAATATCGACATTATAATAAATTCAAATCAATATGAAATAACTCTCGTAAGCAAATTTAGCCCCACACACCTGTCACGAATTGGTCGAAGCGCACGGCAGTGCCCAAAAAATATTACGGGAACCGCATAGAGCGAGGGCCGGTAGTAGGACTGCGGTAGTCTGGTTTTATTTATTTTTTGCTTTATAGATTATGTATATAGGTACTTAATATTTTGTAAAATTCTACTACGTCATATTGCAAGGGCCCAGATGTTCGTTCACCAAAATGTTGGTGAGCTCATAAAAGTAAAATAAGTGTTAAATAACCACCAAAATTAAAAAACCTTTTTTTTATTGTCTAGAATTTCAGGACCTTTGCAACACGATTTTGTAAAATGTTCACACGCTTTTTTGAATACGCGTGTGTAGGGTTGGCATAAGAAATAATGGTAAAATTATTTACCAAACTAGACTCTCCCTACATACACCTATCTTGTATTCCATAGAATGAAGTGACGTTTTTACCCAACTAATTATACAGAACATTACGAAAAGCACGTCAAAGTTATACATATATATAACTTTGATATATACATATACATATAAATAATAAAAAACGTTTACTTGCATATTACGAAATACATACACAGAAAATATTGACTATGTAGAGTTGGAAGAAAAAGTTGTGTAGTTACAGTCCTCATCGATAAAGCGATCCCGAGATCGAGTCTCAATATTATTAATTTAAAATGCATCAGATTCATAAGCGTCAACTTAAGAAAATCTCGATCTCGAGAACGGTTCACTAATAATTTGAGCCCCAGTACGAATTGAGTTTTCAATACCGAACTAGATTTCCCTGTACTATGGGAATCAGCGCTCCTCACAGTTTTATGGTATTGAAGCTAATTAAGGTTATTCTTATTCATAAGGCATTTAAACGCAAATAAAAAATAGATAAATTTATAGAATACAATGTGAAGTATGTATGTGGATGGTGTGTGTGTGTGTATTGGAATAAGAGTAGTCGTCTTTTATACAACACCATGTATAAAGAAACAATACCAAAATAACATAAAAATAAATGTTAATATATGTAAAAGTTAATAAAATTGGCGTAATGCATGCTGCAACATTTATGTAACACATTAAAGAAATCAGCATATTTTATACAGAATTAATTTGCTTTAGTAATAGTTTGGGTTCTGACAACATTGTGAGTCAACCAGTCGACGACACCTTGATTACACTACACTTCTTCGGCGCCCTACATCTACGTCTTGTTTGGTTATTTTAATACTGTTTTGATATTTGAATAAGAAGTAGTATTCTTATTTTAAGGCCGTGGATTATACCGAAGTGCCAACATGTAATGTCTAATAGTTCATCTGATTGTATTGAGAATTATATAAGCAATCTGTCGTAAATAATTTATCAATTCTGTTAATTTTCGTGTTGACTGTATTTATTAATCCCGTGTGTGAATCCCCGTCCTATTTTGGGGTACTATTCTGTGTTACTCGTACTATTAACAAATGTAATATCTCGAGAAAATTCTCAAAGAAGGTTTCGTATTCCTCTTCACTTTTAGACTTACTTTTTAGTATCAATTAATAATAATTCCGTATCTTGTTTATTAATCTATCTTTATTGGCGCTTTAATTATAAGTTGGATACATACAGGCAATGTTCAAATAATTCCGAGTTAAAACCAACTGTTGCTGATCTTGCTAATTATAAAACAAACATGCAGAAAAAATCAATCATTTTTATCGGTTAACCAATTAATTTTTGTATTTTCATATTCATTCAGCAACATAAGCCAATCCAATGATAACTATTGCAACATTACTTATAATAAAAAAAAATCGTTTCAAATAAACTAGATGTAGTTGTGTATATGAAAACTGGTACAATCTACATTGTATATTTAAAATCACAACAAGGTTGTATGTATTACAAGCCCATTAATGATTATGTCATTTAATTATTATATTATGTCATAACTTAATACATAATAACAAAGTTGTTTTATGGAGTATTGATGACAAATTGTAGTTATGATATTCCCAGCAGAATAGAATAAAATCAATTCTGTCTCTCCCGTGGATGTCGTAAAAGGCAACTAAGGGATCGTGAGTACACCAGCATAATCAGTGATGGACAGCGGCTTCATTGGTGCTCCCAAATTTCTGTGATCGCCAACCCGTCTACCCAGCGTGGCGATTAGGGCAAATCCTCCCATGTAAAGCGAATAAAATTGCACTTTATGTTCAGCAGTGTATTTTTATGGGCTGTCTGTGTATGTATGTGATAGATAACAAACCAATATTGTATCATTGCGTGGTCCCTGTTAGTAAAATTTCGGATAAAATCTGATTATTATTGACAAAGTAGTATAGACGGTGAATTTGTAATTATTTCATAATCTAATGAAACGATGATAATAGTTGTAAGCTAATTATGAAAGCGTGTCGCAAAACTATGAGGCGTGCGTTATGTTTAGCAGTGAAATTGTACATATAAAAAAAAACGTCTGTGAAATTACGGAAATTCCTGAATTTGTACTTTAGATATTAAAAGTATATGTTTAAATCTTTTCATGGTCACTTTATGATATATTACCGTAAGTAGAATTGACAACCGATTAATAATTACTGCTCTATGCCTTTAGTTCTGGAATTTATTAAAGTAGTCGAAGATGATCAATCACCATAAAGTGTGTAGCGTTATATAACAAACACTTGGTAGACATGAAATGCGATTACGTAATCAGGGCCTGCATTAAATAGAGGTAAGTGGACGAATCACCTAACCGGTCGCATCTTGTCTTATACATTTCATAGTTGCGTTACTCGAGATTACATTGCCTTACTACTTAGCCCATAACAGGTGCTGTTGGTTTGTAATTTTAAAGATAGGTATGCAACATTTCTAATAGGAGGAGTTCTTGCTACTTTATCTTAGTTAGTTTGGTTATGTTGTAACAATAATGAATCCGTGTCTATCAGAACACCCATGTAGCGAAGTGATATGTAAGTATGAGTATTTAGTGTGATATAAAGTATGAGTGACACTTGGTAGAATACTTATACTTATATATATTTATACTTACTTATATATCAGTATATAAAGTCTAACAAAATTAACCCGACAAACGTTGCATAATTTATGTATAGGATGTACCTATTACGAAAAAAATAAAACATTAAATTTAACAGATTTTATTAAAAAAATAAAATTTAGAAATAAAATTTTTGCGAGTTGGACTTTAATACCACAACACACAAACACGTGCCGCGGTATCTTTGAAGACGCCGAAAGGCGACCATAAGCCGCCAAAGTTGCCACGTGCCCCTCCACCCCCTTTGGCGTCTTACATATGAACGTTGCCGGTTTTTTCTCATTGATAAAATAAGGTTACAATCGAAATGAAGTAAGTCTGTTAATTTGTATTTTTATTTGCACTTACATTTTTTTTTTACTCGGAAACAAAATTTTTGAGGCTAGTTTTTTTAATGAATATATTATTTTATTGTCATGTACGTGCAATTGCGAAAGTTTGTCGGGTTAATTCACGTTTGTATGAATCAAATTCACCAATCCACAATGAGCTGCGATGTACTTAGACTGAGTATATTTAATTACTAATTTAAATACGTTAAAGATATAAAACCTTTGACTTCATGCCCGGCTAGTTTTGTATCTCAATTGCCGAGCATAGGTGTCAGGGTCGATCTCCAGATAAAATTTTTTCCACTTGCCTGCACAACACAAAATTTACTAATAAACTAAACAATTACGCAGCAAATGACCGATTTCAGAAATTTTGTTGAATACTCGTAAACCACCACAGTTTTAGCAGATCATATGGCAACCTGCCAAACAGGGCCAAATAAAAGTCATAACGCGTAGACTTATAAACCCACTTTCAATTATGCGTGCTGTGACTTGTGCATAGTATTCTCACGATGGTCATCTACTGGCCAGTGTTGTGTAACGTAGTTTACGGAAATAAGGTATAAACATAATATTGTTAACAAGGCATATTCCACAGAACAGATAAAAATTAAAGGCATTGTATTTTGACATACCTAGTAAACTACCTACTTATTTTGATGTACTTCAATCAACCACTGGGCATCAATGATTTCCATTGTGGCTAGATTTAAGTCCGGTTTGAGAAAAAATCAACCAGGGTTGAGTTGGACTCGCGCACCGAATCTATCCTAGGTAGAAGTATTTCTTTGCAACTTCGAATGTAACATTCCCATGAACCTATAGATGTGACACATGAATTTTGGTGGAGGTGACACAAGGACTTTTAAATCTTGCCCAAGTTCATATTCGGACCTACCCTTTTTCAGTTGTTGTAATATCATTTGTGTACATATGGAATTAGGTGCATACTGCAACCACAGTCCTGTTACAACTATCAAGCAATATGACATATCCAAATACAAAACTAATTACAGTTAGACTCATATGCAGCTAATGCATAATGCATTGTGCACCGCGAATATTACTATTGCATTATCGTTTATTATCCTTTATTATATTTATGTGTTAAGGTTTATGGTGTGGGTGATAGGTGGTCTTGGTTTATGACAATGGATGCTTAAATATTATGTAACTGTAATACGATAAATATCTTCAGCGATCAACGTGCATGTCCGATGAGTAATTTAAACTACTATGATGCAAAAGAGACCCGTCATTCTTGATTAAGATTAGATTCCTAATAGCGCTTACATATCTACGAACACATACCACTCTAGTTTCACGTTACTCTGACTATTGCTAGCGACTTCACCTGCGTGGTTAACTGAACATGAGCAATTCAAAACTACATAAAAATTATAATTTGTGATTTAGAATCCTATACAGAAAAAGTTGAACTGGTTATCCACTGAACTTATAGGTACGTAGGTAGGTATCAAAATAACTACCTACCTCCAGGTTAATTAAATTAAATTAAAAATTGTTAATTTTTCACACCACAAATGGTGATTTACAAAGTGACTTTGATGCTGGGTAATACATGAAACACATTCGTGGGAAGCCTGGTGCCTAAAAAGGAAGAATCAGAATTGTAGGTCACCAGGCCCCCCAGCCATGATTATCGGTGATAAATATGGTGATTGAGGACGAAAACAAACGGAAAGGAAATCACGAAACATAAGTCCTGGTTTTTGGAGTGGAGTTGTAGTGTTTTGCACTGTTTTAACCTTCGTCGAAAAACGACGGGTGTTATGCGTTTATCGGCGTTACTCGTATGTCCAGTCTCTGTTCGGAAACATTTCAGCAATAAGCGGTCAAGTAGGAGTGCTGTTTTTTTTTATTGACTTGACTTCCAAAGTTTCAATTTATAGTTGTTATGTAATAATTAATAATAAGTAAGCTAGTACTTGAATAATTATTGTTTTACTTCTTTATTAAATAAAACTTGATTTATTCACTACCCCATGAGATTCATATAGACGGATATCCCGGGATGAATTCTTCGAGCTTTCAACTTATACTTATAATAAATTGGAGACGGGGTTCGGAATGGATATTTTTTTCTAATAAATGTTATTTGTACAATATTCTCTAACAAATTGACAATAAAACTTATTCACAATTAACAAACTCACCGTACCTGACTATCACTGTCGTTTCCTTACATAACAGAATGTTGAAATTGGCCTAACTTGTCCCTTTATGGACGATGTATTAGCATTATTTGTAGATGCTAACTGATGCTAACAGTCGAGGAAAAGAATGAAACCTCGAATTCAATACAAAAAACTAGCTATTTATCCTACTTGCCACGCGCGAATGTATCAATTTATCGGTGCAAGTATTTGCCAGGTCATGTCTTAATTAGAATATTAGGTGTGCATGGAAGTTTGTCTTAACCATAATACGTATACTTAGATTATACTTATCTGGGGGCACGGCAGTGCCCCCGCCAAGTCGAGCGCGAAGCAAACACTGCCGTACCATCCTTTACTGGAACCATTTCGCCGCATTTTCAGGCCCCTATTTTAGAACCTCTGGATAAGACTAGAACGCAGAAATTTTCGTCATCCAGTAAGCTATAATCACATACTTAAAATCCAAAATTTCAAGTCTGTAGGTCATTTAGTTCCGAAGTTAAGCGAAAGCAAAGTTTCGCATTTATGACACTCACTCACTCACTCACTCACTCACTCACTCATGATCATCAAAATAGAACTAGTACTTCCCATAAACTCAGAGAGCTGAAATTAGGTACAGAGTTATGGTTCAATGGCCACATAAAGGGAAAACTATAAAAACTAGGATAATCGAAGATCTGGAGTACCTGGTGACCCTGATTAGGAAACACAAGAGCCCAACCAAACTATTAGAGATCGACATATACCGCCTTTACAAAAAATATTCAACTTGGTGGGCCGCTTCATTTGATGTCAAAAATCGAAGGTCTGAAGCATCCAAATGACATCATGAAAGCGTATAAATCACTGGAAATGAAAAAAACCACTGATCTCTATGGTCTTTCTGTTAAAATAGTTAATTCCATCATTGATTGCATTGCACCACACTTAGCTTGCATCTTTAATAAATGTGTAGACAGTGGTGTATTTCCTGACTTGATGAAACAAAGTAAAGTAATTCCATTATTCAAAGCTGGTAGTACATCAGACCCCACTAATTTTAGACCCATTTCAATTCTACCAACTTTTAGTAAAGTTTTCGAAAAACTAATTTTAAATCAATTGTTGTCTTACTTCAATACTAATAATTTAATGACTTCAAAACAATTTGGATTCACACGGGGTCGCTCAACAACCGATGCCGGTGTTGCGCTTATTGAATATATATTTGAAGCATGGGAAGATTCGCAGGATGCGATAGGTATTTTCTGTGATCTATCCAAGGCCTTTGACTGCGTTCATCATGATGGTCTGGTCAGGAAATTACGCTACTATGGCATTATAGGCCGTGCCCTCAACCTTTTGGAATCGTACTTGTGTAATCGAGTTCAAAGGGTTGATGTCAATGGTAAGAGGTCGTCAGGGTCTCCAGTTTGCATAGGTGTTCCACAGGGCTCAATTCTCGGGCCATTCTTATTTCTTGTATATATTAATGATCTACCCAATTGTATAAACGGAAACCATGAGATAACAATATTTGCTGATGACACCTCCTTGCTCTTCAAAGTTAGGAGACGACAGAAAACTCTTGACGACGTGAATAGTGCTATCTCTAAGGTGGTTGAATGGTTTACGTCAAATAACCTACTTCTTAATGAAAAAAAAACCAAATGCATAAAATTTTCACTACCTAATGTCAAACAGGTAGCTAGTACTATTTTAATAAAAAACGAGGAGTTGGAGCTTGTGGACACTACTCTATTTCTAGGCATTATGTTAGATAAAGGACTACAATGGGGTCCACATATCGAAAGGTTGTCGAAACGTCTCAGTTCTGCAGTGTTCGCTATTAAAAAAATCCGCTATTTAACCGACGTGGACACCGCGAGGCTGGTATACTTCAGCTATTTCCATAGCATAATGGCTTATGGCATTCTGTTATGGGGAAATGCCGCGGACATAAATTGTATTTTTGTTCTGCAGAAGCGAGCGGTTCGTGCGATCTACAAGTTAGGCTCCCGAGTATCTCTGAGGAATAAATTTCAAGAAATCAATATATTAACTTTGGCATCGCAATATATTTACGAAAACTTAATGTACGTAAGAAAGAATCTGTATTTGTTTAGGAAAAATTGTGAAATACACAATGTTAATACAAGATATAAAAATAAACTTGCTGTCCATAGCAGTCGCTTACACAAAGTCACTAAGTCATTCAAGGGACAATGTATACGCTTTTACAATAAGGTTCCGGTAGACATTCAAAATTTGCCTTTAAATAAATTTAAAACAACCATTAAACGGAAACTATGTGCCAAAGGCTATTATAAAATTTCTGACTATCTGGATGATAAGAATGCGTGGACATGAACCGCTCGCCATTATCCAGTATATTTTATTCTTATTTTCTTTGTCGAATCATAAATTTTACAATTAGGTATCTCAAATTGTATTTGTATTGACTTATTTAAAAAGAGCAACCCTGGAGTTTCTTGCTCGTTCTTCTCTGGGGAGACTGCCTAGTGAATGAGCGATAACTGTATGTCATGACGATTTCAAATGTTATTCTTATAACTTACGAAATAAAAACATTTTTGATTTTTTTTTTTTTTTTTTTTTTATCTGATGAAGAAACCTCAGCTGGTCTCAGCTGTATTAGAGATATGGTAATGCCCCCTTCTACTATTGGTACATAAAAAAATCGACTGTCCAGCGTAGTGGGACACATCTTCTAATTTAATCTAGCCTATAGCGTCCCACTGCTGGGCGAATGCCTCCCCTTCTGCTTTTAATACGAATATAAATAAAATTAAAGGAAAACTCTGGATAAGACTAGACTGGCTTTTATACCTATACTTACTTATACTTATTACAAGTTTACAAGAAGAAATAGTCAAACGATTAATTTTATTCTACTCGAACATTACACAAATTAAATAAACAAACGAAAATTTGGTCAAAATATAATGCATTGGCTAAGAGTGGCGGTGATACCCGCACGCGTCGCTAGATGGCGTTGACTGTATTTTAAAACGCGCTTACGTTTTGTTTTTCCGATAACCTTATATGGCAAAGTGGCAACCGGCCGCGTTACAGTCGTTTACGACATTCTTCTATTGCGCTTGAAAATGTTTGCTAGGGATTAGGAGGGATTATTTGCATTTCGTTGATTTCGCTGATTATTTCGTGAGGTTTGCTAAGGTTAATTGGCAGGTTGTTATTATATTAATTCAAAGATTTAAACAGGTTAGGAATTATATGGTTAGTGACGGATTACTGATTATTACTTAATTATCAGAATTAAAAGAAGTTTCAATTGACAGGCGACAGATTGGTGCAATGGTGTCATGGAGCACCTGGTTTTGTACCCCTGTGTATCCTTCAACGGCCAAGTCACACAACATTAACTATAATAATAAAGAAACCGCAGTAAGGAACCTTACACTTGGCACGACTTTGTATAGATTTCATTACTTTTTAAAGATAATCAAGCAGCTCCATCGAGACTTGGCCAGTTTTTTACAGAATGTTTTTTGGTGGGATTCATTATACAAGAGAGTAGAAATTTATATTTCTATACGCGTGCGCGTGCATGAGTGGGTCACTAAATAAAACCTCAGAATTTATATTATTTCTATCCCTTTTCGCCGCAAGAACATGAATATATATCTCCTTTCTGAACTGGTTTTAAGTAAAGATCAAGACAACGTCGTTCTGTAATACAGGCTTTAAACCTCTTTGCGATGCCCAACATGGTGTAAAAAACCATTTATACAAAAAATTACCGACCAAGTGTGTGTTAAACCACGTGCACTAAGGTTCGGTAGCCAGAACATAATTATTAAAATACCAAGTAATTTTGTCATTGATACATCATGCCATAAGACCTTAATTGAACCAGAGTAAATCATCTAGGTGATCTAAGTGTACATACCGTTAGACTTAATATTAGGTCCTTACCTATGAAATTGGCGTTTTGTATGAAGAATTTCATTAAGACTGTTTTCTCCATACAAACATTTTTGATTTTTTTTTGGGAATGGCAAATCCAAATTTAGCTAAACTTTGTGTGTATCAGGTTCAGTATCAGGTTCCACGTTTGTGAATACGCTGCTCACTAGGGTTTGTTAGGGTAGAGATTTTTCAACTTTTGAATTTTCAAAAATAATTAATATTGCAAAATTTATAAAGTGCAATAAAGCGTTTACAAACAAACAAACAATATTTCCAAAATTAAGTTGTAATCGGAAAATTTTACAAAACGATTTCTTCTTTAAATCGATGGTTAAAATCTGTTGGATACCTCGGGCCCACGGTGTATAGTTGATTAACTAGTCTCTACTCGTAAACAAGTAGAGCCCGCTTAGCTGTGATAATTTTCCATTAAATGTCGCTATATTATATACTACTACTATTGTTTGCTGTGTGGTATCCGTCAAATGAAATGTATTGAAATAGGTAATTGAAATGTAAGAAATAAAGATAAACTTGCAGGTCACATAAAGTCGCCTTCGCAAAGTCAGTAATTCATTCAAAGGCTTACGTATACCCTTTTTCAATAAGGTTCCTGATGGTGTACAAAATATCCCTTTCAATAAATTTAAAGATACTATAAAACAGAAACTTATTAACAAAGTATATTATAAAATATCAGAATATTTAGATGACAAACATCCATGGGCATAACCTGCTCGTTCGCATGGCAGGCTATTTCTCAAATATTTGTAATATAAAAATTTGTTTTTAAAAAGTCCCTGGAGTTTGAATCCATCTCTTCTCGTGAGTATTGTAAGGTTTCTAAGAGATTACGCTCAAAATATTAGATTTGCACGTTTCAACTTTACACAAGTAGGGAGGGAAAGGAAACAAATTAAGGATAATTTCATTAATTTTTAGACGTTTTAAACTATGTATAATATCTATGGCATGTAATAAGTAAAAAAATACCATACATTTATAGTATATAGGTAAGAGTTAAACAAAAATGGCACGTAGTAGTAGAGAAAATATGTCTTTCTGGGACAAAACGAAAATACTAGGGCTCGTAGACTACGAGACCCTAAAAACTTAATTCGAACTAGTTAAGTTGTAGTCATGCACGATACTTATTATTAGGACACCTTGTAGGTACTAGGAGAAATAGTAGGATTCTGTGACTTCTCACAGGACAATTTCTACATGTGTGCCAAATTTCAACCAAATTGATCCAGTCGTTTTGCCTTAAGCGTTCAAACTTTTGTATTTCTAATATTAGTTAGATAATGAGATAATCTTCAATATGATCGAAGAATTTGAAATAGTACCTACCTATCTCTAAATTCTTAACCGGTTGGATAGCTGTGGATCGATATGTAGTAACCGGAACAGCAATACGAAGATCGCTGCAAGCATTGCGCAAAAGCAATAATATATCCAATAGCATTTTACTTAATAGTAATACAGTTCATTTTAAGAAGGACCGACGGCAAACAGTAATTATTACAAAACCATTACTAACACTTTCACTCCAAAACGATGAGAAGGATAATAAAAATATTAATTTGTTTATTAACCAAAGCGACCACAAGAAGGATTCGGATTTTTACAGCGCATGTGTATACACACAGTAACTACTTAGGGGTTTTACTATTAGTTATAAAAAGTACCTAATTGCATTCTATTTTGTATCGACTAAATCTGCATAGCTCATCAAATATGTGTTTTAATATTTGTTTGACAAGAACAATCAAATAGTGTTAATTGACCATCTGCACATGTGCGTACGCATAGCAACATGTTTGAATAACAAAAGGCGTGTAAAGCTATTGGCAAACATGACGAAACATCCTGAGCGCGTTTAGCGATATTTAGTAGCAATGCTCTAACGAAAGAGCAGGTGCGCTTTCGATATGACATAATATTGTACGAATCAAACAATCACAAATTAGATTTCGAACATGAAATAGATTTCATAAAGTAAATTTCAAACTTCAAGCATTTATTTCAAAATAAGATATTGAGTGTCAGCAAAATTCAAATTTCGAGCATTTATTTGAAAATAAGATACATGATATAATTTATTGAATGTCAATTTAAATCTAGTGGAAATAATAATAATACGGGCTTGCGCTACTTCCGCTCCGCTTTGGAAAGAGTAATCATATGCAGGAAAAGAAATGACGCCAGAAAGTCAAAGAATCTTGCGCTGTTATTTTTTTGTGAATAACTAAATTCAAAGTTCGAAATTTTAATATTTAAATTTTTGCCACGAATCTTCACCTGTTAATATATAACTTTTATGTTGGTATTGTTATATTGTTAATTTTATCTATTCGAAACTATATTTTACCCAACTATGGCAGAGCGAAATTAGGTTTATGATAGAAGGATAATATTATTGTCTATAGCTCTACGTATGTCTGTCCTCAGACATAAATTATTCATTAATTAAAATTATTCATCGTACATATTTGGATAATTTGAGTTGTCGTTGAAAGCATCTTGATAGCCTAAGTAAAATAAATATAAAATGAAATATTAGGTCTTTACCTATGAAATTGCCGTTTTGTATGAAAAAATTTAAACTAATTTTTTTATGTATTTTTTATTTGTATTAATCGAAGTAATCACCCATGCAATCAATGCATCTTTGCCAACGCAGTGGCAGTTTATTGATGCCCTTCTTAAAGAAATCAGCTGGACGGGAGGCAACAAATTCTTCTAAAGCATTTTGTACTGCCTCTCGGGTATTCAATTTTTTTCCTGCCAAGAAGTTATGCAAATTCTGGAAAAAGTAGTAGTCTGTAGGCGCAAGGTCTTGTGAGTAGGGCGGATGACGGAGAGCTTCCAACCCCAGTTCTTGCAACTTGGAGACCGTATGCTGTGCAGTATGAGGTCGCGCGTCGTCGTGCAGGAGCAGCGGAGAGGAGCGATTGGCCAATGCTGGTTGGAGATGTGCCAGCTTCTCCATCATTGTGTTCAGTTCTTCACAGTACATATCTGCAGTAATGCTCATCCCGTTTGGTAAGAAGCTGTGATGAATCACACCGGCGCTAGACCACCAAACAGTGACCAACACTATTCTAGGGTATTGTTTAGGTGCTGAACCAGGATCCAACCAACTTGCTCAGAATCCATTTTTCATCGCAGGTAACAATGCGGTTCAAAATTCCTTCATTTGTGTGTCTGTTGAGCAGTGCAAGGCACGTCTCGACGCGTACTTCGCGCTGGCGATCATTGAGTTCGTGGGGCACCCATTTGTCAAGCTTTTTTACCTTGCCTATTTGACGCCAATGGACCAATATTGTTTTGACGCTAACGTCGAAAGCTGCTGCTAATTCAGCCGTAGATTGTGTATCACCAGCTTCCACTATCGCCTTTAATTCGTCATTGTCGACCAAAGTCTTCGGACGACCGCGAGGTTCATTTTTGAGGTCGAAATTCCCAGAACGGAAGCGAGAAAACCAATAACAGGTGGTGCGTTGGTTTGTAGTGTTAGCTCCGTAAACGTCGTTGATGTTGCGTGCAGCTTGTGCCGCGCTGTTCCCACGACGGTACTCATATTCCATAATTACTCGACTTTTTAACGTATCCGTGATGACGAAAAAGATTGCAATGCGATGAAAATGTAACACTAATCAATAAACAAATGACTACTTTTGGAAAAAGAATCCACGTTTTTAAAATAAAATTAATTTGAAATTAGAATTCTTAGCCAAACAAAAATTATTTTGATTTGAAATGGCCAGTACTGCAGAACGGCAATTTCATAGGTAAAGACCATAGCTGCTATAATTTCAATAATTGCACCGCCAAAAAGGGGCAATACTACTTACTTCAATGCGGTTTGCATTACAAATAAATGATAAATATATCGAACTCTTAACTGGCTGATCTAGTGATTCAACATCGGCCAGCCCAAACCTCTAAGGATATAAATTTTTAGACGATGTGGATTTTATATTGTAAGCATCGATTAAGAAGAGATTTCTTGAAATTGAAGTTCTAAAGTTTGCTATTTTAAAAGTTAGGTATGTTACTGAAAATGCGATTCACCCAACTTTGAAGATCGGGTTGTAGGATTTTGGAAAAAGTGATGCCGGAAGTAATATTCTCAGCTAAAACGTTATAAAAGCGTATCTGTACATAGTAGTTTTATTTTTTTTAAGTTTCTATTTAGGTAAATGGGGTGTTTCATTTCTTCAAATCGGCTAACGCTTTTAGGCTCAAGGTGGTTTAGGTTAGGTGGTGGCTTTCGGCGTCGCTATAGCCGGGTGAAAATACTTTACTATTTAGATCGTAGTAATGAATAGAGACAACTTACTCGGTGTGGGTGATGCAATATGCAGGCCGCTGATATGCAGCACTGTAATATTCTTCTAATTTGCAGCTTGCATCCTTACTTTAAAATAAATTGTTTGATTTGATTGTGAAGCCCTCTTTCCATATAGCGAATGTGTGAGGTGCGCTGTGAGAAATGTTTACGTATGTCAACTAAGTACCGTCTACATAATTGAAGCAGTGTTACATGAGTATGACACGATGAAAAGATACTATATGTAATCCACTTTGCGCTAAAGCGCTAAAGTTGACTTAAAAGTCAACCATAGGTCCCATCAATCATAAATAACACAGTTTATAGAAATGTAAGTTATTTAATAAGATGACCTACCTATTGATAGATATATTTGGCAGATACACGTACATAAAAGCTTGGTAGGTAGACCAAGTGAGACTTATAAAATCAATCAGTATATACGATATTAGATCAAATGCATTTCATACATTATTTAGTCATCGCCATCAAGGTTTCACTAACTACATGAAACATTTGAATCGAAAACTTAATTGATCAAATATAACATTCGCGGATGAGATCGCCATGCGGATAGAAAACCGAACCACCGGTTAAGGTTTAGTGGCCTTTCACATTGTAATGAGACGCGATTCTAATAACCGTCCGTTGAGTATTGTGACCATTACAAAAAACAAGTTTATCGCAACAGTAATAATTAGTTTAAAAAAGTTGATTTTCAGAGTCATAGCAGAAGGGTGCCCATGGTACCCTATTACTATGCCTACGGCGTCCATTTATATTTTCATCTGTCCTAATAGGTGATCAGTAAAAACTTTCGCAATATGTGTGTTACTATGGCCGCTATCACAGCAAATAATAAAAATAGTGGGATAGTTGTATATTTCGTCCAAACGAATGATCAGGATTCATGTGTCGTGTCGTGTCTCGTGCGACACAAAAGTTATCGCGCCTGTCGGATCACGTAGGAGGATGTCGGTCGTCGTAGGAGGATTCCTAGTGCTGATGGTTGATACAAATACTTTTTTTGTAAATAAATACATTTATACAAAAATACCAAATATATATATAAATGAAAAACATTCATTACTCGGGGACACGCGTCCGCATTCATCATACAAACATTATGCCCCTAGTGGGATTCGAATCCGCGACCTTTTAGATAGCAGTCAGGGTATTCTAAACACTACCCCAAACAGATCGACATATCAAATTTCATGAGATTTGTTTTATTATATGAAATATTTCTTCTAAGTAACCCAAGGAAAGCACCTGAGTAATTTCATCAACATCGGTCTACGCTTTGGGCTGTGAGATCGGTTAGACGTAACGAAACGACATAGCTTCTTAGTAATATCTAGACTAGTAAATACTACATTAGTTTATTTCTTATTCAGATTTGAATGGTCATTTGGCTAATCGGGATCGTATCGCAGGACACATTATAAATTGCGCCCGATTGGTGCACTGAGTGTAGTGGGTGCCTTCGACATCAATGGTTGCGGATTGGAATTCTGCTAGGGGTAAAAGTTTGTGTGATAAATACGGAAATTTATCCCGAGAATTAAGATTTATGATTATCCATTACAGTACAGTACAGGCTTTGTCTAACTTGGGATAGTAAATAAATTGTGTTAAGTATCAAACATATTTACCAATTAATATGCAATGTAAAGTCATAAACACTGAAACAGTTGATAATGCAGAAGAAATAATTCATTATTATTCAGGGGACAGCTACCAAATATCCCCCCGAAAAACGTCTAAAGTCTGCCACTAATTGACTCATTGCAATGATCTCTCAGAAACGTGTGAACAGGCACTAACACACGTGGTCAGCCAGCACATTCACTTTCGATCCGATTGCGCAAGCGCACACATCCGTTCATTGTCCGACATTTTGAACTTGTCAGTTGTAAGTTTATCGTTTTATGTACGTATTGTTTCGAAATTAAATCGTCTTGATTTGGAAATACATACGGATGTGTTTCGCAAAAAAAAATTGTTAGGTATATTTTTCTATCAACCATAGGTGCCACAGAATAAACAGGTATTAGGTTCTAGGATGTGATGATATCAAGCAACTAATAGTAAAGTAGTATTCGCCTATGGCCGTGTTATGATGATTAAAGTAAATTTTTGCATTAGTAATGAATGAATGATTATTTGAGCCTCCAAATCCCGAAATGACTTTCTTGACTGAACGAGAAAAGAATGTCATTATAGGTATGCCTTTTAAATCTCTAGGTACAATATCATCAGCAAGAGTTAATTGTTATATTATGACGAACTTTTACAATCATAACTGACGTCTAAAATATTTTATAAGTTACGTATCTTATTGCAAGATATTTGCAATAGGTATAAAATGTATATATTTATGTTGTATTGTAAATTATTTATCATAATTTTCACTTACATAATAAAGTAGTGGGCTGAATGAACAGGTGATGTACGCGCCTGGCAATCACTCAAAATGTTTAATCGCTCAGCACACTAAGGACTGGTTATACAGCACCGAGTATCGGACTTGTGATATGAACATTGTTAAGTTTTAATTGTTAGCTGACTATTGTTACTTCTAATTAATTGTAGTTTATATTAATTGGTTTCACACCAATCTACAGCGGAATCTTTGACAAAGGTATACAAAAGATATTAAGCTCAATTGTATTTAGTTAATAAGCGCTATCATTAGTTTCAACTGATTGCCTAGTCGCTTTTAACTAAAATTTTATGTAATGGAAAGTGAAGAGGTGTCCAAGATAAACCATTCGGTTTCTGCCTTTTAAGATGTTAAAATGGATTCTGGATAGAGAAAACGTAATTTTATTCACAAGCGTTACTTTATATTTTAGGTATCCAATTACAGTTCCGGAAACGATTTGTTATATTAAAGTCGGTACAAATTTATTTACTCGTGTTATTAACATTTTCTAACTACTAGAAGTTTGTTAAAATAAGTTACTATATTATTTGATTCGCCAATTGCTGCGTGGTGCAAAAAAATAATAGAATTCTATTCTATCTACAGCTGGCAAAGCAAATGGTAAAGGATTTTGATATTATTTGCCACACATAAGATAAATGTAAAAAATATATATCCCTATCGACATTATAGTTTTATTATTCTAAGACATAACCGCCTCCGTGGCTCGAGGTAAACAACATTGGGTTTACGTTTTGGAGGTCGCGGGTTCGATCCCCAGCGGGGTATATGTTTAAGTACTCGGTTTGGTTGGTGGTAGGGCATTTTAAATGACCGCCTGGCTAGCTACTACCATCTTATCTAAATTTGCCGCCAAGCAGCAATGTTAATAGCATTGTTGTGTTCCAGTTGTCAGAGATAAGATAGCCAGTCCCCCAAATGTGTTGGGATTTTCGGGTCAATACGCTTCTACCTTCGACCTCATCTTCACTTAACATCAAATATGATTGAGGTCAAGTACGAACCCTTCGTGCATAAAAAAAAAGACAATAGTACCTATTTATGACCAACAAGATATTGTTGTACCTATTTATCGCAATAAGTTAATTAACTGTTTTGCAGCACTTCAATATCCTTCTTCTTCAATTTAAGAGCTATGCTCTTGTCGGTGGAGTAACGACCATTCAATATCCTACGGGTTACAAATTTTTGTTACTAAACAGTTTTTGTGGTCAATAAACTCAAAAGAGCGGGCAACGGACAAAGGTGGATATTTTAACAACTTATTAACGTATTTTGTTGAATACAATTTAAAAGTGGAGTACCTGAGACCTGGCAATCGACTGGACAAATTTGTTGCAGAACCGATGACCCTTGGGAATAACGAGTTCATAAGAGGAGACCATTGCTGGGATCACATAGCATGGAACCGCCACCTGCGCTCATGCGCTTGGTTATAGTAACTGGAAACGGAGAACCGAAAATCGGGTTCAGTGTCACGCCCTGCGAGAAGCCCAAATCTAGCAGTGTAATAGAATAGGCTGATAATAATGATCATTTATAATGGAATTCTATAATTTAACACTGAGATTTGAAAGGTGAATGTGACTGACATACATATAGACAGACAGGCCATGAAATTAATACCTAGATAATGATTTAGGATTAGTCATGTTAAGGGAAACTTATTCTCCAGCATGTTTCCTATCATTATTTGTAATGGATGGTAAACTCATCTGGAATAATTTAAAAATGCTAGCAATCGCAAGGAGTTCACTGGTTACCTAAGATTAGTTTTAGTAAACAGGCCTGTCTCCTATTTTAGATTTAAATTATTAACTAAAGAAGGGAAATATAATACCTGCTACGGCAAGATGATGTATTGAACTCAATATTCGTTTGGGGGGTAGTTTCAAACAGCCTACATGACCCTCTTTGCATACGAAACTTGTCGCACAATGGATACCTATGAACAAAAATGGGACTAGTTGATAGGTGTCAATGTTGGATAAACTTTAAGGAGGTAACTCACAGTGGGGGTTTGCTAATTGATGAGTCCTGGATATATCGATGTAGGGGGTTTGAAGAAGAGATTTTCCAACAAACATTGCTCCTAGCCGAACCGATTACATGGAATAATATCCACTTTATGCCATTAATTCACATTACACCATATTAGCTAACAGCATGTAAACTAATGATAATGATTATAAGACAGTGCTAGAAGTTTGCCTGCCCTAGCAACTTATCGGGGATCGCTGAAAAATCGGCACTTGTGAAATGTTTTTTTTTCACAACAGGCGAATGTCCAATCAACAAGAACGATGAACTTTTTGACAATTCAACAAGACTTTCTTGCATGCCTAATTTCAAGATTCGGTCATCGGGAAATAAGTACGCTATTGTTTTTGATAACAAGTCATTATAGAAATTTTTGTTGCATAAGGGCATGTCTATATATAAGATTGAATTAGAATTTCCATATTCTTGCAGGACTGTAAGCCGTGTTTGATAACTCTAGTCGTTACGATGAATTTCTATAAGAATCCTGCTTTTACCTTGCGCGGTACGGAACCCTAAAAATAATTGTATAGTTTTAATGCACTTACAATTGAACGTAAAAAAATTGGTGAAACAATTATTTTTTAAGGGTAACGTTCTTTATCTCTGTAGAACATTATCAAACCAGACAATTTAGATAGGACCAATCTGGAGGTAAAATAAAGATAATTCAAACGCGTCCATAGACGCGGGAGACATGAGCTAACATGGTAAAAATATCGTCGAATTGAGAACCTCCAGAAGTCGGTTAAAAGTAGGTCTAGCACTCATTAACGTTTTTTATGTGTGACGGACCCTCAAAATAATATTTATACTATATGTTATAATTGTGCAATAAATCACATTCGAAAAATCAAGGTTCTACAAAATCTTGAATTACTGGTTCACCTTTGACAATAAACTTAGCGATTGCAGTCATATAAGAATTCATAGATGTAATTGAAATATGATTCTTTTGAATGCAAATATTACGTTAATTCATAGTCATATGAATCCTTAACATCGTCTGTTACGCGGATCCGATAACCTTTCTTTACACTGCAGGGCGGAGTACACATTAAAATTTTTGTAGAATGACATTGAAATTATCCATACAAATTTCAACGCATCTATAGCCGTACTGGCTATAATCTGTCAAAACTATAATAATTTAAAAAGTTAGTATGGTCATAGCCCGGTGCGGTCATTATCGTACTAATAGCATTACCTAAAGTTTCGGTCTACGGTTGTCGGTACGGCCAGACCAGTCTTACGGCAAGAGCAGCTGTACTAGCACACAACACTGGAATTAAATACGTTGGCGTGTTTGTACTGGAATAATCGTGGTACTCAGGCGCGTCATAGTAAAGGCAACGGCAATACCCGTACTGTCACTTCGCGCGACATACATTTGTGTGTGAGCGAGATATCCAAACAAACTAACATTTCCCGACTAATATCGAAAGTAGAAATATGAGAGTAGGTTGTGGGTTGACAGTTAATCTGGTCTTTAAGAAATTTATATCATCATGGTCCTGTGATACCCGTAGTGGCTGTTAACCCATTATTTTTACTTACGGCAATTGCCGTTCTGTCGGTTTATTAACCTGATGAACCCGTGATATAACCGTACTGTCCTGCAAAGTGTTAATGAAGTGATAAGATTGGCAATAAGGCCGCCATTGTACCTACCATATTTTTTAAGTTCCATGTTTTATACTGTTACTACTGTTGGTGTACAATAAAGGATATTTGTATTTGTAAAGTTTCTGGGTCATTTTATATTTGCGATCGATTTTAAGGCAGCTTACACCAATAAGCAGCTTTGCTTTTTCATTGACTGTGGTAATTCTATCACTTAGATCCGACAAGATTATATTATCCAAAAAGAAATAAAATAAAATAAAGAAATTACGAGATATCACCGCAATACAGTCGCGCTTGCATCACACATGATACATTTAAATTCGAACCTCTAACTAGATACATAGATTTAGATGCAGGAAGTCATAAGATTTGCTCGTATATTCAAGAACTTATGTCAATGTGCTATCTGGTCTCCCCTAGTAGGTGCCCCGCATGCCAATAAATCTCTATAATCATTGAATTGTGACCCGTTTTAATGGCAGTTTTCGAACAGACAGAGGACTGTAATGGTTTCTAACTACTTATATCTCGTATGTCTAGTTTGTACTTTCGCATTTCGGCAGTGTTATGTGGGTTACTACTATCTCGATATACATACTGAAATCATTAACATGGTATTATTGTAATATTCGTATAAACTTACAATTTTATGGACAGTTTCTATTTATGGCAATAAAAACCAACCGAAACGCACGGAGGAGGTAGAGAAACAAATACAAATTTACATACATACATACATAATGTCACGCCTGTTTCCCGTTGGGGTAGGCAGAGACCACAGACTTCCACTTGCTACGACCCTGACACACCTCTTCTGCTTCCTTCACTCTCATAAGGTTGTTCATACATGCTCGTCGGTTTAGGGTACTCTTGACTTGGCCTTTCTTTAAGACGTCCCCGATTTGATCATGGTACGTTCGCCGTGGTCTTCCCCTGCCAACACTACCATCCACATTCGCTTTGTATATCTCTTTCGTAAGTCTTCTTTCATTCATCCTCTCCACATGTCCAAACCATCTCAGCATACCTTTTTCAATCTTTGTCACTACATCTTCATTCACACTGCTTTACTCCCTAATTACCTACACTATTTCTGATTCTATCTTTCAGAGTCACCCCATTCATACTTCTCAATGATCTTATCTCCACTGCATTTATTCTACTTTCATTCTTCTTTTGCCATACCATTGCCATACAAATTTTCGTGTTTATATATCCCTGGAGAATCCCTCATCGCTCAGGCTGCCCTACTTATTCTGGGGTGGACACCTTCCTCAAAGGCCGGCAACGCATCTGTGACCCTTTTGGTGTTGCGGGTGTCCATGGGCGGCGGTGATTGCTTTCCATCAGGTGACCCGCATGCTCGTTTGCCGCCCTCTCATATAAAAAAAAAAAAAAAAAAAAAAAAAATCAAAATCTCATTTCAAAACGTGGTCATAAATTCCAAAGTAAAGAAGATCTGGAGACAGACCTCGTCGTCAGTCGCGGTGGATAATGGTAATTTTCAATACTAACAGATTTATTATGTTATTATGTAATTTATGAAAATTTCAAGTAATTTCATATGTTCAATTGCAAAGAAAATGTATTAAGTATTAAAAGAATAAAAATAATAGGTAGTTTAAAAAAACTGCCTTTTGAAAAATGGTTAAAAACACGCTAGAGTTCCACCATCCACTTCCTGGTTCCATGATCAAATCAGCTCCAAGATACCAAATTATAGTGTTGTCATCCGAACTATATATACATACCAAGTTTCATTTCTATACAATTAGATGTAGGTTAAAATTGACTTTCAAGGTTCGTTATTCAGGTGCAAGTGAAGCATGTTAAATATAGAAGCTAATACCAACAAAAAATTAATACAAGCCATGATGTATTTTATGTATATGTGCATGATAAACTTGGCGATGTGTGTGCATGTGTGCGTGGTTTAGCCAAAATCACTAGTTTCTTGGGGTGATATGCCTATTTTTTCCCTTCCCTATTTTTTCTAATCTGTTTGTATTTCTAACCAATCAAATCAAAAATGCTTTATTTTGTAGGTACACAGGGTACACTTAAAATAGTCAGATTTTACATTTTTAAAGCTACTGCTTGTTCAAAAGGTAAGTCCGCTCTGCCCGGTCACAATTTTGTGCTGCGCGCACGATGCCTTTATTAATAAAAATCTTCATATCTGGTAAACTACAACAACTATAGCGACAAAAAACGTAAATACAACAAAATACCTAAGTATAGGTGAAGGATTACAGATTAAAACAATATAAAGAGAATTCAGAAAATCTTATTCTAGAGTACCAAAGACTGCATATACATGCGTAAAAAATCCGCAACTTTTCTATAACTCTGCTCTTAGTGAAAAATGTTGCAAACAATAACGAATTTCGTAACTTATAGAAATTACTAAACTCGTTATAAGTGTCCAACCCGTATTGGGGCAGCGTGGTGGACTACGGCCCATGCGCCCTCATATACGAGGGAAGGCCTATATCCTTGCAGTGGGATGTTTACGGGCTGATGATGATGATATAAATCCAAACTAATTTTCCTCTGTAATGACACCAAGATGTCTGGTATTTAGTTAATTTTTAGTAGCAAAATAAATCGAAACACACTATCTACTCCACAATAATTTTGACACGGCCTCCAACTCGCTCTAGGACGAAAACCTGCGGAACATGTTGAAGTTTATAGCATCCCTTATCAAATCCTATGTATTTTCTATCAGAATAGTGTATGAATATGCTGAGTAGTGAAATATAATTCTTTTTCACTCTTATTATTCGTTAGGCAAAACTTGAAATTATCAGCAAGACGCTAAAACTACCCATTACTCAGACAAGAGCAGAGTGAAAAGGAATTTACTGGGATCGCGTGCATCATCTTCAACCACGTCCTCACTTTCCGCCAGGTGAGTTTGTGGTCAAACGCGAATCCATTCATTAAAAAAAACCATCAAAATTGATATTGAAATCAAACTCGAAATATCGCTACAAACTGTAATGATTATGCATAATCGTAAAGTACTAATTCTCACGATTATTTTGATAATAATCCCAGAAATATGTAATAAAATTATAATTACTTACGACATAAAGTTGGAACGCTGTTCCTTGCAGATAACTGACCGAACGAACTAACTTTGACATTCTTTTTTTGTCTATGAGAACAGCCGAATATTGCCCTCTATGAACATATGCCGTAAGATAATTCTGGTCACATTAAATTTTTTTGTCTCCTGTTTCAAATACAGATAGTAGGAGGAATTATTTCGAACCGCTAGAAGGTAGCGCGCTTTGGTTACAGTTGTAACCGCGGACAGTAGATTGGTCATTGGTTACATGTGGGCCCGTACCCACTCAACCGTCCGTGGTTACACCTTACCACCTTACCACGTGGTTAAACCAATTATGGTTTGATTATATAAAAGTTTTGGCATGGACCAATGGACCAATGGGTTTACGTGGGCACGTTAGTCTTCTCATATACGCAGCAATACTAGCTCGTTGAACTCGTAAATTTGATAATGAATGCGTTCTTCATCTTTATCCGTTAGCACAATCGAAGTTGATCGCTCTAATATACTGAAATTGTTGAAATCGCTTGATCTATCAAAGTCTGGAGGACCCGACACTATACCACCAGTTTTCATAGTGAATTGTTCACTGAGCCTAGTCGATCCATTGTGCATCCTCTTTCAGCGATCATTGTCTGAGGGAACCGTCCCAAACATTTGGAAATCTGCCTTTATTACTCCTGTACACAAAAAAGGAAACAAATCAGACGTAGCAAACTACCGCCCCATATCTAAACTTTTTTTTTTTGCAAAAATTTTAGAAAGAATCGTATATTCCCAGGTTTATGCGTCTCTCCAACCATTATTTAGTGAAACTCAACATGGCTTTCTCAAAAACCGTTCTACTGTCTCTAACTTGGTATTGGCAAATGAATTCCTTACAGGGGGTATGGACCAGGGTGCCCAGATAGATGCCATTTACACAGATTATAGCAAATGTTTCGATCGAATAGACCACAGCGTTTTACTGCGGAAACTTACGATGGCTAGCATACATGGCGACTTATATCGCTGGTTCGCGTCATATATTGATAACCGGACACAGGCTGTTGTGCTAAGAGGCTTCACATCTACTTGGTCTTCAATTCCTTCTGGAGTACCGCAAGGGTCTATATTGGGTCCACTTCTATTTATTATTTTTATAAACGTCATACAGACCTGTTTTTTAAATTCGTATGTATTACTATTCGCTGACGACATGAAAATCTTAAAGGAAATACGCAGTGACGACGATGTACTGCAATTACAGGATGACTTAGGCAGGTTTGAGTGTTACTGTTTAGCTAATGGATTGCAATTGAACACCTCTAAATGCTTCTTTATGACCTTTTCGCGTAAACTGTTACTCATTGGTAGTGGTTACACGCTTCTGGGTGATAAGATCAATAGAGTGGAAATTATTCGCGATTTGGGCATACTGCATGATAACAAACTTTTATTTGATAAGCATGTTAACAACATTGTTAAAAAGGCCTCGAGAGCCTTAGGCTTCATTATGCGTACGTCTGCCGTGTTTACTACTATCAAAACTGTAAAAATATTATATTGTGCATTTGTGCGCAGCCATCTGGAATATGCTTCTCAAGTATGGAATCCACAATATGAAATTTATAGAACACGTATTGAGCGAATTCAAAAGAAATTTATGAGGTATCTAGACTACAAAGCACGACAAAAATCAAAAGGTTATATACACAGGTGTAGACGATACCACTTCCTTCCGCTAGAGCAACGGCGTAAAATCAATGACATCTCCTATCTGATGAATATTACTAAGGGCAAAGTGGACTGTAATGAACTGCTTTCTAATATAAGGCTGAAAACAAACCAGTTAGGTCTTCGGGAACGGCCACTGTTCTATGTTCCTTTATCGAGGACAAATTACAGGCAGAACTCATTTCTGATACGCGCTAGCAACAGCTTCAACAGCATATGCAATGACCTTGACATCGACTTATTTTGCACGAGTACTTTAACAGTGAGACGTATACTCACAAAAGATTTTTATGACTGCGTGGAGGGCGACACGTAAGTGAACCATTGTTATTGTGGCTGACTGTACCTACTATTGTTATTTATTTAATATTTTTTCTTCTTTTTTTTTTTCTTCTTAACTTTCCTAATTTACATGTGGGAACTTGTAATTGGCATTTTCATATACAATGGTCATATGATATCTTATGTATTAGCTGTAAGTTTTCCTAAAAGCAAATAAATTAAAAAAAAAATGAAAATATCTCAGAGAATATACCAATTACTGAATCAAACATTTAATTCTCTAATACTTACTAGTCATAATTCCACACTGCTGAATGAACTAGTAGTAAAACACCCTGAAAATATATCTCTCGACTCGTGACTCCACTCCCTCTTGGCATCAAAGATTATGCTACATGTAAGCAGAGGTGACTTTGATAGTAAAAACAAATACTTGTCTATATAAACCTGGATAAATTCAAAACCAGTAAAGACGTACGCAGCTTTAATACACGAAATTAAAAAATAAATACTTTGATTTCTAGTAGGCTTAAAAAACCTACTCAGAGTTTCTGGTCTATTGGACGAAAGATCTATAATAAAATTGATGAAGAAAATAAAGACTCTGCATCTTTAAACACATTCTCCAATAAATAAAAAAGATTTTTATGAAGAGGCATACTCTTATCTTAATATCTTAATATCTTTATTGTACACAAAATTGTTACAGAAATATGCATTGTATATAAAATGTACAAAGGCGAGCTTAACTCCTCTCTCTCTCTCTCTCGTTTGGAAATTTTTTGAAGATGGTGGTAGAAGGGAACAGTGGATTTTCCTTTATATTTATTACGAGTAATGTGATAAATCTACCTTATTACTTAATTTTAGCTTGTAATCAATCCAATAATTTTTTATAAATAAACTATAATACCTAGAAAATGCGGAAGTCAGTGACAATGTTATTATATAAATATATTTAGAAATTCGAATAAATCGTTTATTCAGGAATGTCCTAAATAAATGATCAAGACTTGATCGGACAGTTCGAAGGTCAGTGAATGAAATACAATAGAATTTCTATTATTATTGCGGACCAAAAATTTAAAAAAAATTCTTAGCATTCTTAGCATGAATCCTTTGAATCGTCTTTCAAATGGACATTATTTATCTATTTCTTATTAAATAAAAGATTATTCTTTGGATTAAATTGATCCACCATTTCAATCTTACTAATGTTTTTCTAATCGTTGATCGGCGATATGTTGTGCTCATCATTAATACCAAATTTCAAATTCCTGTTAGATATAAGCAAGCAAGCAATAATTTCAATAAATTATCCAAAGAGCTAGATTTGGACCTTTTTAATACTACCAATATAACTGCGAGGCGTCAACTTAGTAGGGCATTTTTTGAATATTGTTTTTGCGCTGAGTGTTAGTAGGATAAAATTAGAAAAAAAAAAAAAAAATCCGGCATCTCATGATTTGCTGTCATAGTGTGTTTGTATGTGTGCTTTCAAATGTTTTATGTACGAGTGCTGTTTATTAGCTTTTTAGTTTTATATTGTAAGTCTATCAGTGAAAACCTGTAATTACCTTTATGCTTCTTAAAATGCATCAATTTTATTATAACCAGCTGTTGGTTTTCCGAAAAGAATAAAATAAAATAAAAAATAAAAAATAAAATATACATTATTTAAGTGAAATGCTTGTGTGACAGACTGAAATGAGAGTGATGTTTTCCTTCTAAGGTTCGGAACCCCAAAAAATTAATTACAGCATTATGATGGGACGTATCTAATGAAAGCTGTAAACAAATAATGATAACCAACATTCTTGCAACTTAAGTTTTAGTTTCATCATTGAAATTTCTCTTCTTCAACTTCCGTTAACAATTTTGTTCTATATGACAAGACTAAAGTCTGAGTGAAGTTACAGGCAGCCGATATCGTCGTCCCGCGATCCGGCCGCACATAAATCTGCCTAATCATTTGAATTACTCCGCCACAACGCCTCTTAATATCGTTGCGACATTCGGGAGCCGGGTTGAGGGTAGGTATATTCCGTCAACTGTATGAATGTTGAGACATACAAACATATAGGTAGATGCCAATACATGAAGTCAAGTAATCGTTATTAAAAATTGGAGGCATATAGTCAGAATATTATATTTCTTTTTATTGTCATTAAAATATAATTAGGAATATTATCACTGCTCAGGTACGAGTAGGTACATGAGTACCTACTTAATGTTATTGTTAATAAGGCAAACATAGAAAGCTGGTACTATTATAATTCGAAATGAAAAAATTAAGTACAGATCAAAAATGCAGACAAATCTCAATCTCTTTATGAAAACATGACATTAACTTCATATCAAGCTGTTTGAAAAGAAGTCTGAAGTAAAAACTATTAACTAGGTAATGTTAGTCTTAATGTAAGTCAAAATATTCTTCGAAGCAAATTGTAAGCGAAAGAAACTCATCCGCTAAAAGCATCGAGGAAACGCATGCTGTTAATTAGCTTAATAATATTTAAAACAAGCTGCCCCGAAATGTTAAGCAAAATTTATACAAGATGATATTAGAACAGAGAAATGAGCACAGAGAATGCAATAACAATAAATAGCAATAAATAAAAGGATTCAGTCGTTGCTTGTATTGTATGATACTAATCCCAGCGGACAGGGTGCTGTGGAGTCGAAGTTTTGATTAAAAATGATTTTTGGCGGTGTGTATTTTGATTATTAATTTCTATATATATAACTCCAATTAAATTGTTTAAACAAGAATTAAGATTTGTGACATGGTCGTAATAAGGGATCGCCTGATCAATTTTTTCTGTACTTTCGCGCAACATTTGGTACAACTTGGGTGCATGTATGCATGGGATGTAGCGACGAAAATCCGTCAAATAGAGTACGATGCTGCTGAGGTGTATGTCAAGTTGTGCGCCTCATGTGCGTGATGCTCTATGCGACTCCATAAAAATCAATGTGATAGTTGTGTGAATGGTGAGTGTCTTCATTCAAAAAGTCTTCTGAAACTCAGGTTCTCTAGTCACCTCCCTCACTCTTACACTAAATCCTTCATAGTGCATGCTGTATGATTGCGCAAACAACGACAACTGCACGTGCATGTAGACTCCCGTCTAAATCAATTGAGATATTTCGTCTAGTTTTGATTTCTTAATATCTTTAGTCGGGATTTTGTATTTTTTTTAGTCTTTATTTAGATATATTTTTTATAAAGCATTATATTTGACTTTCTTTCGTCGAGACCTATCATTTTGAACTCATCTCGATGGAGTGATGAAACTATTTGTTGGCAAGTGTAACAAAACGGCTGCTAGCGTCCACCATATTGGATTTATCATGACATTGACACTCTACAAATATAAGGGTACTCATTTGTACCAATCGGCTGAAGCTTTTAGGCTATAGATGATAACATACACATACAGACGCGGTGAATACCATAGTGGAGTGTGTACTAGGTATATCTATGTATAAGTGTCATGAACTATCAATTAATTAATATTAAACGTGTCGTCGTTTAATATTTTACATGATTTTCACGTGTTACCGACGAGTGGACACGTAGGCGTTAGACGTATGGTCAATAATACATATAAGACGAAAATATCATTGGCCTAATCTTGAGAAAGATGTTAGGAATTTTATTAAGAAATTGAGTAAACGTCAGGTTATGAAACACTCACCTAGCACTATAGAATTATGGTCATATCTTCTACTGCGTCATCAGTATTCGAGTAGCTTTTCTTAGACATCGTTGGATCATTAGACAAGGATGTAAATGGAAATTGTTACATGCTTACAATACAATGTGAACTTAGTAAGTATGTCGAGGCATATCCAATTTTTTTATTCTCTTGTAGTGTAGTATGATGTAGTGTAGTGTGTACTAGGTTTATCTAAGTATAAGTGTCATGGTGTCCTGAATTATAATTTAATTAATATTAAACATGTCGTCGTAACAAACGGACGTTTCATTTACTCCAATTTCCCGACACTCCACAATAAATTACTCCTCTTTTGGCTTCGTCGTAGTCGGGTAATAAAGAAGTATCAATGCAGTGACAAATGTTTGCAAAGGAACCTATCACACTATTCTCACTAATGTTATAACTGTGAAAGTTTGTGTATGTGTATGTTTGTTACCTCTTCAAGCGTAAACTGTTGAACGGATTTGGTTGAAATTTCGTTGGTAAACATATTAGGGCCTGGATTAATACATAGGCAAAATTTTTTGGTGAACCGATTTTAATGAATTGTTCCACGCGAGCGAAGTCGCGGGCAACATCTAGTTCATATTAATTAAATTGTTAAACGCTTTAAAACGTTTACAGCATTCTTTATAGTAGTCGATAATATCTCAAATATAAGTGGAAAATTTAAATAGAGCTGAGAAAATTTTATTCGCTAGGTTCATATATGTGTTTAAAGTTTTACTAAACTTCTTGTTACTATCTTCTTCTTACTTATACTAAATCTTCTAACGTCTTATATTAAAGACTTATTCGCAGGCAGCGTGATCTTATCTTTCTCGACTTTTCGTAGAGACCAGGCAGTCTCCGAACACGGAAAATTAGAGAGACATAACGTCGTGACTTCACTCTCTCAGTATCACGGTTAGCCGGCAGGACACCCTTAACAATATCATCCTGTATACTCTTAATGCTATTAAAATTCATACAAATACCTGTGGTTATCGAAAAAGTATTTAAAACAACCCTCAATACTTTTGGATAAAAAAATCGCACTAGTGCAAGTCGACACTCGAGCAATGAGCGGTCCTTGTTGGCAGTTGTTAGTTACAGTTCTGCTATGGTATAAGTAATGAATAAACATAAACACCTTTTTTGTTTCTTACACAAGGTAAATAGAATATCGTAATTAACTATTTAGAACTTATAGAGTGAATATTAGTAGTATTTTGTCTCGTGAGAGACTGGTATCCGAACTAGGAAGAACATGGTTTTCAGATCACCAAGCACCCTTCTGAGTAAATTACCGATAAATTTGGACAATTGCTTTAAATTGTAATACTATAATTATGAATAGGAAATTAAGAAAGCCCCGATAGACTATCATCTAGGTAAAGAAAGCAACTGTTTTATCTTTAAAACGGTTGCAACATGAAACATGGCTAGCAAACGTCTCGCAAACACTACCTTTCGAAAATTTGCCGTTTTGGCGCCACAATGCTATGGACTGACACAGACGTGCCTTATTCTTTATTGCACAAAAATAGAAACAGATTATAGTCAGAAAATATGTACAAAGGTGAGCTTATTGTTTTCTTGTAGCCAACCTTACCGGAGTTAGAAATGTTACACGGGTGGGGGAACAAATTAAAATTCGGAACCTAAAAATTCAATAGTTAATAATAGATAGTACCTATGATTTAATATGTGATGAATTCAGTCATGGATTAATTGATACTTGTGATTTGATTATCTCTTTCGTTCTTTGGTTTTAGTGCTTGGTAAATACATATATAACCCTGGTAACTTCTTAACCGTCATTCCTATACATGGACATAGATAAATAAATTGGTCTCTTTCGTACGGTCTATGGAACGCATAATAATATCAAAAATATTTATATAATAACAAGGACGACTCTACTCCGCGCCGCACCCGCAGAACTAATCCAAGGCAACGCCGACTGTTACGGCGATTACTTTAATTGGCTCAATCTCCATTCAAAACCACCTCGCGGCCCGGGGGAAGTAGGGGGGTCACCAGATTTATGGCGAAAGGGTAAGGCTTCTGATCCCTGTTTATGAAGGAAGATAGCGAAAAAAGACGCTTAATGGTTGGATAGTTTTCTGGTGTAAGGGCTTTGATACCTAGTCAAAGTACCTAGAGTATATAGGTACTTTAAAAAAAATAATTTTGGAAACCAATTGTGACACTTCATGGCAGTGTCAATACCTACACATATATTTTGCGTGGTACAGTCCATAAATGTCCTATGTACATGAATGTGCTATGTACGCATAAACCATCCATCATCGTCACTTGAAATACACAGAGAGTGCAGTTCGCCAAAACATTGAGAAATTGCTCACTTTAACTTCTGTATGTGGCACGTGGTGGTATCGGACACTTAGGAACATTAAGCACTTAGTAAACTCGATATTCGACTTTAAAGATTCATTTAATGTTCGCATATGTCATTACTATATGTATTCTTCTTTGTTGTTTGGTGTAATAAATGATATGTATTTGTATGACTACTGCGATTTGAATTTATTTGAACGTCACCATATACCTATAATCGCGTCTGCAGGCGTTTATTATCGATAAAATATCAACGAAATTCATTCTATATTCATCTCATTATGATAAAGCCACGCTAGGCTCGTTCGTAACCATCAATACTTCCTAATTTGGCAGACTTTAGTTCAAAAAAATATTTCAGATTACGCGTCTGTGTATAAATATACGTCTGCATACTATTAAATATCTATCAACGAACCAATCACCGGATAGAATGGCTAATACTCAATCTTCAATATCTGCACCTGGTTGCGTGGAAGAGATCGTATTTAGTAATACGGCCACCAAATTGTACTGGGCGCTTTTTTGTTTATCCTTGTATTATGTTGTTATTGTTGTGTAATAAAGAATATTTTGTTTTGTTTGTTTGTGCCACTTATATTTGTTACATCAACCTCTCAAAGTTAAATGAAAGATCAATTTTATGTGACGAAAACTAAAATGAGATGTGCGGATAGCTCACATGTGAGAATCTTATGTCAGTATCGTCACTATTGATATTGATGTGACATTTCAAAAGCTTTTTTAGCTTGAACTTTCCTCACATAAAATTCTATTCTATATAGTACTAGTAATAAGGAAGGATTAATACTGAGCTACCTCTGAATAAATAAATAAACGGCTTCATATGCAAGTCCCAAATGACTGCTATTTGTTTCTCTTTAAACACCTCAAAGTCCAAGACGAGTCGTCGGCCTGCGACCTGGCCGCTTCATCACTCGCAGCCGTGTTTTCATTAGGAGGCTAACGTATGACGCGGCGGGGGACTAAATCTTCATTTTTGACGTCCCATGGGTGTGTACCCGGATATAAACCGATAGACGTGGTTTGTATATATATATATATATATATATGTATATTGTTTTAAAAACATTAAGGGTTTTTGTGCATGGTTACGTATACTTTTTAATCTTTCTATAATTCTTTAACAAATTATCCATAAGTTTCAGTTCAAGCATTTTAGAAAATATTCTGCATTGAAATCCAGACGAACATTCTTAAAATATGTAGTTGTATTGTTAACAGGTTAACTGCCGCGACGCAGACACAATTGAAAATCAATTGTTTTCCGGTCACCGGTGACCGGCGTGGCGCTCAAAGGCTTAATAGCAGTGGCGAAGAGTCGATATAATGCGATTCCTATTGGCTCCCTTTTAGGAATTGGTCAATATTACAGATCAACTGCATTTTTAATAAAAATAAAAGTTGTTTCATTCATCCAACGTAGCAGTGTTCATTGGTTTGATTTTATCATAACGCCTAACCATATTATCAATACAACTAAATTCCATACTAAACATCAATCTCTTTCAGTTCCATAATAAATTGTACACGTTCCGTTTCGTCTTAGGACATGCGAATTATCGTCTAAAAAAGCCGGCGGATTTCGAATTATTATAGAGATAGAGAATAAGCAGCCTACGAGTAAGCGAGATGAGTGATTAGAGTAGTTGCTAGTTAATGTAATAGTAATGATTAATGAATGAAAATCCGTTCCGTTGCAGAAAGAAAATAGGCAGTGCGGAATGTCAGTCATTTAATGGTCAGTGTATTTGTTTTGATCGTTCATGAATGCGTCATTACGTATGATCGTGTCTTTTTATATTATTAATCGATTATAAGAGAGGAGTTGGATTTATCAAACACTCTTTCAAATCTCTTTACGATGGACATACCTTGATAACAGGCAGTTGTAAATTAAACAAAATGTTTTGTTTACCGTGTTTACCATTTTCGGAGGTGACAGGTTTTACAGATATAAACTTAATAAATTCTTCTAAAAAGCATGTTCAGGCTAAACATATTCACAGTTGTGCTTCCATATGATAAAGGTGCCTTTTGGTCATGAAATCTTTGGTAATAAATATGATCAATTTGAACTTATTTTAAAATGCGGTTTCCCTTCTTTAGAGATATCCACTCTACGCCATTGGTCAATAGACGTATATAAAGCTTTATCCCACTTACATATTGGTGTTTAATGTGAAATTACAGACACTACAACGAAAATGAAAATAAGAAGGGTACCTACTGTACATCAAAATTGGATAATTACTTAAGTATATGAAAATTGTAAGTTTCGATATTTCAGCACCTACTTCATACTCTTTGTAGATACACAGTTAAATTTACACATCCAGTAAATCTCTATCGCCTTGACCCACGTGTCTCGTGTCCCAGGCACCGGACGGGGGACATCGCTAATGTTGATATATCGGCCGCTGTACCGACGGACACACTGCCGAGATGTTAAATAATAAGGATGCTTTGTGACGGGGGGATTGGAAACTGGAAGATGTGGTGATAGAGATTCAAGCTTTTTGAATGTTTTATGAGGTTATGTGTGATTCAGATAGATATACTTCAGTCACATCTTATTTGTAAGTAAACCTCTTCCTCGGTGCTACGTAAAGATTGAGATAGATAAATAAATTAATTTAACTATTCTATAGGGTCGCGTCATATAGTTGTATCTACACAATAAAGTGAAAAGTATATATACCAGAGATTATAAAATAAAAGTCATCGTCAAGATAGTAATAAAGTTGAATAGGAAAATAACACACAGGGAAATACAGATAACCTGAAATATCTAATGCGTATTCCGCGGTGATATAAATACGGGAGTAGCTAGTTAATAACTATTTAAGTATTTAGAAACAAAAAACCCGGCAAAATATTTTGTATTTTGCAGCCGCCGTGTTGGATATTTTACCATAGAATCCAACAATCCAAGACACCATGCATTTCAACATCGGTCGAGCCATTTAAGCTACAGGAGGTAACATAGAAATCTACATACATACATATACTCGAAAAACATTACCCTCTTTTTGGGGGCTGTCGGGTAATTAAGACAATGATATTTGCACGCCATAAATGGCAGAATATGCGAACGCGCTATATTATATTTAAAGATCAATTGTTTGACCATATTCTAGTGAATAAATATTTCATTTCATTTCATTTCATTTCATTTCATTTCATTTCATTTCATTTCATTTCATTTCATTTCATTTCATTTCATTTCATTTTCATTTCATTTCATAAAAATAAAACTATATCGCAATTTAGGTAGTTACCAAGGATTATCTTATTCGTAGATCCCCATAACACTGCACATAATAGCAATTTTTCAACAGTATAAATCAGAGAACGAGCCGTCAATAGCAAATGATCAATATCTGGGAGTATGATGTAGTGATCATGCCAATATTTCAGTCTGCGCTAAGTTGGCTGCCCCTTGAAAATTATCGGGGCTTAGCTCTCGCGCTCGAGTCACAAATATTGTGGCTCCACATAAGTGTTGTAAATGGTCTGAAATCAAGAAGTATTCGTCTTATATTTATTCTAAAAATATCAAGCTGATTGAAATTCTCGTACTACTGTAATAATAATAGTATTATGTAGTTATGCATTAAATCTTGACAAGAGTAGGTACGAGTATTTGATTGCGTATTTTATATATTTCGGGCGCCGTGTAGCATTTTTTATAATAAAATGTATTCGAAGACACTTTGAGGATAAAGACGAATAGAACGATACCTTGCACTTCAAAATCGGGCAAGCCATTGAAAACAAATAAATAAAATAAAAAGGTCTAGGAGGTAACCTACATAAATAAAAAAACCATTACTTTGGTCCCTGACTTGTTCATTTCGCCAACTCTATGTTCTATTGTTATCATCAAATTCATCACAATCAGCCACAGAACGGTCACTACTGAGCATAGGCCTCCCCCATAGAATTCCAAAGTGACTGGTTGGAAGCGGCCTGCACCGGAATTTCCTGCGACCTTTATCAGTCCATCGGTCCACCTTGTGAGTGGACGTACTAATACGTTGCGCTTGCCGGTGCGGTTCTTCGAGATGTATGCCCTGTCCACTGTCACTTCAACCAGGGCTAGGTTATCGTAAATTATTTTGTGCAATAAAGAGTGTTTGCATTGTTTTGTAACGTAGCAATCTACAGTCATACATAAACACATACTTAAATACACTCGAAAAATATTACTCTCTTTCTGGGGCAGTCATGTAAAAATAAAAAGAAATCATATACTGGACGGCTGATGCACGGATACTAACATAAAACCCTTTAACGGACTTCCATAGTATGTACAGTCTTTGCCTAATATAGGATTAGATTATTGAGATACCTGGGGAGTCTGAAATACCTATTTATTTTACATTGAAAACAGCTTAGATACTCTTAGTGCAAATTAGGATGTGCTTATGTGCAAAAATTGTACAATTTTTCCATGCTCAAGGGATCTTATAAATTGTTTCCGTTAATAACTTTTATTAAAATTTTTATAAAATACTCCAACGAAACCTCATGGAATCTGAAGTAAATTTACTTGAGGAGCGTAAATCTTTAAATATAGCTAGGTTTTCACTTAATTTTATTTTTAAAATGTTCTCTACACTAAATTTACATCAGTACCTGTAACCATAACTCTATCTCCACGAAATGATCAAAATATTTGCTATCGAAGATCTCAAAACGAGTGTTGAATTAGAGCAACCTTCATGGCGAACCGTATGTAAGTAGCCAATCTCGTTCACAGATAATTTATTTCCTAGCATCACGAGAGGGTTTAGTTTTATGTAGGTTAGGTATTACTTCATATTTCCTTCAGACGGACAGACTGATCGATCAAATTAATATGTTTCGCTAGCTTTTGCTTGCTGAGTTGCTCGTCAGATTTTTTTTACACTTAATTGGTTCAGTTCAGTTAAATCTCGCCTATATAACATGAATTAGTAATGATAATACACGTTTAGTTAGTATCTTGAATAGCTCCTTATTTATAAATAAATAATAAATAAATAATAAATAAATAATAAATAAATAATAAATAAATAATAAATAAATAATAAATAAATAATAAATAAATAATAAATAAATAATAAATAAATAATAAATAAATAAATAAATAATAAATATTTAAATAAATAAATATCTTTGCATATATAGTACACACAGCTCCATCTAGGTCCACAGTAAGCATCTAGGCTTGTGTTATGGATACCAGATGGTTGATAAAGTACCCAAATACATTTTTTTTGTAAATAAATAAATATATGAAAAACATCCATAAATCGGGAACACATGTCTGTATTCATCATACAAATATATGTCCCTAGCAGGATTCGAACCCGCGACCTTTTTGGTAAAAAAGTCAGAGTTTCTAACCACCACACCTAACGGGTTGTCAAATAAAAAATAGTGACTTAATTTATGTCCGTTCACTTGACAGTTTAGGGTTATCGACTTAAGTAAAATTCAATTAATGTCAAGCGGCGAACTCACCATAATAAACGTTTTAGGTAATATTAGAAACACAAAAGCTTTTTAAAATTTCGCTTCTCTCAAATTTAAATCGGCACGAACTGGGACTCGAACCGGTGCCAATCAAACCTCTCACCTACGGGGCGGTGTGAGCGATTAGGGAAGCCTCTGGGGTGCCTTTCATCAGGTTGCTTCTCGAAGGGCCTGTCAGTTTGAGAACGGGATTTTATACGACTTTTAATAGTTTAGAATTTAACATAATTTAAAAGGTTACATGATCGTATTGATTTTTTTACATATAGTTTGGTCACGGAAATTGCTCAAGGAGTCTGAAAGGTGTCTTTAGTATCTTAGAATAAAATACTTACGCAGAACCTAATATTTGCAGTGGGGTATTTTATTACTCCACTTTGCTTACAAAATGTAACAGATACACTCTTTTGCCGTGTTTGTCGAGTAAGGAATCGTGAGGACAACAGCACAGAACAGTGATTGGCGGCAACGTCACTAGTCAGACCTAAAAAATCTGCGATTCCCAACCCTCTGCCTGCCGAGGCAATTAGGGAAAATCCTTCGATGGACTGCGGTGCAAATTGCACCATAGGAGAGGCTTAGAACCTACAGTGGATTAATGGATTGTTGATAATGTGTGATATAAACTGAAACTATTCTGTCTGAATGAAGCAAAAGAAGTGTGTAGGATCGTAACAAGTGGAAGTCTGTGGCCTCTGCCTACCCCTACGAGTAACAGGCATGACGATGTATGTGTCATTCTCAAAAAGATAACATTTTAAATTCACTTGTACTCTAAGTAGAATTAACACTCGCCTATATTACAACACGCTTCTCATACCACTTCCTGTGCGCAAGCGGTTATAACACCAGCGCCATCTGTCAATCAGCGTCGTACATTACCTTACACCTTTACGTTACTAGTCCAGTTTGATAGATGGCAGCACTTGCCGATGGAATTATTGATGTGATGAAGTTTTTATACTCCAGTTTGATGGGTTGAAATAATAACATTACGGCACAGAGCTTTTCTCACATTTGGTGAGTCATGGCATGGATTTTAGGAGCCGTTTACACTACGGCAAATCCGACCATAGGTAGGTATCTGCATTTAGCATGTACAATCTGCATTTAGAGAGAGGTACCTACACGAGGACTACGAAGGTACTAGATCAATGGTATTGTTTGATCTCTCTCAAATAAACATGCACACACACACACACACACACACACACACACACACACACACACACACACACACACACACATACCCACAGTAACTACAATCGAAGTTATTTTTATTAGTTAATTGTTACATAGATCTACAGTTTTGACTTTATTATTTGCTTTGAAATTACTTAATTTTTTTAGTTTGACTTTTAATACTATGCAATTTAGACTCATTAATGTAAAATTACAAATTTTCTTGTAATATAATTAAAACGTTACCCACTCAATTATAACGATAATTATTGTCAGTAACATAATAAGAATCACTAATTGGCATAAGTTTGGAATTTGTTTATTTGTTATTTAGGCAAAACAAAGGTCCGCCTGATCACTTTGCAATCAAAAGTGGTCAAGCGTAATTCCATTTATTCGTTCGTTATTTCTACTAATACGAGTATGAAATAGTGTTGCCGAACTATCGATAGGCCTATCTATATATACCTATATATCTATATAATATACCGGATGAGTTTTTTTAAATATTAGGGCATATTAGGTAAGTGAAAAAGAAGTTATAATATAGATTTTTTTTTTTAAACTATCATGGATTATAGCGTTAATTATAATTAATTAAATAACTCATTTCCCAATCCGCATTGGGCCAGCGTGGTGGACTATGGCCCATACTCCCTCATTACCTATACGAACGAAGGCCTATATCTCTGCAGTGGGATGTTTACGGGCTGATGATGATGATAATTTAAGCCAAAGTCGGAGGCCTATATACCGTTGCTCGTAGGTAATATATTTTTTTAATCTTGACTTGTGCCTTGTGCTTCGACCAATTCGTGATTGGTGTAAATTTAAATTTTACGCTTTACTTACCTACTATTTCAATTAAAATGTCAAACTAACCAAACTTATGCCTAAATGAATACTAATTACTAACGCAAATGAGCGTGATGTCCCTGTGCAGGTTACATAAGTCTATACAGTAGAAAATTTCCTTATGCTCCGACACCGTCCTAAATTTTCGTCTTGCATTTGAAAGTTTTTATTTAGATTATTTATAAACACATTGAAACTTATTTTTCAATGTCTTTTTCCGAGACCTATCATTTGATACCCATCTTAATAATAATAATAAATATCTATGCACATACACACAGCGCCATCTAGTTCCACACTAAGCAACTAGGCTTGTATTATGGATACCAGGTGGTTGATAAACTACACAAATACATTTTTTTTTTGTAAATAAATAAATATATAAATGAAAAACATCTATAACTCGGGAACACATGTCTGTATTCATCATACAAACATATGTCCTTAGCGGGATTCGAACCCGCGACCTTTTGGTGTAGCAGCAGAGTTTCTAACCACTACACCAAACAGGTCGTCAAATCTTAACGGGGTGCTGAAGTTATTTGTTGTCAAGTGTGACAAAATGACTGCTAGCGTCCGCCATATTAGATTAATCATGACGTCATATACCCCATGACGCTCCCGGTACTAGTACCAATCTAACGACACCACTTTTGTCCCAATCAGTTATACGTTTAGGCTGTAGGTGGTAACATACATAAATGCAGACGCGTTGAATAAATTACCCTTCTCTTGGCTTCGCCATAGTCGGGTAAAAACTATTAACAAATAAACATATCCTCTAGCGAATCTGAGCGAAGCAAAGTCCTTGAGATATTTGCAAATTCGTCTAAATTTTATTTCATGCAATTTATAAACTGCATGTTAGAGACCGCTACTAATAGAATACCTAAAATATAGTAAAAAATATGAGTGACAATGCGTTAGTATTTTAGATAACTAGGTAGTTTGATTCGTGTTTTTCAATTTGGACATAAAATCGTGGGCCCTCTTTACAAACTCCTAAGCGTACCTCTATTATGTAAGCAATTAATACTGGCATAATAACCTTTGAAAGTGCCTAATAAGCAGTAGAAAGAACAAATTATTGATTTTATTTAATTTGCTTGTGTGCTCCTGAAATAATAATAAAAAACAAAATCACTTCACTGACTTTTCATTACACGAATCTCTAGCACCTTTAATAATAGCATTAAAACAATGAGTCACAAAATGCAAGGAGCAGACGATGGAGGCAATTTATGGCTGAACATATTAAATACTGACTTCGCGGGCCATAACGATCCTTCGGTTCTCGTATCTATAGTCTCGACTAATTAAATAGAAAAGACTTTTTCACAATAAACGTATCAAAATACTCAATAGTTTACAAAAGGTTTACAGAGCATAAATTTAAATATCGCTTATAATTATGACTGTAAAATTACCAAAAACAAAATTAATGAATGGCATAAATATCGAATTCTTCTTCTTATTGCTTCTTAACTGCTATTTTGATATTCGTCTCTATGAGCTTTCTTTTGGATTAACTCGAAACCCTAGAGTTTGACATAATGAGAGATTAAAATGGATAAAACTCGAAAAATCGGAGTCAATTTTAATGGACTCTATTTGACGGTGAACAAACAAACCTGTGTTTTGGTGGCATCGCATTTGAGAAGTTTACGAGAAGAGTCAGTAGTTTTGTCATCAATTTTAAAAGATAGCTAGACTTTCATATTCAAATTGGTGCCGTAGATGAGCACGATTCTATCCTCGCTTCATCACGCTTTGTATCAAGAGAATCATCATCATCATTTCAGCGCGTAAACATCCTACTGCAGGGATATAGGCCTTCCCTCGTGTAATGAGGGGAGTATGGGCTATAGTCAACTACGCTGGCCCAATGCGGGTTGGGGTTTTATTTCCAATTTTCGATTTACATCAAACATTAGTAGACCTTTTAAACCATCAAGTTTCTCACAATATTCTCGCCCTCGACTACAGCCCCGCCCCGCGTCCAAATTGTTCCCGTATTAGATTTATCGGCGGCCAACGACGAAACATCGCAACAAAGGCAGTAGCTCATCTGCTGACAGGTTTATGATCCCAACAGTTTTTGCTAACGGCCACCTACATCCACCCAGCACTTTATTTATAGCTCAAGTTTTATTAATTAGCCATTTTCGAAAGACATTGAGGTATTGTCTTTGAGTTTAAGGTGGTATGTCTATCGTATATATCGTAGTTCTTTAAAAATTACACAAAACCTACTCACACATTCCCTCCAGTTACGGCACGTGTTGCAAGACAAGCAGACACATATCCATAGTTACCCAAAGCGCTTGCTTGTATATCTAGCGTTTGGAATAGTCACTTTTCAAAGTCAATATCAAAAATTCTTTATTTTGTAGGTACACATGGTACACCTAAAATAGCCAATTATACATTTTTTAAGCTACTGCTTGTTCAAAATACATTTTCCCCTGAGAAGAATAAACAAGAAATTCGAGGGGTTGCTCTTTTACAAACATCATGAGATAACTAGCGTCTGCGGTTGACAAATAATTTAAAGCTTTATTATGATGTCATCACCAAACAACTGTGTCAAAAGCTAAATATCATCAAACGGCCGAATATGTGTAAGAAACCGTTCCCTCGTTTAGTCTTTAATCGACAACCACACTCAAATCGGACCACTCAATACTAAGATTCGTCCTGACATAGTCTGGACACACCTACACACACAACGTCGTCAAATGCACAACACCCGTCGTATTTCGTCGGGTTTAAAAATACATCTTATCATACAAGCTTGAAAGGATAAGACGTCTCGTCGTGTGAAATATACTTTCGCCTAACGTAAACATGAATGCAATATTCTTTCAACTGTACTTTGCTCGTTATGAGACAAACTTCAGACAATCTCCTAGGCATCCATTAGCTTACACCAGTTCATTGCTAGTAAGAAGCCTCCGCCGAAGCGCACCAATTTTTTGTTTTATGCAAGTTACTTACCCTTGTACTGTACGCTCCACTTTGAGATACAGATTGTATAGAATGTTCCATATCAGAGGGCCTTAGTTTGGTACGTGTTTTGTATATACTTATACCCCAAATTGTGCTTCAGATAGTATGTGAACTTTAAATCTTCCAAACAAACAAATTAAAGCGATCACACCTCAATATTAGAGACGGGACATTACCCGCGTTCAACCCTCTAGCGCTCAGGGAAAAACATCCAGCGCAAGCCCGGGGGCGGTCGTACCGACCCATAAATAATAAATACTAGCGCGGTGCGTCTGTAGATAATGGTAATTTACGAGACCATACCATTGATGTCAAATCTTTAACAGCGAAACGGTGAGATCGATTGCTTTTTCATAGTTTCCTAAATTTTTTAAATATCCTGCTACTTTGGATATTATTGTATTCAGTAGGTATATAAAAGATGGGTATTAAAGAAATGCCTAGGAAGTTAATTTTCATAATAGTTATATATGAAAGTCAGAACTTTACAACTTTACGCCTATTTAAGTTAATATACCCAGTCCACGAGTAGGTTAAAAGATCAAACATAATACCTAATTTACGGGAGCTGCGTATCACCGGATCGCTATGCTTAGTAAGTTTGGTATCGCTCGGTACCGTTTTCACGTCGATCGTCGCTAAAATATGAATGGGCGTCGCTAAAATATGAACTTGATCGCTAAATACGAACAAACCGTGGCGCTAGCTTCGAAGATCGAATAAATTATAAAGATATATTATTATTAAAATTTTGGCGCCAACTTTGGAGCCTTAACTTTGAGGAGACATCGGGTATGGGGCACACAGGGTATTAGCACAGTTTATACTGTGGTATTAGTAGTACCAGTATTTCTATTGCATACGCTAGTTACATCTCCATGTAATGCTAGTAGCTGTAAAGAAACGTAAGATAAATAAATAATAAATAAATAATAAATAAATATCCTTAGACATACACACAGCGCCATCTAGTTCCACAGTAAGCAACTATATGCTTGTGTTGTGGATACCAGATGGTTGATATAATACATAAATACATTTTTTTTGTAAATAAATACTTATTATAAATGAAAACATCCATAACTCGGGTACACATGTCCGTATTCATCACACAAACATATGCCCCTAGCGGGATTCGAACCCTGATTCGATTCGATTCGGATCGGAGCGGGATTCGAACGAAGATGATGTGTCATCTTACGTTTTACTGGTTTTATTATTATTATAAGCTTTCATTTAACTTGCAACGTTCGTTTGTAAATTGTCCGTTTCAAAATTTGCTACTAAAATTAAAACTATATATTCGTTCAGTTCTGGTAACAATATATTTATACATTATAATAGACATAACTAATGCTACAGCCAGGATCGTCCCTCACGAGGGATCGTTTCTACCCACTGTTAATAGCCGTAGAGTATTAAAAGCTTGTTTTTTAAAAAATATTTTCAATGTGGAACTTATATTTTATTATTTACAATACAAACATTTTGTATTAAACAAAATAATTCTAGCATGTATCGGTCTTGTAAACATACAGATACGCTCTTTAGATCCCATTTTTGGGGCACAGTATAAGCACAATCGAATACTATACGTCGAGACTCGTTCTGAATGACCACCACGCGAGCCCAGTGTGGATTGGTGGATTTGTCTAGTGGCCATCTAAGGCCCGTATTAAAAAATGTTACTCAAGCAGAGATCTCCGCTTGGGGACAGTTAAAAAGGGACAGCTTTATGGGACTTGCATAGCGGCATCTCTTTCCAACTATCCTTAAGCGCAGATTTACGCTTGAGCAACATTCTAAAATACGGGCCTAAGAGTCAGGGTTCTCAACACGTCGCCTCCTTGAAGGTCACCAATTATGCTTAATTGAAGACAATCGGGACCGGCTGTAGTACCTGCCCGGAACCACGAAAATAGATTATGTTATACCATTCGCGTCAACATTGCTTAACATACTTAGCTAATCGAAAATGAACAGCAAAATTTCGCTATCGAGACAACATTTTACTCACCTTGAAATACTTAATGTGTCCTCAACCTGCGGTCGCCCTTGTGACATCTGCGAAATTAACGAGTAAAGCAACGTGCGATGCTTAGTCGCGATAACGGCCCTTCCGTGGTTCCGTTCCGATTCCGATTCCGTGACGATAACGGAATGGAGCGGAATCGGCGGCTGTAAATCATAAAAAGACTGGCTAAAGAGTATCTTAAGTTAAGAGGTCATCAATTAGGTATTATTGGGCGGTCGTCAGCGTAATTTATCGGTAATTTGTTTTTTAATTTTACTGATTCCTCTAGTTACGTTATAATATGTAGAACTTTTAAAACGAGATGACTGTAACTATAAATTGAAAGTTAAAAATTCCCCAAGAAACAATGATGCAAATAAATAAAACAATTACGTTACATATTAATTTGATATCTTCGAAACGGTATAACCAATTTTCTTCTAAAAAATAAATCTTTTAGGACTACTACCTTTTATTCTGTAATACTACATAATATTTAAGTTCAGTGGTGCCATCTTTGTTTTGTCTCTGGAACACCAAAGTTAGATCTAGATGAACAACATACGTCAAGTTACTATGGTCATTGACCATGGTTGTTACGCCATCTTTAGATAAATGGGGGAACTAAAATGTGCGATGTGTTGCTGTCGATCGAATGGTTTCAATTTCGAACAGGATCTAAAAATATGTTTGGCGCACAAATTATTATCTCATTTTTAAGTATTTTTTCGCCTATGATTTCTACTATTACTTCATCTATGTATGTACGTACAATACATTTGGTAACAAGTAATGCAATTTCTATTTCAAATTAGCCACATGCGAAATTACACAGGCTAATCAAAAACAACAGCATGATTTATTTTTATTTATTCTCACCGCCGGTAGATGGCAGTGGCCGGCTAAGTGGCGCCATTTTCGCCTGTACTTTAAGCGAGCGTTGTGACCGTATTATTTATCGCACCATTACTGCGCGGACCCTTAAATCATCACGTGACATCGCCCTACACCCTGTACGTGCCTTAATGAATGGCGGGACGTTCTCGCCCAAAACTTTTTTTCTTTATGAAATTGTTCAGAGAGCACTTAGCAGAAAATCTATTAGACAAGCAGAGGGAATAAAAATGAAGTGTTTCACTGTTTGGGGTTTAGGGGAGTCGTAAAATTTTTTGCCGGACATTTTTTAAATTTTATATGGTTGTTTTGTTTTCAAGTTTGAATGATTTCTAACAGTTACAAAAATTTACCGATATTTTTAATATTATAATATAAGGTTAATAACTAATTAATTAAGAATCGATAAGTAGATAACAGGTAATACCTAATTTAGAGATGGGACTGCTCTCTCTCATCAACTTATGAGCGATTTAATAGCTATTCTTGAGTCTTGTCGGTGGAGTCCTTTTTGTTCACACTTCTCTATGGAACTTCTTTGAAGGTGAAATACCTATTGGTAGGAATTCATGGTAGAAATAGTGGGACAATTTAAAACAATGCCATTTTTTCAGATGGAGACTTAGACAATCAAACTTATCAACTTCCACTATTATGTCAACTCTGAAATTGGGGAACAAAATCAACTGTTCCATAAAATGTTCCATCTGATAGTCATCATCCCATAATCATCATTATATCAGCCACATACTGTGAATCAATAGCTGCTGAACATAGGGCTCCTAAATGGATATCGAGAGCGATCGGTTGGAAGCGGCCTGCATCCCGCGACATCCGACGACCTGCATCAGGTCGTCCGTCCACCATGTGAGTGACCATCCTACGCTGCGCTTGCCGCTTACCATATATTAACTATTGTCTAATATATTTAAACAAAATAAACAATAAAAGAACAAGAAAAACACGCCACTCACACTCACTTGCACTCACTTGTGTGTTTATATGATTGGTGTATCCGTCTGTGGGATTGTAGTGCCCAAAACGGCTTAACCGATATTTATCAAAGAAGCTTTCACCTGAATCAGAACTCCATTCGGATCACGCATTACTGAGATACATCTGAATAAAGACTGAGTACACTCACACATCAATCAAAGCCGTTAAACATATAACACCCTTAGTTTTTTGTCGGGGGTTAAAAATTTTAAAAAGTATCTATTAAAAAGTTATTAATTTTTAACCCATAACGTAAAATAATATATAAATTTGACCACTATGTGTGCGTGTGTGAGTCTGCCTCTGTGTCTGTATGTTGCACCATAGCTTTTAAATAGGTTAATAGCTTTAAAACGGAAATCATGTTTTCTAGCGGTAGTTCTTAGACATGTTTTATCAAAAATTTCAAAATTTTCAATTTATAGATATTAATTATATATATATCTCATTCGAAGTTTTAAACAAGAGAGGTCTTAGAGCATTTCAAAAATTCAGAACCAATATGGCTGTACCTACCCCTCATTTAAGTTTTCAGGGCCAGTATTAATTATTTAACTAAGTACCCGAACCTAAAGAAATAAACTAAAAGAAATTACCCGGATGGGAAGAAAAAGACGTACTGCGTCGAACCCCAAATAAATTAGGACCAGGGCAAGAAGATGATGATGGGTACCAACAGGTATGTACCAAAAACGATTTTGTCTCTAATACAGTAGAAATAATAGAAACTATTCATCTGTACTCGCATTGTCTTAGAGTTCACTAAATATAGTAATAATAGGTAATATTTCGTGTGACGAAATACAAAAATATCCAACAAAGCGCATACATTACCAACATTATCGCGTCTTTTGCCCCACAAAAGGTTGAAAAGTCGCGTTTCGCACGTATCGCGTTATCGCCGGTCTGTTCAAACCCTTACGGTAGCGGGAGAATTACGCGTCTGCTCAAGTCACAAGCAAATCACAAGTGAATAATCATAAGCTAAAACAGAGATAATTCTTGAATTATAAAAATAACAACCAACAAAAAGAAACTATAATTTGGGAATGAGAAAATATAAATTTTAATTATTGAACCACCAAACATTGGCAAAACAACCACCTTCAGTAAGGTTCCACTCTCCATCTCCGGAGTGCATCATCAGAACTTAACCAAATTTATATAAACCCTATTAAACAAAAAACCAATCATGAAATATATAGGTGAACATACATAAAAATATATATACAGACGAACATGGTAGCTCCTCCTTTTTTGAAATCTGTTAAAATATATAGGATATTAAACACTTATAACAAACATCACTATTATATGTATAAGGACAGGAACATATGAATAATATTTCACCGATTTTACAATATCCACATCTACGCTTATATAACAAACACAAAAATAACTGTGTTGGTCTGTTTGTTGCCTTTTCACGGCTAATCATCTGAACCAATCGTATTGAAATTTGCCAGAGGGAAGGAACCTAGAGAAGGACATAGGCTACTTTTCAGATTTTCTCTTCCCCGATAAAGTAATTCGAAATACTCTATAGAGTATCTCGAATTACTTTATCGCGGATACGTAATATATTACGTATATGCTTTTATACGATTTAATGATTATTTCGTATATTTGGTATTATCAAATGCAAAATTTTTCTCATAAGTAGTATCATTTCTATCTTTACCTCGTCAGCGCCGTCACTTACACCAACCAGTAACGTTGGAGGGAGAATTATCAGGAGTCGTTCAAATGATTTATGTACACAATTATTGGGTTACTCAGGTACGATGTTTTGTACGATCCGATCCGAGTTCGATAGAAGTTTGAGACAATGCGAGTTAATTTAATGGTGTTTTGAAAGCTACGACACGTTCTCATATTTGAGAGAGAAGTATAAGTTGTTATAAGTCTTATAATTTTCAATAACGCTATTGCGTTTGCCATAAAATTTCCTGGTATTAAGAACAAATAGCAAAATCATATATAATAGTCATTACTGTAGAGACAAATGATAATTCAAACGTCTCGGAAGCAAAATTATGATCTTTTCTCAAAAATTAAAATAGACCAAACACATTTGCAAATAACGTGGATATGGATTTTGCAAAGATTCCCGCATTTTACTACATCTACTTTTATAAATTCGCATACGACAGATATTGCTCACCTCTTTAGTCGTTTAAAACTTTACAAAAATTGTGACATGTATAAGTTCCAAATTCAGGCAATGTGCAGGCAATTTCATACTTACTTCCTTGAGTTTTATTGATTACAAATTATAAAATCACAAAATTTCCAGAAACCTTCAGGTTACCCCTGCTTTTTGATGTTAACTTTGACTTTTTACCCGACTGCTCCACGAAAGAGGGCAATGTTTTTCGAGTGTATGTATATAGATTTTTATGTTACCTCCTGTAGCCTAAACGGCTTTTGAAGTGCAAGGTGTCGCTCGATCGTCTTAATCTCCAATGTCATAAAAAATCCAACATGGCACCCGCAAAATGCAAATTATGGTGTAGTGTTACTTTTGGCCTTTAAATACTTTAGTTGGTATCATTGCGGATATATTGGCAAGATTTTATTGTATACAGAAAAGCTATTCACATTATTATCACTCATAATGTTATTAAAAAAGTTTGCATGCATTGTTTAACAAAAAACAAAATTGTTATTTTCCATCAGGTGAATTGTGATCTACAGCAACTCAAACACCTTAAAATATTAACTTTCTAATCGCTTCAAACAATAAAAACCATAAATACGTTTCAAATTAAATTCAAGTCATTACTAAATCAATGTGCTATCTCAGTCAGCTTCTACTGCTATACACATATGTGCAAATGTCAAAACAAACTTATCGCAAATATAGAATTTGCAACAACATTTGCAACGGCAATATCTAGGGAAATGCCTTCAACGTTTCCACAGATCTGAATCTATCACTGTCCTGATTGCTTTCCGCAATCCCACAAGCACTACACCGTTTTGACATATCATTGATCTATTCAAACCAGAATCATATCACCACCTGTCTCCCTTGGGACTTCAAGCCGGGGACTATGATATTTCAACCGTCAAAACGGTTACAGTTTCATTTGATGTACAACATCCAATACTAATCTGCTATTGTTCACAACCAGATAGTCTAAAAGTGAACGAGAAGTGTATGTTACATTTCGTTTTCGTTGCGTCTAAAATCGTAAAACATCTTCACAACAACACACAATACTCAAAGATTATAAGTCTACGAAATGTGCAAAACCATTTTCATTGCTATCAGAATTTTACCTTAGGGTTTATTTTTGAATTCCTCAGAATGTTATTTCGACGTACGTAAATAGGAAAAGGAGTAGATAGTTTGAAAGACAGGCTCTATCAACCGGTGACAACTACGTATTGTAGTTTCATTCGGAAGGTGAGATCTGTATTTGAATGTTCTATGCGACTTGTCTCAGGCAGATCGAAAACATTACTCTAGCGTCTGTCGAGACTAGTGTAATGGCAAAGGTTCGTTCGTTTGAGAGGCAAAAATTTTATGAATTTTGTCTTAAAAAATTACTTTTTACTTTTCAATATAGTTTCCTCTAATTGCAATGTTATATCTAGATCGCTGAACTAACTTTTCTATACATTTGAAAAATATTCTGTATTATCATTGTTAAAGTGGTTTAAAACAGTCGCATGCCACTCTTCGTCACTGGTAAATTTTCTTCCTAGAAGATTTTTCTTTAAATTTAGAAATAAGAACTAGTCGCACAGGGCCAAGTCCGGGCTGTACGGCAGGTGTACCAGTTCCATGAACCAGCAGTCGCGAATAGCAGCCTTTGAAATGTTATATTACCAGTATGCCCTACTACATTACCTATAGCCAGTTTCAAGAAAATTCAGGGGTCCGTTTCAAAACATACATGGCACAAACATCCATGGAGACAAAATATTCTCTTTTTTTTTTTTTTTGTTTTTACACTTACACCAATCATCTAGTCCCAAACTAAGCAAAGCTTGTACTATGGATACTAGATAACGGATAAACATACATAAATATTTATATAAACATCCATGACTCACGAATAAATGTTCATATTCATCACACAAACATTTACCCGTCGCGGGATTCGAACCCGCAACCGTTGGTTTCGCTGACAGGGTCACTATCCACTACACCAATCGGTCGTCTGTTTATTTATTATAGGGTTTGTTGGTTTTAAACTGCAATATTGGCCTCGGGCAAAAAGAGGAATCGACTGACATCTATTCATCAAAATCAGTTCAAGTGTCTACTCATGAAGCTAAAAATATACTACAATTTTATAAAGTAAACGCTTTCATTATTATGCTACCAATTAAGATTTGATATGAGGATGATGGTCGAATGACACTTTCCTATTGCTAAGATATACACATATTCAAAATTTTAAGCAAAGACAGCAATTTAAACACACATAGATAAACACATACAAAACAAACCCTATCAAAGCTTTAATTTTGAACTATCTTGCAGACATTATAATTATACTACCTATTTGTATAGATCATGCATACCGACCTAAAATAATTTATTCACAATCTTGATTCAAACTAGATTTCTTTATTTTCTTATTGTAAAAAAGAATCAAAGGGTAGAATCCCACGTAACCTTGGCAGATGACGTATAAAAATGAAATTAAAAGAAAAAGTGAGTAATAAATATCAAACTTATCAGATTGGGCGGGATAACTTAACGTTTTAATAAATAATCCGTTCGAAAACTTGGGTGTTTGTTACTTTTTTTAAAATTAATAATAATATGAAATAAATCAATAAAAGAATGGAAACATTTCAGAACGGGCTCCGGTTGAATGATTTGTTGTAATGCGAGTGTTCGGTGCCGTCTGCTGGATGCTTTGGCGGTGGTACAACAAATTTTGATACTTTGATCATTTTTGAAATATAAATTATCTTCAATCATTATTAATAAAGCTTTACTCCTCGTTCATACTCTAAAGATTAATAAATTAGATTAGCTCCAATGGGGTTTGTCTTTAGATGTTGTGACACACATTAATATAATCTGTGGCTATATCGTAGGAATATTATAATATATAACTAATAATTTTTTATTTGCTTCAGATGGCACGATAAATAGTGGGTGCCGGTTGTCTTCATTTGAACGCTTTTGGTTGGTGGTAGGGCATTTTAAATGTCCGCCTGGCTAGCTACAACCATCTAAATCTGCCGCCAAACAGCAATGTTAATAGCATTTTTGTGTTCCGGTTGTCAGAAATAGGATAGCCAGTTTCCCAAATATTTGGGTTTCCGGGTCGGTACGCTTCCACCTTCACTTAACATCAGGTATGATTGAGGTCAAGTGTTAACCCGTTGTGCATAAAAACTGTTAGGTGGCCACTAGTCTGACACAAATCCACCAATCCGCACTAGACCCGCGTCGTGGAATATGGCCCATACCTTCTCTCAGTGAAAGGAGGGTGTGCTCAAAAAGTGAGGACTTGTAAGGCTTTTTACTTAGGTAGGTACTTGTTTATCATAAATCATGTATTTATTGGCGATTATAAGATGTAGTTGTAGGTGATTATAAGATAGCAAGTATATTATCGATGATTGTTTGAACCGCATCGCCGAACCGGGTGCATGGAAAAACCGGACAAGACCGAGCCTTTGTTTCGCGCTTAGGGCAACGTTCCTTTTAAGCCATTGGCTAATTGAAAAATTTAACGTCATAGTACCTACCTGATGCAAAACATTGCGGTGATCTGTGTGATTCTTATTTGCAATGAAGAATTCAATAATAAAAACAAACTAACAATATTTGTAATATTAGTTAGGATTATATGGTTCGTATTCGAAGTGAATACTTTGACATATTTAAATATGTAGAGACGACCAAATGGTGGGCTAATACCTCTACAATTATGCATTTAGTCAATCTGATGAAAATGAGGCGGAACTGTACATAACAACTGTAATGACCGACTATAAAAAATTTCTAAAACAGTTGCTCAAGTTGGTCAACACGAGATACATTGTAAATAAAAAATTTACACCTTAGAACTATGCGTGTAACTATTATACATATTACAACAAACGGGACATAAGACTACGTTTCAGTTACAGTTTAAAAGGTTTTGCCTTAACAACGACAAACACTACATCAAGTATCAAACTAGCACAGATCTCTTTCAACAAAAGCTAGTCTTATATCAGTTGATATCGACTCGACTCTAGATCCCGGTCCCACCTCCAATAAAGTGAGGCCATCAATTGTGGTGTTGCAAAAAGGTTCTTACCTTCAGGCTGTATGACGGATGGATGGGTGGCCACGGCGCAAGCAAAAGGTATTTGTAATTAGTATACAGGTTGTAAAGTCATTGGTTATGGAATGGTCGATGTGTTGTTATAAGTAGGTCCATATATAAATAGATGTGTATTTGTAAAATGGTGTGATGTTTCGCTCTAATATTTAGTAATATCTTTTGATAGCGCTGTTTTCGATTTAATTTATTTATTTATTTTTGTTTATATCTAATTTTAATTTAAAGTGAGGTCTATTACGATACTATCTCATAGTAAGAGATGACGTGCTTCGCAAGAGGCAATGCGGACGTAACTTTGATGTATGTGTGATCACGGTATTCCAACTGTATTTACTCGAGATGCAATTTTGATATCCATTGAATAAAATTTTAACCACCGACCACAAAAGACGGTTTGAAGCAAATCATTTTCACATTTTTTTTTATTTTTGAAAGTTTGATGTTTGCAAGATGTATCTTATCCATGTGTGATAGAAATTGGTTTAGCCCTTTCGATGATATCTGTCTTTTACCACAGTTGGTTTGAATATTTGGATGATATTATTATAACCCCCGGGCCCTCGAGGGTTATCTTAATTTTCAATTTATAGTTATAGTTATACTTTAACGACCGATTGGTAGTAGTGGATAGTGACATTGTCTGCGAAACCAACGGTTGCGGGTTCGATGCCCGCCAAGAGTGAATGTGTGTGTGATAAATAAGAAACATTTATTTCCGCGCCATGAATGTTTATATAAATATTTATGTATGTTTATCTAGTATCCATAGTACAGGCTTTGCTTAGTTTGGGACTAGTTGACTGGTTTAAGTGTGCGAAATATTTATATTTTATATAGCTTTTTTATATTATATACTGCCTGTTAGGGACAAGTCGACATTTCTTGAAACAGGTGGTTAGGGTATCTCGATACAATAACTTTAGTCGTCTTTTTATGTTATTAGAAACAATAAAAAAAGGTAATTTTACAAACAAATTAATTACGTATTCTAGTGAAAACATCCTCTTAAATGTAAAGGATAAACTGGCAACGTTGCATCAAGTTAAAAAATGAAATTACGCTTTCTACTATCTTACCAATCAGTCAATAACCGTGTAAATTTGTATAGTGAGCGTTAAGAGTAATTTTCTTCGATTTATTTGGATATGTATATTTTAATTTGGATTTCGGATTTAGTTTTATTTGATTATAACATGCCCATAAAGGGAATGTCGGGTTGTCCCTAACATGCAGTATAATTTTATTTATTTCAATTATAACAACGACTTATATTATATGAGTATTATGGGTTTATTGTTGACATTTGTATTATTTTCTTTTATTTATCAGTTGTATGTTTATTTATAACTTTGCTAAGTTTCTGTTTTTGTAAGTATACTATCTGTCTACTTTTAAGTTTCCAAATCCTCATTTGTCTCCTTACTGAGGTTTGCTGGAAGAGATCTCTTATATAGATCAGCTCGCCTTTTGTATATTTCTAATATGGTCCTGGTTATTTTTCGTTTCTTTTATATGTATTATATGCAATACAGTGTTAAATAAATAAATAAATATATATAGTACCTGACTAGACAATAAAACCTGTTCATTATAGTACGTACAAAGTAAACTTGTCTTGGAAGGTAAATTCCGAGTCGTCAGCTTGCCACGACAGGGAGGAGAAGGGAAACTATTTGAATTTTGATGCGACGTACACGTTGTATTGACATTTTCAATGGCCACCCCTCGTGTGATTTATATAATTTCTATTCGTAAATGGGGGATGGTAGAACTTTTTCTAGTCACTAAAATAAGAGCATATTTTACTTTTCTTACATAAAGGTGGAATCAAGAATAAAAAAAAACCGTAGTAGATTGAAATTAACCGACATATCCCAACGGATTAGTAAGTTGAAGTGACAGTAGACAGTTCACATCATCCAAACGACTGATTAAAGTTCTAGAGTGCATACCACCACGCACCGACAAGCCCAACGTAGGACGTCCACCTACAAGGTAATGGTAATTGTACGTCGTTTTCACCCGATCGCTCTGGAAGTCCATGCTCACCAAAATTTCCTAGTTTGCCAAATGTAAGTTTGAGGTTATATTCGAAATATAGGGCTTGTGGCAGTTTAATCATCATCTACTTACGTACTGCAACAATAACTATTTCTATCTATCTATAGTTCCTACATCTGTACCACAACCATAAACACAATCAACTATCAACTGACCATCTAAAATTTATAATCTCAAGATAAGATCATGCGCGCGCGCACCGCACGAATCAGCCGGCTAATGATAATGTGGGCACCGACAATTAAGTACCATTCGTAAGGCAGTACCATCTGTGATTTGTGATTGATATTACTAGGGATCCGCCCCGTGGCTTTACCTGCCAAACGTTTATTCATTTTTCCTTTGCTATACATGTTTAACAAATATTTGTCGGTATAATAAGTTGTTATAACATTTGATTATTTTAGTGGTCCGTAAAGAAATTGGCAAAGCGGAATACTTATAGCATTACCTCAATATCTGTTCACCCGTTATCTGTCACAGCCATTCTTTTCAGAATGACGTTTTGAAGTTGAAAGATAATAGTGCAAGTAGTGGCCCACTATTTCGGATCGAACCCGCGAATTTCATTTATAAATGTTATGTCATTTTTATTGAACCACGGAGGCTGGTTCAACTCGGGTAATCAAGACTCATCCAACTTTGCCTCATTTGTCAAAATACAACGAATAGTTTAGGTGACCTAAGTGAATGCAAATCCAACTACTTTTGTTTGATCTGAGTGGGCACGTGAATACTTTTGTTTGAAGTTTTGAGGTTTGTTTGTTGCTCGTTTACGGCGTAATGGTTGAACGGATTTGAATTAAATTTGGTACATAACAGCTAAAATATGCCCTGGATGGAACATGATAAAATACACATATATCCCGATAAAGTGAGTATAATACATAATTATAGCGAGAAATTAGACGCACGACGTATTATTTAATAATTAGTTGTGTGAACCTCATCGATGTTCATGTGGTAAGGTTGTGGACCAGCTAGGACGCCACGGGTTCTCTTGCGTGAAGAGTGCCGGCCGCGCATATCGCCACGGTGTAATTAATCAGTTAATTAGGCGCTCTCTCGCCCCTGCAGCGGTCCCGGCGTCTCTGGAGCCTTGTGGCTTATTCAGGGACGACGGGAAAAGAACTGATGGAGCCACCTTAGTACCCTGGTGCTTATATGTGGTGGTGTTTATATCAACTTGTGCGGATACTTTGGCACCGTCCCATATACAAGGAACTGCGCAGAGAGCTGGAACCGCGGCTAAACAACTTCTTCTGACACGAAATAATTTGTAAATGATTTATCCGTTAGACTGGTCCACGCCTCTGGAGATGTAAGAGCTGGTGCCTACTTTGCTCAGCATAGCGCTAGCGTACTAGCCTTACGGAAGCGAGTTTGACGACGTATTTTTTCGATAAGATATAGGTATTTTCAATTGTCTTTATAAATTTGTTGTTTCAATTATACTTATAAACGAAATCACAAATATAGCTAAACGAAATCTACGCCGCTAAAGATATTAAAAGATAAATTGTTGATGATCTTATTCCGCGTATTTCTTTAGACAGTAACAATTACGATTATTAACTACAGCTGCTCTGTATAGTAGTTATAATTATAAATTTTTCTATACTTAAACCTTAGGAATTATTTACGATTTTTATCCAGCTCATACGTATACTGGGCTATTTATAATTAATAATGAAATAAATGGTTGCTTTTGTAATATATAAACCTTTTTTAAAAAGACCACATATTCGTGTTTCTTCCTTGCTTTTATCAGAGGAAAATTGCCTTTTGAAAAAGCGGTAGTAAATATTAAAAAAATACTCTATTTTAAGCGTGCCATTAAATTACCTAAATATTTCTTTAATTTAACTTTCTAAAGAATTGCACTAGATAAATAAATGACATTTCAAAACACTAACTGCTCGAGTTGCGATTGCACTTGGCCTGTATTAGTATTTCAATTAATTAAATTTCGTTGCGTTACTCGGGCTTAATCTGGATAATGACGTCATACTAATAAAAAGGTTCAAAATCCGTAAAGGCCGCGAAATTTTTATTATTCAAGTATTTTTCCTTGAAAATTTTAAGATATAAGTATAGCAATATCGTTTTTTTTAAAATTTTCAGTTACATTACATTATTTAGTTACATAACTGTCCAAATTTCTCATCACAATACAAAAGAGCCATAACTCTATAATATCAGTTTTTTCGTAATCTCAGAATAGAGTGGATTTGTAACAATGGAACGTCTTCGCATAATTCATTTCAAGTACTGACCGCCCCTTAGTCGGCTTTCAACTGCGGAGCATGGACACTATGTAACTTACTAGCTTCTTTCGAGTATTCAACTGTTATATAAGTAAGTAGCAATTACAGGGCAAATGTCAGCATTCTCAGTTCTACAAAATATTTTAGTCTCATTACAAAATCTAAGAAACTTTATAAACTAATTCACAGTGTTGTGTATGTATGTCTAGCTTTTGTCCGGGTGTGTCTCAGTAGTGCGTGGTTCGATTTGAGAGCGTTTTTTTAGTATTTAAGATTATTTAATTGGTTTCTTGGCCAATTATGAAATTGATTGAGCCGTTTCGAAGATATTTAGCTTTTAACACAGTTGATTTGGTTTATCTAGTTGAAACAATCATTTGTCTTTCCAGGGATTTCCTAAATTTTCAACTTATTGTTATATTGAAATCTAATGGTTATAAACAATCCTTGGGGGAAAAAACCGGATGATGTGATTAACATCAATGTGTAGTAAAAATCAAGATATATATACGACGACGACGTAGTGGTTAGAAACTCTGCTACTATACCAAATGGTCGCGGGTTCGAATCCCGCTAGGGGCACATGTTTGTATGATGAATACAGACATGTGTTCCCGAGTTATGGATGTTTTTCATTTATACATGTATTTATTTACAAAAAAAAACGTATTTGTGTAGTTTATCAACCATCTGGAATCCATAACACAAGCCTAGATGCTTACTGTGGACCTAGATGGCGCTGTGTGTTTGTGCAGACATTTATTATTATATTATTATTATTATATATATATATATAGTATATATACAAATATAGTTTTATATATATATAAAACTATATATATAAAACTATATTTGTATGTTTATCTAATATAATATTTGTCATGTCATTTGTATTTGGTAGTCGTGCTCGTCGCGCTCAGCTGATGAGTAGTAATAATAATGTTATACATACCTACCTGTCATATAATATTCGTAGCACTTGCGCTTTAGTTGTATTTTTAAATCCACCTATGCGCTTGGATACTTATCTTAGGGAAATGACTGTACATCTATTGCACACTTGGCCCTACGTGGTAAATAAATAAGTTATAAAAAAATAGACGTTGATATGTTTGAAATTTTGACTTTTGTGGTACACACATTACATTTCTCACACATTATATTACATTCCATGCAAACGAATGAAGTCAATTTCTAACAATTTTGAGTTAATTTAGGTAGATACAAAAATTTATTTAATTTTAAAATTAAAATACTCAAGGTTTCCTTTTTATAGAAATCGACAACTATGATACATTTTATGTAATTTGTGTGGTAATAGACATAATTTCTATAAATATCACATTAAATAAAGAGGTAAAGGGGCAACAATTATCCCGTCTATTTCTTAAACTGATGTTGTAAATGTCAAAAATCCTTCGGTTAGGTGAATCATTTTGTTCGCTGAGCGAAGTCATTTCGAAATCAGTAGGTACAATTTTTTTTATTATAGCCTGATACCTAAGACATAATATAATTAAATTTCACTTTGCGTACTTCATCAAATAAAAATGGAATGTTTAGACCCTATTACCTGACGACGATGACGACCTGTTTGGTGTAGTGGTTAGCAACTCTGACCACTATACCAAAAGGTTGCGGGTTCGAATCCCGCTAGGGGCATATTATTATATATTTTAAATTTACAATGTCTACCACTGTTTATTAACGTAGTTATAGGTGACCGCACTATGAAAGATGGACCTTATTGTCTGGAAAAATAAATGATTTATTTATAAGTTTGTGTGATGAATACGGACATATGTGTACCCGAGTAATGGATGTTTTTCATTTATAATAGGTATTTATTTACAACAAAAGAAATGTATTTATGTAGTATATCAACCATCTGGTATCCACAACACAAGCCATAGTTGCTTACTGTGGAACTAGATGGCGCTGTGTGTATGTCAAGGATATTTATTTATTATTTATTATTATGGTACGAGTTTTATAACCAGCCTCAACTACATTAATGCTCAAATCAAACATCATGCCGATCATTTCTTGTTCTTTTAAGTGGAGTGTGATTGAAATTGGCCTTAGCTAGAAAACAGGTATAGACCTGCACTACCTGAAAAAAAAACTGAAATACAAACTATAGCAGTTGACATGAGTACTTATTGTAGGCATTTCGATGCGTCTCAATAACGAATTCACGTGTCTTCAGCAGTCAGCAATATGCAAACGAAATTTTACGGCTTGCAATCGGACAGATTTGCACAAGAATATAAGACACAGTAAACGCCTATTTTTCACTTAGAAATTGCGTATTTAAATTTGACATGTGAAGAATATTGCTAACACATTCAGGGAAAGAGTGATTTATGACAAGTAATGACACTCACAAATTACAGAACGTATATTACTAATACTTACAAATGTAAAATGACAATTTGTTGACGTTCAATTTTTCATTGTGGAATGTTGTGTAACATGTGGTCAGTAAACTGGGCCTTACAATAAATCATATTGGTGAGCGAGTGACATTCCATGAACTATAATAATTTTGTGATACATTTCAGAAAATTGAAAATTTTGAAAGCCCCCGTGACACAATAAATATCGTCCAGATATTTGTATATCTGTGTTAAAAGCTGTAATATTTTATTTCTATATAGTGTTAAACCGATTTAAAACTAGAATCCGACTCTAGAATGACTCTAGAATGGTTTTGAAAACTGATCGGAAATAAACAAAAATCACGGATGACGTTCGTTATGCTATGGAAAACCACCAGCTGATAGTCCTAACATTGCTCGACTTCAGCAATGCCTTTAATACTGTTGACTTCGATATTTTATTGGAATTGCTATACGTTCTCTTAACATATCTCCAATGGTAATTGACTGGTTTCGTAGCTATCTGTGTGGGCGACGGCAGCGGATACGCATTGAAGATTCTTTCTCTTCATGGTGTACTGTTTCTGCCGGCGTTCCACAGGGTGGCGTGCTTTCTCCCCTCCTGTTTGCTATTTTTATTAATTCTATCACTCTCAATCTATCTTCTTCCTACCACCTCTATGCAGACGATCTCCAAATTTATTCTCAGTCTACTTTAAGTGAACTGGCCAATGCTGTCAAAGTAATAAACACTGATCTTGCACTCATCCTAGAATGGAGTAAGTCATTTGGTCTCAGGGTTAATCCTGCAAAAAGTCAATCTATAATTTTAGGCAGTAACACACTTATTTCAAGAATTAACTTTGAGGAAATCCCTACAGTTGTGTTTGATGGTGTCAAGATTTTGTACAGCGAGAACGTTAAAAACCTTGGCATAATTTTTGACCGAACACTCTCCTGGCGTCCCCAAGTTGCCGAAGTCAGTAGGAAAATTTTTGCTTCGATGAAATCCTTAAATAGACTGCGCAATTTCTTGCCTACTACCACCAAAATTGCGTTAGCACAGTCACTTCTCTTACCTATTCTGGATTACGCAGACTGCTGCTACGCGGATGCCACAGTAGAGTTGATAAACAAACTCGACCGATTACAAAACGTTGCAATCAGATTCATTTTTGGTGTACGAAAATTTGACCATGTTTCCGAATATCGCAACCAACTCAAGTGGCTCCCCATTCGTTGTCGCAAAGATGTGCACATTCTCTTCCTCCTTTATTCCGTGTTGTTCAATCCCAAGATCCTCAATATCTTAAACAACAGTTTCAATTCCTGTCTTCCACTCACAGTCTTCCCTTGCGTTCCTCTGACAGTCTTCGTCTGTATGTTCCTCAAAATTTGTCTAAATCATACGGCCAGTCCTTCACTTTGCAAGCTACTCGCCTCTGGAACTCTCTTCCTGAGTCTATTTGTCGCTCTCCGTCTTTAAATATATTTAAAGCTCAAGTCAAGGTGCTGTTTCTTCAATAGCTTACATCTACTTTACTTTCGACCGGTAAATTATATATACTATATTACTATATAGTTATAGTAATCCCCCCAAACTTATGTATTTATTTATTAATTATAATTATTATTATATATCATATATATGTAAATAACATGTATGTATTGGTATAAATTGTATGGATATATTTTATTTTTTCAGATTACCTATAAGATAACACTTTTTGATTTCAATATGCAGAACTTTCAGATGTATTTAACAATTAGGAAATTATTTGTGCTAACCCACTTAATTACTCGTATTGAATTCCGTGATGATAGGTTTGCCTGGAAGAGATCGCTGTTAGCGATAAGGCCGCCTAATTTGTAGTTTTCTATAAGATATTTAAATGTACCTTCCTTATTTAAACTTGAATTGAATTGAATTGAAGAATTTGTAATTTCTGCAAATAAGTATTACATTTATTCACTCATTTGTGTAATGTTACAGTAACAACCGCAAGAGCGGGTTCAGTTAGGGTTTATAACGGAAGTAGCAGTAATGTTGTACACTCATCGATATACTTAAGGGTAAACGGTAGTGACCAGTTTTCATACAACAAACTATAATAGACCACTTTTCAGTATTTTAGTAAATTGTTAGTTTAGATAAAGTTGATAGAATCTAGTTTGCACGCATGAAATTGGTTTAAATTTATAAGTTAATTTGTGAGATTATTTCGTAATATTACGTTTTCGTACAAATAATAAAAATGTCGAAATATTGTAATAAAATAAAATTATTAACACATCACTACATTCACGCAAACAGATCCTATTTTAATGTAAATTTCATTACACAAATACAAAAAATATCGCATAACGTTTGTCGTCAATTACAGTTCGTATGAATTCTGGTCATTATTACTTAGACGGGTAAAACATCCCGGATGAAATGAATAAGTTAACATTGTTGTAACCATTTAATTAATTGCTGCACTACAATTAAATATACATTAAAATTATTAATAAAGCCCACGGTCTTTTTAATTAACCCACATTAAAGTGAATGGCAAGGATTGGTTATCGATATTGTATCGATTATGTTTGCACCTCGATTAATTTGATTACTGCATACCACTCGCGAAGTGCCGCGTTATTTCGGCTGATTGGAATCAACTATAAAAAGTTTATGAGGTTTTAACTGACGGCCTGGGCGCCGGAATTGTTCCTTTCGAACTTTTGACACGTTCGTATGTGACCCGGTTTGAACGCGTGTCCATTGTCACGCAATAAAGCGGTATGAGATTCTGTGTAACCGAAGACTAAAGAAGCTAATGACATTATTAAATGAAACACTCGTGGCGTAGTCATACTCTTTATTAGTTTTCGATTAGCGAAGTTAAGCAATATTAGGCGCGGTCAACTCTTGGAAGGCTTCGGAGAGCACATTAAACAGTCGGCCACCACGCACTTAAGTTAATGTCTGCTCTTGCAGTTTGGCAAGAGCATTATAGGCCAGGGCCTGGTAACAGGCATCACCGCAGGGACTGTGGAAGAATGCGAAAGCGCGCTCATGGCCTTGGCAGCTGGTGGTAAGAGGGAACACCGTGGAATTTTAGCCGGCCTTTTTCTTATGGAGGACGGGTATCCGTGCGGATTTCCCCACGAAAAAGGTGTGGCCCGTTACGCGAGGTGGAGATTATTGATTACCCATGCATCGCTTTAAGATGTATATTGCCTGTCGGCTGTTAATATAATTTTGTCATACAACTTTATAGAAATGGCAAAATTAAATAAAAAATGGTCCATCGTCGAACATTAATGAAACATTGAAATAGACAACGGACACGCGACATGCTTCACTCAATCGTCTCAAGAAGCAAATTGCAATACGCTCATCTTTTACGATTATCGTCACCGTGTGAAAGGTTTCAACAGTTGCTTTTGTAATTTTTAGCGATTACGTTAAGTGTGAGGTCATTGCGTATGCATTAAGTGCATTAAATTAACTCTTATTGTAGAGGGTGTCGGGAAAATTACATAGGCGTTGTGTAAGGGGCGAAACTTGAAAGTGTATCAAAGGTAAACAATTTGAGATTGTGATTGTCTTGATTTGTAAGTTCAATTGACGTTTTATAAACTTCTGGTTGAATGCATAAAAAAGTCATAAAGATGAAAAACAAATATATGTCGAAACGTAAATTAATATTGGAAAAACAAAAGCTAAAATTAACGATTTATCTTTAAATAGTATATAACTTTAAATTGAAATTTAGAATACCTCGACAGACTTCAAGAAATAATTTCGATACCGATTTTCAGCAACTATGGCTAATCACCTGTCCTTTCCTTTAATTTTTAATATAAAAAAACCGCACTCAAATCATACTATGCACACCTGAACAACGACACAACTCCCCGTCGTTTTCGTTGGGGGTTAAAAACAAAGTCGCTATCGGCGTCTGTCTGTTGGTACGCTTAGTTGTTCTAAGCTAGTATGTATGATACAAGTGTTATTTCGTTTATATTTTATTTCGAGATCCGGGCGGACGAAGTCGCAGGTGGAAAGCTAATTTATTATGTACATACACATACAATTTATCACAATAGAAAGATCATTTGACAAGGTAAGTATCCTGTTTACATAAGACACGAATAAAATTTATCGCAATTTTTACGAGACAGACTCAGTATCCTAAGACTTTTATGGACATCGTTTTTTGATATTTTTAGTGACAGGCCATTTAAGATCGCCGATCAGCAGTAAAGTATTTCATCGTGAGTTTCAATTGGGGCATTACAACCAAAATGGACCTGGATCAGTTGAATATGAGTGAGTGTATGATAATAAATGAAGAAGCGGCTATGCACCATAGTGAGCCGACTAAATGTTACATCTACACCAGTGGCGTGTCCTCCAAACAGGCAGAAAGGCAGAAAGGCAGTACCTACCCTATCAAATTAGAAACATTCCTCGACATGCATTTTCAAGACAGTTGATTCATAATATGTGAACAGAAAAATATTCTAAACAGTTGCGAAGATTGCCAATAAGAGTTAGTTATTATTTTATAGTTGTATTTTTTCTCAATTAATAGCAAATTTTATCTTTTTTTTTTATGGTTAACTGGATACGCGTTTGACCACATTCTCACCTGATGGGAAGTGACGATGTGGCCGAAGATGAAGCACGCGATATCATTGCCTATTATCCCTGTGACAAAACGCTGTGATCTACACCTAGTATGTAATACTAGGTATAGGTGCGTGTTAGTAATTAATGCCATCGAATGTGATCTTTTCATTCATTCTAAGACGTGCAACAAGATAAATCTAACTTCCAACTAATGTTATAAATGCGAATATTTGGATGTTTGTTTATTTGTTAGTTACTGAATTACGGTGAAACGGATGAACGCGTTTGGATTTAATTTGGTATATAGCTAGAATATACCTTAGATTAAGAAATAGGATATTTCTTATCCCGATAAAGAGAGTAGTTCCCGCGGGATAAATAGACCGATTTCAAAGTGCAAGGTGTCGTTCGATTCGCCTTGATTCCCGGAGTACCATAGGATAGATTTTATGGTAGAAAATTTACAAACCAAATAATAAGCGGTTGGGATTTTTGATTTTTAAATATTTATTATGTTATATGTATAATAGAAAACACTTAAACAAAGCTTATCAATGGATTAGGGAGGTATAACACATTTTGTTAGGATGTAATTTGGTTCTCTGAAGGTTTCCGAACAAATTTTAAACTGTTCTGGAAATATATATAAGAACAGCCAGAGGTAAAACGACTACCTCTGAACTGATTAAAATCAAAGGCCAGGCAAGTACGTTGAAAGGGGAAGAACACATATTCAAGAGCTGGAAGGAATACTTTGAAAGTTTGTTTGAAAGAGCGGAGATGCAGGTGTCTCACATATAAATGTCGAATCGTATGACGAAATAAGCATGGATGAGATTGTGCAAGCGTTGAAAGGTATGAAGTCAGGTAAGGCTATAGGGTATGAGAGAGTTTTAATGGAGATGCTGAAGGCTAGACAGAGCATAGTGGCAAGTCAGTTGTACTGCCTTTTTAATTTATGCTGGAAAAACAGCCAAGTTCTATGTGACTGGTGCCAGGCCGTCATCGTTCCACTTTACAAAGGGAAAGGATCACAATAAGACTGCAATAATTACTGTGTATTTCGGTTCACTGTTTACAAGGGATGGAAAGTGTGACGATGATATCGAAAGAAGACTGAATGCCGGAAATCAGGTGAATGGAGCACTGCATGCCTTTATGAGAAACCAGAATGTGTTCAAAAAAGCTAGTGGAGGTAAGCAACGTAGTGACAAAGATCGGAAAAGGTATGCTGAGGTGGTTTGGACATGTGGAGAGGATGAATGAAAGTAGACTAACGAAAGAGATATACGATGCGAATGTGGATGGCAGTGTTGGTAGGGGAAGACCACGGCGAACGTACCATGATCAAATCGGGGACGTTTTAAAAAAGTCAAGAGTATCCTATACCGACGAGCATGTATGAACAATCTTATGAGAGTGAATGAAGCAAAAGAGGTGTGTCAGGATCGTAGCAGTGAAAGTCTGTGATCTCTGCCTACCCCTACTGGAAACAGGCGTGACTTTATGTATGTATATAATAAGTTTGCAAAGACCTCTACATTCTTTTGATTCATTCCAACGATGAATAAACAACAGAGTTTATCTTCCTTTGTAATTCCATACTTTTTACGTAAGGCGGCAGTTACTCATAACTACATGTTCTCATCTCAATGTTAAGCAATGATGGATAGAAATACGACCTCAGATATCAACGTGACAAGCGGTTAAAGTAAACAGACTGATCCTTTAGAACGAGATGGATAGATAACGATGATAGGGTTATCTGGACCACAATCATTAAATTTTCTAAACAAAGCTCTGATAATATGGTGTTACATATCGTTCTTCAAAATGCCAGGTCAAATAAATTATTCAAAATTATTAATTCAGGATGAGCCATGGATGTATATAAATATTTATGTATGTTTTATTTATGATGACCTACGGGTTACGTAAATAATATCACCATTGACAAACTTTTGAAGGCCTTTGTCTTAGAAACGGCTTAATGTAAAATTGAAAATTTTATTAAATACTAAGGTCTACTGTCCCATACTTCTGTAAAAATTTCAAGTTGCTGGTGTGTTTTTATGAACTGTATATAGATAAAAGAGGGTTCTTTGGGTGGTGAAAATAATGTTTTAATCCACTATTTTATTTTATTTTATTCAGGACAACTAACAGCTACACAATACAATTATGTTTTATTCAATGGAGGTCATTGTGTAACCAACTTCGTTATCCACGACACTATAACAACTAGCGAGACGAAAGCCAAGAAAAACAATAAACTAAATAGTTAAAAAGACAGGCAAAAGGTAAAAAAATATAAACGTAAAAAGTATTACTATAAAAAGGTGCCTATGCGGCAGAGCTAGTGTATCGCAATAAGAATATATGACCCGTCAAAGTGTATTTTACTAAAAATCCTGCTCACTGACAAATTATCAAAGTCAATAGGATATTACGAGATCATTCCTCGTCTTAGCAACTAAACACAGGTATTGTTTGTCGTTGTAAGAAGGTTGTCAATGGTGATGTTAGGTTCGAAAACCGCTAGACGTTTGAATTTCTAAATTAGTTCATTGCCTATAAATTATTGCAAATTATTTTGTGCAATAAAGAGTATTTGTATTGTATAAAATTAACCTCGGTCCGATGTTCACTTCTACTTGTCCGGACTGTCAGAGTGCGCTACTTCACATTGACATATTTTTCTTCAAAACACTTCAGTGTTTTCTGGATTCTCGATTATCTCTCTATTATCGAAAGATCAACGTTACATTCATCATCATCGATAGTGATTCATCACCAGCCTTACATGTCCCTACTGTATATATGGTAGTCTATTTTGTCAGACTAGTGGCCACCTGACAGTCACTGTTCCTTTAGGGCCATTGAAATGACTTAACGGCTGTCTGCAATTGCAAATAATCGGGATGTACTATTTACCTAAAGTGCCCTCCGAAATATGGAAATACTTGCATTAAAGTGTCATTAGTGATCACCCATCCAAGCAGTGACGATTTATTGGAAACCGAATAGCGATGGCACACACTACATAAAATACTAATACCCTAATGTATATATTGTTCATAGCTCGAAGTACAGTATAAAATAAAAATACTATACTCAAGTTTCGTTGCCAATAAACCAGACCTTTATTAAAAATATTAGATCAGACAACACCGTCTTCAGAAGAGATAAAGGTAATTGTGATCTGTCTGGTGACACGTGACAGTCTGTTGGTTCGGGATTAACGCTTTTTATCATCAAGTTTTATAGCTGTTTGTGTGACGCGATAGTTAAACCAGTGTGTTTCACCTAGTTTCACTTCGAGATGAACTATACTGTATACAGACTAATTTTGAATTTACAACTGGCCAAGCGCGAGTCGAGATATTTGTTTAACACTTATTTCACTGCTAAAAGTACCTAATCGTAGTCAACTCACGAACTTGAACAATTACAATAAACTGTAGCTCTTTTACTATTAAAATAATGTAATAAAGTCGTAAAAGTAGGTAATCATAACTATTTGTCCCATAATTTGATTACGAGCAAATATACCTAAGCTGCAAAACAACTTTATCAGAGTTTTCATCTTACGTAAGAATCTGTATAAGGTAATGCAAATCTGATAATACTTTCAATGTTCATGTTTTTTATTCTGAATTGTCTAAGCGACACTTTTATAGAGATAAGCGAGGAGACAATAATTTTGCAGCTTTTTTTTCCAAGGAGTGTTTAAAGTAATGTTATGGAACAACAAACATTATTATAATGAAGCTTTGAAATCATGATTAAAACTCCAAAAATCTAAATTTTACTATCACTTCTTAATGAATTATATTACGAGTATGCACCATTTTCTAACCAACTGACTCAGGAAGGAGGTTAAGGTTTCTCGGGTGTAGTAAGATTTTGATAGATTTAAAGTACAAGATGTCGATAGATTCGTCCTGATTCCCTGAGTGTCATAGGATTTTGATTTTGATTTTGATACATTTTATGGTACAAAATCCACAATGGCGGCCGAAAAATACAAATGTGCAAAATGATATTTATTTTTAATTTTTATTTTATGCGTAACGGGTCAGCACCTGACCTAAATCACACCTGATGTTAAGTGGGGATGAGGCGGAAGGTGGAAACGCACTGACCCGGAAACCTCATCTTATTTTGGGGACTGGCTATCTTATTTGTGACAACCGAAACACAACAAAGCTATTAACATTGCTATTTGGTGACTGACTTAGATAAATAAGACTTAGGTAGCTAGGCCAGACGGACATTTTTAAAATGCCTATCACCAACCACTCCCGTATGTTGTACCACACACAACAATCGCAACCACACACATTTACTGTGTGTAAGTTCTAAACATGTACCCCGATGGAGATGGGAATCAAACCCGCGATCACCGATTCGTAAACCCTATATTGTTTACAATAAGCCACAGAGGCCCTTAAATACAATATCCATTGGTTAAATTGTTATTCACTACCAAATTTCAATCGGGAACGTTAGATAGTTTCCGATATAAATGACGGTGACAAACGGATAGACACTAATATTATTACGTAAGTGTTGCATTTTTGGTACAAACGCAAAATGTTATTATTTAAAAACCAAAAAACTCGACAATATATTTTATATTTTGCGGGTGCCACGGCGGCATTTATGTTAGGATATATCAGCTTGACCTGATAATCTTGGATTTATCGTATTTATTTACACCGACCTTCTCTACACTTCTTCCATGCAAACCCATATACATCTGCTCTTAGTTTCCCTGTGTAAAAACTACACAATCGTTTAAATACCATCAATGCAGAAAGTTTTGCGAAAAAGTTTGAGATACTGGCCAGTTATAATTTATTTTAAAAAGACGATTAAATAAACAAAAATAGGGACGTTCCAAATTCAAAGCTTCGCTACTCATTTTTTACAAGTAATTTAAATTATCGAATCTCATTAAAAAACAGAGCGACGTCGGGAACATTTTCTTGATTTCAAATTTTTTTTTTGATTTCACAAATTCGTGTAATATATTTCAAAGACGCAGTCGACTAACTTCTAAGTGATAAAGAAACGGCTGTTACGGAAGAAAACGTGTTAGCAGTGAAATTAAAAAAAAATGCGTTTAAAATCTTCCCCGCGCTTCTAGATCGCTTCACTTGGTTTCAATACCTCTACGGAATCAAAGCAACATCACTGCTGAATAACTACTAAATGCTTGTCTGAAGTTTTCACTGCTGTGAGCAACAAGCGACCGAACACATGACTCCGCGGACTGCTGCTTCACCACGACAACGCGCCCGCGCACTCAGCGATCAAAACGCGGGACTTTCTGGACAGCACACCGGTTAAACCCCTCAGTCACCCTATTTACAACTCTGATTTAGCCCCAAGTGACTTTTTTTGTTCCCAAAAATAAAACATCAGCTCAAAGGGATACAGGTTTCGTCGCCGGAAGATCCACTGTCAGGCTGTAGAAGAGGTTTTAAAATTTAGTTCAGACGCATGAAACTTTGTATAGATGCTGGTGAAGAGTTCTTTGGAAAGGTTTAATAATAAAAAAGTTCCCCTAGAACATATTTATTTAGTTCCTCTTCCTCCTTTTTTAAGTTGATTAAAAATGGATGCCCTTCAAAATCGGTCAAACCGTTTAGGCTAAACATGGAAATCAACATACATATACATATACTTACATATACTCGAAAAATGTTATCCTCCACCCTGGGACAGTCGGGTAAAATGATAAATAAATAAATAAATAAATAAATAATAATAAATAAATATCCTTAGACATACACACAGCACCATCTAGTTCCACAGTAAGCAACTATATGCTTGTGTTGTGGATACCAGATGGTTGATATACTACATAATATATATTTTTTTTTTTGTAAATAAATACTTATTATAAATGAAAACATCCATAACTCGGGTACACATGTCCGTATTCATCACACAAACAATATGCCCCTAGCGGGATTCGAACCCGCAACCTTTTGGTATAGTGGGCAGAGTTGCTAACCACTACACCAAACAGGTCGTCAGATCTGCTGTAACATCATATTATTTATTGTGGCAATCGATTAATTGAATTATAGTATACTCTTCCTCATTATAACTACAGAATATAATATATATACATAGCTACAAGTTATATTACGACATTTTTAACTCGATTTTACAATTTATAATAAGACCGGCTATAAGTACCGACATTATAAACAATAACAATATTGTATGAACATCAGAAATGTTAATACCAGGACACTGTGCAGGACTTGACATAGACCTTTAATGAATTAACGACTACCTTCAATTGAAAACAAGCGGGGCCAACTATATTTCAATATTATTCGTAATTATTACTGTATTTATTTTTCTGTTCTGCAATAAACTACGTATTTGTATTGTATTACGCAATTTAAGTGCTCTAAGTTAACAATAGGTCTCTTTGTATAACTTCAATGCTAAGGAACAATATTGCCATTTTTACCTTTCTTGCTCAAAGAAAGGTCTTTGAATTTCATTTTGAAGCCTTGGTCAATTTGACAGTTGTTGGCAATGAAGTTCATTACAATTGGATTTAGAAATCATTGCATCTTTCTCTGATTAGGTATCATTATTTGATGTAGAAATATCCACCGTCAAGTATCAATGCCCACTTTATTGTATTTCGACAAGAATTATAGATAAAAGCGAAATTACAAGCCAATGAGATATTCATTCTTAGTCCTCCGACAATAAGGCATTATGTGACCCCTGTAAAGTTTGTCCACCAATATCTCCGTAAAGTAACGGGTATCACATGGGTACACTTTCCACTATGTGTAGGTATTGTTTGCTCGTTTGTCATACCATAATATAAAAAATAATGTTTATATCTACCTACATTATAAGCAACAAACAGTAGACCTCGTAAAGTTTTATAAGCAACGGTGAATTAATGGGGCCAAACAACGAGTAAGGAACGTGGGCTAATGTACCAAATTATGTATATTTTATAGCAATAACGTATAAGTTTATTGTAAACAAAGTGCTCATCAGCGCGAGAGGGGTGGCCAGACAAGAAAGTTCGAGTGATAAGATCAAAGGAGTTTCAGAAGTGGAAAATTTTCGGATATGGTGGTATTAATAAATATAAATAAATAAATATAAATATATTGGGTCTTCTTTACCTATGAAATAGGAGTTCTTTTTTCTTAGTTAATCATATATACCAGTTCCTGCGATTTTCGAAGCTATATCCAAATTTGTTTTTTATTTGGAAAATGGAATATTATTTCAAGGTTTCACATGAAATATTTTTTTAATTTCTGGGCTAAATCACATTAAAAAAAAAATTACAGAGCTCTTTTCATGTGCTTCCCATAATCATTTTTTAGATTCTCTGAAACTTTTATAAAGCGGTTACTTTTAAAAATTAACGCTGCCTATACTTAACTTAATACACACAAAGTTTAGGTGAATTTGGATTTGCCGTTTCCAAAAACAAACAAAAATGTTTGTATGGAGAAAACAGTCTTAATGAAACTCTTCATACATAACGCCAATTTCATAGGTAAGGACCTAATATTTGCACATACACACAGCGCCGTCTAGTTCCACACTAAGCAACTAGGCTTGTATTTTGGACACCAGATGCTTGATAAACTACACTTTATTTATATTATACTTTTTTTTTTAATAAATTCATGAATAACTGAAAAACATCCATAACTCAGGAACACATTGTCTGTATTCATCATACAAACATATGACCCTAGCGGGATTTGAACCCGTGACTAATAATATTAAGTTAGGGTTCATTTACAGATAAAATATTACAACATATTTATAGATATCACCACCAATTTAAAATAAAATCACCACAAATAAATTATAATATGAGAAGATGCAAAAATTTGGGCTCCAAGGCATAGTTCTTAGAATACTGGCAGTATTTTCTCGTTGAATACATATACTTTTTTTAAGCACAATGAGATTGCACTTAACCACAATCCCACCAGATATTACGTAATTTGGTTTAAACTTAGCCAAGTTTAAACCTACTTTTTATAAGCACAACGGTTTCACGCTTGACCTCAATCTCAGCTGATTTTTAGTGAAGATCAGGTCGAAGGTGGAAGCGGCTCACCTGAAACCCTCAACATATTTAGGGGACTGGTTATCTTATCGCAAACAACCGGAACACAACAATGCTATCAACATCACTGCAGCCTACGGCAGACTTAGATAAGATGGTGGTAACTGGCCAGGCTGCACTTTAAATATTATCCAACCAAACCGAGTAAAACAAGTGCCACGCTGGGAATCAAACCCGCGACCACAATTTTGTAAACTTTATGTTGTTTACATTGATCGAGCCATGGCGGCGTTGCTTGGGTTCTAGTTTATATGTACAATGTTAATTTATATTAAATAACAGAAATCCACATAATCATCAAACATTTAAGAACCACTCTTATTGGAGAAGAATTTTACACTCAATACGCTTCAGATCTCCCCAAAATACCTACCTCTTTATAGTACCTACTTCATGTATTTTAATTTTCTTACTTCAAAAGGTGATATAAGGGCGGGCTCTTTTTTCGCTCAAAGATTAAGCCTAGCTATTCAGCGGGGCAATGCAGCCAGTGCGTTGGGGACAATGCCCAAGGTGGGAGAGCTGGACGCGATACATTTTTTGTAATTATGTAAATATTATGTTATTTCTATTGTAAACTATTTCAATAAACACCGACTTGGCCACGTCAAAACCCTTAAACTTTATTGTTATTTTAGAGCATTTAGTTTCTATACCTATATGACTGCCACTCATATCAAATTACACACAGAAGCTCAGTCAATTTTCACATAATATATTTGTGAAGTTTTATTTTAAAATAAGATTTGTCTTTTTGGGGTTCCTTTGCCAAAGGTGTACCTTTTTTGGGGACCTCCATATATACTCTTATGTATTTCGCCCGCAATTATTTTGAGCAACATAATAATACGTTAACATTTTTTTTGTGTTTTACATAATTTATAGATACAAACTCAATTTTTTGGTTGGTGAAGATAATCCCATTACTAAAAGCTATTAGAGGAAAGTCATAGGTGCTCCGGAACCCTAAATTTTCAGGATTATTTAGTAAGATTAATTTGTGATAAAATCATAGCATATAGAAGCATTACGCTTTTAAGTAGGGAAATTGATTTTAAGTAAATGATGAATCCTTGTGGGCTTAAACCTCCTTTATCTAAAAACTGGACAAGTGCTAGTCTAACTCGCACACCGAGGGCTTAGTATAAACTTATAAATAGTTCATCCATCATGTGAAACGAGTCTAGAAATGTAAGTTTCTATTCGTTAAGAAATATGTTTTTTATGTGGTTTAGTCATAAATTAACGATTTTCGGATTTTTTCCTATGAAACCTTACTTCGCCCTAAATTTCATTTTTTTTTATATGAGAGGGCGGCAAACAAGCATGCGGGTCACCTGATGGAAAGCAATCACCGCCGCCCATGGACACCAAAAGGGTCACAGATTTAATGACAACGAGAAGTACCCTAATAGGTTTTGATTTATTTGCTAGTTTTAAAATATGGCCGTATGATACCTACTTGATAGCTCCAAGAGAATATAGACCTAAGTATTCATGTTATTAATTTAAATTTTAAACCTCATATTATTCTGGGAAATAGGTTCTTGACAAACAGACAGATAGACGGACAAAGAATTGATCTTATGAGAGTCTTTGTTCCTTTTGAGGTCCAGAACCCTAAAATGATCTAATTGCCTAACAAACTGATTCAGAACCGTTTAGCAAAATATAATAATAGGTCTAAATTTTATCAATATAAACCACCGTATCCAACTGCCCCTACATCGAAGTTCCGAAATGGAAAACAGCAAACATCGGACATTTCAGTGAAGCCTTTGCAAAAAGACGGACAATTGGACATCGTTTACCGGCGAGTCGCATCAAAGTCGGAGTTCATTATACATTTTATGCTACGTACAACAATAACGCTTGAATACAATTTTAGATATGACATCAAAATGTTTACACATTGTATTTTCGGTACTGTGATTTTGTTTATATTTCGTCTGTAAAAGTAAATTGAAATCAATTCCTTTCGAGCCCTGTTTCTGTTTTACTGAGTGGTTATGTATGATGTTGCGTACTTTATTGTCTTTTTGGAAGTGGTGAAATGTATACCGACAATGTATTATAAGTGGAACATAAGTTTGGATATTAGTTATGCTTTAATTATAAAGTAAAAATAAATGAAAATAATATTACATGATGTAACAGGAATTTGTTTACCTGTGTTTTATGTGCAAGCCTATACATTCCTTTAGATTACATAAGCAGTATTCATTTTAATGACATATGCTAAATAATTTATTTTAATCAGACAAAATGAAGTTAAATTATTTATTATTATATGACACTTATATCTGAGTTACCATCTTAAATAATGACTACCTGAGCGTAATACCAACGAGTATTATAATATACCACCTAGGTACTTAGTAATAATAAGACTGATTTGAGGCATTATGTATTTGCATCACAAATTCTTTATTAAAGCGTAGTATCAATCCCCTTTCTCAATGGTTGTTGCTTAAACACTACGCCCATAAATGCAGGCGTATCTCAAGAGCCAGTGCTGTGGCCTGTTCTGTTCAGGTTACATAGCAATAATAGTATTAAGAGTGAGCAACATTCACTGCCATGCGGATGACAGCACGGGAAATGTCTAGGTCTCCCTGTATACTGGTTGAGGTGAGCAAAATACGACTTGTGCTTGAAATTCAGAACTTCTTGGAGTGAGTCAGATAAAAACCTAGCCTATCAAAGATAGAAATATAACACGTTTAGGTAATGCTAAAAAGTTCACGTGAAAAGTTCAAGACACTTTTCTTATTAGGAAAGTAAGTTTATTATAAAAAAGATATTCATGAAGTTTTGTTTTTAGGAACATGAAATATGTATATGTAAACATTACAAAACCAAGCCTTACAGCCACATAGAAAGTAAGTCGGAGGGAAATAAAAAAGGGTCGAGGCAAACGTCACTGGACACAACAAATCACTGCGAGTGGGCCCTCAAACAAATGTGTGAAATATGAACAGTTGCGCCTTTATCACAGACTCCCAAAACATAGATATTTTTGTGGTACAAGTAAATAGAATTTCAGTAATGGTGTTGTACTTTAGGGTTTGCCAATATTTTACCTCATAGCTCTTATGGTTTTGTCAAAGGAAAACAATGTGTAAACTATCAGAACTCTTTCTCTTACTGGTTTAGTATTTTGAAGCCATAAATAGTGGTACCAGTTTGATGTTCTAGTGGTAGAGCCACGCTGTAAGCTATTAGCTTGCAGCATAAATGGGCCGGCTCGACCGGGGAAGTACCACCCTCTCGCAGAAGACCGACGTCTGAGTAGTGGCATTTTGCCACTGCGCTTCGTCCGGTGAGCGAGGGCGCCGGAGGCCCACCTTCCAGTCTCTCTCCAGAATGGTAGCGGTATTTAAAGAGTTAGTACCCCAGGGGGGTACCAGCACTGCTGGAGAATCCCTCATCGCTCAGGCTGCCCTACTTATTCTGGGGTGGACACCTTCCTCAAAGGCCGGCAACGCATCTGTGACCCTTTTGGTGTTGCGGGTGCCCATGGGCGGCGGTGATTGCTTTCCATCAGGTGACCCGCATGCTCGTTTGCCGTCCTCTCATATAAAAAAAAAAAAAAAAAAAAACATATTGTTGTTATTGTATGGTTACTGTGATTGTCCTAAGTTGGAACACATTATGATGACTCGATGTATCAAATATTTGAATATATTTTTCTGAGTCGAACGTGAATCGGTGATTGTGACCACGCGACAAGACAATTGCGTAGCTGTAATTCAATGACCGTAAATATTTACACCTACTCCGGTGCTTGTTCGGTTTAAGTGCAATCTATTATGATTGTTACACAATTTAATTTAACTTCAAATTTTACTTCAAGTCAACCACAATATATTCCGAAATAATTAAAAGTCGTATTCTCGTAAAAGATTAACTATAAGTTCAATTAATGTTCACTGTCATGCAAAGAAAAAATAGTACAAATGCAAAGAAATACGAGCTGCTTTTGGCTAGTTTGTATTTATATTTGCAATAACATTCATTAGGAAAGGGATTCCAAAAGTATTGACCACAATATTTTCCTGTATAAACTGGAAAGTATCGGCAATCGCTCACAAGCACTTGTTGTCAACAATTTTTTGTCTGAATAGGGTGACCGTTTCCAGTAGCACTCGTTGATTGACAATAAAATAGGAATACTCTTAAAATAGATCTGAATGAAAGAATGAAAGTTACAAAAAGTGTACAAGAAAAAAAAAGAAACAAAAAAAAAACAAGTAAATAAATATACCTTTATATTCAAATTCAAATTAAAAATGTTTTATTTCGACAGTTATAAGAATAATATTTGAAATCGTCATGATGACATACAAATTATCGCTCATTCACTAGGCAGTCTCCCCAGAGAAGAACGAGCAAGAAACTCAGGTGTTGCTTTTTTTAAATAAGTGAATACAAATACAATTAGGTATTTCATACATTTTATGATTCGACAAAGAAAAATAAAAATAAGAATACAATACTGGATATTGCCGAGCTGTTCATGTCCACTCATTCTTATCTAGATAGTCAGAAATTTTATAATAGCCTTTGGCATAGTTTCCGTTTAATGGTTGTTTTAAATTTATTTAAAGGCAAATTTTGAATGTCTACCGGAACTGACCGGAACCTTATAATAAAAGCGTATACATTGTCTCTTGAATGACTTAGTGACTTTGTGTAAGCTACTGCTATGGACAGCAAGTTTATTAAACCGGTAAGGCCTTAAACATATTAAATAAAAACTATTCTATGCACCAGTTAGGATTATGAACTCACCATTATTCTGGTATACTCTTACTACCATAATCGCTTCAATCTAGTCTATCAGACCAAGCTCACAAGTTCACGTAAGACATTATTTATAGGCAAGAGGCGGCCGTGTCCAAAAAGCTTAGTTGTGTCAAAAGTTGAGCGTTAAATCATCGGCCACTATCTGGACAGTGCAGGCCGGACGGTGGCCACTACTGTCCGATCCGTCTCCGTTGTTGTACGACACTGCTATTACGAGGGATATGCGATCGCTTTGCTGAATGTGGATCATTTAACAAATCTAAAACCTTTTAATTTCATAATCATGCTACTCCATCTATATTGTACTGGCTTGGTTACTTTATTGTGTTCCTACAAACCTTGGTGTAGTGGGGTATTCAGCATATGAAACGAATAAAATCCACCTATCTCTATCCATGGGTGTCATATAAAGCAATTAAGGGATAATAATCAAAAAAACTTATGTGTAGACACACGTTTCAATAGCGGCAGTCCCAGTCATGTCGTGACATGTGTGTATTTCTGTATATTTCGAAAAATGAACCGTGGATGTTCTTTCAAGTATTAAACTTTATGTTTAGGATGTTTTTGACTACCCTATATGATTTAAAGATCGTGACCATATGTATGGATGTTGTACAAAAGTTGTTGACAACAGATTTTTCAGTTCGGTTGATACACAATTTAATTAGAGTTCACAGCAAGTGAAGGCAACCGTGCCATTTGCAGGCTCCTTTAGACAATATTGCATTGCAATATTGACTGTAATTACCTATCTAATCTTCAATACCTATCACTATATATTTCGAACTTCAGACGGCAATTAACATTTGACACTAGCTGTGATTTCTAGCGATGGTGATTATCATAATTTCCTAGGCTATTACCATAATTAAATGTTGGATTCGCCGCGTAACGAATATTTCACAGATTTGGATATGGATTCACATTGTTATTATAGGTATTTCAATCTGTGTCTCATCAAAGTTGTTGATCTAATAATTTTAAGGGCTCCATCCTTCTAACTAATTCAACATTCTACGTTTGTCTATATAATTAAATTTTGTATAAACCGATCAGTACGGTTTTTAAAAGAAATTACACCATAACATTTCTTATATGTTTGCTTGATTTATTTCTGACTACCCATTTGGGATAAAGGTCGTGACGTTATGTATATACGTATGTTTGCTTGATTGATAAGTACTAACTATATATTTATGAACAGAACACTAGACATGGAAGTTTTATTATAACAACGTCGAGAGGCGGGTTATGACCCTAAAAGTGTTTTACGAAATGATGTTTTAAAAATTAAAAATCCCAACAGTCATCAGCTATACATAATGTATATTGGTAGTAACGGTAGACCTGTAAGAATGGATACAGTACCGAGCTAAGTGATCCGGCATAAAATGAAATATGAAGACATTTTTACACATTACATTACTTACGAATTTTTCGCGTAAGAAAATATCATGACCACTTGAACAACACAAACAAAAAAGCTCTCTCGTTGAAAGGAAACTTTTTAAGATTGACAAATATTTTTATAAATTATCTCGCTCTTTCTCTCTCTTTTTCTGTCACTGATTTTGCTTGAATACATCATGCATGATCCAAATTACAAATTCCTTTCCGATACTTAAATTTTGTATAATTAACGAAGAAATAATCGAGTAGGGTTATTTTTTTTACAACGGAAATATGGAAAAATTTAATCCATTTCTAAGACAATTTATGCAATATACTAACTTTACTACCGCCAGAAGGCTGAACCTAATTTTGTAAAACATCATCAAATAACTAACTTCAGCTAATGAAAATCGATCTAAATCAACCAATAGGTAATAGCTTCCATCCTGTTGGCAGAGTTGATCAACATTTTTGCAATGAGGACCGCTCACGAAATAATTACTGAACGGTTAGACTCGCGTTGTTGTTCCGAATTAAAAATTGTGTTCGCGTAATGTAAACTATCCCTTAGTTTAGATAATCTTCATAAGTGCTATTTAAAACATTGCTGGAAAGGCTGAAGACCTCTCCGAATCTCTCCCGTATGAGCGGAATAAAGTATGTGATAGAGACTAACAACTAAAAAAATGTGTATGCTCTGTCCCATCGCATAGTACACTATTATATATTATGTGGATTCTACGACTTAAGTAAACCTTTCCCATGGCACTGTTCGTATCACTTTCTATGGAAGAACATGCCGTAATCAGCATGCTGGGTAGGCGGGTTGGCGATCGCGAATTTTTTGGTATGTCTACCCACACTAATGACGCTGGATCACTAGTCTGTGATGTTATGCAAAACGACATTCACGAAAGGAGACTGGTTGGTATTTTCTACTCTACCGAAAACGAAATGGTTATAATAGACCAGTAATTATTTATAAAGTTTTTAGTGTTTATCTCTTTAGAGTAATATACCTTTTTTTTAAGATTACACCAGTGAAGAAATTATTAACATCCATTCAGAAATATTTGAGAAATAACACATATTAAACATATTATTCGCACTCAGAACAGAAAACCTCCCTTTAATAGTCAGTTAAAAATAATGGCTTACACATTTCAACTACGATGGACTCATGTACATACAGTCCATTTCAAAGTGATAACGTGGATGTTGTTTCGAGTATTAAACTTTTAATGTTTGGAACACCCAAACACTCGTTTGGAATATACCTGACCACCCCATTTTGGATAAAGGTCGAAGGTAAAAAAATTAACGACGAGTTAAAATTTGCTTTATCGAGGACAGTTCATTGGGCAGCCCTGCTTAGTAGTTTCTAATACACAATTAACAGTAAATATTATCTGATCTCATTAACCTTCGGTAATCTTTATCCGAGTGTTATTGAAACATTTACAGTGGGTGATACCTAATTGTGTAAAAATATAATATTAAAACACAAAACAACAACACAGAATTATTTATTATCAAACATCATTGTCAAGATGTCAAATTGTTTAGTAGATAAAGAATTAATTAAAATAGACTGAATACATTATTATCACCATCCCTATTGTCATTGTAACAACCAACACAGTCGCTACTTTTATTAAAATTAGTAGGTAGGTACCCTAAAACATAATTGAAATTTTATTAGTCGAAATAACTCCGCGATGAGTTTAAATTTATAGCGAATATCGACTTAATATTAAATGGAAATCATATAAAAACGTCTATTGGCTGTAAATTTTTAAATAAAAAATATGTGATAGGTAGCGCTTGCGCGCCACGCAGTCACTTGCAGGATAAGTGTATGTAATCATCATTGAGAAGGGCGTGCTATGTAAGTATAGAGTCAGACTGTAGAAAATAATAAAATGTAAGTAAGTTAACTGATTCAATTCAAAAATTTCTTATTCATACAAAATTTGTAATCGTAACTGTTTAACTTGAAGTTACTGTTCATTCACAAGGTTGACTTCCCAAAGAAGAACGGGTAAGAATATCAACGGTAGCTCTTTTAAAATATTTAAAAAAATTAAGATATTATTACCTATGTTATTATGGAATGGTTTCCGTTACCAAAAAATATTTTAACTAAACTGTCTCTTCTCGTGACTCGTGGGGTCGTAAAAGGCTATTTTACTAAAATTTTCACATTTAGACGGCGATGGATTCATCCCCTTCACGTCTGCATTTCTCTATATTTGTAAGGGTGAACCGCGGATCTTGTTACAAGCACAAAATTTTTAATGTTTGGAACACCAAAACATTGTAGTTTAGAATATCACTCGTGACGTAATGTTTGTGTACCTCCATGTTACGTTCTGCACATTCATGTACCTACCGCTGCTGTTCCTGACGTATACTGTAATCGTGTCTATACGCAAAAGTAATGTTAGTAAATCCGTCTCTACACATACGTACCATCATATGAAATCTTATAAAAGCTACTAAATAGTCATGTTTATTTGCCACTAAATGTCAGACAGTTAAAAATGCCTATAAATTTATCAAAAATCCGCTTTTTGTAGCGTTTTGATTCCATCACTTATACGATCATATTATAGCTTCAATATTTTATCAACATTATGACAACATTGCTTGAATTCCTTAAAATATTGAAGTGCAATGAAGCACGTTTGTTTATAATTAATTTCTTTTCATTTACTTTAGTTATTGCACAGAGTTATGTAAACGTAATGTTTTAGCCATTCTTTTTTGATACTCTTATTAGCATTTTGTTAGCCTTTTAATATTCTTAGGGTCATCCAAGTAACCAGGTCCACTGTAAAATTTAGTAATTATCTAGTTAATAAGAACCTTCGTTTTCCTAAATTACGTGCAAACTTTTGTATATATAAACTTCTAAATAACACAACAATAAAGGTATATCAATCAAAGCTATTTACGGAGCGGAACTAAAGAACGGGCTCTTTATGTATAACCCGAATAAATTAGAAAGAAAGCTAAATATTTAACTGACTTGTATACGGCGAGCGCCTCCTAAATGTATCGCATAAATTCGGCCGAGTAAAAAGTCGTCAACTCTCGTACGAAAGAATTACCAGGACATGACCTTTAGACGTATTATGAGAAAATGTATATAGAATAATATTACAAATGAATTTTTGGTATATTTGGATTTTATAAGTGTTTCAACTAAAAGTTTTTTCTCGCCATCAATAAAATCACTGTTAACTAATAGAGCAGAAAATGCTTACCTACGGTAATATATTTAAGTACCTTGATTATTCTCAGGTTCTCATAATTTCATATATTTATGTACTTAGATAAGCCCATATAAGGGAAGATAATGCTCTACTGGTGTTGACAACTCAGGAGGTTTGCGATTAGTAAATACTGATGAACATAAAAATTTTTTCCACCCTACTTCTCGAGTCAATGGCAAAACTCTATGGTGCTCTAAAGCTCAAAAATTTGCTGTGTTTATCGCTCTTTGGTTGGCCTCAAAACGGTTCTCTTACATCCAAAGAACACGATAAAAGGGAGGTAGAGTACTATAACAAATACGCTACGTTGCGTTGTCTCGCATTGACACTTGTTATGTTTAGAAAACTATTTGTTCCTGAGTTCTCCGCATCTGCCATATTCTACTGTATTACTTGCTTATAATGCAAATCAAATCAAAAAAATATTTATTTCGTATTTAATTCACTTAACGGACTTATTAATATTTTTCATACCTTTAAGATAACACTTTTGAATTCAATATACAGAACTTTCAGAAGTACTTAACAATTATGAAATTATTTGTACTAACCCACTTAATTACTCGTATTGAATTCGATGATGATAGGTTTGCCTGGAAGAGATCGCTGTTAGCGATAAGGCCGCCTAATTTGTGGTTTCTTCCTTTTTTTTTTCTTTTTATGCAAGTTTCTATAAGATATTTAAGTGTACCTTCCTTATTTAAACAATAAAACGTATTTGATTGATTGATTGAAATGTGAAGGTGAATTCTGAAAATATTGTAGGGGTCGTAAATAATGAATAACCAAATTATTACTCAATAGATTATTTTATAATATATACATATTAACATCTACAATTTTCGTTCATTCATCCATTACTTATTTTTTTTTAGGCTACATCGTTTCAAATAAGTCATATGAAAGGTTTCGTTTTTCAGCTATATCCACGTTAACCCAACACGGCCTTGCCATTAAACGCAATAGTTACGGGTACAAAATTTATTGTTTTTCATCTTTGAAATCTTAGCGGAGTCAAGTTGTATAAATCATACGTTAATGCGCCAGGCATTATACAAATTCAAATTTATAACCCGATAAAATTACAGAATGGCCGATGGGGTGTCTACACCACCCTTAGGAGGGGGTGCTATCATTACCGACGAACTAAATGCGGCCTTAATTCATTAAGTATCGAGGCTCCGAATACTGATTAAATGTCGACAATCATGTTTGCTTCAAATATTCTTCTCAGTTTTCATACTTTTTTAATATTATATTTAAAACTACTATAGACATATCAGAGTTTGAATTTCTTCATTATAATTAACACTTTCGAGGACACTGAACGCCTATAGACGTTGTTTGCGTTCTATTGTGTCTGGTCACTGTTCGTGAAAGTGTTAAAATACATTGATTTCAATAACTATAACCCCTGATTCAGTCAATTCCTGAGAATGTTCTTTCTGTTATAGTCAGTCTATCAATTTGCATTATATTAAAAATAATTATTACCAGTACGATTACACTTACAACTTTACTACATTTTTTTTTATTATACGGAGAGATATTTCACGTGTAATTAAATTTGTTGCTTCGCGGTAATCGGGTAAAAAGATGCAACTGATGATACCATGTAATATGTGCCATTAACACTAAAATATGCAATTCCACAAAATTTATATTTATAATTAATATTTTACTACAGGCGTGGTATTAGTACCTAATTTTTGTGATCCGAGATCTATATTTGTGCCAGTCGCCTGTAGAGATAATTTAGTAGAGCGAGCTCCGCTTGATTTGCTATTAACCCCACTGTTATTAGAAAGAGCATCGACCATGACGCATAGATTTACCAACTATTGTTAATTTATTGGTGTAGTGGATAGTGACCCCATCAGCGAAACCAACGGTTGCGGGTTCGAATCCCGCGACGGGTAAATGTTTGTATGATGAATACGAACATTTATTCCAGTATCCATAACACAAGCTTTGCTTAGTTTGGGACTAGATGATTGGTGTAAGTGTCCGAAATATTTATTTTATTTTATTTATTTGTCTTTTGTCTAAACAAAATCTATCAGATTCCTATAAAATCACAGAATACAAAAAAATCATTTCGAAAAGTTGTAATCAATTGAGACAACCAGGGGTTTAGCGTTGATGCTTTGAGGTAACCTCGGCAACGGTGCATGTATATCTACATTCGCCAATAAGTCAATTCAAAATTGAATCGAATCAAATCGAAATCGAATCGGCTGAAATCGTTATCGCGACGTCAAATAGCTTTATACTCAAAGGTAATTATTATCTGAGCGCGTGATTTATAAGAATTTTGTCTGTAAAGCTCTTTCCTTCCATTTGCATTTAATTGAACGATCAAATCGGATGGCATTAAATCGAGTGTTTTTGTCCTTTGTTCGGTTAAAACAATGGGATCAATCGGAGGATTTGCGCTGCGGCGCGGGCGGTAGAATCTATTTTACAAAATTTTTGTAGGCATCGACAGAATTTTGCCTACTTCCATGAATAGGTTAAATGCGTACCCTGACTATCAATCATGGGTTATATAAGTATTCTGGTTATTGCTTCTATTTCGTATTATCAGCTTCTTTTTTATGCATTTTTGTAAAAAGATTGATTGTGTACTTGACTGTCATTAGTTAAATACATTTTATAAGTTTAAACCAACTTGAATATATACTACAGGCTTTAACACATAAAATTTTGAGACAAAAGTCAAAGCCCCATACAAGAGATGTTCATAATGAGCGAGCGCACGTCCACCGTATCGTCGCTCTGGGATATATTTGTTATATTTCATTTACATGCACGTCCCGTTTAATTATTAGTTATGCGAGAAGTTGGAGGTCCGAGCTTTAATACTGATTGATGCGAATGAGAATTTCAGTGTTGGTCGGTGTTTTGGTAATTTTTGAGAGATGAGCTTGTGTGTCATTAGATATCCATTCCATATAAGAAGTTATAATACGTAGGTATATACCACCATAACTTAATATCAAAGTATAATAAAACGACCAACACATTTCTCCTAGTTAAAAGTTGAGTACCCATTACTCGCTGTCCATATCGTACTAACATCCTCAAAATAAATATTAATTGAATGTTTTCTATGAATAATATTAATTTATTTTATTTTTTACTATTATTATTCGGAACGTTTACTTTTAATATTATATTATAAAGTCGTTACTTTGGCACTGAAATACAGAGTATATGGGTTTCTGTATTAAAATAGCTACACAGCATCGACAATTACTATGGTTTCACTAGTGAAACACCGTGAGTTTTCCAGATTTCCTGCAGATTTACAATGTATATATACACCATGGATGTTTCACCACAGCCGGAAAAATAACAGAATAAATGCTTAACTCGGTGAATATTTGCACTATATCATAGATAAGAAGAATATAACCAGTTGCCGCACAAACCGTGTAAGTAGCGCTTTTGATAACTCGCCGATGGACTGATAAGCAGAAAAGTGTTTAGTACAAAAGCAAAATAAATGCTGTAAGAAAATTTATAAACAATTTAGAGGTAAGTAGCAATCGCCATCGTAGCTCAACATAAACAACATAACATAACGTTCACAGAACTGAGGTCGCAGGTTCGATTTCCAGCGGGCGACATATACTATTTAGTACTCAGTTTATTTGGTGATTTTCGTCGCTAATGTCCGCTTAGCTTATATTTGTCTAAGTCTGCCGCCAAGCAACAATGTTGTTACGATTGTTGTGTTCTGGCTGTTTCGGAAATTATATTAAGTTGAGAGTTCCGTTTGAGATCACTTCCATCTTCGGTCGTATCTTCACTTAACCTCAGATGTGGTTATGAAGTCAAGGACAAATGTAATTGCTTTACTAATTTGATGAATTTCACTAAATGAAAGTACGAAAGGTTTCTTTATTCACTTATATATAACATGATGATTCTTGCACTTGGATCAAATTACCCAAGTCAATGTCCTCAATGCAGCACCGCCCCGTTGTTTATATTTTTAAGATTTGTTCCGGTTGTTAGAGATAAGATAGCCAGTCCCTCAAATGTATTGGGGTTTCCGGATCAGTACGCTTCCACCTTCGACCTCATCTTCACTTAACATCAGGTGTGATTGAGGTCAAGTACGAACCCGTCGTGCATAAAAAAAGGCTTGTCTCTTCGTCTGCACGCGTGTAGAGACACTTCTCTCGTTCGCCGATCACGAATGGTATCGCATACTACATTATCGTTCATATTTCTTATTAAGTCAATAGAGAGCGTTACGGTCTCATCGACTTACGTTATTTACACACTAAGATACTTTCGCATCTTAACAAAATCTATGTAAATGTATGGTAATGACTATAGCTTACGAATATGCTAGTATATACGTAAGTATTTGTGTTAGTGACCTACATGCATACGTTTCATACTATATCTTAATTCATTTCATTATTGTAAAGGTTTTCTGTATTTGTACATATACCACCCCATGGATTGAATGAAGATAAAAAGTTCTCAAAATTAGAAAAAGTACACTGAGTAATTTGTTTCGATGACAGTTATGGATACTAGTTAAATTTTTAATTTAATGTTTTTCTAATCTAAATAAAATATTAAATTTAGTGACAAAATAGTGGTTGGACGACTGATTTGTTGTCGGTTTGAGATGATGTCTAAACATGCACAGAGCGCAGAATTTAAAAATACGCCAAGCAGGCATAACAACCTAATCTAATTACACTATCCAAAAAAAAATTTACTAACAAAATACCATTGTAATAAGAAAAATGGCAAATCTCTCACAGAAGTCGATGAAAAGATGCCCCATGCAGACTTGACAGATTTACGGTCACTAGCGCTATATTTTAACACATTGTATGTCAAATTTATTGCCGGAATGACGGTAAATCAAGTAGGGTGCAGTTTCTGCATAATATTGCATTTTAGCATTAGGGTGGAGGAGATTAGAAAGTGGTTTTCTGTTGGATATCTCGAGGAGATATCTGTTTAGTGTGAAATTTAAAACATGGATGAACCATGATTCTAATCATCAGTAGCACACACATCATTCGAATAAAACTCCCAGTTTAAATTGATTTGCTGCTAGAGTAAAATATAATTACCGGATGTATTATCGCAGATTCATATTAATTATCTTAATCAGCAGTGCACTCGCTGGCCAACCTATCTAAGATAGGTTGGCAACCGAATCTGGAACGGTTTACCAACAATCGATTGATTCATGAATTGTTCGTCAACAGAATAGTAAGATAGGTACTATGAGAACCAGGAAATGACTTCGTATTCTCAGAAAATCCATTGCCCTGACACAAAATCTAAACCAGGACCTTATGGCGGCAGCCAAAACACTACGCCTTCCCGAGAAGAAACTCGTGTACACATTTTTTGCTGCAAACATATTCAAATTAATCGCCACGAACGCCGATAGGATGTAGAATAATATGGAGACTCAGTGTCTTTATATGAACCAAAAGAACTGCTTTCCATATTTAGCATTTATTATATTACTATACTTTTGACATAAATACAACTAAATAAATATAGTCTTTCTTAACAAGATCATTTCACACTCCAATTATAAGACCACATGCATACGGCCGCGCTACCGCCGCCCCGGTCGCATTGCACGAACATTTGGCCCAAACGCGTTATACACTGACGCTAATCCTGCGTGAAGGAAGCAATAAATCACTTCATTAAGTCGAAAAAACGTCAGTGGGCGATGTGTGTCATCAGTGTGTATGCGACTTTAGGGTTGGCAGGAGTTCAGTCATGTAACTGAGAACTAGGATCAATTAAATTTTCATTTCCATATTTGATTAGCGTGCAGCAATCAAGTGTATATATCCTTCTTACCTACCTACATACTATATTCTTTTTCAGATTAGTTTTGCTTTCATAAATACTACTATTGTACTTCCGTGTTATGGCCTACCTATACCTATATCAGACAAGTATAAAATAATACACATTTTTTTTAAATTGCAAAGCATTCCAAGTGTTAGAAAAACAATTGTGACTTCATAAGTGGAATTGCATAAATGGACTTTAGAATTTTTCAAGTCACTCTCAGTTTCACAGTCACATTACACATCCGAAACCATCTAATTAAAAAAAGATCACAAATCAAAACTCCCACTCCCATCCATCGCTCGTCACAAATCAACAAGACGCATGTCTTCCGCCGGGACTCGAACTCGCACTAATGGCGCCGCCCGATTTATTAACTGCACGTAACACTATAATGTTAGAGAATATCTCTCTATGGAAATGTTAACGTGACAAAGATGAACTTGTTGTTTCTTTTTTCCAGTCTTTTACCGCATGAGGTTTTGACCGCTGCCGTACCTCAATGTAATCGGGTTTGTAAAACGAAGGCTGCGGATTTCGCTTGCAGCAGGGCATTTTTAAATATTTTCTGGGATTGCTACATTGATAGAAGAATAAATTAAGATAGTACGGAACTTCTGGACGAGCGTTCCATCTTCTGCCTCATTTTCACATGATGTGTCTAAGGTTGAATAGCCGTATTGAATTTATAACAATAATAGATACCTAGAAGGTGGGTAGCAGGGATGGTATGGTATGAAATTTCGGATCTGGTTACGGATACAGGAATAATATTATACCGGTTTCAAATACGGTTACTGATATGAAATTATTTCGGATTATCCGTTACTTTTGGATAGATTTGGTTACGGATATTAGGAGTTTAAGGAATTGTAAAAGTAAAATACAAATTCGTAAATGATATGCCTTTATTTTTAGATTCGTTAATTGGTACTCGGCGCGGCAAGGCAAAAACAACAACCTGTCATAACCTGTCATAACCTGTCATAACCTGTCTTATTCATCTAGACTATGTTAGACTCCGCTACTATCCTAAATTAATCGAAACTTTTATATCGGATTCGGTTACGGATACTTTTATTTCGGATAATCAATTCCGTTTTTTTTTTTTTGTTTTATGCATAACGGGTTGGTACTTGACCTCAATCACACCTGATGTTAAGTGAAGATGAGGTCGAAGATGGAAGCGTACTGACCCGGAAACCCCAACACATTTGGGGGACTGGCTATCTTATCTCTGACAACCGGAACACGACAATGCTATTAACATTGCTGCTTGGCGGCAGATTTAGTAGCTAGCCAGGCGGACATTTAAAATGCCCTACCACCAACCAAACCGAGTACTTAAACATGTAAGTACCCCGCTGGGGATCGAACCCGCGACCTCCGAATCGTAAACCCAATGTTGTTTACATTGAGCCACGGAGGCGGTTAAATATATTTTATATCGGTTTCGGTTACGGTTACAGATCTCCATAACATCCCTGGACCCCAATTCTCGCGCATTCGACATTTCTCTGTCGATAGACATTGCCATGTCTATCTCTTTCACACTTGTATGCGAATGCAAAAGTGACAAATCTATTGATGTCTATCGACGATGAAATGTCGAGTGCACGAGAATTGGGGTCCAGGAGCCTGATTCTCACATACTCGAGATTTCAATGTCGAACGACATCAATAGGTTTGTCACTTTTACACACGTATATAAGTGTGAAAGAGATAGACATGCCAATGTCTATCGATAGACAAATGTCGAGTGTGCGAGAATAGGGGTCCTGGAGCCTGATTCTCACATACTCGAGATTTCAATGTCGAACGACATCAATAGGTTTGTCACTTTTACACACGTATATAAGTGTAAAACGTGTAAAAGTGACAAACCTATTGATGTCGTTCGACATTGAAATCTCGAGTATGTGAGAATCAGGCTCCAGGTCTGTTGTTTTGTCATCAAAACCAAAGCAGTATGGGTAATATTATAAATGCAAAAGCGTGTATTTATATACATATGTGTGTCTGTTTGTTACCTATTCACGCCTATACAATTGGACAGAATTGGATGAAATTTGGTTGTTAAGTGGATTAGAACTTGGATTAATTTATAGGCAATTTTTTTGCTGAACCGATTTTGATGAAATGTTCTACGCGAAAGAAGTCGCCGGCAATTGCTTGTAGAAAACATGTCAGTCTTCCAAACACAACATTTGACCGCACCAGATTTCGTTAAGAAATTCATTGAAGAGATAAAATATCTATATCGGTTTTGTTAGGTACTTTTTGATTGCAGCTTTGTTAGTTTTATTGTGAAGTTGTTATATTTTATTATTATTTTATATTATTTATTAAAGCCATCAACCAGCCATAACATGTCATTAATGTATTTATAAAAATATTATAGTCTTTTTCTGATACAGATAACTTTTCCGGGTACAACATTCACAATAATAAATGCTTTATTAGCATAAAATGGTAAATTATAGTTGTAATATTGAGTAACTATTAAAATTTTTATTATTCAGGTCAGGGTTACAGAGAATAAATAGGTACAGTACACAGATCACATAAACTATAGTAAAATTACAATTTGAAGTAGGCGTTTCATGTTTCAGTACTTCATTCTGAAACCTCCGAATTGGACCTTGTTTCAGATAACTTTATCTCGTTATGTACAATTACATAGAAAGTTTTTGGAATAGATACCTAGTATATTAGGCGGAAACGTAGTTTGGTAGTCGCTAATGTAATATTATATAATCTTAACACATGGTAGGTACGTGTTGAGAAAAATAAATGGAAGTCGCTATAGACGAATGTACCTATAGTTTTTGAGAAAAGTGATCAGCACTAGCCTTATCATCTGATGTGATGTATTTAGCACATTTGTAAGGAAAAAGTTAACGAATTATAAATTGACGACCTGTTTGGTGTAATGGTCAGCAACTCTGCCCACTATACCAAAAGGTTGCGGGTTCGAATCCCGCTAGGGGCATATTGTTTGTGTGATGAATACGGACATGTGTACCCGAGTTATGGATGTTTTCATTTATAATAAGTATTTATTTACAAAAAAAAAGTATTTATGTAGTATATCAACCATCTGTAATCCACAACACAAGCCTATAGTTGCTTACTGTGGAACTAGATGGCGTTGTGTGTATGTCTAAGGATATTTATTTATTTATTATTTATTTATTATAAATACTGCATAGAATATATTTATACGTTTACTGTTATGATCTAATTTCCAGTTTTGTAGAGAAAATAAACTATTGATCCGGTGCAAATTATTCTCAAAGTACTTATCCAAAAAAGTGGATAATTATTTGCCAATGTACCTAATTCGTCAAATCGTATAGTGATCGTCCCACCATAACAGCTTGTTTAACAGATGCCACATGTCCATCCTAAATCATTATAACGACGTCAACTCAAGTGTAGGCAGTCGGTATACGTCACCACGTTTACACTACATTAAGGCACATCTATACGTGAGTCAGTAAATTTATCAAGTCCATCCACAAGTTAGGGTTTTTATGCAATTACTTTAGCGTCCTTACATATAATTATTAATAAAAACTACCTTGAAATTGAGATAAAAGGGTTGGCACTTAAGTCTCTATTTCACTTCTAAATAATATCTTACTGTAGTTTGATGTCAAACTTTATATATATTATTATATAAGTCTGTGGTCTCTGCCTTTCCCTACGATATACAGGCGTAACGTTGTGTATGTATTTTTACTGTGTACATGTCTAGATATATGAATTTATTTACCCACCATTATAGGTATATACCTGAAAACTAATCTCTTAAATTAAAGTTTCACTTAGTGGTATAAATTAATATATATGCAAGACATAGCAATAAAAACTTAGTGCCACGTTAATTTCACTTTTTTTTTGTCATTTTACTCATAAGCAACGTAGGTACTTTCGAAATAAGTTTACTAGTAGATTATTTGATGAAGGACTAAAACGAGCCATTGTGACACTTCGCTCGTGCGGATATGTAGGTAGTACAGTGTTATAATAGCTGTATTTAGTCTCGAGTAAGACACTAATTTTTACTTCGAATTCAAATTCAAATTATATATTTTGCTAAAATATAGATACACAATGGTGTTTCAATATTTTGCAAAAAAGGGTAATAGGAATTAGGATTTTTATCGCACAATAATCGTTAATATAAGACAGTTGAAGGCGTAGTTCAATTTTCTAGGTATGTTTGATGAAATCGCAGTGAGTTGCTGGCAATTTGTGGTGGTCCAAAGGAAATTATGAAGAAAACTTACTTTATTTCCTAGGGATAAAACAAACACTTTAGTCCGTCTACGCAAAGCACACACTTTTAGAGCTTGAGAAGAAATTTTTTTTAATATCACTTATATTAGGTACCTATGTATTAATCACCTGGCGACAGTTAACTATTACACTATTACAGCTTTGCTTAGTTTGGGACTAGATGATTGGTGTAAGCGTCCGAAATATTTATATATTTATTATTATAATTATTACTACTACATTATTACATAAATTATTACACCTGTATACTTTACATGTGTCGCAATATTGAGGTAAATTATGTAATTTGGTTACTATGTCATAGTATCACTAAATACACAAACACCTAGGTTTTTGTGTATTTTAAACTCTGGAGGATAAACAGAAAGCTTTTCAACCACACCGCATGCGTTGCGCCCGCGCGTAGTCAAGTGTCAACAAGACGACGACGCGACTGCGGCGGCGTCGGCACCTTTGGAGATCAATTTAGCAATCTGTTTTGTGCGCTGATGTAAGAAGCTTTCTGATAAGCTGTCTTCTAAATAAGACTATAATGGTAACCGACTATCTTCACGTAAAAGAATGCTGGAACTTGATAGTTATGAATTTCAATTACTACTACGTACTTATCTCTCATCGAATTACTTTGTCGTCTGTTAATTAAAATTAAGTCAATGGCCTAATATTCATCATCATATAGGTATATTACCCGCAAGACGTCCGCTCCTGTATATGCGCCTGCTCCTTGCTCCTGAACTATCAGAGCGATCGGTTGGAAGCGGCCTTCATGCCGCGACTTTTCGCGACCTTTATCAGCCTATGCTCTATGCTCATATTGCTGTAAAAATATTAAGTTTCTAGTATAACGCAATAAAATGATACGACTTTACCAAGCATATTTTCACACTATTGTCTGACTAAAAGTTAGTGGCCACTGATAGATTATGTATAGGATAACTTTTTTTTTTTTAATTTATTTATCCATAGAACATTATTTGAACAATCTTCACTATAAGACGCCTACGAAAACCTGTAAAGGTTTGTGTGTAGTGCGAATGAGGTCACTGACCCGCCACGTTATTAATTATTACAAAAGCAACTTAAATTATACATTAAATTACATTACATTAAATTAAATTAACTAGGTAGGTACTCCCCGGGTGGCCTAGAATTTTAAAATTTGGCACGAAAGGAGGCATCATAATACAAGAGAAGGAATAAAATCATGCATTTCAAATCGCGTGTATGATTATTACGACCAAAACCTTCATCATCATCATATCACCGAAAGACATCCACTGCTATACAAATGCCTCCCCCAAAGATCTCCACAAATAAACATTATTTGCGATTAATACCATTACATCATATTTAGGTTTATTTGATTAAAAAGGATGTCAACGGTGAGTCGGTGACTTAGATACGAAACCCTCAGGGCATGATACGATAATAAGATATTCCTTTTTACACAGATAACACAGATAACACCCGAGCATAATTAATTATTTACTTACCTTTTCTTCTAAATAAGATTTCAGAAAAAAATAACAATTCCTAACAGTAATTCGCCGTAAATTTCTGGCAACAACGAATTAACTAACCTCACATAATTCAGCTCATTGTCCTTTACTAACAAAAGTAATTTATACGAAACAAAACACACAAAAGTAATCAGTGTATATCACTGCGCTGTCGCCGGTAGTGTTTTGGCTTACAACTTGACTATCTGTCTTAGTCCCTTCACTTTCTGGCCAAAAAATATGGCCTTGGCGCGGAAAATTTCCTCAGAGTTAGGGATTTCGTTTCACAAATGAACCTATCAACTATCCTTACCTCTTGCACTTGTCTTTCTCCTACAGAAGCTATATATTTCAATAGTATAGTTTTTATTAACCACGAGAGACGTAGGTACAGTCATCCACATCGGAAACAGTATACTTATAGTGAAATAAAAAAAAATGGATACATTGTCAAACTTGAAATTCGAATGTTCTTTCTATTAACTATTCGATATTATTTTAAAGAATCCCATTTTGTTATGTCACTTATAATAATCGAATAGGATGAATTAAGTATCCAACTTAAAGGCGAAGATAATAACAGTTTCAGATCTAATGTTATGCAGGATTCAGGTTATTACAAAAACGAGCCTGGTGGCTTAACTTTAATAACAAACTGTATTTAACTAATATTACAGATATATATTCCATGCGCGTGATTTGAACATATCAGAAACAGGCCTTACAAATAAGTTTGTGTATCTTTTTCTCTTTTTAAGCGACTTCAAAAAGAAGGAGGTTATCAATTCGATTGTATTTTTTTAATTGATTTATTTTTGTGTTTCCTCAGAGCTCATTCATTTATATAGCGATTTGGAAAATTAGTTTATTTAATAGGACATACTTTCAGGGTGGTCCCATGTTCATCATAATCCTGTTCTGATGATGGGATCTATGAGGAATTGAAGGAAATCTTCACATATTATAGGCACATCGTCACTTTCCAGCAGGTGAGATTGTGGTCAAACGTAAATCCATTCAATATTAATAAATAAAAAAGAAGCATACATAAGACAATTTTGGTATTTACACAAAGGAGTCAAGAATTTAAATTCAGAAAATGGAACATGCCTGAAGTCGGTTGTTTTGCCAATTTTGGGCGGTTCAATTATTTCATAACCGCTGCTGGATATTTTATATGATACATTATTTTTGAGTTAGTTAAAAATATTTCGTGTTTTCAAGTTTCAAGTCTGGCAACCCTTCAAAGAGGGTAGAATTAAACAGTTTTCAAACTCGCCCTGCAATGAGCCAAATAAATTTTATTTTATTTGCCCTCGCAACGAGCAAAGTATTTGATTCACTCTTCCTCCGCCCTGGAATGATCCGGAGTGGTTTTTTGTTTTGTTATTTAGTTCCTTTTTCTTTGGAGTTGCTTAAAGAATTGCCCATAAATTTCTGGGTTTCTATTTGTTCGGTCATTTCCTTATAGTATCGTATTGTTTATCGTTCAAAGTTAATTTGTAGTAATATTCGATTACTTTGTGATATTAAATAAGTATCTTTTGAGGACAATTTTTCTGTTCCTTCTTCTCGAATCTCTATCCCAAACTTCTGTAATCTTTAAATATCATAAAACAAAGTCTCTGTCCACGTTTGTCTGTATGTGTGGCTTAGTTGTTCTAAGCTACGCAACACATTTTTATACGGTTTGCAATATCATTTAGAGAAAGTTTATACGAGTATGTAGGTATAATACATGTTCATCAGAATCTCAAGGTTGATACGCTGTTATGTACCAATATTCCAAGCTTTGGTATCGATACACAAAATAGGTATGCTCAAGCCTGTTTTCCATTGGGATAAGCAGAGACTATAACTTTCCACCTGCTAAGGTACTACTTTTGTTTCTTCGACTTTGATCAAATGCCTTGGTATAAATCTAAATCTCTCTCGAGCCGATACTTACACCGTTTATTATAAAAGCATATCGACTAGTGGTCAAAGTAAGTCTATTGGTATTCGCAAATGTAGCCCATTGTTTGCGGTTGTGTTTGTGATGAGCCAATTGAAGCTACAATGAATCCTTTAAAATTTAATCATGAGAATATCTGCACTAACCTGTACTATAAACTTGACCACGATCTATTTGCTATCTACAATCTATTACGAGCGAAGTGGATGCCAAAGTTACAATACAATACGGAAAAGTACCAGATATCTTGAGATAGTTTTCCTGATAAAAACAACAACCATCTCATTACCATACTCAAGCCAGCAAATAGGTAACCCAACATTGGTGCCTTTAATATTCGTCAATGGCCTTTTCATAAATATGTACATGATACCAGGAAGCCACGGCTACGAGTATAGGGAACGAAGCGCACCCCCTTGATTATACTTAAATAATAAATTCAATTTGCCGACGAAGCATCAAATATTTTCCCTGATAACGTTTCTATATTTGGACGGGTGGATGGTGGAATAATGGTGTTATTTAGAGTCTTGCAATATGCTAAGATAGTAGGCTGGCGGCATTAACAAGTCAGGAGATGGTTGTGCCCGGGTGCGGACAGAGATATATGTGGAGCCGAAATGGTGGAGAGTCTTTAATAAATTTTGGATGATGGAAAGTTGGCATATGTAGTATTAAATAACGAAGAACTCGAGTTGATCGCACCTACTTCTAACTTAATATAGTTAATATAGTGAAACGATCTCAGGTGAAAACTCCCAGCTCAAAATGCAGCTTGTGATTTTTTGAAGCTACGGTGCCCAACTTTTTTAATTAGATTCAATTTAATTGGAATACTATTTATACGATAACAGTAGCATAATAGAAGTAATGATCTTTCTTATGCTTTACAATTTTAGAACACACACAGTGTTGTAGATAAAGGTTTTGTAAATTATTGGTAGGTATAACATTTTCGCGTCGGTGGCTCTGCAGCAAGACGCGGTATTCCTATTTGGGAGGTCCGGGTTCAATTCCAAGGGAAGCCAGGTACCAATGACTTTTTAAATTTAATTACTTAGGTGCATTTATCCGACTGCTCTTGAACGGTAATGGAAAACATCGTGAGGAAACCTGCATGCCTAAGAAATAAAAATTCAAAGGCATGTGAAGTCCCCCAACCCGCATTCGGCCAGCGTGGTGGACTATGACCCATACTCCCTCATTATACAGGGGAAGGCCTATATCCCTGCAGTGGGATGTTTACGGGCTGATGATGGGCTACTGGAACATAGAAGTGATATTTATGGCGCGTTCGCTTGTCGGGTACGCACAGGCTCAACATAAAATTTTTAATATATTTACGTTAAGCTTTAGAAAATAAGTATCTTATTTGTAGTATTTTTACAAATGTAGTTCACAACATGTCGTCTCCACAGTGTTTACGGAACAATTTTTACGACATCGCTCAGGCGCTCTGCCGGTGCTAGTGGGCTCTTACAATTTTCGCGCGAGCCTTCTGGCGCGCCTGTTAAAAACACAATGAATAATTATTGGGGTTTGCTTCTGCGAGGTTTTCCTTACCCACTGATATGTATGGGGTTTGTTTAGTAAACAGAAACAAAGCCATAGGTGCCATACTTTAGATATAATATAAATATTTTTTTTCCATTATATAATATTAAGAAAGTACCTATAAATATTTTAAATAAAAATTCGTAAAACTGTTAAGAACCATTGTCCATTCTAAGGGCAAAACGTTCATATTCGCTAAATGGATCAAATAAAGTTTTCTTATTCTTATTCTTATTCTTATTATATTAAGTTTCTTATTTTTATTTAATTTGTTCAGTTCTAATACATCAGTGTGATTTATACAGAGTGCGCAAAAGTTGTGGATTTATGGGCGAGCCCGTCTTGTGACACGGATTATAGCGAGAGAAGTTGGATCGTTGCGAGGTTTTTCAAGGGCGATTGATACGGTAAAGGTAATCCCACCAAAAACATTCTGTAAAAAACTAGCCAAATCTCGATGGAGCTGCTTGATTATCTCTAAAAAGTAATGAAATCTATACAAAGTCGTGCCAAGTGTAAGGTTCCTTACTGCGATTTCTTTATTATTATAGTTAATGTTGTGTGACTTGGCCGTTGAAGGGTACACAGGGGTACAAAACCAGGTGCTCCATGATACCATTGCACCAATCTGTCGCCAGAACCGCTATTAATGTTATTAATTATGTTATTAAGAATGTTCAACGGCAAACTATTAGCGAATAATCTGTGTGGCGTTTACATAACATTCTTTATACGTTAGTGGCTTTATCAAGCCTACAATTGACTGGTTATTGAATCAACGTTTTCCAAGTGGCAATTTTCCATCGTCAATGCGTAGCGGTTCTGGCGACAGATTGGTGCAATGGTGTCTTGGAGCACTTGGTTTTGTACCCCTGTGTACCCTTCAACGGCCAAGTCACACAACATTAACTATAATAATAAAGAAATCGCAGTAAGGAACCTTACACTTGGCACGACTTTGTATAGATTTCATTACTTTTTAGAGATAATCAAGCAGCTCCATCGAGATTTGGCTAGTTTTTTACAGAATGTTTTTGGTGGGATTTCTCTTCTTTTTGTAGAAATGTGGGCATATTACATATATGCCCACGTTTCTACAAATATACTTGATACTGCAAGTTGAGTCAGTTCTACCATACACCAAGAAAGATATTGAATGGAAGAGACAAGACCCGTCTTTGGGCATACCAACTACTTGGTAGCCACTAAGTTCATCGTCGTCTTTTAATAATATCGACATTTTTTACGATAATTATTATCTTGCGAAATCAAACACAATTAAACTCAACGACCTTTAGTATATGGACAACAAATCAGAAATACCGATAATATTTAGACTAAAACCTACTTATATCTTTAAGACTTCTTTTGTCTTAATAAAAAAAACTTAAAGAAAATGTTACTCTGCCTACTCAATCTATACAAACTATAAGCAAAACGTTAATTCTTAATTATTAGACAAGTGTCAATATAATTAATTATCAATGAACTTTTTACCAAAGGTACTACCTACCTAGTACTGAAATACAGCTAAATTAATGATATTTTTAAACGAAACGAAGTAATATCTAACTAAATAAACTAAACTAGAATACTAGAAAAGTACTTATAAACACGAACGCGATTCGAAGTACTGCCTAACTGTAAATTAAACCTAGAAAACTAAAAGTAGGTACTAAATAATTAACAATTAAATAAGGTATTCAATTGAAACTTCTTTTAATTCTGATAATTAAGTAATAATCAGTAATCCGTCACTAACCATATAATTCCTAACCTGTTTAAATCTTTGAATTAATATAATAACAACCTGCCAATTAACCTTAGCAAACCTCACGAAATAATCAGCGAAATCAACGAAATGCAAATAATCCCTCCTAATCCCTAGCAAACATTTTCAAGCGCAATAGAAGAATGTCGTAAACGACTGTAACCCGGCCGGTTGCCACTTTGCCATATAAGGTTATCGGAAAAACAAAACGTAAGCGCGTTTTAAAATACAGTCAACGCCATCTAGCGACGCGTGCGGGTATCACCGCCACTCTTAGCCAATGCATTATATTTTGCCCAAATTTTCGTTTGTTTATTTAATTTGTGTAATGTTCGAGTAGAATAAAATTAATCGTTTGACTATTTCTTCTTGTAAACTTATAATAAGTATAAGTAAGTATAAGTATAAAAGCCAGTCTAGTCTTATCCAGAGTTTTCCTTTAATTTTATTTATATTCGTATTAAAAGCAGAAGGGGAGGCATTCGCCCAGCAGTGGGACGCTATAGGCTAGATTAAATTAGAAGATGTGTCCCACTACGCTGGATTTTTGCAATGACAGTCGATTTTTCTATGTACCAATAGTAGAAGGGGGCATTACCATATCTCTAATACAGCTGAGACCAGCTGAGGGTTCTTCATCAGATACTTCAGACCTTCGATTTTTGACATCAAATGAAGCGGCCCACCAAATTGAATATTTTTTGTAAAGGCGGTATATGTCGATCTCTAATAGTTTGGTTGGGCTCTTGTGTTTCCTAATCAGGGTCACCAGGTACTCCAGATCTTCGATTATCCTAGTTTTTATAGTTTTCCCTTTATGTGGCCATTGAACCATAACTCTGTACCAAATTTCAGCTCTCTGAGTTTATGGGAAGTACTAGTTCTATTTTGATGATCATGAGTGAGTGAGTGAGTGAGTGAGTGTCATAAATGCGAAACTTTGCTTTCGCTTAACTTCGGAACTAAATGACCTACAGACTTGAAATTTTGGATTTTAAGTATGTGATTATAGCTTACTGGATGACGAAAATTTCTGCGTTCTAGTCTTATCCAGAGGTTCTAAAATAGGGGCCTAAAAATGCGGCGAAATGGTTCCAGTAAAGGATGGTACGGCAGTGTTTGCTTCGCGCTCGACTTGGCGGGGGCACTGCCGTGCCCCCAGATGTTACCATTTTTTAAATTCAAATTTAACGTTTTATAGCACGAACATCAATATTAGATTTATGAAGGGCTAACCCACGACCTCCCATGGCACCATCACCCATCAATACAAATACAATACAAATATTCTTTATTGCGCAAAATAATTTACATTAATTTTTGATGATAACAATATAGACCACAGGCGGCAGACATTTGTATAGGTAGAAAAATAGGTAGGGTGCACGATACTACCAACTAAAGAAATAATTATAGCTAAGTATGCATAAATATATATAAATAAATAAATATTTTATTTCATTTTTATTTATTCGGAAAACCAACAGCTGCAATAACACCAATGGAAACTATTATAGGAAACAGAGAGCCAATTACAGGTCCTCACAAATAGAAATACATTATAATAATTCAATAATATAATAATGCAACATGCATTATCACACTTGTACATATTTTGCCCTTGCGGTATACCAGATTCAATCATCGCCAAAAAAAAAGAAAAACAAATGATTTATAAATTAAATTAAGCCATCAAAGAATTGTTGATTTAATTGACGCCTATATATATATGTGTGTATATATATAGCTAGAAGCACTTACAGTGTGCGAAGTGTGAGTTTTGCCTCGTTTTTAACTTTACCATCGCGTTCGCGTTTACGAAAAAAGTCCATATGAAAAAAATTGTTTTGCAGACTATCCGCTAGAGGCGCTGCACATTTCTCCATACAAATCGTCACGTAAACATGAACGCGGTAGTAAAGTTAAGTCGAAACAAAACTCACACTCCACCCTCAGATAGTCAACTAATGTTCACGAAGCGGGAGTTAACGGAAAGAAAAAAGTCAGAGACCTAAGTAGTGCTTTTTGACTTGAAATATAAAAATATTTAAAGATTGAGCTTTCACAATAGATTCCGGCAAAGAGTTCCACAGACGAGTGGCTTGCAGTCTGAAGGACTGGCTATACAGAGAATTTTGTTAAATTAGGAAGAATGTGGAAGCTGGATATACCAGCAATACGCAGTATGTAGGAATAACAGACAAGAGCACCTTGAGAAAGTAATTTAACGTTATATTTCTAATAAAATAACAAAACCGATTTGCCGACTGAGAAGTAATGACATACATCTGAAAATAGAATTTTTATAAAACGTCAATATTCCTTTTAATTTGTGATTGTATCTATATAGAACCTCTAACAAAGGACGTAGAGTCGAAGATTTTCGGAAGATATTGCATTTCCGGCCGAATCCTGAAAGGTGTGCGTAGTACTTGTTCTGGATTCTTTCCATATTCAAATTTTAAGAAATATGATTCTGCAAGTAATTATTATGTGCTTAGTCCGTTATGTGGTTTTCTTTTGGTGCATACTAAAACACACACAGCGGCTTGGTAGTCCACTTTTAAAGTGAGTCCACCAAAGTATCCCAAAAGAATTTCGGCCACAAGTACTAAATCAGTTGCCGTGTGAAATTTTGCCTGACCTTCCAGTAAATGTCGAGCATCTTACCTGTTATATTTATCATTCTACTCTATGAAGTGTCCAAAGTTTAGGTTGGAGGTTGATTTAAAAGATTGAGATGGTCAGAGATTAGTAGGGATACATCTCAGAAAGACATTGTCAAGTAGAATTAATTCAGTTCGGCCTGTTAATTTCGACTAACATGGATCTTCTGCACAAACGGATTTCTTTATCACCGAATTGCGTAGGTATTTGATATATAATCTCTCTGTAATCCTGCTGTCGTCTGCACCCCCAAAAGTTATCGGGTTGAAGCAGATTGTTGATGTAGGTGAATCATCAACAACCTATATGTATGTATATATATGTGGCCTGCGTTGACATTTGACATATTGCACTAATCAGCTATTTTACTTTACCAATGCGTACTCATCATGTCGTTCATTAAAGTTGCTAAAAACTTGTAAAGCAAACCTTAATATCACTTATAGTTTTAATACCCTCCAAAATAACATCAACATTCTTAAATTACTATCAAACCTCAAAAGCCGCACCCAGGAAATGTCTAATAAATCAATAACAACACGCCGCTGTGCTAGACAAATAAAACATTGAATATAACAATAAAAAAAACACGCGAAATGCTCAAAAAGAATTACAAGCAATAGTGTTAATATATTATTTTTATTTGAAGGATAATAGGGCCTAAGGGCTTTAAGATAAGGTTGGCAGTGGTTGCAGGGATAAGGTTGGCAGTGATTTAGTCCCTATCGACCGTCAACCTGATTAATGTCGTTAGTAAATCAGCGGATTACGACAATGCGAGAAATGACGAGTCGTGGCCGATCCGCAAGCGATACTTTTCTGTGGTGAAAGTAAACAAAACTAGCGATTATGATCGTTAAATGACAAAGGAACTATCAATAGATACTCATCTAGATTTTATTATAACTCATATCATTCATACATATTTGTAACGGAAGGGGTGTTATGAGTTCGATACCAATGTCTGTTTGTCTATGCCATTGTGCGGCCAAAACGGTTGAGGTGATTTCAAAATAGTTCCAAAGCTGGTGCGCGAGATTGTTCTTAGTCATATTTGATGAAAATGGTTTAAACCGTTTCAAAGATATTTTTTAGAACACATTGTTTAGATTTGATATTTTCATAGTCTCTCGGGGGTTCCAATGAGCAGTGTATCATGTCATGAAAAAAGTAATGATGGTACATCTATTGGGAAACGATTCCATTATACAATAAAAGTATATTCCATTATCTTAAATAAGTCATGATTAATTTAAAAGTTCTATAGTTTGACACTTCAGAACGCTTTCAGTTTATGTCTTGCAATGTTTCCTCGCGTCGAATTATTGAGTAAACACGCCGAGCATCGAGATCGTTTCATTTGAAATGGGAATGCAAGGGTATCGAAGAAATATTGCGTAGAATATCTCTAATGCCAACTGCGAATTGGTTGTAATAAGATTTGCAAGAAAAAATTACGTATATTTTTATCTGAAAATTAAGTTCGCTTGTGTAAAGAATTAGAGATAAGCAAGATTTTCAATGGTGTTATAGCAGAATATTATAAAAGTAGGTAAGAATAAGAATAGTTTATTTGACCCAATTAGCGACACACATTATATTTTGATGTTATATTATACATATATTTTATGTTACATTATATTATTATATGTGTGTCGCTAATAAATGTAGGTATAAAGGTAGAGTTGAGAGTTTAAGCTAAGCACCAAGTTTCACATACAATTAGTAATATATTTTTATTATGTATACAGAACACCTTCCAGGTGTGAAGATAGAGTGCAAGTTCTATAATGGCATGGTGCTGTTCACTCCAAAAGTTGAGAAATCGCATTTTTAAATGTTAACAATATCATTCGCTTAACTGACAGTAAACGTTATTAATAATCTTTTAACCATTTTCTCACAAATTAAACTCTCCAATAATTGAAAGTTCAAAACAAGTGAAATTAGAAATAATGTGTTTCCATTGCACACATCCAGTAATAAACACAGTTTTGTGAGTGTGTGAGTGAGACGATCGCATGTCACGGTGTTACTGACAAATTGATTTATGTAGTTGGGGGAAACGCCACTTGTGACGGTAAGTTCACGGTTAGACGGAGAGTTCACGCGCATTGCGATCGCTTTTGGTATAAAAACATTTGTAAATTTTTCATTACGATCCTTTTCGGCACTAGTTTTGCTAGTCTGTGAGATCATTGTAACAAAATGGATATGATTGAAATTTAAACTTTCACTTAATAACTTTGTAAACTTTACAACCACATGCAACTTAATTCTTAGGGATTTAAGATACATGAGCAAAAAATAAACTGTTTTTTTTTGTAAATATATCTTTCCTATCTGAAAATAAGGAAACCGCAAATAGGCTTAGACATTGGTGTGATGATAATATTAAACCTATGAGCATAGAACAAATCTGTATAAGTTTATTTCTTGTTAATTCTCTTCAAAATATCAGCTATTTAATTGGATCCAGTTACACTTTTTTTATATTTGAAGCAATTGACACCTCCAAGTTTTATGACCCATAAACTCCATATACATTAAAATGTAGGATTTAGGGTATACGGCCCAATGGAGTGACATTTGGTTTATGGTCGAGTCCCGTGAGGCGTGCATCACCAATCCGAGGTGATGTAACTCGTAAAATAGATAAATAATGTTCTCGTGGGATTCTTATATCAGTGTTCATGTGTTCGTGTCTTTTGTGAGTTACTTACTGGCTAGAGATGGACAGAGCACGTGGTTGTTTTTTAATAGTCATCAATAATTGACTAAATTATCAACTTGATTAAATGTAAGGAATTTTGTATAGAATTCACGCAAATATTTTTGAATTTACTGGTTTTGATATACATCAACCATGTTTAAGCATTGAAATACAAGGTTTATTAAACCCGATCCATTGACTACGTAATAGGTTCAAAGTATTCCAAATAACTACTTTGTTTGTTAAAATATAAATAAAAATATTCACCGCACCTTTCGGCGAAAAAACCGCTGCAGCTCCTAAATTCTAGACGGTTCGGTTATTTTAATTTTTTTTATCAAAAAAATTATTCTATGGAATACTTTGAACCTACACAACACGACACGTGTTCAATGAGTGAGGGACTAATAGATTAGAACCTTCTATATTGGGATAGTAACATGCCTAAGTGGAGGACTGATAGTTGTGGAGATCTTTGGAGAGGCCTTCGTCCAGCAGTAGAAGTCTTTTGGTTGATATGATGATGAAGCTTAAGTGTAGTTTATTTCTGAGTCATATCGAAAATTCAGTATTTGGCTTGTTCACAAAGATTTACCTCTGTGTCTGAGCCCTATTTATCTTATCTATGTATTCATCCCTATCGAAAAACGGCAAGTATTATTTATCTCAGTAATGCGTGATCCGATTTGAGTGCGCTTTTTTTATTAAGTTTAGGTTTTACTAAACACGGGACAGGTTCTTAGCCATGATTGATGAAAGTAGATTGAGCCGTATCGAATTTAGCTTTTAACACATTTTTATTTGTCTGTCGAGGGTTTTCTAAATGTTTTATTTTTTTATACTTCAGTTTAAACTTGAGGGTAGGTTAGCCATGATTGATGGAAATCGGTAAATCCGTTTCAACGAAGCTTTAAACACAGTTGGTTTGGATTATGAACTAGTATAATCCTTTTTTCTAAATTTTTCTACTAATAAGTAGTGTAAGTTTGAATAATTAATGTTTATACTATACTACTTTTCCTACCTAATATTATGAGATGTATGTGATCATTCCTTAACAATTAGTTCATGCAATGAATTTGTATATTTCTTGGCCCGTTTGTTCTACTTATTTAGAAAATTGCTGAAACAAAATCATACAAAACCTGAACTACCTTTTAACGCTCCGATGAGAAACTACGAGTGTAATGTGTTTGATGGCATGATTTTTAATACAATTGCTTTGTATAACTTGGATGATATTATTCAATCTATCAATTAATCAAATACTCTTTATTGTATAAGTAACAAAAACTACACAAAGTTTATTATTTTTAAATTTTTCGGGGGTTTTCTAAATTTTCAATTTACATTATTATGTAAGTTAAATATAATTCCTCTATTTGTTAAGAGCCTTAAAATATAAATAATAATAATATAATAATAAATAAATATTTGGTGCACTTACACCGATCATCTAGTCCCAAAGTAAGCAAAGCTTGTACTATGGATACTAGATAACGGATAAACATACATAAATATTTATAAAAATATCCATGACTCGGGAATAAATGTTGGTATTCAACATACAAACATTTACCCCCCGCGGGATTCGAACCCGTAACCGTTAGTTTCGCTGACAGGGTCACTATCCACTACACCAATCGGTTTAAATGAAGACCAAATAGTGCTTTGCCTACAATTTTTTAGTTTTGGCAATATTTTCATTATTTTAGTCATGCTCAAGTATAATGTTTAGAAACAATTTTGCATAAAGGATGGTACAGTGCAGCACTCTTGGGCAGCTAAATAATGGCAGTGTTAACAAAAACTGCCATGTGTTATCTAAGTTTTTACTTTTTTATCTGCAACTCACGCGCTTACTTACAACTCAATACACTTGTAATAGTCTATCTAGATTTGTTTCATTTAATCAATACATGCAGATCAACAGTCAGATTTCTCGATATAGTCTGTTGATATTCAATGAAAGGTACTGATATCTTTAGAGATAATCCGTAATTTCTTTTGGACACTATTTTTGGTCACTCGGCTCGACGGGATGACAAACATTGGACCAAGGCAGTCACAGAGTGGTGGAGATGAGCGAAGAGGCCAGTAGGCAGACCTCCGGCCCGTTGGTCCAATGACATCGGTACAGTTGGCGGGATCTCATTGGACGAGACTGATACAGAACCGTGAGATTTGGCGTAATGGAGAAGAGGCACATACCCAACAGTGGCTAGATGTGGGCAGAGATTACTTAATTGACTATTTTTTAAGAATAAAACGTTGCTATAATACATATACGATCAACAAAATTTCAACGAGTTCATTTGTTTAAATCCCCATTGATACAAGTACGTTTATCTCTCTCAATAAACGATAAAAAAACACCCACGAAAAGTGTCGTATGCGACAAACGAAGCACACAACACTTCGTAAATCCAAAAATTATCTCATATGACACAGTCTCCCTGTAAGATACGGGTGACATATTTACGACGTCGGTTTAGGGCATAAAACTAATCCCCTACGAAGGCCCGAAGGAGGGGGAGGGAGGGAGGGACCTTTATTTCTAACATTCGTCACATAGTAGCCGTAAATTATCATACTACGCTATGATATGACGGGGGCCGCCCATTAAAACGCGTTTGATTTAGATAGGGCTATAAAATTGATTTATGCTTTCACGCCAACAAAACCCGTAGTACTGAAGCAACTATTATATTAACATTTTCGTGGATAACCTTTACGGTTTTGCAAGGTTATACTTCCAGAGTATTTTGTGCCAAACCCGACTGTAAGCGCTCTCTCCGCTAAATTCAAAGTTGTTTGGTTGAAGCCTTACAAATTAACTCTTTTGTAATTGAAAAAAAGTTACTCATAGTGTAGTTGCATGTACAACAAAAACATGTTAAAAGTGACTCTTGGTCAAAAGGAACATGGTACAAAGTTGTGTAACATAATGTCTAGATCAGGGCATTGTTTTTGGATATCGATGGAACTATGTAATTTCGTTTACTTTATGAGTCTGTACTCGATACAACTTCTGATAGATAAGTTAGGTAGATCATTACAACACAACAGAGCCGTTGAACAAGTTCCATGCGATAATTCGTTTCACTTTATCTACTCTTCCTATATCTACTCTCCTCTCACATTTTTCTACCTCTAGGCATCGTCTGCAATGTTGTGTTGCGGTGTAAATATTGTGTTGAAAATAAGAGTGCCAATAAATAAATAAAATAAATAAATATCCTTGACCATGCATACACACAGCGCCATTTAGTTCGACACTAAGCAACTAGGCTTGTATTATGGGTACCGTTGGTTGATATATTACACAAATCCATTTTTTCGTAAATAAATACATATATAAATGCAAAACATCCATAATTCGGGTACACATGTCCGTATTCATCATACGAACATATGCCCCCAGCGGGATTCGAACCCGCGATCTTTTAGTATAGCAGTCAGCGTTTCTAACCATTAGTACTATATTCATTGTGTGCCACTACACCAAACAGGTCATTGAAATAGTCGACTTTGAATTGTGCATGATTGTTTAATATTTTATTTGATGGTGGAAATGATAAATTGCTTCTAACTGATCTTCAGAACTACAACATAATATCTTACACTTATTACTTCCATATTTTGGTGTCAAAAGTTTCGACTTTTTCTTTTAGACTTCTTCTTTCGTGGTAGGCTTCAGTCATATAGGGCAGTAATTACTTTCACATAGTAGTTCTGTAGTGCTACTTGCTTGTGCTTATATAAATAAATATTATTTTTAGTTACCAAATGTTTAAACCAAATCTAACATAGTAAATGATTTTGACCTACCTCGACTTGCTGGTATTGATAACGTGCAAGACAATTTCTTAGGCTCTACTTATTCGAACACACTCTATTATTAATCAAGTTATTTTGATCTAACAAATCCCAAACACAATGACCTCATTTAGGCTCCGTCCATATAATACAAAATCACACAAAATTTACAGCACACATAAATTTCATTAATTACCATCATAGTGATGATTAATAGCCACTATACGCTGTATTTTAACAAAATCTCGTTAAACACAACGCTGCCAATAAATATAGGTAAGTACATAGTTGCTTGAAATATTGATTGGATTGATTGTAATTTGATGAATTATATTAATTTTTAAGTATCTTGCTGGCGCAGAACCGATGGTTGTTAGAAAAAACGAGTTCTGACGTTAACACCTCGCCTTGGCATACATAGTCAGCAGCTGCTAGACTGCGATGAACTGGGCAAAGATACTGGTAGTAAATGGAAATGAAGAACCGAAAATCGAGTTCAGTGAAACACCGTGGGAGAGGTATTATATCCAGCAATGGACTGAGATAGGCTGATGAAAATGTCAAAAATAAAGATTCCCAAATCGTCGTGTGTGTTATTTTTTTATGTGGTGTTCAGTGATACTCGGAAATATTGTTACAATTATATATATTTTTTTTTTAATTAGAATGGGATCGCTCTTGACCTTAATCTGGACCAATGTCGAGATAAGGTCTACGATGCAACGAGCTTGCCCAGAAGATGCCTATTTAACCTAAGTTTAAAGAGCTGCGGGTTATATGCGATTGGAAACACAGACGGAGGCAATGCGTTCCACTCCTTAGCCGTGCGCATGAGAAACGAAGACCTAAAACGCTTGGTCCTTATAAATGGCACGTCAACTAAGTGCGGGTGATATCCTGCGGTACGTCTTGAATTTCGATGCAAGAACGGGGATGGCGGGATCAACTCATGCAGTACTTCAGCACACTCTCCGAAATATATCCGATAGAAGATTGAAAGGCATGCGACTTTCCGTCGGTGTTCAAGGCTGTGTAGATGGGATTCTACCAACTCTTTGTTGCCTATCAATCGCTTGGCTCTGCGTTCCACTGAATCTAAAGTGGCAAGCTGATACTAAGCAGATCCATCCCACAGGTGGCAGCAATACTCCATACCGGATCGGACTTGCGCTTTGTATAAGGTAAGAAGCTGTCCAGGTGTGAAGTATCGCTTGACCTTGTTGAGAATGCCTAGCTTTTTGGCCGCAGTTTGGGCTGTAGATTCAATGGATGTGCCGAAGTTTAGGGTGGATGACAACTTCATGCCAAGTAGCTCCAAGTGATCGGAGACAGGAACGGTTATATTTCGGAAAGTCGGAGTCAAGTTGGGTGGACTCCGTTTGGTGGAGAAGAGACATGCCTGTGTTTTGGAAGCGTTGAATCCGACCAGATTGTCATCTCCCCACTTAGAGACAAGACTTAAGGTCAGGTTCGTCCGCTCCAACATGGCCTCTTGAAAGAAGATTTACAACCTCGATAGTCCTATTGATATTTCATCAAGAAATTATAATGGAGTATTGATCGGAGACTTGAATTTCTTAACAGGCAATAGTGTCGAAAATGGGCTACAACATGCACCATACAGTAGAATTCTCAATTAACCAGGTAAATAACCCAGGTAAAAAAAAAATTTTTTTGTTGATGGTATTCTTGGAACCTGATGGGCAGAAATTGTGAGCCATGGAAATAACTCAAATAATATGGTATTTGGAAATTGTGATCGAGATTAGAAAAATGTATAATGTGTGCGAGCTGAATGTGCTGAAGCTTTTTAAACGCCTCCGTGGCTCAATTTAAACAACATTGGATTTACGATTCCGGAGTCGCGGGTTCGATCCCCGGCCGGGTACATGTTTAAGTACTCGGTTTGTAAGTAAAAGTGTTAAAATAAAATCATTTTCTTTTGAATTACTTTTAAGTTGACCGGAATTTTTAGTTAACCGATTGAAAAACATTTATATTTTTTTAATTTTATTAGTATTTTATCAAAACACAAATGTCTTTCTTTTTTTTATGCACAACGTGTTAGTACTTGACCTCAATCACACCTGAAACATCAAGAAAATATTTTTGACATGTTCGTTGTTTTTCAGCTATTTCACTTGTCATATCATCATATCAGCCACGGGATGTCTACTGCTGAACACAGACCTCCGCCATAGTTTCCCAGAGTAACCGGTTGGAAGCGTTTGTGGCTGGATATCCTACACAGTGCTTGCCAGTGCGAGGTTTTCACTCAAGAACTTTAATACCCCGTCACGCTGGTCATCAGTTCCTCGAGTTATATGCCTTGCTCACTACTATTTCATCTTACTCAACCGCTGGGCAATGTCGTTATTCTTGAGATTTCATCGGAATTCTTTATAAGAAAGAAAGAAAGAAAGAAAAAAATATTTAAACTCATCACATTACACAGTCGATACACATACAAAAAATAACATTATGTTTGCCATTTAATTGTCGGTGTCGCAAGGTGGAGTCAAAAACTCAGCATGGGTTGTAGCCGTTCACTGCAACGCTGATTTTCAGTGGAGCCTCCAAATGACGCACGGACACTGGTCAACAAATACGCATACAAATAATAATTAATAGGAGTAATCAAGCAAAGATGTGATGAGAAGATAGATACGTGTACCTACACCTCTTTTTCTCAATAATAAAATCTCCTTAATAATAAATAATACATTATAGAAACAGTATATAATATCATTAAATTATGAGTAGATAAAATAATTATATACATAACATACATAACCTATTTTCATTTCATATATTTAAATGAATTAGTGTGGAATTGTCTACATTGCATTGCTAGATAGGGCCAAATCATCAATTAATAACAAAAACCTAATGGAATATATACTTACGTATCTAAAAGAAATAAATCATAATGTGCCTACATGTCTACTCATCTGTCATCTTACAACATTGAACACTAGTGTTTGATACCTATAGTACTCATTGAATGCCTTACCTTATCTTAAATATTTGAAAAGAGCAAGCCAATATTGACTTAAGCCGCGTGAAATGCTTGGAAAGCTTAGTCGCATCAGCCAGCACTGGTGGATATAAATTTTTGTTCATCTTCTTCTTCCCTCTTTTCTCTAAACTGGCATCATAGAAAGATTCTCTATAAACCACAAGATAACATGTCACTCGAGGAACACTCTTTTACGTTTGTAGTGTGCAGTTAGAATAAAAAAAAACATCTGATGGTATGGAAAATACAATGCCCGAGTCCCAACTCGCAGTTTCCCGGTATTTTTTACACGATTGCCCCAAAATTGGAGTGTTATGTTTTCAGGGTTCATACTCGTATTTGTTTGTATGTGAGTTCGATTGAAGATCTGGAACACCTCATGTGGAACTTGAATAGACCAGCTAAACTATAAGAGAATGGAACTGGCGCTTTAGCAAAAGTTATTCAGCGTATCCATAGTACAAGCTTTGCTTAATTTTAGACTAGATGATGGGTGTAAGACGTAAATGTCCGAAATATAGGTATAAAACAATATAAAGAACTAATAAATAAATAAAAAACACGACTGGTACTGTGACAAAATGTGAACTAAAAAGCCAAAAACAAGATCTTGGTGACTTTCAAGATGAAGTTTTCAGCATCACAATTACACAACACATTGTAATTTATTAGCTAACACACATCATTCATGAATGTTCCATCTGTATTTTATTGCATTTGGGGTAGAAATGTTGAAAACAGAATTATAAGGTACTTAGGTACTCGTACAATGTAATAAAATTCCGGTATTTTTGTTGCTAATATACTCATCGTGTCGGGCCGTAGATCAGGTAGGCTGACGCCGTGTCACTGCGATTGGCATAAATAATGTTCGCTTATTTAGACTCCGTACACAACTAACATTCTATTTATTTTTAACCAACTTACAAAATAGGAGGAAGTTCTCAATGTAGGTATGTATTATTATTAAATAAAATAAAATACTTAAAATAAATTATTGATTACCACAAAATAGAATACAAATTTTTAATTAATTTTGAGAGATTCATACTGGAATGCTATGACTCCTAATTGCTGAAGCAATTATCAGAAGTCTCTTCTGAAATGTGGTAGTGATAAAAAGTTTATTAGTTTTATTTTACCGCTGTTACCCAAAACTAAGTTAAATATTATTGTTTTTTTATTTAATTTTGATGATGGTGGACTTAATTTTTTTCGACATAGTCTTGTGTGTTTATAATTCATTTTACTTAAAAGGTTAGCGAGACCTTAATTAGTAAGAAATAAATAATAAATTATTTTGTACATGATGGAGTCTCTTTTATTAACCGACTTCATTTACCAAATCAATTACAAACAAAAATTAATACATTATTAACAATTTTATTTTATGGAACCCTAGGAGACGCAACTCCGAATTGTACTGGCCCAGTATTTTTCTGTGTGTACATCGGTTACCCCAAAATTCTATGACTGATTAGCGTGATTTTTTTATATTACACAGACGATACTCTTTGAGATAGTTCATCAAGATCTCATGATTACTTATGGTGAAACCGGAACGCCTTGACAGTTGACAGCAAAAGTGAATATGTTAAAGCACCAATATTCATGAGTGGTTGCTTGATTGTTTAAGCGTGCCATTTTGTATTGGACAATCTTCTACTAGGTGGAAAGAGTAACCGGTAGCTGGCTGCCGCTAATTGCAAACGACATGGGAACATTCCAATTGGAGATCCTGGGCAGTAGCCTATGGTCAAGGTGTTGATTCCGTATGCTTGTTGGTGCGGCTCTCGCCCGAATGTGCGGAGAGATTTTTAGAGGCCGTAGACTTTAACCTATAACCGTAAAGTTCATAGACGTTTGTGCACCGCACTGTGATTTCCGATTCGAGTTGTGCCTCTGGGCTTACGGAATAACATAGTTGAAGTGAAATAGACACAAACAATGATAACAATGACGATTGATGTATTTGGTAGATATCCATTTCTAAACAAGCAATAAGTAATATCAAAGTGATTGGAAGCGTAACAAAAAATACAAGCCCATAAAAAAACTGCATGAAGCGCTTCACACATATAAAATAAATCATCGGATTGTTTCATTTCATTTTATTATGCCGTGTGCCAGTCAGTCGCGTTTTGTATATAATATTAACTATAAAAATGTTACTTTACGGCTTTAATAACTTTACTGCGCTGTTACTTTATAGATGGTTCGTTTGAACGTATTCTTATATCGTCTTGTATTATATTAGGCGGTTTATGTTTAGTGGTTTCAAATGACCATCTCTTTTCGTGAATATCGACAAAGGCAGTAAATAGACACGAGTGTGGCAAAGTGGTGTACGTAAAATACGTCTGGTACGGAATTCAACCTAAGGTCGTCGCGAAGTCGGTGACAATAATGATGATAGCAGATCCATAAATCTAATATAGATTTCAGGTTTTCGCATACGAGTATTCCCTTGAGTGTCATAAAAGGCGAATGCGTGAGTGAAATCAAAGGGATCGTGGGAAAAACAACATAGACCAGTAAGGTATACCAGTGTCATCGTAGTGGAACTCCCAATTTCCACCCATCAAAATGCATTCATTTACCACCGCCATAGATTAGAGCAAAGCTGTAGGCTGTGTGCACATGAAGCGAAAGATCAACTTTGTCTCTCAGAATTTCATAATTGGTGAGCTGATATGGAGTTAGCGGTGTTACTTCCAGAAACAAATTTTTGTCATTATTATGGTTATTTCGGACAGAGCCTTATCCAATTCTTCCCTTTCATCGCATGCAACTTTTTTGCAAATAATTTCATGCATCCCTTTAGTATCGAATATAATACGGTTGATCGAATCTATGGAATCCATATAAGCGCATGGTCTAACACGTACTTCCTTGATCAGTTTTCAGAAGTCAATTAAAAATGATTGTCTTCTGTCTTACTGTTTGTTTGACGACCTGTTTGGTGTAGTGGTTAAAACTCTGACCACTACACCGAAAGGTCGCGGGTTCGACTCCCGCTATGGGCATATGTTTGTATGATGAATACGGACATGTGTACCCGAGTTATGAAAGTTTTCATTTATAATAAGTAGTTATTTACACAAAAAAAAAATGTAAAGAAAAGTATTTATGTGGTATATTATCCACAATATAAGCCTATTGTAGCTTAAAGTGGAACTAGATGGCATTGTGTGCACATGTCCAAGGATATTTATATTATTGTATATTATATTACTACTTATTGACAGGCACCAAATATCATTATTGCTTTGATTGACTTCATCTTTACAAATATTACAGTATAATTCAATTCAATTCAATTCAAATACTCTTTATTGCACAATTAACAAAAGCTACATGAAGAATACAGCGTACATCATTAATCGCACAAAAAGGCGGCCTTATCGCTAACAGCGATCTCTTCCAGGCAAACCTTAGGGTAAAGATACAAGCTACCAGTAGGTGAGGTTTGCACAAATAGTAGCAATACGGGTGTATTTTATAGTTGGTAAAAAATATAACGTAACGATAAAAATACATAAACTAAGCCTAGCAACTATAACTAGATAATTTAACTGCACTTAAACATATAATATATTATTGACTACATAACACACACAAATTTATATATATACATATATATATTAAATATATAAATATATAATATTATATATAAAAAAAAAAATAATAATAATAATTAAATATAATTGTGACAGGAGTCCAAGCACTAACTAAACCGTTTATGTATAAAAGAAAAATATAGTATTTTTCGTTTCCAATGACCTTCAAAACGTCCCCTTTAAAATATTAATTCGCCAATAAAGGCTATACAATTCTTGTAATTTTTCACCCCACCCTCTGTCCATGCCGCCTTTGTCACCGTCGACATTTGTCACCTGTCAACATTTCTCACTTGTCACCGTTTCTCACTTGTCAACGTTTCGGATATTGCACTCTGTGACAGCTAAGTGAAGTGAAAGGATGTGTCGTTGAGATTGTGAAGGCAAGTTGTGAATTTATAAACCCGTTGCGTATGTGAGTCCTGTACTCCGTGAGATGTGACGTCATTACTTTATTACTGAATTAGTTAAAATATGTCCGTAAAAGAAATGGAAATTGATAAACTATCAACCTGATTGATCGAGATGATGCAGAAGACATGTAATCCAGTTGGCTTTGCTTGCCATTTTACATTAAAACACGGAAGCATTATGGCTTCGCACGCCTGTTTGGTTTTTCTGTAAGCTTGTAAATGCGGGTCCCGTCTAAATTCGCGCTAGCGGGCATGGACTTTAAGCTATGACCGTAAGATTCGTAATCGTTTGGATCACTACTCAACGTGGAGTCAAATGCGAGTCGTACTCACGTAATAACATAGTTGATTTTACTAGACACTGGACGTAACTAAATCAAAAATAAAGAAATACTATGATAATACTGACACTTTACCCATGTCACTTCGAAACAATTATAATTTTTAGTCCCAAATGGCCTGTTTTCAGCAACATTTCTTTTAATAGTAGCTCGTCTGATCTAATGTATGGTATCTTTGTACCCATTATACTTGCCTCTCACAGGTTTAGTTCGACATTTTCAACCTAATCTACACTAATGTACTAGAGGAAATGTTGTTTGTTTACGTTTGTATATCTGGCACTACTAATCCGATTCTGAACATACTTTCAGAAAGCGATTCTTGAGTGTATGTTTGATTATCTATTTATTTATTTATTTATAATTTATTGCACACAAGAAAAAAACATACAGATACAACATAATAGAGACGACACAACAGTTTCTATATATTTATTTCGGAGATCTATGCAGACGAAATGGCGGGTAGAAAGCTTGTATACGGTATATGTCGTATAGTTATGTAAGATTCCGATTTGTACTTATTTATATATTTATATTTGTATTTTCGCTTACTGCTTATCACAACGGAGCATTACCGTCCTAATCCTCACGAATTCATTGAAAAAATCCATCGATGGAAATTTATTGCCTTATGTGATGGTTCTACAACCAGCTGCTATCAGCTAAGATAGATATTAGTATATGGATACTAAAACCATAGCAAGCCTACATACCATCTAATAGATAAGAAAGATGGTATGTATGCTTGCTTATTTAATATTAGAACTACATAGTTGTTTTCAGTTTCCAAAGTTTCAAATTAATGTCATGAGTATATATAATAGGTCCCACTGACGTACCACACGTGTACCCCCTAACACACAATATTTGGCCTATTACCCCGCCCTAGGCCCATTGATTTATTGGTTATGAATCAACCCGCCATACCCCGCTTCACCCCCGCGAGGCCATTAAGCCCGCCTGATACATTGCTCTGATAATGAATGTAGTTGTATTTTTGCTGGCGGTGTGATGGAAATATGAAGGTTGGGGTCCAAGGTTTGAGGGGCAAGGGGGGATGAGTTATGGATGAGTGGTGAAGGCGGGTGTTATTTAGTACCAGGCAGGGTGCAGTTTTACTTTGTGGAAGATTTGGGCAGTGTAATGATGTCACACATACAAAAACATTGCTGTAAAGCTGAGCTCAAACTCTAACAATTAAATGAAATATGTTAGTTATGTGGGTATTTCAAAATATCTCAGTGTTAGAGGTAGACACGAAAGTTTGATGTTAACAAACAGTCCAAGAGCAATGCTTTCTGATAGGAAGCAAAGGGTTAAATTGGAACAATATACCAATGACAGTGCATAGGTATCGTATGGCGCATCCCACAGAGAACAGTGCTGGGCCCAACACTATGTCTGATTTACATAAATGATCTCTGTAATCAGACAATAAGCAATGCAAAACTCTTTTGTTACGCTAACGATAATGCTGTTGTGTTCTACGGGCATTTGTCGGATCATGTTAGAACCAGGGTTGAGCTAGGAATGTCAAAAATAGATAACTGGCTAAGTAATATACTACTCACACTGAATGCATCCAAAACTAATTATATATATTTCAGAATTGATAATCCCACTCAACCATCTGGTGATTTTAATATAAAAATACATGCATGTGATGATATTAATAAAGGAAATTGTAACTGCCCAATTATTAACAAAATCCCACATACTAAATATTAAAGTATTATGATTGACCAGAGCCTATCTTGGTATTCCCAACTTGAGCAAGTAAATGTCAGAGTAAGAAAATTAATATGGATGTTCAAAGCGCTGAGACATGTTGTCCTAAGAAATGTGACCAGAAATCAAAACTCCCCAAGGAATCTCCTAAACTGATGCACTGCATCCCCATCTGTGGAGGGGTCGAGATTTACCACTGAACGTCTCTACATCATCACTGAATTACTGTCAGTAAGAAAGTTATACATAACTCAATCTATTCTTAAGTTACATAAGATTCTACTCTATGATGCTAATAAAGTAGCGAAAAGAAGGAAGGATATTGTAGCAAAAGTCCCACAAACTAAAACCAGATTAGCTAGCATGCAATTTAAAAAACTTTCAGGTCTATTTTATAATTAAATAAATAAACACAATATTATTAAACAATTATATGACTGCAAAATAAATATAATAAACTGGTTAAAAGTACTCACCTATGATGAGACTAAGGCACTTTTGCAAAACATGAGATGACACACAAGTGTACATTGACACACACGCACAACTACACCTCTCACTTACGCACCACACACGCATACACATTCACCAACAAACACACGCATACACTAGAATAAGTTTTATTTTGTTTATATATTCACTGACCATTTTAATACATTATGTACAGTTAGGTATGTAAAAATAGTCACGGAGTCTCCTAAAACAGGCATTATTATGCTTAAAAGGAGTCTCCAGTTACTACCTGTAAGCGAACTTTGAAAAGAAATAAACACTTTTTTTTTCAGAACGGTCTGCATAAAGAATTCCAGAAGTATTATCCTAAAGTATGAAAAACCCATCTTGATGCACCCCCACTGCATTTTTACATTTTTAAATCTTTTTAGTGTAGGACAAGGTTGACTTTTTTGCAGTCGGGTTTTTAATTTTTTTATATTATTTGTTTTATTTTAGACTTTTTAGTGTCCCAAGACAGTCCCACATATTATGACTTGTATATGTATATTTTTTGTTATCTTCTTTTAATTTCATTCATTTTGATACCTTACTTGATAGGTTTGGTTAATTTAGAAATTTACAAATATACACACAAGATACGCGCAAATAACATAACCCTTCCTGGCAGTCGAGTAAAAAGAGTCATATTTAAAAATACAATTAAACTGCTATTTCGCTGTAGGAGACGAACATTCATTATGCAGATATACAGTCATAGGCAGTTCTATAGATATTGGCAACAGAGCTAAAGTTAATATCAATCAGATCGCTACACTAGTTCATACTCTACACAGCCTAGGGACAAGAATTAGCACCTAAAACAGTTTGCCTTGGAGGAAGATAGAGAAGAGAGGCGTAGTTTAGTCTTTCAAGGGTTTTCTAAATTTTCATTTATGATTACTGTACAGTACAATAATTCTTTATTTGTGAATATAGGTAGGTTTACATGTCAAGATGTTACAATAAATTATGTGCTCTATATTCTACCTCATACTTAGGTACACAAATAATAATAATAGCTTAGCATGCACTTAGAATTCCATCATCAAAATTAAATTAAAAGAAAATGTCAAAGTTCATTAAATATAAATCACAAGCAATATAAAATCTGTTAATGATTACAAGTTCCAGGCTGAGATACTTTTTGACATTTAAGTTAACACACAACATAATCATAGACTTTGGAGATCGATTTTCTCTTTTTTGTTTTTAGGTAGTTGGGTATAATGTTATTTGATAATTATTTCCTAATTATTATAACAAACCTGTTGCTTGACTGAAAGGGGCCATATTTCTTAAATATTATAATCTACAACACTATGTTAATAATGAACGTGTTATTAAAATCCATTAAACCTTTCAGGCTATGGACCAAAGGAACGGACATAGGTACTTATACACCCGAAAAACATCAATTATTCCGATTAATTCAACTCAAAGTTCAACGAGTTGAACTTAACATTATCTACTCCCCTTCTTTCGAATTCAGATGAAAACAGAAAAAGCCTACATTTCAACGTTAGTACTATATTAATTCTGTGATTTCGTTCAAATTCAAAACAAAAGTCAAATGAAAATCGCTATAACTGCAAAATGACTTTATTCAATAGAACGGCTTCTCGGTTGAGTGACGCGCGTCGCTGATAACATCGAATCTGACAATTGACGAAGGATCACCGATCGACAATTGCAGATAGAGCCTTCCGCCGTGTGATCGACACAAAGGAACGGACGTGTCTGTTTGTTTCATTTGATGTTTTAGATTTTATGATTTGAAACTAATTTTGTTTTTATTAAAAAATAGTGTCACATAATGCACACTCTAATTAACTGGTGCCAACCAGCAGACAAGATTTACGAGTATATCTAAAGAACTGTGTATCAAAAACCAATAGTCGAACCGTCCAAAAACTGGCTAAGCAACCGAATTTCCGTTTTCTATTTCCGCAGTGCATCATCACATATCCTTTGGTTGTAAAATCACCCATCAACTTTTGCTTTCTCCTATAAATAAATAATTTTCTTCATGACAAATTTCAAGATTATATTGGCCAACGGTTAGTAACTACTTGAACGTATAATACGTAACTATACGTACCGAAAACCCATTACTTTCATTACATCGAGTCAGAAACTTAAAATTGTACCGGCCCAGGCAGTTTACTTTGATATTAATTTCAGCTTGATACATTTAGCTGTACCTCAGAACAAGAATCTTGATGCACAGACAGACTAAATGGATAACGATGATTCTATGTGATCCATTTTTCCTTATAAAGATATGGAATTCTAAAAAGTCATCATCATAATAGACCTTGAATTCAGGATCGCCAACCCAATTGAAAAGCGTTCAAATGCCACAATTGCTTTCCTAGGCAAAGTGTCTGCAGAAGGTAATTATTTCGAGCAAAATACTTTTAGAAACTCGATATGAGCAGGATTGAAGTTTTTTCAATTGAGTGATGGTAGAGTTTGTTAACACCAAAAAGTAACTTACGCTGTATGGAATATTAATAATTTTTTAAATCATCGCCAATAAATACAAACATTTAATAATTTGCAAGTGATATTCAGATTATTTAAGAATAAAACAACACAATACAGAACAAATCAAATAACTTCGTTCTTTCGCGACATCGACTCTGATATTTGTCAATCATCCCCCCGCACTGTCAGCTGTCAATGACAATTAATAGCATGCTATACAAATTTTTATGGCTTTTATTACCCCAATTGTACGGAAAATGATTAATGCAATCACTAATGCAAATCCTCGCAAGCTGGGCACGGAACGGGCAGACATTGTGTTTTTGTAGTTTTTGTATGAAATTGATTTATTAAAGTTTTGCAGTTATGTCCTTCTTCTAAACGACACTGTGGGAGGTTTAGTAAAAATAATTCCGGTATGTTTATGAATATTTCTAGATAAACAAGAGATAGTCAGATTTTTGTGAATATTTAATCAACTTTCATAAAAGGAAGAGGTTGTCAATTCGTCGCATTTTCTCTGTATATTCACTGATTACTCGTATAAATATGACGGTTTTGTGTAATTGTTTTTTATTTAAAAAAAAAAGCTCTTATTGAAATACCATCAAGATCTGACGATGGAATACTAATGAGGAGACCGGAACTCCATCACAGTTGACGGAATCCTTTCAGCTTGACTCTGGCTTTCCGATGTGTATCTCTGACCATCTTAATCTCCTAGCAATTTGCATATTATTAAATTTTTGGTGCTCCATAGAGTCGAAATTGTCAGCTAAGAGGTATGACATCGCAACAGCTATAAATGCTTAAGCAGACACGGATCCACCTACTGCACGGAACACTATTGTGACTACTTGGACGGCTCGGTTTTGCCTTCAGTCTGTGGCAGGACGCGGTTTAATGCTCATTGGGGACTTTTGATGGATACTGTTAAATTACAGAGACTTGAACACCGTCATAAGATCGCAAGACTAAGCCTTTTATAAGATATATATCGATGAGTGTGACTTGTAAAAGGCTTGTAATTATTCTTCCACTATTTCTATCCATTCAATTGCTGTAGCTCGTACCAAACATTCATATAAAGCTTCGCTTTTTCGACCTCGACGTACACACTTGGTTTCAGTCGTTGGATCTTGAAGTCAAAGTTAAAAAGTAATGGTGTACCGTGTATTTTTGTTTTAGTTCATCCAATTTCGTTCTAATAAGAATGTGACTCGAGCCTGTCCCGTGAGCTGGAGACGAGAGGTAATTGTGATTTCGGAAAGCAAGATATTGCAGCGAACATGCTTCTGTTTTCGTATTTAAACCATACCAACTTTACACTACTCATAGCATATAAAAATATCCACGTGGTACGCGTCAAGCGCTGCTTAAATAAATATCGATTTTAAGATATAGAAACCAGTCACCCTATTATCAGGGTCAATGGATAAGTTAGTAGCGACTTTGTAAATGGTATCAAAGTTATTTAGAAGTGTTAGCAGTACGTAGACGTGATAAAGTTAATGGACGGGGTACATATTGGAATAGGATTCTTTTAAAAAGTTACTATTCGGATACTTAGACATTTTAAAGCATGAAATGGATAAATATATAGAAAATATATAGGTGAATATATAAAGTTTTCACATAAAATTGAATACATATTGAAAGAAATAAAGCTTGACTGTACCAATTTGCTCACAGAATATCATTGTTGGTACAGGTACGACCGGTATCACCTATAATACTATACTAACGAATATCCTATCAACTTTACAAATAATTTATGACAGACTAAGACAAAGTAATGTCAATGGAGTGCAAATACAGCTGATATCTCATTCCTTGCGCCACAAAGCTTCAATGTCACAATTTCATTACCGCCGACGTCGCCGGCGTCACGTCACGTCACGTCACGGCCCCGTCTCGTCCCCGTCACGTCACCGTCAGCTGCCACCCGTCACTTTACCTGCCAGCGTTCGGAGTGACAGTCAGTTAATTAGGCTGTAACACAGCAAAATATGTATGTTATTGTATGGGATGTTAGTGACCTACATTGGTATATCGATTTTTCGTATTGTCATGGTATTTCATATGAATTTGATTCTGGAAACAAATATAATTATATATTCAATTATAACATAAGTCTTATCTATAAAAATATATATATATATATATAAATAAATAACATTTAAATGAATTGTCGCCCAAGCAAACCACAGTGGAAACTGGTGTTGGAATTAGGGTTTAGCTCGGCTTTTTGATTAAGAAAATTAAAGTAGAACTCATGGAGATGTATGATGCTTGCAAGTGGCTTGAAAAACATTCCCAGACATGTATTTATATTATACCATCTTTCCGTCCACGGTTTTGTCCGCGTGCAATAACTTTTTTCATGATCAAAGTAGCCTATGTCCTTTCCCAGATCCCAGGGTACCTCCCTGTCAAATCTACGTTTTATAAAATAACAAAAAAATATATTATTACTATATTATATATATATATATATATTACTATATTTTCATTGAATTTTCCCGTGGAATATGTGTGTTTCTGCCAATTTGATATTATATGAGGCTGGAAACGTGGACATGACAACGGAATTGGTTTCAAGGCTTTGAATCTAAGCCAAAAAAATATCAATTTTGCTGTTAAAGTGAATACAATTGTTGAATGCAATGGATCACATCGTAAAGGGGTATAAAAACAACTTTCCTGTTGTCTTTCTTTTATGTATGTTATTATAATATTTGTTAATATATCGCAATGAATCTGCAAATAATAAAGCTGTATGTTAATGCAATTTAAGTTTTAATATTTAAGCACTTTAGTTCGATTTCGATTTCATTCGAGAACAGACCGAATAGGCATTTACTGGGATCGCGTGCTTCATCTTCGACCACATCGTCACTTTCCATCAGGTGAGATTGTGGTACAACGTGAATCCAGTCAATCATAAAAAAAAAATTACAACCTTACTTCTCATAACAATAATTTACCTGTGTTAAACTTCAATCTACACCACAGTCGACTGTAAACACAGGGTGACCTTGAATTAGCGGGGTTTATGAGGGGCACTGTAGGATGTACTTGAGGGGGATAGCAAAAAACTTTTCTCATGGTACATATAGAATGACTTCATAATAAAAATGTTATGAGGTGTATCTAAGAATAAGCGCTTATATATGAAATCAAGTAAGTTTATCAAAAAAACCAGAAGTTTTATCACTTCGACGGATTCCGAGCTATTTGTATTAACCGCCATTTTTGAAACTTCACACCAGAGCAGTTTAAAGTTTCGATTTTCAGAAAAAAAATCATAACTTTAGCAAATCGCATTATTTTTTCAAAGCAAAGGAAATTTCTGTTTCTGTTACACATTATTCATATTTTGATTAATGTTTTTTTCTGATATTCCTATTTTTAACGAAAATAAATGTCGATTAATACAATATGACCCACATTTTCGTTTTTTTTGTTCCAGGCTAAATGACTTAACCGCCTAGGTTTATTAATATATGTTCCAAGCTACTTGACTTAACCGCCTAAGTTTATTAATACATGTTCCAAGCTACTTGACATAACCGCCTAGGTTTATTAATACATGTTCCAAGCTACTTGACTCAACCGCCTAGGTTTATTAATAAATGTTCCAAGCTACTTGACTTAAGTACCTTTTTTTTTTTTTTTTTTTTTTTTTTTTTTTACCAGGAGAAACGCTCATGCTTATCCGCCCTCCTCGGGGGAGGGGGGCGGATTATGTCGGACTCCGGCACAGAAGGTGCCGGCCTACCGACTAAAAACTCCTGGGTGTTCCTTCGCGCGCGCCTGTGCGGCGTGGCCGCGGGTACCATCTGGTATTCGTCCGCAGCCACGCCAGCGCGATGCCCGCCGCCGAACAACAGCGGCGGCGGGCCCACCTCTGGGCTGGAGCAGGGAGGAATCGCCTGGTCGCGGGGCCTATGTGTGGGCGGTGATCCCCCCGGATCGCCACCCAGGCCCCGCAGGGTAGGGGGGCAGAGGATCGCCTATCATTGAAGATAAGCTCTCCTCCGTGCCCCCCATGCGGCTGCATCTCCCCTCGCTCTGCGAGTGACCTCGCAGAGAGAGAGGACCGCTTTCCACGGCCTCTCCTTGGCGTCCGCAGCTCGAACTTGGCTGCGGCCGGCAAAGAGTGGCCGTCCCGCACGGCTACGACCTCTCAACAGAGAGGTCGTCCCCTACCATAGCGGCCTGCAACAGCGGGAGGCCCGGAGAGGAGGCGGGGGAACACCGCCCCTCCAACCCTCCCGCCGTCTCCCCCTGCAAACAGAGGGAGAGGGCCGCTTCCCACGACCTCTCGTCGACGGCCGCAGCCTTAGCTGCAGTCGTCAAGGAGAGGTCGCCCAAGTGCTGCAGACGATTCCACGGCGTCCCCTGCCCAGATGGGCATTCCTCAGGGAGCGCCGCTTCCTCGCCGTAGCCCGCTGTGGTGGAATATGCCCTCCACCTTCCCTCGTCGCTCCACTCCCGAAAACGAATTTTCGGAAGTAGAGCGACGAGGGCATTCGGCGCCGAGGCGGGCCTCGGAGCCGAAACTTGGGCTGGTTTTTTATAGAAGTTTTCCTTCCTCGCGGTCCGGGCGGTTAAGCCAAGACCCTCGGTCCCGGACTGCAGCTGAAAGCCGCAGTCCCGGATTACGAGCCCGGCGGTGGCAAGGGGTAGGAGGTTCACCCCAAACCTCCTCCCCAGGCCTGCTCGGCGGCAGTGCGAGTGCACACCGAGCCCACCCTTACTCCCCCACTAGGAGGGGAGCGTCTCCTGCTCCATCCGCAGTGCCCTCTGCTAAACCAGAGGGACACGCGGAGGAGCCCACCCCGTCAGACTATTAGCCATCGGTCAACAAGAACCCTTAAAGGGAAGTTGTTGACCGATGCCCAGGGTGCACCGGCCCAACGACTACCGTTCCCCCCAGACGTATCCAGGGGGACAAGTAGCCATCAGGCACACGAGGACGTTGTCTGACATCGCACCCCTGACTTAAGTACCTAGGATTGCAAATAATAGCTCTAAGCTAAGTGCTTTAACCAATGAGTTGGTCATATTTCAAACCTAAGCTAATTGATTTAAATACCATATCTCAAACTTATTGATGTATGGCTAATTAGTTTATGTGACTTATTTCTTTTTTTTAAATTGTTTGCAATCATACTAAAATAATAAGGTGTGCAGAAATTGACGGCTAAAACATTCATTAATTAAAAGGTACGTTGAAATAATAGGGGGTTTCACCTATTTTGTTAATTATTATGAAATGAAAAATAAAACATAGGTAATAAATTGTTCAAAGATAAGTTTTTTATTTAAACTAACAATTACCTAGAAACAGCAATAACTTTTTAGCTTACTAAGGTAACAACTAAGAAATTATCACGTCATATTTTTAGGAATCACAAGTTAAACAGCCTTTTTATTAGATAATTGGTAAACAGTCTTTTCCCTGAAATTATAATTCTAATTATTTGAGATAATATTGCAGTTACTCATTCTTCTTTATTGTTAATCTTTAACATTTAGAACTGTTCCCATCCTAACTCTAAACAAGTTAAAGAAAAGTCTCTTCAATGACGCGGCGCGGGGGAGACGCCTCAAGCGCCCGCGCGCCTTGGCCCCCGGTATTCGAACTCGCGCGGTTAATCACGCTGGCGCCAAAATCAATGTTTTAACCAACGTCTTAATAGTCAATCCATACAAAATTTCGATTGTATTAATGTGTATACTATACTTATTCCGTTGAAAATAAACTGTTTGATGTACTAGAACTTTACTTTTGTTATAGCTGAAACGACAGTGCAAATCAAATATAGACTAAGAAAAATAGGTTTAACCATTATCTGTAAATGTTTACTGTTGAAACCATAAATAGTTCATGCGACCGGTATACCATAATCTACTACAAGCTAAATGGTTGAAGTGACAACATCTAGCATTTCAAGTACCAAGCTTAATGTATCAACCGACACTGGACATAAATTTGACAAAGAGGCTAGTTGTATTAAGCGACACTGGATATGAATTTAAATAAGAACCTAATTGTATTAAGCGACAATGGATAAGAATTTAACTAAGAGGCTAATTGCATGAAGCGACATTTCTATATATTTATAAGGTCAGGCTAAATGCTTGAACGTACACTGCCTGTAAATTGTTGCTCCAGGAAAAAAGGTTTAAACGACTATGTAGTATTTGGTAGTGAGCTTAAGTACACAAGTCTTAAATTTGACAATATTTTGTGTCGGTCCATACATTGCAGTGCAAAATAGGCCAAAAAAATGCGGTTGTATTAAGCGACATTTTTATGCTCCGATCGTCACTTAACTGAGCTCAAACGACGCAGAAAAATTCGCTGATTCCAAATATATATAAAAGTCTAATAGCAAAAAACAGCGGTTAATTCAAATAGCCCGGAACCCGTCGATCTTGTTAATTTTTTTTCGGAGTCCGAACTCTTTGTAAATATTATCATTAAATGAGTGTGGACGGCTGAAGCTGATAGGTAGAGAGAAGTGATAGATACTATTTTATTAAAAGTAACGTTTCACAAAACACTATTAAAATATCACTCAATAGCTCACATGCTGCTCTGCAATATGATTGAGGGACACAGCTGTTAACAATTTATACTTCTGTAAGTGATTATAATAAATTGTTACTTTTTTCGCTAAAGTCGCTCCCGCAAACACGACGGCTCAACTATTTTAGTGTTAATGATAAATTGCAGTTTCCCATTTAGACGCTTGTGGCATAGGTGGCAAAGAGAATTGATTAGAAAACTGTATTTAGAATTGCATCGATAGAGCAAGCCTCTGAGAGACGTACTATCTTTATTTATTTGAGAGACAAACAGTTGCTTACATAAATTACATAAGTAGCTCATGTACTCTTAAAATATTACATTTAACCTATAGTCTCCTACATTACATAATCTATGGTGCATTAGGCATTGTAAACGTGTCACGAAAAAAGTATGCATAATGTACAGAGGCTGAATGATTTCAATAAAATTTGGTAATTGCTAAACTACAGTCTGGATTCTACAGTTAGCATAATGATTACTTTTTACCCGACTGCCCAAGAAAGGAGGGTTATGTTTTTCGAGTGAATATATGTAAGTATACCTAAATAAATAAATAATTTTTAGTAATCCCGCGAGGTGACTAACTAATTTCACACAGTTGAAGCTGTAGGCGAAAGGTAGTATATTATCCTATTTGTTAATTTTTAACCCCTAACTAAAAACGTATGTATTTGACGTCGTTGTTTATGTGTGTATCCAGTATTTTAAGGGTAATGTTTGTCGAGTGTATGTATGTCCGTTCCTTTGGCGCATCCTGTAGCCTAAACGCCTTGACCCATTTCGAATTGCATGGTGTCGTTAGATTCGTCTTGGTACCCGGAGTGTCATAGCATATAGGTACTTATGGTAAAAAATTAAACATGGCGTCCGCAAAATATAAAATAATTATGCTGTCGAGTTTTTTGGTTATTAAATACTTAAATGGTTATTATTCCGTATGTATCGCAGTAATGCGTGGTTCAATTTGAATGTGGTTTCTTTTATATTAAAGATGTAACTACGGTAAAAGATAACTAGCCTATTTATGATGAAAATCGGTTAATCAATTCCAAAATCACGGGTTATCGGGGTTTTCTAAATTTTCAGTTAGTGTATTTCCTCATGGTGAGCGAATACTTCAATTAGTGTTCCAATAATATCTATGATATTGTTTTGTATAATGTGATTAGGTAAACAAACGGCTCGTTCATACGGCTATAAGATCAGAAATACCTAATCTATATAATATTGAATTGTGTTTTTAAAGTCTCGTAGATTCGCTTTGTATGTTTGTTATGTTGTTATGTAACACTTCTACCTCTATTCTTCAACTCTTTGGTCAATGTTTGTTCTTAGAAGCGACGCGGGTATGTGTAGAGGGGGAAGAGACGCAGATGCGCGGGCGCAGTCGCCACTGTGACGAGACGTGACAGACATAAATCAATTGTCAAAACCACCAGTTCACTAATCTCGTGAGACTAATAGTGCATGACGGGAGAGTTGTGGACATGGCCTGACTGTAGAATATTAGTATTGCTCAACAGAAAATGTGCTATTATTTGAAATAATCGACATAGCCAAAAAATTCTCATTGTGTGCAGACCTGTTTTGTTTCGTAATAGAACAGTGTATTACTAAACTTGAGAGATTGTATTCTACACAAATATGCAGTAAATATGCAAGAAGTAAAGAATAATGGTAGGGACTATTTTAGTCAGACGATGCCTAGTCCACAGTAAGCTAACGGCATCAAAGGGCGTCGTCGGCCGGCAGAGCATAGCTTAATAAGCCCAAGTGGAGTGCCGACAATGAAAAAACTGTCGTTAAAACCTCTTCGGACACTCACCCGCATATAATATAAATATGCGTTAATAAAAACATCTATCACAGTATCTACAAATTTACATATTTACCTAGTTATTTTTATACTATATTTTTTTTTATTCAGAAAATAATTTTCGCAGTAAGGTTTTAGTTTTTACGGTTCCGTAATCAAACTACGAGCGGTTATCCTTTCGCCGTTTATCTATTTGTGTGTCTGTCTGTACATCATTATGTATGTACGGCTGTTTTATATATGTGAAATAAACTATTTAAAGCTTTAATTTGCAATTTGGATACATACGATTTATTATTATTTTCTATTTATTTTTAGTACATGTCGTGTCGTATAAAGATGTGAAAGAGAGGACAGAAAAAAGAAAGGAATGTCGGTTACTCCACCAACAAGAGCGTAGCTCTTAAATTAGAAGATAAGAAGATATTTACTTATAAGTATATGAATATTATGTAAGTAGGAAGTGATTAGTTTTGGTCACATACCCCATTGTGCAGGGTATCGTAAAATAGGTCTTACAAGATTGGGGCTTGATTTTTTTTATCATTGTTGAGAATTACGAAATACATATCCGCCTCTGTAAAATGTAAACAACATAACGTTTATAGAATGAAGCTGAGAAGTCGATTCCCTGCGTGTTACGTGTTTAGTACTAGGTTTAGTTGACGGTAGAATATTTTTGAATGTCCATCTGGCTAGCTACGATCATCTAATCTAAGTCCACCACCAAGAAGCAATGAGTATTCGGAGTTTTCCCACAGACAATGAATCACCTATTATTTACGGCGCGTGTCTTGACAGCTGCATCTTGGGAGTGCTGTTAGAGTGGCTAAGTTTTGGTCCAATAAAATTTGAAACTTGCCTCGACTCGAAAAGAAGAAGAAGAAGCAATGTTGATAGTGTTGTTGTGTTCTAGCTGTTTGCCATAAATAGCCATAAATGTTGACCGTTCCAGGGGAGTATACTTCAGCTTTATTTATATGTCACAACTATATAACGGTTATAAATGTCTCACCATGCTTCTTTCGGCCTCATCTCCACTACACATCAGGTGTGATTGTGGTGAAGCGCTAACCCTACTTACCTGTCTCCACCAATCAGCTAAATGACTTTTTGTTTGAATAACGAAATAACGAAAAGAAACGAAAATTATTTTACGGTTATTTGAGTTATAAGAAAGTGTTTAGAAACAAACAAAATTATCGCACCACTTAAGCTCTATTATGTACTAGCTAACGAGTAATGGTCGACCAACTTATGACATTATAGTTGGGTTTATAAAAAGTTCATGGAAACTTCATATAAAAATCGACTGAGAAAATATATTTGTAATTTAAAGTGTACATCCTGCGCTCGGAAATGGATTGGTGCTGGTCTGAACCGCATTTGACCAAGCCATTAAGACGCTTCAAAAGATAACTCATTTGCCAACAATTAGGAAGTCTGAGATGCACAATCCTTCATAGTCATACACATTTTCCTAAAAGAATACATAACTGTTATGAAATGCTGTTATAATATATCGATTTAATAGGTAAACAGTGGCAATAATACATACGTGGAATATTTAAATTACCTTCCCCGAAACATCAATTATCTATCTACTCTTAATATAAATAAATATAAATTCTTGGAGATATTGGAGATACTTGGCAACTAGACTTGTATCATGGATACCAGATGATTGATATATCCAACTCACAAATACGTTTTTATATTGTAAATAAATACATATATAAAGGAAAACATTCGTAACCCGGGTGTACGTGTTCGTATTTATCATACAACATATGCCCTTAATGAGGTGAACCTGCGACCTGTTAGTATAGCAGTCAGGGTTGCTAACCACTACACCAAACAGGTAGATCTCAGATCTACCTGTTTAGTGTAGTGGTTAGCAACTCTGACCACTATACCAAAAGGTTGCGGGTTCGAATCCCGCTAGGGGCATATGTTTGTGTGATGATACGGACATGTGTCGAGTTATGGATGATTTCATTTATAATAAGTATTTATTTACAAGAAAAAATGTATTTATGTAGTATATCAACCATCTGATATACACAACACAAGCCTATAGTTGCTTAATGTGGAACTAGATAGTGCCGTGTGTAGGTCTAAGGATATTTATTTATTTATTTATCTAGAGATCGCGTGCTTCATCTTCGACCACATCGTCACTTTCTTCTTTCTATGGAATCAGGTGAGATTGTGGTTAATATATGCACATATATGATTTATCGTCATTAAAGATACATGGAAAAAGTTATTGAGGAATTCGTTTGAAATCGAAAGTTCGATTTAGGCCATTTTAGCGCTCCTAAAAAATGGACCACTTCACAGGACTTATTTGGAACGCTAACAATTATATAATATTTAAATGATTTAATAAATTTTTCTAAGACTTTTATGCACAACGGACTAGCACTCCATTTGAATCACACTTAATGTAAAGGAAAAAGGAGGCCGAAGGTTGAATTATCTAATTTGTAGTTTCTATAAGATATTTAAATGTATCTTCCTTATTTAAACAATAAAGCGCGTTTTATTTATTGAATTACTTTTAATGATGAAAAATCTATGCAGGGTTAAAATATATCCGCAGTTCACGGACGACAAACGGTGCTTGTGCGGTGCTACATCACAAACTATGGGGCATCTTCTATGCTGCCCTGAGTGTCCCGACACTTGTACGCTACAGGACCTTTATGATGCCACAGACAATGCTGTGCGCGTGGCCACATTCTGGTCCTCAAAAATTTGATATTTTTGCCATCGACTCGCTAAGAAGAAGAAGCAGTTCACAGCATATATTGTCTCTGGGAAGTATGAGTATACGAATTTTATTACGCACTAGGAGTCACATATTATTATATGGCTTTCAACAGTTCAAAAAAAAAAAAAAAAAAAACAGTTATTTTGCTTAGGCACTAAACTATTTATCCATGAGATATGCAAATATTGTAACCATAATTAAAATCATTAGAGTAATTTTTATGTATTATTTTTATGCTTCGATGAGTATATTTAAAGTAATATGTTTCTATATATGTATCTATGTATGTATGTGTCAGCAATTGCTTTATCTGTGATTTCCAGTCGCACTTTTGTGGATTTATTAAAGTTCATGAACAAGTTTTTTGTATGCTTACTTATTTTGTTCTATGATTTACCCCTAATTATTAACCTCCGATGAAAAACGGCCGGTGTTTTGTATTTCACGGCGTTGTGTGTATGTCTGCCCGGATTTATCGCAGTAATGCGTGGTTCAATTTGACTGCAGTGTCTTTTATATTAAAAATTAAACAACAGGGCAGGTTATTAGAGCCATATTTCATAGCTAAGCCGTTTCGAAGGTAGTTTTCTGGCATATTTCGATGATAACACAGTCTTGCGGAGGTTTCCAAAAATTTTTTTTTTATTATATGTAATATTGAACTCGTTGATACATTCTGCTTAGCCAAAAAAATCGTACGAATAATAATTTCAATTTAGTACATAAATAAGTACTATTTATAGATCTAATTTTCACAGTGAGTTAGGTTTTATTAGTTTACATACTAATTTAGGCAAATAAAATATATCAACAATCTTATTGCATTTTATGCTTATATATACTCTAAGAAACAGTAGTACGTATCTATTGCAGAACCTTTTATTTTCTTGAACATGCTGTTAGAGGCATACTTGCGTAGACCTGGGGCATTTCTTCGCTTATTTATGCTGTGTGTTGGATAGTAGACCGATGCTGATAGAGGACTATCAAATGATTTAAAGAATGTCAAATAATTAATTTCCTTCTAGTTTTCGGTAAAAATTTAAAATGTTTATAGCTGAGTGTACTGTGTTAGTTCGTGGGAGCCAATCGATTAGCTCATAAGCAATTAATGTTTCAAGTGATGTCATATGCTGTCGGGGGAGTCATCTGATGGAGATATCGTGTCATGGAATACGTTGAGGCCATTTAGATATCTACCAAAGGCAGACTGACAGAACATCAATTATATCGGTTTCTATTATAACTGTACACAACATTCAGGCACTGGAACTACTAATAAAGTTGTTGTATTTTTAGTATAATTTCTGTATATTGGCAGTTAGTTCCTACCTGTCTAGTACACCTTGATTGTGTAAATATTATTTACCTATTAATCATGTAGGTTAACGTTCCAACCACCACTGAAGTTTACTCTCTTATAGATAAGACCACCTACATTATTTCTTACTCTTTTGTACCAAGTGCCGGTTTCTTTTACTTTTTGTAAAATAAAGTAGAAAGAAAGTTGTAGGAGACTGTAGTATTACATTAGTATTTTCACAGATTACATGTTACTATGTATATCATTTATTTTAAAAGTTTGTATAGTGTATGGTAGAGCCCTCTGTGCGCGAGTCTGACTCGCACTTGGCCGCATATTGCCCATCCTATTCTAATAAATTATTCGAATTATCCGGAAAATAAAAAGTAAACCTCAAAGGTCCGTCACCTTTTCACCATAGGTACTTACATACTTATATGATTGTGTATATTTACATAGTGAACAAACTCACCATGATGGCTCAAGTTAACAAAAGACAGAGATTTCAAATGTTCTTTAAATTATGAGAGAAAACGATGAGTGTCAACCTGGCGACTGGGACATTCTTTTCATGCAAAGCGATATAAATCACGCCATGGAAGAGGTTCATATCAGCAACGGAGTTCTTTATGCTAAACACCTACTTATGTTTGTTTGAGTGCACGTGAATTTTAAAAACTGGCAATTATGCAGGGTGAATTTGAATTCGTGTAATTCCCCTTAACTGGTGGCGCCAGCCTTAATACGAACAACTTTCCCCAAGGAACCACAGTGGAATTCGATCAAAATATTTTCGATTACCCATACAAATCAAATCAAATCAAAAATGCTTTTTTTTTTTTTTTTAAAACGGCTCACAAAACTGAACACAATTCAAAATATTTTCAGTCTCGCCCAACATTACGACATAATTATTTGAATGTATCCTACTTGATGTGAACACAGCATGCACACAGGTAAACAGTCTCAATACTTAAGAGTAAAATAGGCTATTAACTAAATCACTAAAACGATACAACAAGACCAATTTATAATTGTTGTACAAAATGAATGTATAACCATAGATAACTTTCTTAGTGGAGGCGATTGTTCCTGAAAATATATCAATCTGGTTTCTCGTACTATTATTGCATAATGCACACATTCGATACAAAGGGCTGTGTTGATGTTTTGTAGGTACACAGGGTACACTTAAAATGGTCAAATTTTACTTTTTTAAAATTACTGCTTGTTCAAAAGGCAATTTTCCCTTGAGAAGAACAAGCAAGAAACTCGAGAGGTTGCTCTTTAAAAAAAAGGTTTTTATATTACAAAAAGGCACAATAACATGTTATTATTTTTTTAAATTTTAAATAAATTATTAATTGTGAAATAGCCTGGTTATGCGACCGATGTCGAATTAACGATATTATGTCCATGAATGTTTATCATCTAAATAATCTGATATTTTATAATATGCTTTCTTAATAGGTTTCTGTTTTATAGTATCTTTAAATTTATTGAAAGGAAGATTTTGTATATTAACAGGAACCTTATAGAAAAGGCGTATACATACATAACCCAATAAATGAATTACTGAGTTTTCGGAGGCGACTCATATGCATTGCAAGTTTATCTTTATTTCTTGTATTGACATCATGTTTATCACTATTTTTCCTATTTTTTTTACATACGTTAGATTTTCAAAAATGTACTGTGAGGAAAAAGTTAGAATATTATACTCTTTAAATCTATCTCTCAGTGACACTGCAGGTCTCAAATAAATTGCGCGAACGGCTCGTTTTTGTAAAACAAAGATTGTATTTCTATCCGTGGCATTTCCCCACAGCAAGATAACGTAAGACATCAGGCTGTGGAAATAACTAAAATATACTAATCTAGCAGTATTTACGTCCGATATTTTTTTTGACTGCATACGCTGCAGAGCTGATCTTCTTCGCCAATTTATGAATATGAGGACCCCATTGTAATTAGGCGTCCAAAGTAATGACCAAAAATACAGTGGAATCATTAAGGTCTAGAGTGACATTTTTTATTATTATATTTGTGGGCACCTCCCTGACATTAGGCAGTACAAATTTAAGACCTTTTTGTTTTTTCTCATTAAGTAACAAATTATTTGCCGTAAACCATTCTATTATTTGAGAAATAGCGTTGTTCACGTCGTCATAATTTAATTTTAGTCTATTTACTTTAAACAATACAGAGGTATCGTCAGCAAACAATACTATTTCATGTTTATCCTTTACAAGGGTTGGCAAGTCATTTATGTAAACAAAAAACAAAAATGGTCCAAGAATGGAGCCTTGTGGGACGCCCATACAGACTGTCGACCCTGACGATGTATTGCCAGTGATATCAACCCTCTGAACTCGGTTACTCAAGAATTCAGAACGTCGAGAGCACGGCCGTTTACACCATTATGACGTAATTTCCTGATTAAAGTGTCATGATGATCGCAATCAAAGGCCTTGGACAAGTTGCAAAATATTCCTATTGCATCCTGCACATTTTCCCAAGCCTCAAAAATGTACTATAAGAGCTCGACACCTGCATCGGTTGTCGAGCGGCCCCTAATAAAACCGAATTGCTTATATGACATTAGATTGTTACTGTGAAAATAAGTCGCGATAACTGATTTAATATTATTTTTTCAAAGATTTTACTGAGAATCGGTAGTATTGAAATAGGTCTAAAATTAGAGGGGTCTGATGTACGACCGGCTTTAAATAAAGGTATGCTTCATCAGATTAGGAAATATGCCATCATCAATACATTTATCAAAAATACAAGCTAAATGTGGTGAAACACAATCAATTTCAGCACTAATAATTTTTACTCATAAACCGTGAAGGTCGGCAGTTTTTTTCTTGTCTAAAGATCGAAATGCTTTTAAGATGTCTATAGGACTTACATTATTAAATTTAAATTGGGAGTCACAAATCTCCACATTTTGTTGACATGACATGAATTCAGAGATTTTGTAGTCGATATTGGAATATTAGTAAAGAATTTTTCAAAAGCTTCTGAAACTTCTAATTGTGTAGTTAGAATCCGATCATTTATTTTTAGTCGCGTATCAGTGTTACGAACCTTAACTTTGCCAGTTTCGCTATTTATAACTTTCCAAGTTGTCTTTACTATCTTCTTTATTTTATTATTTATAAAATTTGCTTTTGTTGTGGCACAAGCTCGCTTAAATATTATCGAGTATTGCCTAACATATTCAATAAAACTTTCGCTCTTATTATATGTCCTTTCATCATAAAGCTCATATAACTTTTACCTACTTTTATGAATTCCCACCGTCACCTAATCATTGAAAACGAGGGAATTGTTGATTTTAACAGATTTTGTTAAGAAAACTTTATTACTATCAATTTTTAACATGTCAAAAACTGATTTACATAATACATTAGGATCATCACAGTACCGTAGATAATCTAGTTTCGCCGTCACTTTACTTTTATATTGATCGGGTAGTGACAAAATAAACCATGCTGATACAACCTTCAGTATGGATATCCAACCATTTTTGACTAATTTGGGCTATAGTTCCTAGTGGAAGTGGACCAGCAAACAGGAATTATACTAATTAAATTTCACCTTGTAGATCATATTTCAATATTGAAAATACTATAGCTATATATATAGTGAACAGTGGGTCACTCGTCTCATGCTATATTTGAGTATATTCATTTCTCCACCACCACCGTCACCAAAGCTACCACCGTTATTTTAAACTACAAAGAATTACACCACTTCTAGTGAGCCAGTCAATAAAAACAATAAAAAATGTGCAAGTCTTACATGTATTTAATTGTCTGGAAAGCAATAGCGCTATCTTATATCCTTTCATGACCTTCTAATGATAATAATAGCATACGTGTTCTCTATCATGTATCAAAGTTACAAATATTAATACTTTTAACTTAACAGAGACGGGCCCTCCGTCGCACTGCACCCACCTACTAAGAAAACGCCTGTCAGCTTATGAAGACAATCTCTGTTCACGCTCCTCGCTTGTTACTTATCCCGCTATCATGACGGGCGCTCCCCGTTTCGTGCACACGTCAGTCAGCTCGCATCAATCACTGTTCGTGGCGACTGTACCACTCATATTTCAGGGGCCGGCTTTTAAACTATACGGGGTGTGCCACTTTACAGTATTCCGCTTAAATTGTGATTTTTTTACATTGGTTGCATGTGTTACGACTTTTTGAACAGTAAAGATCTTTTTGAAAAGAATTTAGCGTCAAAAGAATATAGGATACATGCATATAAATTTAAGACAAGTAATAATGGGATTATTTAGAAGCACAAAGGATAGGGTCATAGACTCTGAAGTATCAATTAGATAGATAAAGCATTTCTGTTTCTCCAGTTACACACATACATTCAACTTTTAGGCGCAATAACAATTGCAGAGCGATACAATTATGTCAACGTATTCTAACATTAATTCAGCAGAACAAATGGTTCATAACTCAGTAAATGGAATGTCAGGTTAGGTTAGGTTACTTAATGGTGATTATTGATTTTTATTGTACTTGGAAAATTAAGCTCCTTTTGATTATAATCGACTCAATACAGGAGAATATCTACGGTAACCAGTTGAATTGGGTACTTTTAATACATTTTACAGAAAGCCTAACACATTTTAGTAATAACTATAAATTGAAAATTTAGAAAACCCCCTAGAAAAAAATGATTAATTCATCAAAATAGACCAAACCAACTGTGTTTAAAGGTTCGAAATGGCTTACCTGCATTTTATCAAACTTATCCTCCGAGTTTAATCTTAAATATATAGAAATTGAAAATTTAGAAAATCCTCGATATACTGTGATATCATTCAAATACATCAAAAAACTGTTTTAAAAGTGAAATATCTTCGAAATGGCACAAACGATTTTCATCATACCTAATAACCTGTCCACTCATTTTGTCTTCAATATAAAAACTCGTCTCTTCTCGTCGGGGGTTAAAAAGGAATCAGTAGTATCATCCTGTACATGAATACGTAAACTTAACTACCCGGGTCGATAGCAGTCGAATTATTGTTTCGGTCACAACTCACAGGAAGTAAGGGTACATTTTCAATCGATTAAGTGCTGTTCCGGATGGTAGGTTTTAGTGTGATGATCGCTAGAATGAAACCATCACTTAAACTTACCTAATTAAATAGGGAGAAATAAGTTTTATATTTTATGGGATCATTATCGTTCCAGCTGTATTTAGTCCACTACTGCACTAAAGATCTCGCCGAGACCATTCATCGCATGCCTCTTGCATCTAGCGACTGCTGTTTACTTGTGAAGTTGTGAGAGTGCGCTCTGTACGAAAATGCTGGCGTAGCAAGATACCGTGGCTTGAAATTAAGGAAAATATACAAGAGAATTACCGAGTTTATCAGGTCGATGAGTGTTTGTAGTGTATGATATTTTAACCATGTTATAAAATTTGGTAGATAGGTATGTCTATGTAAATTGTAATGTACCGGAGCTAAATTGTTTACCTTGAAAATTTTTCCTAACAATAGCAACAAATTTGGTCTGTGTTAGACTAACTGCATTGAATTGAAAAGTATTTCTCAAATTCGGTGAAACCCTTTGCTTAAACTTTTAGAAGCTGGACAAAATTATTTAATATATATAAAGTGTTTTGTAAAATGTATGTTCTCCTTTTGTACAATAAAGTGTATTTGTATTGTATTGTATTGTATAAAGTTTAAAACGTATATCCACTAAAAAAATTCTGGAGGATAAAAAACTTTATATCTACACTCGAAACCTTTCAATGCGATGACTGTCGATGACGCACACATAATGTATGCACCTGATATAATCACAGTATCATGAATGAAAGACACCCTTCTTAGTCTTTCAATCAACTGCCATAGAAAAGAGTACACAGTGTTCTCGAATTTACTTTATGATGAGAAAGAGTCGAGAGTGACTTTACTAAATCAATATTAGTTGAGCGAAACTTATACTCTAACTCTAACGATGACAACTCTAACGTGTTTAATATAATTTGGTTTTATCTGTTTTTTTTTGTGAAATAGTTATGAAGTACGATTTATTTGCATCTACCTGCTCTTTCATAATGTTAAAGTTCTGAAATTGGTATATGAATCTAGAAAATTCGTGTAGGTACCATTTAAAATTTCCAAATGCATTGTAAAAATATTGTATAGCTCAAGTGTCGTAATACTCTTATGAGACGTAGGTAATACTTTATTTATTACTAATATTAAAGAAAATCTAGTTCTGTGAATCTGTGTAATTATGACAGTAACTGCTACCGCTAAAATGAATAAAATGGTGGTGAAATGAATTCAACAAAATTATATTAATAACTCGTGGTAACAACAAGTGTATTCGAATGAACGGATTGATAAAACCCAACAGGCGTGTACTAGACGGGCCGCCCGCGCCCTGCGTCGCGGTCTTGATTGACAAGCGATTGACAAGTGACAGCACCGTCGTCGTCGGGTCGGGTGAATAGACGCGATCGGATTTTAATTTCGATGTTTTGTCGTAGCGCATTACCAACACATCTAAGATAGGAATATGGAAACTTTCGAAATAAAAAGTTTCCATATTTGACTTTTTATAACTTTCTGGAAAATTTCTAATTTGTTTTATTTTTCCTTTTATGTAAAAAAAATAGTGGTTTTTAAGGGTTCACGCTATCATTATATGTTTTCAGATTTATTATAGAGCCATCATCAACCCACAATATAGCATTGCTGGCTTTCCAGAATGGAGTGCAATAATTAGATTTACTTATCCAGTCGCTGAATCGCAGAAGAGGTTAGAACGATGCCCTAAGCTTTCGTTTAAAGGCGTCCCTCACACTATATTTGGCCTACTCGCGGTCGCCACTCCTTTCAGGTAGTCAGCAGTTTTGAGGCATATGACCAGCTGATTGCCTCTTTAACCTGCTAACCTACACAGAGCTATATCGGTACCTTGGTTCTATATCGGATCTCAAGGAAAACCCCAGCATATACCTCTTTTTGCCTCTTTCCGTTATAATGAATATTTTTAAACTTTTGGTACCTAGACCTATCAGCGCTCATGATATGATTCCACAAGTCATTACAAGTAAGTTACATTTATAAGTAAGAAATTCTAGAAAGTTTGACCGATAAAAATAATATCCAGGGATTAGAAATTTATTGAAATATTGACATTACAAATGCTTTGTTTATCCCCTATACTCATCTGCTTTGGCAATAAAAAAAATCATTTTTTCCATTAATATTATCTACGTTCATGCATTTTATGTATCTATCCCAAAATAATTATACGTGCAAAAACTCTACAAATTTATTACCTTACCAAAAATCGCATATTATTTGATTAATGACACTGTCGCAGAGTTTTTGCCATCTTTTGTCCGCGGTGCACGTTTCGGAGCAGTGTGCAGGCGATAATGGACACATGTCCCGTCATCCATCAAGGCCGACAGATGCCGCCGAGTGGCCGGCATTTGTTGCGTAGAGTTATGGCGCGAGCAGTTGGTATCAATATATAGACGCTGCTGGAGGGTTAACTTCAGTTTCAAGTTCAAACGATTTAGGATTTATCCGCGATCCGCGTAGAAATATTAATATTTATGGCAGTATTGGTGTGACAGAGCTGATAATGCACTCACGGGATCTTTTGATATGAGATAGAATATGGAATCGCATTGAAGTCTGTTGTTACACCTCTTTTTAGCGCTTAAATTATAAGATAACATAGTAAAAAGAAATGGCTGTCTTAAGCCATTCGCGCACGGGCTTGTTTCTATCCGTATTTCTCCGCGGAACCCGGAAAGGCTGAAATTATCTACATCTTTTAACCCTTGACGCAAAAAAAGGTATTATTATATTTAACTTTCAACATAGTGAAGATAAAGAAAAAATTATTAATATTACGGTTAAGGTTCACATAAAAGAAATATCTAACTAACTCCGTAGATTTCCATGCCCTACAAATCTATAAAGGTTTATCCGATCACTCATATGGTACTCATACGGAAAATAAAAATTCGCTGTGTGCACAAGGCTTTATATTCACACTAAATTGATTACTGGTGATAATTAAACGCATAGCGTTTATTGCTCTCACACAGGGCTACATCACAGAGATTCAGCCAAAACAAACAAGTCATTTGGATGTAGCAGCTACCTGGACTGGACATGGATAGCCGGCTCGAAATAGATGGCTCAAATAATACAATATTCAATGTACCTGTGTATCTCTTACTCAATATTATTTATTAGATTATGATGGTAGGGGTTAAATGATATAAATATGTACTGCCAAATACAGAGTTGTAATAATTTTTCAAGTTTTTTGTATTTACGTAAGCTGTTTTAGCGGAACCAAGAATCAAATTTAAAAAGTTTTAATTTTTTTAATTTAGAAATGTGTGGATTTTAGTTATTATTTATTTATTTCGGACACTTACACCAATCATCTACTCCCAATGTAAGCAAACTCTGTACTTTAAACACTAAGTAATGAACGTGGTTTGACCCGCAACCGTTGTTGGTTTCCCATTACCGTCATCTACTAACCATATTGTCATCTACAGTTTAAATTCGAGAGTAAGAATATTTTTTTTTTTTTTTTTTCCATTTATTTGGGTCAACAAACAATATCACAATATGGATGAATTTTATGCTTATATGCTAAGAATACAATAATTAATACAAAAAAAAATATTTGAGTCTCCTTTTCCAGTAAAACAGTACCTAAGGAAGTATACACTTCAAAAAGTTGTTTATTTTAATTTTCATAAGCTCAGAAAAGTCAAAGGTTTGTTGTATTTATGGTTGGTATCCATATTATTACCTCTTTCACTTTATATTTAATAGGTACATACTAAGCAACAGTGATGTGTGCATAAGTGAGTGCAATTCAATAACACGTGTTTGAAACTGTTTTGATATAAAACTCACTAAAATGTAATAGCTAAAAAAGAAACATCTGTTTCTAACCCCCTCAACTTGTAGACAAATGATAGGGCGCCGCTCTTCATCAATCTACTTATTACCGCGGCCTCAAAGTAAATCATTTATTGTACGATCTAAATCTAGCTATTTACTCAACGAGGGGTCATGGTGGCCCATCAGTCAGCCGATAGTGGGCCTTTGTCGAGTAATGTTCAAGGTTTTGGTAAGTTCCATTCAGCAGCTTTTTAAAGGGTTAATGTGTATACACATTCACACACAATACACATTTTGATATGAATTTAAACTCGTCTGCGAAGAAGAGTTGTCTATGTCGACAAGTATAGCGGATCAGTTCATCCAAATCATTTATTTTATGATAACTAATTTCTAAAATCGATAACAAATGACGAAATTTTATTAAAATTTGTTAAATATTTATAGGAAAGCTACAAAACGAGGTTAATTAAAATATATGTCTAACACAATTTAATTTCTGAAATAAAGTTCTCCCAAATTCTTTTAATGGTGTACTTAAAATTCCTGAAATCCACCCAGTTCCTAATTAGCATCATTTCCACTACTAATTACGAATTTATTGACCGAGCCATGAAAGTTACGATATCAAAAACTACCAATCTGCTGTATGACTCCCCTCCTCATAAATTAATAACCGGAAAAATTTACGACTCCAAAACAGTACTATAATTAAACAAAAAACAATGGAATTATATCATTCGGTGCCATAAAAAATGATAAACAGCCTATAAATCAAACTATCCATCTCGGAAATGCGGGGCCCTTTACATAAATCGTGGGTAACGGGCACCTCCCAAAGACCCCCCAAACGGGGAGATGCGGTATTCATTCATTAATATGATGATATAAAACAAAACGTCATTTTAATTAGTCGCCATTATTAGATGTACAATGACAGATAGCGTTGGCGGCTCTCGAGGATTCTAAGCCATTTGTCTTGTTCAGGGTGGGTCACGGGGAGACGAGCGGATATATACAGACTTCTATAAAGACGCAGCGGATCCCATCAGTCCGGTGCGAATGATTCAGATAACTTGTTGGAGCAAACCTAAGTACGTCGCCCGCAGCTCAAGAGTGACACTACAATCGATTTCGCCGTTCAATAAGATAATTTTTGTTACTACGCTTCGACTGTATCTCTATTTCAAAGTCTTCATTACATGACAATTCCAAAATATTGCTTATAATTTTACTGACTTTAGGTGGGTATGACTCATACACTTTCATTTCAAAATTAATGCAATAAAAATTTTGCTGCCACCATGGATGGATGAGGGCATGATGACATATACGATATAATTTGTGACTATTATTGTTTTTTTTTCTGTGACTCGTAAAGTTTGCTTTGTTACCCTGTCTGCATACCTTGCCATTAGTACCTACTGCATTTTTATCTCGTGGTTGCCTAGAAGAAATTACTTCCAGTAATAAGACGGCCATTGTACCTACCATATTTTTAAGTGGTATGATTATACTATAGTTTAGCCAAGTACCAACTAGCTGCACTCGATTCTGTGGGACGACGTGCCATGAGACTCATAGGTGATAACTCGATGAGTGCTAAATTGCAGAGCCTTGAACACCGTCGCAAAGTCGCCTGTCTCTCAGTTTTTTACAGAATGCATTTCGGGGAGTGTGCGTTGGAATTACAAAATCTTATTCCACCGTCGCCCTTCCATCTTCGGACCACTAGGCGTGGAGAGGGATTTCACCCGTATATAGTTAATATACCGAACATTCGCACTAAGAAGTTTGATTCTTCATTCATCATCCCAACAGCCAAGGCATGGAACTCCCTTCCGGCGTCAGTCTTTCCTGAATCCTACAAACTTGGGATCTTCAAGAGCAGAGTGAATAGGCATTTACTGGGATAACGTGCTTCATCTTCGACCACATCGTCACTTTCCATCAGGTGAGATTGTGGTCAAAGGCGAATCCAGTCAATCATAAAAAAAAAATTGTACAGTAACTACCGAGTCATGTGCAATTAAAGCATGTTTGTGTTATATTGTATGGGACAGACATTTAGTCACAAAATATCTAATTGATATTATTTAAAGCAACCCATAGTATACTGCTTGTAAGGGACAAGTCGACATTCCTTGAAACAGGTGGTTAGGTACCTCGATACAATAACTTTAGTCGATTTTTTATGTTAATAGAAAAAAATAAAACTAAAAATTTTTTTCAAACAAATTAATTACGTATTTTAGTGTAAGCTTCGTCTTAAATGTAATTGATAAATTGGCAACGTTGCATCAAGTTTAAGAATGAATTACGCCATCTACTATCCTACCAATCAGTCAATAGTGTGCGTTAAGAGTTAATTTTATTCTATTTATTTGGATATTTATTTACGACTGAGTTTGGATTTAGATTTATTTTGAATTCAATAACATGATAAAGGGAATGTCGGGTTGTCCCTTACACGCAGTATAACAAAACCGCATTGAAATCATAAAACAATTTTTTTATTAAACAGATATGAACATAAACACCTCCCGTATGTTTTCTTATACCTGTAAGAACGGGCGCTCGCATCCAAGGGTTTGACTGACGGCCTGTCCGTCACTACTTCCACCAACCCCTTACTCAACTTCCATGTCCATTGCTGCTTCTGACTATAGCTTAAATTGTTATTTATAATGAATACAGCAATGTATAGATTTATAGGTGTTGTTGTCGTGGTATATTGGTAAGTTAAGTTTGTAGGCGATGAATGATGTCATTATCATGATTAAGGCAAGGTCTCCCTCCAGTTAAGACGTCGCGTTGAGTGATTTCGGGCTGAGACAGATTTAAGGGCGAAGCGTTTTATGGTTGTGTAATTAATGTTTCGGTTGTGTATGTCCTTATACAGGTACGTACAGGTAAGGTATCTGAATATGCTTAGGAATACATTACATAAAGAGATAATAGAAACTGTCAAAATGTAATTTCGACTGTGGGCTTTGTAAATGGGAAAGTATACGGTAGTGTCCTGCCGTACATGCCATCTTATTGCAACGATTAAAGCTTGTGTTACTAAATACGATGGGTACTTTGAGAACTGCAGTAAAACAATTGATATTTTTTCATGCCACAGCATCTCCCAATTTTATAATATGTACCCTAAAACTGATAACGTATATATATATATATATATATATATATATATATATATATATTTAAATAGCCATTCAATTGAATGCGTAGGCGGATGTTTTGGATGGCCGACATTTCCTGCATTATTTGAACTACGTAATCAATGTAGTCCAATCTAAAAGAACCTAACACAATCCAATCAACGGTACAGTTTTCTGTGAAAACAAGAATGGCCCATATAAACTCCTCTCTTCCTATACTTGACATTGAATGCTAAACTCTGGTGAGCCTCATATTGAGAACCTGCGACAAAACTTGGCCTGCAGCGTGTGCAGTTAACATCAATATCGCATGACTGGATTTTTTAGCAATTCCCGCAGCTTTTTTTAATGTTGATGTTGTTGCCATATGGTATATTGTTGGGGGTAAACGCTGCTGACATTCATACCATTTTTGAACCTCAGAAACGAGCTATTCGTGTCATTTATAAGTTAGGACCTAAAATGTATAAACCTAGAGATAAATTTAAGGAAATTCATATCTTTAAAATCTCTCTTATCTCATACATTTATGAGAATTTGTTATATGCAAAAAACGCTAAAATATAAATTTAATATGATTCAGGTATTCAAAGCTACTGCGTTAAGACTTAAATATTTTTGAAAATGGTTACCCGATTTCATTAAACATGGCTAAGTAACTTTTACGTAGTTTTCTCAAATATAAAAAAAAACCTCATTCAAATCGGACCACGCATGACTATGAGATACATCCGGAAAAAGACTGGACACACTTGCACACAACGCCGTCAAACATATAACATCGTTTTAATCAATTCAGTTATTTCGTATTTTTCTTAAAATCTTTTTTTATCGAGCTTTATCGATAATCGACAGTGCCGCTTCATATAGACAAACAAGGTATTCTATCCTACTGCGGCGGTTATCACCAATAGTATATAATGTATATAGTGTTTTGGCCGGAACGGGTGATGGAGACGCCAAAGCAGTGTTGCAATAACCTACGTCATAATTTACTATAAGTTTTGACGTGTAACTGCTGTCTATAAGACTCGTTCCCGGCACATTCCATCAAAATATGGTACACATCTTCAACTCCACACGATAGTATATGTCCAGAGCGTAGTCTGAATGCCGGAACGACGTCTTTGCGTTCTAATGAGCAGTTGTCAAATCCAGGCTATAGAGTTTCACATTGTATGGTTTTGTACACGCAGCCGTACGACGACCGTAACACTTCCAGTATAGACGGGTCTCGCGGCGTTCACATCTGCGATAGCATAGCGCGGACAGCTTGCACTGGTAGTGTTACAGTCGTCGTGCTGTCGAGTGTAATATATGCCTTTTCTACTGATCTCTCATCAATGTACTATTTCCAGCACAGATATTTTACTGATATTTGACCTGTAGAGTACTACTTATATTAATTCTGTGCCTGTAGGTAATTTTATGTCTGACTGTTTTTTTTTCTATTTTGGAGTATAATATCTAAATAAAAAAATCTCGTTTAAAGTATGTAACATATATATTTCTTTGAGCTTTTAATTGCATTTTGAAATACAACATAAAATATTAAATAAGATTATTAAATTTGGTAAAATCAATATTTTAACACCATTTTTTATTAAAGAATGAGCAAAAATTTTCTCATCAGAGCTAGCGTATACATAATATTTGTCGTATGTTTCATTAATATCGTTAAAATGATAGTTATCGATTTAAAATTTTGATTTCTATATGATTCACTGTATATTACTTGCATATATGCAGAAAACTATTTTCAGATACATATTATATACTTTATGTTTTTAAAATTGTTGGATATTGTGACATTAACAACATTATTACCTTTACTTTGGTTAATTGTGGACTGAACAATATAACATAATTAGGTGTATTATAAATAATATAACTTCAGTAGTACCTAATGTTAATTATGACAACTTTCCCAATGTAATAAATAATTGCTTTGAAACCTATGTAAAAATGTTATTCTGTTCAGTTTCCTTCTCATTTAATATACTGTTGATTGGATAAGTCCACATTAATGCAAATAATATACAGTTCACATTATTTTCAATACGTTTTTGATATCGTCTGAACTTACATTAGACATTTTACAATATTTTTTATTAAATATAAAAGAGTTTTTCACTCGCAGTACCGTATATACATCATCGTATATCTGTTGTTACAATTGGAAGATTTATATCTCAATCACTGAATGTTCTAAACGTATACGAATGTAGTCGTTCCTTTATAAAGAAAAAAACTGTGTATAACGTATCACTTTTCTTTAAATATAAGGTTGATTTCAACCGATTAATGCGCTGGTATAATGGTATACAAGTGTTCACAGACGAAAGTCACCTAATATTATGTACTTAACACTAAATAATAAATAGCGTCCTCACTAGAAGGACGTGCCTAGAGAAAAATGTACACTAAAGAGATTGTATCGTATTGCGTTTCTATGCCGATTTGTATATACACCAAGAATTGATTCGAATGAGATTGGATCTCCGAGATTACAGGCATCGACGGATCTCTAAACTTCACAAAACAAAATACCTTTCAAAATATACATAGAAAATAAACTAAAAAACACATTTAACCCTAACTCTGATTTACATAAAAAATTAAGTAACACAAAACATTGATATTGCAACGAATTTCTAAAATACTGATGGCAACCCCACTGAACTGCGTGGTCGACTTCAATCACATAAAAAAGGCAAATTGCAATTAAAATTACTAACATACGATTTTAAAGATTATAGCAAAAAATATACATTTACAAGAGATCGAATCGAACTTTTTATGACTTAATGTGACTTATATTTACAATTACCGAAATGGAATTACAATGTAGTGTGGAAGATAAGCCCCGACCATTGCACTGGGCTGCACAACAACCTATCAACTTCACCTAAAGGCAATATTTTGAAAATATTCTCTTACATATATAAACGAACGTAAGACGTTTGGCGTATACTTAAGTCGCTAGTCATTAATTACACTAACCGAACTATGCGGTGAACTCTAACAATAATTACCTAAATAATTAAATTGGCAAAGAGTTTCAAAATACTTATCGTCGCATCTGCGACCTAACCCTAGCAAGGTTTAACGTAGCAGGATATGGTATCATCACAACTGATGGCCCGTCAGACCCTATGTACAGTCTACACGTATTTGCTGGAAAGCTGTTTCGCAAGTTCAGTATATTTCAGGAACTTGGAATGAGGACTCTCATCAAAAGATTGGGAGGGGCTTCGAGGGTCTTGTGGAGAAGCTGCGTTAGACCCACCGCTCTTATGAGTACCCGGAGATGCTGCAGCAGGCGGAGCCTTCATAGGAACAGGTTCTGGGAGAGCCCCATCCTTCACGAAATGCATTTTAGATAAATGATGTCTGTAAGCCCCCTTAGATATAAACGGTGTATCGCACAGAGCGCATTTCATAATTGAGTCAGTGACTACAGCGTCGTTACAAGCCCAACTAAATGTAAGAATGCTAGGGGGACCAGCAGGAGATGGGGCTGGCGCAGGAGCACGAGAAGGGTTCGTTTCGGTTTTATCACACAACTTTTGCAGAGCTGCTAAAGGGTGACTACCACCGCGACGGGAAGAACTAGGTTCGCTGGATGATCCACCACCAGTCAAATTATCGAACATTGAAGAAAGCGCGCCTAAACTGGAAGGTGGCTTTCTATCAGCACCGGGAGTATGACCTGAGCGGTCGCTAGCTGGGCTTCGAGGACTAGCTGAAGGACTCGGGCCCTCGCTCTCACGTTTCGGAATTGTTTGTTTCATTTCTTCGTCAGCTGTACTACTTGGTCGGGGAAGTTCTTCCTCATCTTCCACTTCAGTTTTCACCCGCACCGGTTGATTGCTTAAATCTACTCCATTTTCACGATCGTCTTCTTCAGTTAACTCTTTCTTTATCCGCACTTCGGTAATACGATCCTCTGAAGCAGGAGTTTGAGAGCCGCGCGTGTCAGGGGTGGTGCGTGGCGTCATGTGATAAGCATCTAATTTCCTATCAGGGGTCAATGATTCGACTCTACTGCCTCCCCTTTCGGACATAGAACTAGATTCGCTTCCACTGCGCTCGCGTCGACCATACCCCTGTTGATGATGATAGCTTCTCAACATACTCATTGTTTGTGCATCTACTAATGGTTTTGTATAGTCTACACTCTCATCTATGCCTAATCTTTTCAAGATACTAGAGCCGATCGGAGCGTGCGATGCCCCACCCGGCATGCCAGGGACTGAGTGTCGCGATCGAGTATCGAAACTCTTTTCTATCAATTGTTCTATGGCGTTGAGAACTGAAGGCGACGAGCTTTTATCGTTGCTTGTGTTGGGATCTTTGGAACTCGGTGAGGAATCGTTAACTGATGAGGGAGAGCGATGATGTGCAGAGCCAGGTGAGGGAAGTTCCTCATTGATGCTCTTGCGGCCATCTCTACCGGTAGGAGTAATATGTCCAGGTGTATCAGGAGGGATAATATTATTTGAAAGAAGTGCGCTCTTCAAAAAATTCCTTTGGCTATTTGACATAGGAGCGCCTATGCATTGTCGTATATGCTCTACAAAAACAGCAGTCTCTATTTTGTCACCGCATTTCTCGCAAGTGATTCGACTCCCAGAGCCGAAATCCCTAAGCGGTTTCCCCATAGGAACACCGTTGCCTTCCCCGTTTTTGAACTCATGTTGAGCTCTTTCAAGTTCCAGAAGTTTCCTAACAGGTAAAGATTTCTTTCGTTTCTCACGTGTTTGTCGTCTCCTACCACCGCTTTCAGTAATGGATCGCATGATGTGTTCTTTATAATGTGAATTCTTAACCATATGATTACTCAACTCTTTCAAGGAACTAAATGCTTGGTCGCATACCTTACAAGTTAAAACTGCACTGACATGACTGCTTGTACCCGTAGTAGGCGGTACAGTATTATTAGTACCTGGTGCACTCGAATTCGATCCCTTACCATCATCCGAAGATTTCCACGAAATAATTTGCTCTTGGGATATTATATTCGTATAGTGCTGGGTCCGCTGCATATGGCTAGTCATTTCGGCCAACGATCGAAAACTCTCTGCACACCACATACACTTCAATATCTGTCTAGTTTGTTCTGCGCCTTTACCTAACCAAACGTCCTGACCTCGAACTAACTTCCTAGGAATTGGCATATTTTCCTTTATTAACAAATTCAGGTCGCTCTGATTAGGTTTAGAAGAACCACTGGATGACGTGGAGTTATGTGATGGCGTTGATGGAGAACTAGTGGGTGTTTGTAGAGATGGTGGTATTGGCCCTCCCGTTGATTGTGGTACCGGAACGTTGACACCACAGTGCTTCGCTTCCTTCATATGGATAGTAAGGTCCGCGAGAGAATTAAAGCTTTTCTTACACCAGACACATTTCAGGACGTCTTTAGTTTGATCTGCACCTTTATTTAGCCAATGTGACTGCCAGGCTGAGTGACGGGCTGCAGCATTAGAAGCCAAACCTGCACCCAAAGCAGCGCTTTGTACTGACCGAAAAAGTTCTTCGCCACCTAGTCTACTTAGCTCACTCATCTTTTCTAACGCTTTAGTTGCGTCACTCGGAGTTGGTGCCCCGTGCTTCATTTTCCCATTCCAATCGGCTGGGACCCCACCTTTCGGAGATAAGCTTGCCGCAACAGCTGCTGCAAAATATGGCAAGTGCGGAGCAACGGGAGTCGTCCATGGCGATGGAGTAGGCTTAAACTCTGTAGACCTCGAACTCTTTCTAGTGGGAACTGGAGAGGGTGAGTCCCCTAATCCCCTTTTTCTGGTTCCAACAGATAAATCAAGTGGACTATTTTCATTCTTACTAAGATTGACAGCATCATCTGCATCTTCGTCATCGTGGGGTGAATTACTGCGCTTCGTACTGAAGTCTAGTACTGCATCAGCTCGTTCGGATTCCGTGAAATCCTCTTGACAGGACATGAGAAGTCTTTGTTGTGCTGCGGCTGCTGCAGCAGCGCCGAGGTAGGCTGCGACTGCAGCGGAATGCGGGGGCAGTAGCGCCGCGGGCAGAGCAGCAGGGAGGGCAGCCGTCAGTGCGGCAGGTAGAGGCAGCGCCGGCCCACTGCGACCCGAATACATTGAGTCATTGGAGGGACACCGCGGTGCACCCGACGACTCCCGTGACAAACATCTCGGGCTCTCCCTGTGGACAAAAATACAAACATGTGAATTTGATGTTATACATTCATATATTTTATCCCAAATAGGATGGTCAGATATATCTCAAAGTAAAGTGTTTGTGTGTTCCAAATAATTAAAGATAATGGGGATAATATCAGAATACACAATGAGAATAAATAATTTTAAATAAGTATCGATCTTGGCAGGTCTTTGTCCAGAAGTGGGCGTCTTTCGGCTGATATGATGAAGTATCGGTCTTCGATAACCAGTTATTTATACTATTTATTATTATATTGAGACTCATTATTCCAATTTTCCGAAGTAAAAATTTGTTTATTCAAACAGTTATACTTCATAGCCCTTGCCTGTCCAGCGTGGTAATTAAGACAAATCTTCCCATGGTAACTGATGCAAATCGCGCCATAGACAAGGTCTATGAATTGCAGTGGAATTTAAAGACTGTTAATAATGTAAGTGTACCTACCTAGGTGTATCAAGACGAGTAAGTAGCTTAAAACGCAACTCAATATACTAATATGACAAAATGACAAATGTTTGCTTGTATTTTTTCCACGATGTTACGGAATGAATAATAACATTTTTCTTCACAAAGATTTTACAATTACAAGAAAATAGACGAAATTATCTGAGGGTAGAGCCGCAGGTGTAAGCTAGTATTTATATTTAATCTATCTTTGAATCTTAATAATAATTGTGTCTTTAAAATTCTTTTAAGTGGGTTGTGTTATTTTTGTTATGGAATAACAAATGATGTAATTCACCAGTAACAGGAAATTTTTGAAATCACTAGATAGAAAGTGATTCTTTTAAATATTTGCCTAAAGGTTTGTCCTCTTAAAACATCTGTTCAATGATCTTTGACACATAGACATACTCCTATCTATTGGGTATGCGAAGCTGAGGGCGGAAGCCAGTAATAAATAATTGCAAGTGGTGATATTTAAAATACTTTAATTAACAACATGATATTATAGATACATTTGCCAAGGTTGTGACGTGCTTATGAATATCTTTAAGATTTTATCTGATATATTAACATCTGTTTGTAATTCGGACTCGATGACGGATTAATATTATAGCATTAAATAAAATTATAATAATAATGAAATTTTTAAATATTACTGAGGAGAAAAGTTCTCTGATAATCTCTTTAAAAACATTTCTAAACAAAACTAAGATATACATGTCCGTCATTTAACTTAGGACACCGACCAAATCTGCCTTGTTTTCGATAGTAGGTTGCTTGCTTATATCAAGAATTTCCAATTAGCTTATGGTGTTTGTTCATAAAATCTTGCAGGATTATTCGTCAAAGCATTAGTCGTAGAAATACAATTAATATTCGTATGTTTGACATAGATAAGACATCAACAAATTAAATACCTAATAATTATCTATTTATGTAAAACGAAGTAGGTACTTCTTGCACTAAGAGCCTACACCTACTTTACCTTTTATTTAACTGTATTTGAGTTTCCTTGTAAGTACCAAAGTTTTCGGAAATTTTTATTTATTTTTATTTATTTTAACACTTTATTGTATATAAGCATACACGTCAAACAAAACAAAAAAAAAACAGGAGAATATTAAAATATAAAAAAGGCGAGGCGATTTTTGTTGATCTATATTACGAATATTTACGATAATAGAAAAAGAAATGAAAATAATAAAAAGAAAGAAAGTTCTGGACGTAACATTAAATGAAATTGCGATAATAATAACAAATAACAATGCACAAACATACGTGCAAGACAATACCATTACCTATAATAATTTTATAAAAACCAAATTTTACATTATGATTATTAACAAATAAGAGGTTTAGACTGTAATTCTATGTTGTGAAACGAATAATTGCTGAGACACAAATATGCTAACAAGTTGAGAAAATTATTAAAAGTCAAAACATTTACGTATCATGATATTGTTGTTGTTGGATGACAACAGAATATTTATGGAACTCTGAATAGAAACCAGATATTCAAATCCTTTTATCGTAATAAAAAAAGGCGAAAATCATAAAAAAAAACTCTAGTCACGAAACTAATAGGACATCACGTTTCAAATCTAAAGTTACAGAACTCGAAAAATATTGAATCAAATAACAAAATAAGCAATGTTGAATGAATTTGAAAACTAACACTCGAGGTAATATTATAAAATGAAATATATTGTCAAAACACTTGAACAAATTAGAAACATACCTCACGTGGTCGGGTTCGACGATCATTTTGGACGTAATCTTTTCAATGTATCCCAAACGGAGAGCCTCGAAAGACTCTCGGATCCATCAAATAACACTTTTAGAATCAGAAACACTAATAACAACTCAACTGGAGACTTCCCAAAAATCAGATGGAAACATAAACACGTCGCGAAAGACGCGGCGCGAGGCCGGCGGTCGAGAGGGAAGTGCGCGGTGCCTGCGGCGGCAGCGGCGGTCCCGCGTGGAATGAGACGCCGCGTGATTTACGACCCGCCTGCAGCGCCCCCGCCCCGCACGCCCCTCGCGCGAACGAGACAGGTGCCGCGGCAACCAACAGTGGAACGCGAAGAAGAAGGACAGCTATCTGTAAACTATTTCGAGGGGTGGTGCGCTGCGTAATGCAAGCGTGCGTGCGATGCGCGAGGTGGACGTGCAGTGACGGGCGATCGTTTCGATGACAGCGCCTGACAAAGCGAAGCTACTCCAGATAGCGCTGACTCACTGTCGTAACACCAATGAAAAATGTTCAGAAGATCCTTGATGACCAATCGCCACTATAGCATTTTAATGAGTCTGTTTACTAGATTTCGATTTACGTAAGGTGAGTGACTGAGCGATGTGTTTACACATGTCAGAGACACTATTTGGCAGAGATGAAAGTGTGAGGGCTTACTGAAGATTACCCAGGGGTTGATGGCGTTGACAAGGAAATGGCGCGTTAACAAAACGTCGAGACGAGTCCTTTTAACAACATCGGGACAGACAGGGGACGCGGACGGATTTACGTGTATCATGAACAGATTTCCTGCTTTGACAAAGGAAAAATAATCACGGGTCTATTTATTTTCACTGGAGAAAGGTAAAATAAAGTTACTACTGACGACATGTGTCGCATAATAATAGTAATCACCGCAAAATATGATTAAAATTCTCATATGAATGATACTTTGGACTCTTTCGGGCTAAGTAATTTAAATAAGCAAAATGAAATGTAAGAACCTAAGATAATAAAGTCAGTAAATCTTTTACTGAGGCATAGTATTTTCAATACCTATTTCATTTGCCACCTCCCAACAGCAGAATCGAATTGTCATTTCCGTGAGTACCTTCGATCTGAAGTTTGTTCAAATGTCACCTGATCAATGGGATTCATGTAGATATCTAATTATGATAAAAATTCCTCAATAAAAAAATGTCCTCTGATTCTTTTTTACATTAAAATAATATAATTGTCAAACAATTTATACATTGTATGGAGAACTAGATCTCTTCAGGTCAAAAATCAGGTTTCCAATAATAAAAGTAAGTATAACCAAGATTCCATTAAAATTGCCAGCTGTTTATAGCTTCCTATACGCATTAGTCGGGTGCGGGTCAATCAATCACTTGTGTTTATGTGACAGGTATTGTGTTCTCTTTCCCCCACAATCTATATGCACGCGATCAGAAATAACCTCACTTTTATTGTTTAAAATTTTTAGTAAGTCCTTATTTATCTACTTACAATTGCTATTGAAAATGTTTTAACTTAGGCTTAGTCGTTGGAATTAGACCGAAATAAAGGACATTCGCTTGTCAATACAATATTGTGCGGGTTTTATGACATGAGGGTCATCTGACACTGTTTGTAAAGTTTGAATAATTTTGCAGTAACTGTTTGAATTTTAATAGTGACACAGATGTTTTTAAAGCAATAAAAGTGCAATAGTAAATGATGTTTCTACCTGCATTGGGTACACACACATAGGGTATGCTGTAGACAGTAAAAATAGTGAGATAATTAAAACTGCTATGGTAAATTACCCTATAACGGCGCATTGGTTGTCAATTACTTATTTAAGAAAATCGATACTATGATAAACACAATAAGTAATAGACTTTGCTATATTTCGTCGCTATTTTAATTTGGTACCAAATTATGATAAATAGTAGAGCAATAAAGTGATTGTGATAAAATTTATTAAGAAGTTTTCAAATTAAGTGACGAAATTTATATCTGAAGAAACACTCAACATTAAAATTTATATAATAAATAGAAAAAGGAAGCTCCTTAGATGCGACATCTAAACAATGGACCCTCAGGGTGGAGCTGTAGAGGTCTGTAGAGTATGTTTTATGATTGATGACGTCTCTTCACTGCAACTAATTGACAGTGATGGAACAGCGGACGTACAATCCTACCAACACACTATTTACATCTACGAAATCTATTCACTTAAAATAATATAACTTAGCCCTTGATATCAAGGTCGAAATTTATTTAGTTAAATTATATTTTAGTGGAAAGGCGTAAAGATGACAGTTGCAGGTAAGACCGGATGTAGATAATGTATTTCTTTTAAAATAGCAGATTCTGTTGACTAATTAGACTAGAATGAAATATTAAATTAGATAATGACATCAATCTTGATTTCTGTCTTTACAGCCTACCTGCGTAAAGTATAATTCTTGTATCGTTCTGAATAATTATACGCTTCTAAACAACGTTAAACCCTAAGTTCCAAGGAATTTACTGAAGGATTTAAGAGGCTTAAAAAATTACAAATCGGTACCTCAAACTAAACACGTTCGAATTTTGTACCGAGTAAGACCGGTGGCAAGCGTGTAAGTTAGACAATTATTAGTAGGGTTAATAGCCGTTTTACTGCTGGGTCTACTTTTCTTTAGTTTATTATGTTGTCATCCTCAGCTGCCGATTCAGGAAGTGGTTCCAAAGATTTGAACCGGAATTAAATAAATAAAAGCATCTAACAAAACGAAAAATATAATTTAACGTAACTGAACTTAACATAATATTACAAACAGTAAAAGTTATGGTTATTTGACGACCGATTGGTGTAGTGAATAGTGACCCTGTCAGCGAAATCAACGGTTGCGGGTTCGAAACCCGCGAGGGGTAAATGTTTGTGTGACGAATACGAACATTTCTTTCCGATTCATGGATGTTTATATAAATATTTATATATGTTTATCCTTTATCTAGAATCCATAGCACATGCTTTGCTTGGTTTGAGACTAGATAATTGGTGTAAGTGTCCGAAAAATTTATTTATTATGTATAGTGTACTTTAACAATCGTTCATAAAAAGGTTATCGTTAATAAGTACTGTATGTATAATCCATTAGGAATAAAATTTCGATTGCAAAGATTTCAAAGGTTAGGATATCTAAAAACTTAGACTCAAATCCTTTCACGGCATAGACATAACTAAAATTTATTTTTGAGGTATGTGGAGAGCCAGTTGAGTAAGGCATAGATTATTCGATATAATTTCCTAAATAATTTCCCTCCCAATAGCTCCATGTAGCTAGCATATTTTTTATTCCACTTGGGACGAGAGGATCGCTAAACCAAGGAGGTTTCTATTTTGTAAAATTTTTAATGCCGCTATTTACTGTGGCCAAAATTGAATACTATGTGACCGCTTTCATCATTAACAGTTACACTTTATTGCTTTCATAATTTGGCCAACCCAATGAGGCAGTCATAGGTAAGTAAGTAAGCATTGATGTGTTCTGAAAAATTAATTGAAAAAAGATTGCCTCAAATAATCGCGATGAGATAAAATTTGGCACACGAAAGTGAAGTGAAGTCGAAAGTGAAGTCGACGTCTCGTGAAGCCAGAAGGCTGGAAGGTTACCCGATAGTTAATTACTTTAAGTTAACTGGTAAAACACCATGTAACATTGAAGCTCCCACAGAAATGGGTATAGCATGAGGAAACTCAACGAAAAGTGACTAAAAATTATATACATTTTTTCCACATAATTATAAATTACACAAAAGCTTGAAGCGTTATAAAACCTGTTTAATACAATTAATAACATTATCTACTTTATAATAACGCCTCAATTTAGAATTATGTGGAAAAATGCACATTGTTTATACCTTTTAATCTGCTATTTGGATTTTTAGGCAATCGCAAGGGTTTAACTACATGTGCAAAATCGCAAGTGTGAAGTGTGAAATGGTACGTATATGGGGCGAGTTTTTATTTAGCTTGCAATATTCGTATGTATAAGTAAGTTTTCCGTTTCAAAATTTGCAAACCATTTTTCAACCACTTGCTGGTATCTGATTGAGCTGAAATTTGGCATTTTAGTTCGGTGACAACGCAATATTATGGTACCATCGAGCTGATCTGATGACGGAGCCGGGATATAGGGACTGGAACTACCTAATGGCAAATGAATTTGGGCTAGTTTGTTTTTGTTTTTTTTTTTAAACGACGTGTTCGTACATGACCTCTATCACACCTGATGTTAAGTGAAGACGAGGTCGAAGGTGGAAGCGTACTGACCCGGAAACCCCAACACATTTGGGGGACCGGCTATCTTATCTCTGTTTTGTTGCTATGGGCACTTTCCCTTACACATGATGACGAGGGTCTGAAGATGGCGCCAAAAGATTGCTACTGAAACTCCTTGATGGACTTTATGTTACTCGTCTTTGTACTAGAATAATATGTGACAATCATGATAGAGTATAAAAGCTTGTTTTTAAAAGTATTTTTATTCTGTGCTACTTGGCTAATACACTGCCATGTACCTACATGTGCGCGTCATCAAAATCTAATGTGATAAATTACGATTTTAAAATTCAGAACCGTAAAAACACCCCGTTTACATGTACTCAGACCTTTGGGTCAAGCCTTTGTCCAGCAGTGGACGTCTTTCGGCTGTATGATGATAATGATGAAGAATTAAATTAATAATTTGTTTTGGGACAAACCGGTAGGTATTTACAAACTGTGATAGCTTTAATTTTCTATCTCGTCACATTTAGGTTCAAGAAACCTCTGATATACAGACGAACGTAAAGAGTTGGTTCAGTAATTATTATTAAATTATTGAGCTTCGTTTAGGTTCTGTGAGTAAGTACGGAACCAAACACACATAATCCTAAAAGCAGTAACTATCCTGCCCACCTCTCCATTGCCTCAAATTTTCTTATTGCATAATAAGAAATTAAAATTAATAATGCGAAATTGATGTCGCATATTTAATCTATATCATTGTTGAGGTACAACCTTTTGGTCAACTCCGTCTCCAAAAACCATAAAGTAATTAATAATTACCTCATGGCCCTCCCATACCCTCATACCAAACCCTCTCCGGAAACTGTCCGTGGGCACATGTAAGGCTTTTGATGATGATGAATTAATATTTTTTTGCGGATTTTCTCACCGACTTGCCATATTAATTATGGCAAATCTAGAATCATATTACCACACCTTATTTACTTAATCAAATAACTACATAATTCTACTTCGAATTTAAGTAAGACAAATGATGACAGTATGAGGCAATATTAATAAACAACAAATCAGCGCAAAGCGACTAACACACAGATATCGATCTAAAATTTGGTTTATCTTTTTAATATACTTACTCGTATCTATAGACTTTAACTATCTGTAAAGTTTTATGCGTTTTGCGGCATCCGCAGATAAGTATCTCGGTGTTTTTTTTAATTCGGAACTGTTATCGAACAATCAATCGCGAAGCCTGTATAAGTCGAGGACATTTTAAAGTACTTTTGAATATTTTAGCTCGGTATGAACCCAGGTACCTATAATGTAATTATAATATGTTGTAATCAAAATTATTAAAATGCTTAAAAAAGAAACTCTTCTTAGGGTTCTGAACTGGAAACCTTTGCGGTGCTAACCCGTTGTGCATAATAAAAAGGAAAACGAAACCCACAGATGATCATTTTGTTGTCTAACTCTATTTTTAAACCCCGACGAAAAAGAAGGGTGATGTGTGTTTGACGGTGTTGTGTGTGTGTGTGTGTGTGTGTGTGTGTGTGTGTGTCCAGTCTTTGCCAGATGTACCTATCTCAGTTACGCGTAGTCCGATTTGAGTACGGTTTGTTTTATATGAAAGACTAAAGTCTTTTAACAAAGTTTTTTTGGTGTATTTCGATAACATCATTGTCTAGGGTCTAGTAGGGTTTTCAAAAGTTTCAATTTTTTTTAATATTTAAGATTAAGCTCATATAGGACTACGCTTATTGAGATACGTCCGGACAAAAACTGCAGACACAGACGCACACACACACATACGTCATAAATTTTCACAGTTTGGTACTTACGGTTGGTCTTCATACCCCGTGGTATTAGAAAATTTTTTTTTTTTTTTATTTACTATAAAAACAATTGGTTGAGGATCATTTTTAATGCCACCACCTACTGTAGCTGCCATTATCATACCCATCTGGGGGCACGGCAGTGCCCCCGCCAAGTCGAGCGCGAAGCAAACACTGCCGTACCATCCTTTACTGGAACCATTTCGCCGCATTTTCAGGCCCCTATTTTAGAACTTCTGGATAAGCCTAGAACGCAGAAATTTTCGTCATCCAGTAAGCTATAATCACATACTTAAAATCCAAAATTTCAAGTCTGTAGGTCATTTAGTTCCGAAGTTAAGCGAAAGCAAAGTTTCGCATTTATGACACTCACTCACTCACTCACTCACTCATGATCATCAAAATAGAACTAGTACTTCCCATAAACTCAGAGAGCTGAAATTTGGTACAGAGTTATGGTTCAATGGCCACATAAAGGGAAAACTATAAAAACTAGGATAATCGAAGATCTGGAGTACCTGGTGACCCTGATTAGGAAACACAAGAGCCCAACCAAACTATTAGAGATCGACATATACCGCCTTTACAAAAAATATTCAACTTGGTGGGCTGCTTCATTTGATGTCAAAAATCGAAGGTCTGAAGTATCAGATGAAGAACCCTCAGCTGGTCTCAGCTGTATTAGAGATATGGTAATGCCCCCTTCTACTATTGGTACATAGAAAAATCGACTGTCATTGCAAAAATCCAGCGTAGTGGGACACATCTTCTAATTTAATCTAGCCTATAGCGTCCCACTGCTGGGCGAATGCCTCCCCTTCTGCTTTTAATACGAATATAAATAAAATTAAAGGAAAACTCTGGATAAGACTAGACTGGCTTTTATACTTATACTTACTTATACTTATTACAAGTTTACAAGAAGAAATAGTCAAACGATTAATTTTATTCTACTCGAACATTACACAAACTAAATAAACAAACGAAAATTTGGTCAAAATATAATGCATTGGCTAAGAGTGGCGGTGATACCCGCACGCGTCGCTAGATGGCGTTGACTGTATTTTAAAACGCGCTTACGTTTTGTTTTTCCGATAATCTTATATGGCAAAGTGGCAACCGGCCGCGTTACAGTCGTTTACGACATTCTTCTATTGCGCTTGAAAATGTTTGCTAGGGATTAGGAGGGATTATTTGCATTTCGTTGATTTCGCTGATTATTTCGTGAGGTTTGCTAAGGTTAATTGGCACGTTGTTATTATATTAATTCAAAGATTTAAACAGGTTAGGAATTATATGGTTAGTGACGGATTACTGATTATTACTTAATTATCAGAATTAAAAGAAGTTTCACTTGAATACTTTATTTAATTGTTAATTATTTAGTACCTACTTTTAGTTTTCTAGGTTTAATTTATAGTTAGTACTTCGAATCGCGTTGGTGTTTATAAGTACTTTTCTAGTATTCTAGTTTAGTTTATTTAGTTAGATATTACTTCGTTTCGTTTAAAAATATCATTAATTTAGCTGTATTTCAGTACTAGGTAGGTAGTACCTTTGGTAGAAAGTTCATTGATAATTAATTATATTGACACTTGTCTAATAATTAAGAGTTAACGTTTTGCTTATAGTTTGTATAGATTGAGTAGGCAGAGTAATATTTTCTTTAAGTTTTTTTTATTAAGACAAAAGAAGTCTTAAAGATATAAGTAGGTTTTAGTCTAAATATTATCGGTATTTCTGATTCGTTGTCCATATACTAAAGGTCGTTGAGTTTAATTGTGTTTGATTTCGCAAGATAATAATTATCGTAAAAAATGTCGATATTATTAAAAGACGACGATGAACTTAGTGGCTACCAAGTAGTTGGTATGCCCAAAGACGGGTCTTGTCTCTTCCATTCAATATCTTTCTTGGTGTATGGTAGAACTGACTCAACTTGCAGTATCAAGTATATTTGTAGAAACGTGGGCATATATGTAATATGCCCACATTTGTACAAAAAGAAGTGAAATCCCACCAAAAACATTCTGTAAAAAACTAGCCAAATCTCGATGGAGCTGCTTGATTATCTCTAAAAAGTAATGAAATCTATACAAAGTCGTGCCAAGTGTAAGGTTCCTTACTGCGATTTCTTTATTATTATAGTTAATGTTGTGTGACTTGGCCGTTGAAGGGTACACAGGGGTACAAAACCAGGTGCTCCATGACACCATTGCACCAATCTGTCGCCAGAACCGCTACGCATTGACGATGGAAAATTGCCACTTGGAAAACGTTGATTCAATAACCAGTCAATTGTAGGCTTGATAAAGCCACTAACGTATAAAAAATGTTATGTAAACGCCACACAGATTATTCGCTAATAGTTTGCCGTTGAACATTCTTAATAACATAATTAATAACATTAATAGCGGTTCTGGCGACAGATTGGTGCAATGGTGTCATGGAGCACCTGGTTTTGTACCCCTGTGTACCCTTCAACGGCCAAGTCACACAACATTAACTATAATAATAAAGAAATCGCAGTAAGGAACCTTACACTTGGCACGACTTTGTATAGATTTCATTACTTTTTAGAGATAATCAAGCAGCTCCATCGAGATTTGGCTAGTTTTTTACAGAATGTTTTTGGTGGGATTCATTCTTCTGTCTCAACCGCTACGCGTTTGAAAATGGTAATTCAAAATTAATCTGTATTCCGATACCTCGGTGTCCGTAATGATTGTCATTAGTGTATTTTAACTTGGTTATATAGAGTTTGAGTGTCTGTGGCTCAGCGGTAAGACGCGGTCTCCCAATTAGGGAGGTCTGGGTTCGATTCCCAGGCAAGTCATGTACCAATGCGTTTTTAAATTTAATTTAATTACTTATATGCATTTATCCGAGTGCTCTTAAATGTTGAAGGAAAATATCGTGAACTGCATACTTGAGAAATAAAACTTGAAAGGCATGTGAAGTCGCCAACCCGCATTGGGCCAGCGTGGTGGACTATAGTCCATACTCCCTCATATACGAGGGAAGGCCTACATCCCTGCAGTAGGATGTTCACTGCATGATGATGATGATATAGAGTTTAAAATGCAAGATTTTCTTAGTCGAAGGCGAAAGGTTGTGGTTGCCTTGCTCCGGGTATCACAAACATTGTAGACAGGTTAGTACAGTCTAGGCTTTAAATGAGTACTGTATTTGCAGTTTCGAATGAGTACAGATACTTATATTGTTACAAAAATCTAGATGAACGGCAGTACGTCAGCCAAGTGAAGGTAAAATAGAGCGGAATTATGAGTTATGTTACTCATGTATTACACGAACCACTTCGAACTGCTGGTTATCACGTATACACGTTCTGTAAATAGCTTATGCTGGTATAGTCATTTCTTGAGCCAACCTTTAGCTTCTTACTAAATCGAAACACTAGCTTTTTAAACCAACTTGGTTTAGGTCGAAAGTGAACGAAACACTACTCGACAGAACACTACTCGCAGACTGTTGACAACTGATCACGGAAAACAATGGGATCGTTAAAGTGGACACCGTGGAGTGATGTCAGGACCACCGTCACTCGGACAATACAGCGTGGATTGGGTTATGAATGTACATAGAGGCAGAGAGATTATGTCGCTGATGTTTGCGAGTCAAATTGTAGGATTGTTCAAATGGAATTTCAGTGAATTGAGAAATAGAACCTATATTCATTTACTTCACGTATACTAATAAATGGAACAATATTTTATTTCAATTAAATAAAAGCGCCATATTCGCTAATGGTTCGTGATTAGCAAAGAATATTGATACGGTTAGTCTTTAGATAGGTGACTGCTAGTGTATGAAAATAAATCTTGGCGAAGTCGGCGCCAATGTTCACTGTTAAAGTAAATTAATCTTCATTATTTGTAAATATTGGCGGTGACGTCAACAGATATTTTTTTAAATTCAGGAAATAACATTTATTACAACAGTTAACATAGAACTGATATAATTGGTAGTGGCTGGTTCAAAAGGTTTTTTGATATCGGTTAATAATACGACATGTGTGATTTCAATGAGTATGTGTTGGTGCTGCACAGAAAATGTGTATACATTTTTGGGTGTGTTTTGTGTGTGGCTATGTAAGTGTGTGCATATGTGCCTGCGTAGCTACGTAACTATTCTTAGGAAGTCTTAAGTCTCCTTGGACGGTCAATCAAAGAAATTAGCTATTGTGCTACAATAAAGGTGAAAGTGTTACTGCACTGTGCGTGGACGACTCAGAGTGGTAGTTCAATTTACACCCACCTTTCAGCATTGGGATCCTGTATCAGTGTCGCCGGTATACTGTGCTCGATGTCGTCCCGTTCATCAGGCACGGGGGAGGCGCGGGATGCGGGTGATGCGGAGCGGGATCCTTCCCCTTCCCGCTCGACCCGCTCCCCGCTGCGCTCCTTCACTCCGCTATCTGGACTGGTGGCTTCTTCTGTGGACAAAATAAAGTTGTCATTAGCTGTCTTACAAGTGCACCCAAGCGTGAATAACAATAACTATAACGGCTGACAAACACGCAGCCTGTAAAACTAGACTAATTTGTAGAACGTAAGTAATGCTCATATGGTCATGACATTGTGCAATTACAACTCGAGTGGTTCTAAGTTACAAGAACGACAAATAAGCTAATAAGCATCATGAAGTCAGCCACAGGACGTCCACTGCTGAACATAGGCCTCCTCTAGCTAACAAGTATACTATAATATAATTTACATACAAATTTCGCGACCTTTATTCCAAATGGAGTGGTCAGAGATAAACGTGAGCGTACAGGTGTTGCAAAAATTTAAAGTTTATTGCTTGAATCAACATGCACGGTTCACCCTTCGAAGTAAGTATACAGAAATTCATGCAAATCTATGAATGTCTTTTGGGGGAGAGTCCCATAGTCGCCATTTACGACACCCACTGGAAGAAGGGTTGATTCTATTACTGTTTTACGTGCTGAAACCACACACACACACATTTGTTTCTAATTAAGTTTCTTTAATTTACATACTAGCTTTCCGTCCGCGACTACGCCCGCAATATATATACTGCACTGAACATCAGGTGTGATTGAGGTCAAGTACAAACCCGTTGTGCAATTTAAATATATATATACGCACTTACAAACAACTTTCCCTGTTTATAATATTAGTGTAGATTTCTAAGAAAGTTTGTCATTATAATGATAAATTGAAAATTTAGAAAACCTCATAAATTATATCTGGTAAGGGCTTCGAAACGGTTCAACTGATTTCCATCAAACGTGGCTAGGAATCATTTTACAAACCCCAGCTTTCGAAATTAAAAACCATTTCTAAATCTGTTCAGTCGTTTGGGCGCTGCTAGAATGCCACAGACTGACATAGACACACATGCAGACATGGGCCTTAAACTTATAACACACATCTTCTTGCGTCGTAGCTTAAAAATAGACATACACGAAGTCATGCATTTTCCCATAAGGGTAGGCAGAGGTCACAGACTTCCACTTGCTACGATCCTTTCACACCTCTTCCCCTTCATTTGCTCTCATACAATTGTTCACGCACGCTCTTTAGTTCATGGAAATCTGGACTGGGTGTTTCTTTAAGTTGTCTTCAATTTGATCGAGGTCCGTTCGCCATGATCTTCTTTTTCGACAACTGCCATCTACATTTGCCTCGTATATCAATTATTTCGTATTGTATCATTCATCCTTTCCATATATCCCTGAAAACCGTCTAAGAATGCCTTTATCACTCCACCATCTTTCACAGCGCATATCCCCCTAACTGCACTATGTATCTATTCCTTATTCTTTATTTCGAAGTCATTGGGGAGTAAGAACTCATACTTCTCAATGATCTCATTTCTAATGCCATAGTTCTATCAGGTCCCGACACTCCATACCACCGCCCGCGCGGAATAGCCTATAACTACTCTTACTCCATTAACTTGGATTTAATGTACTAACATTAGCTGACTGCATCTACATGTCATTCAAATTTTGAGTCTAATATGTAGGCTTTAATTTTAAAGACGGTGTAAACTTTCCTAAATTTAAAGCACATAGATTGAAATCAACAGCTCCAGACGATTACCAAACTGAAAATCATCGTCGCAAACAAACTAACAAATAAATCATGATAACATCGACGCCTTAAAACCTTATTTAGGTTGAATTAAAAACGAAATGTCGCCTATCTTTTTATTGGTATCGTTCAATCATCAATATAATAATAAACCCTGATATTGCGGCGATAAAAAAAGGAAAATTACACCGAACGGGGCCATAGTTGACGAATACATAAACGTTGCGCAAACATTAAGTGATTAATGATTGATTGATATTCGGTTAGTCATCGAGCAGTGCGGATCAATTATTCAAAGTTAGTTATCTGCTGACATAATTCCATGCGATAAATCGATTGATAACATCGATGTATCCAACTTATCGGTATCCAATTAGGAATTCGTATGTAACAATGAATGGGGAGAAATGATGATTTATAGAAGTATGATAAAGATAGTTAAGAAATGAGGCCTGTAAACGGTGGCGATTACAGGAACAGTGACAGACTTGAGAAATAAAAAACAACAACATATTTTAGTATTGTTATTATCTCCAAAAAGCCCAATGGAATAACTTAAAATTAACTATTAATAATTAAATACAGAATTACAGAATTGTGTGCCAATTATATTATCTACAATTTTAAAGTTGCTATTGTTCGTAAATTAACTTTAGTGAAAGTAAAAAACAATATACCCTACAGCATAGGGCGTGGTCAAATACTTACTACTAGCTAGGAGATATTTTTTAGTCCAAGAAGAGTTCAACTGCAATTTGATCTACAAGTTTAGACAGAAATGGCATTATAATAGTTTATTAGTCTTCGGTTCACTTTATTGACTACTAAAATTTCAGCAGGAGGGTTAGAGGAAGAGGAATTTACTCAGCGTGGGTGGATGTGACCTGAGATTGATGATGATGTTGAAAATTCCAACTCAGCTACAGCGACTCGTGTAACTCATATAACTACTCAAAATTATACATAGGTATAATTTTGAGACTAGAAATCTAACGAGGGTGTGGACTTCAAGTCAAGTCAGCAAGTTCAAGTGCTGCTAATTCATCTACAAGATTAGGCAGAAATAGTAATATAATAATCAAATAAACACTATGAGTCTCTAAGGTATGCTGATAGAAAACTCTATCGGAGTTTAGCTCGCTTTTGACCTTTTTTATTCCTACAATGCATATTTCTGTAACACTTGTGTGTACAATAAAGACATTAAGATAAGATAGAAAATTTTAGCTCAGCTAATGTGACTAGTGTAGTATCTAAAGTATAGCTCACCGGTGAGACCACTATTCGCTAATAATTTACTAGCACACTGCATAGTCAACAACAGTCTACCTCTAATATTTTTAGGTGTATCACCCAGTCGCTAGATGCTAGTTTCCTAGCTTTCTTATTAGCTTACCAATGCGTATGATCGCCATTCGCTAGTAGTTCACTAGTAGACTACCAGTTAATAACTTCCCAATGTAACCACGGCCTAACTAATCAGTTTCATTGGCTCCACACAATCAAGATTCTAACTTCTTTTCATTCCGTTAACGTTGTCATCCAAAACGAAATCGATCAAGATAATCGAATAATCGATTCTACCGCAAATTTTGGTGAAATTAACTCATTGTCTAATTTCCTTTGAGATTTGTAAAATTGTTTAGTCATGTTATATTGCCCTAAGATAATGGAAGCTTACGGCATTTGGCAAGTTTATTGACTCAGAAAGCTTGTTAGCTATTAAATGCAAAATACATACATACTAATGTAAAACATTATTAGCTTATTTGATGTAATACATAATATAGTAGATACTTACTATTATAATAGAGACTATTACAATGATGAATTATACCCTAAACTATACATTTTTTCGGTGGAACCTAGTCAAAAGGTAGGTATAGTTTGGCCGTAATTGCCATGTTAAGCCTAAAGCGCACCGGCCTGACTATCGCTGTATTTGAGAAGAGCAAGGACGCTACAAGTCATGCTATATACATACAGATTTCATTTATGAGTGAGCAGGTTTGCTATCGATAGTTTTAATTGAAAATCAGCTACTCCATTGATAGTACTATCGATAGTATCGATAATATTAGACACCAATAGTGACTATACTATGAACAGTATATCGATGCTATTGACACTGTGGTTCACGTCAATACTATTAATATACAACAATAGCATTGATACTATTGATAGTGGCTTGTATTTCGATAGTATAGTCAATACTATTGAGAAATCCCATCGATAGTTTCTAATTTATGAGCTCTATCGATACCGATATCGATAAATACTATCGATAGTTTGCACTCCGTCCAAAGTATTGTCACGTTTCGAGGTATCCATAATCCTACTATTGGTCTACTATCGATAGACTATCGTACTGCTATCGATATTCGACTATCGATCGGCAACACTAGAGTAGGGTGCACAACAACATTAGCAGAGTATGAACTTAGTGAGATTTTAATTAAGTTTTCATTTAAACTAAAAATTACTCTATCATCATTTCAGTCACAGGACTGCTGCCTACTACTGAGAGTCTATACTACTGAATATAGCCCTCCCCATATATTTCCAAATTACTCTATACTAGTTATACAAATTATAATCTGGAGACGGATAAAGCTATTCAATCAATTGCGTCGGATATCTGGCAAAGTGCTAATAACTTTGTTGTGCAGCGAAGTGACAACTCCAAAGCGCCGCCGTCACAATACCACGTATCATTCCAAATTGAGTTTTCACTATTCAATAGCAATGGACTGATCTCACAATATCACGGTACGTAAGGTAACTATGGAATAAATGGATATCGTTGAAAATGCAAAATTCCGTATTTACAAGAAGACCTTTGATTTACGTAGATTAAATGTTTGTAGTAATTATGTAATAGAATTTGTACATTATTTCAAATTAATAGTTTAAGTAGGTAAAAAAAAATATCATAATGCGCAATTTGCATTATTTTTCACGTGAGGAAATCATCTTGCTGGGCAGATGGATATGCGATCATAGATCTCTTTAGTAATAATTACGTTGCTGCTTATTAATGCTGTTATGCTCAAAGTGAGAATTAGAGGATTCTTATCCATAGTAGCTATTTATGCAAAGCTCTGTCCTCACCGTACAACAGTAGACTGCATTTTCCTTTGATCACTCAGTGTTCATTTGATCCGCTCACTGCATCGCCTCGAGCGGTCCGCTCGCAGGCGCATCTTCACGATTGACAGTTGCGTTTTAATCAATTAGCGGTACGAACCGTGGTTTGCGAACCACTGGGCAGTGAAATAAGCGGACCACACGGTTTTCGGATGGTCTCCGGTTTCAATTTTTTTCCAACCATTTTTGGTCGATAACTTTATAATCGGAGGGAAGGTTTTTTGTTTTGCTTTAAGAAAGAATTGAATTTAATGTCGAGTTACGAATTAATTATCATCATATTAGCCGAATTTTAAAATTGAACCAGTTGTTTTATTGGTAACAATTTTGAAAACAATGTTGAAAACAATAATAATATTAAAAAATATAAGCGCCCCAATTGAAAACCTTCTCTTTCTTAAGTTGGTTGAAGCTTTGTTCGTTCGAAATTATGTTAATTTATCCAATTTAATTAAACATCTACACGCTCAATTTACATAACACACACACAGTGGTGTATATCGGTTTAGAATTCACTCAGATATAGGTGCTATGTAGTTATCAACTGATCGATCAACCGGCAGATGGTTAGTAATCCTGAATTTATCGCTTGATAACATCATTGATGTTTTCGCAATCCGGCTTGTAAGTTCCATATTTGAACTACGCTTACCATTTGATAAACGATGTTTTAATGTTTACAGGAGCTAGATTTCTTTGAATAATCAAATCGAGGTTATCGTTTTGACGTATCCTTATTTGATTTAGAAATAGCTTTAGGTTATTTTCAATTTCTACCCACTTTAAGCACCTGTGCTATATTGTTGTTGTTGCTTTGGATCCTCAAGTAGGTAAGATTTTATTATGGAATTTCAATATTATACAGGGTGAATTTGAATTCATACAATTGCCTTTAACTGGTGATGCCACTCTTTATTACGAACAACTTTCCCGAAGGAAGCATATCGACTATGCTTATCGATTTCGACTTTTTGATCAAAAAAAATTTTGACAAAGTAAACCATTCTGAAACCTCCTTTAGGTATGGAAGTCCAACAATTTTCGGCTGAATGCTTGTTTTCCTGGTGGAAAGATGTTCGTAATCAGGAGTCACGCGTAAACACGCACTACACGAATTAAATTTCACCCCGTATATAGATAAATTATGATGGTCAACAGCTATATGTTTGTTTAATAACGTAATTATTTATTAGGTACGAATACCAACTCACACAATATAATAGACTATAGTTGGTGCCACGACACGGTTTGTTTTAACTTTTTCAATGGGTCAGTATTGTCCATTACATGCATCTGCCGTAGTTAATTGTGAGAATGTCGATCGTAGCCTGTTGTGTATAAGCTCAATCTCAACTTAAGTTGATGTTAGCAAGTAATTTCCTCATCGCATCGTTTAGTTATCGTCTAGTTATCACGCCGTGTCTGTTGTCGATAACACAAAGAGCCACACGCTTTGAACCTTCGACTTCATTGAATACGCGACTGGGGTTTTTATTATTATTCATGACAGGTTAGTTTAATTTAATTAAGTATGCGTACTTATTAAAACTTTCATTCCGTTAGTTCTTACCAGTATTATATCGTGTCTATTTTATATGAAAAGAAATTGAAAATACATAGAGCAATAGGAGACAGCTTAATATTTTATTTTAAAATAATATTATTTCATGTGTTAAAAAGACTATGCAGCATCATTAGTGTTTAGGTCTACCTCAAAAAACTACGTCAACTAACCTGTTTGACGATCAGGGAAAATTAGAGTCAGATGTTAATCGATATGAATGTTTTTGGAAGCGGCTTACTTGAAGCATTGTTCTTGTAAAGCTCCTCCGAGATGGAATTATTGTTACCCAGTCCCTTATATGGCCGCTCTATTAGAATGTCTATAATGAAAGGCTATTTTCTCAGGTGACCAGACAGATCTAAATAAGGCAATTATTTAAGTATAAGACATTAGTTCATTTGGAAGCTAAAGTTGGTGACATATATGTAGAGGTATGTTAGCTGACGTTAAGTTAGTTTATAGAAATCAAGTCATCCTCGTTGAGATGTAAAAACAAAAAATTAGAAGATATTGTGAAGTGACGATTATATACCTTACGCACTAAATGGCTTGATCTATTTATACCCAGTATTGAAGTAGAATAAAGCTGAAGACTCGCTAAGTTGCTGGAAAAATCACTTGACCAGAGAATCTATTTAAACGTACCGCGCATTCTATGCTCTTTTAAAACAAGCATCGAGTCTCCCTGGATCGATCTCAATCTGTCAGCCGACTTTCGTGCTTCAGATGGCAGTCAATAAATCGGCCTCGGCTCGCATGAGGCCAAATGCCGACAATAAATCTGGCAAAGTCCTAATTGGGAGGCGATGTTCGTTGAATTTGTCCTTCGAGATGTTTTTATTAACTGCCCCAATTATATTAACCGGTTCCGTATTGACAGGTATAATTGCAAACTGTATATTTATGGTTTATATTTCATTAACATTTGACGATATTTTTATTTGGTCTGTAATTATTTTTATTTTTGTTTTTAGTAGAGCATAATATTGTCCTTGAACAAAGTCAAGAAAACCATTTTAATGATTAACGTGCAAGTTTTTAGCAGTCCATTTTACAAATGAGCCATCAATGTGTCTGATCGATCACATAACAAACACAACAATATAAAAATATTTAGGTCAGCCAACTTTGACCTATGTAAAGAAGGTTTAATTTCAATTTATGTAAGGTCAGTATGAAGAATAGAGCAATATCAAGGCTTTAAAAGAAATAGCAAAACATTGGTGTATTTTTAAAACAACATTTTAATTTCAGTTCTCGCAACCTTTTTTTCTGTAAAAGAAGTGAGAAACCCACAATATTTTCATCACATTAATCACTCTTCGTCAGTAACTAACTTACTATCTACTCAAGTCCTATCTGGCCGGTCAACATAGTTATCTCACAGAGGCGCCGCGTAGAACGCGGTATCTGACATTTTACGAGAACCCCACCCGCGGACGCGGTCAATTACTGAAAGATACTGCACGGTCGGTCAATTACAATACGATGTAGATTTCGGAGCAGTGTGCGGTGGTTTTTACGCTTTGTCTTTATTATACAGGGTGTAACGGTTAAGTGTAGTCATATTTTAAGGGCTTGTTCTACCCATCAATACGAACAACTTTTACTATGGGGGCAACTTCGAAATCGCGAAAAAAAAATCAGCTGTTTCATACATTGCATCGGGAGGTTATTGAAATTTTCTATGGAACAGCTCATTTTTTTTTCGCGATTTCGAAGTTGCCCCCATAGTAAAAGTTGTTCGTATTGATGGGTAGAACAAGCCCTTAAAATATGACTACACTTAACCGTTACACGGTGTATAACCATGTAACTAAAACAACGTGATCAAATCTTTCATTCATTTCATTCAAACCTTATATTTAATTAGAATTTCGAAGTTACATAAAAAAAACTAATCATTTGCATGCATTTAAATATAATACTTCCTAGGGCTGCAAAATGATCATGTATGTATACAATGCCATATACCTAATGTTTTTCAAATTCAAAAATGGTTTATTTGGTAAAGTAAAGATATAATTATCACTTGAAATTGCTACTTGGCTAGCTAAATGTATGACTGCGTTTGTATGTGGTGATGATGCGTGCCGTATGTATATGCGTGAATGTGTTTTATGACTTCTAATTTAGGGATCTGAGAATCGATTACTAGAATAAGAATTATATAATACTCTTGTTTAGTCAGCGACTCTACAATTGCGCTCTTTTTGTAAAGAACCGCTAAAATCTACAGCAGTTACGGAACAATCTCTCCAGTTATAGCGAGCAACAAGTATCAATTTGTAAGCTGTCACTCGGTCGCGCCCGGCTCCATTTGTTAGACGCATCATACGCGCAGCTACGAGTATGTACGTAAGTGGCTTAGCTGATGTCACTGTAGTAGTGACGTCACGAAGTTGACAAAGCGGCCGTATTGTAAGTACGAGGTAAATAAGAAAAAAAAGCAAGTTAGATTGTTCGTAATAATATAAATGAATTTAACATCGTGTCGTAATGCAATACAAAAAAGAAGAGAAAGAAGTTTTAGATTATTTTTAATTTTCTGCAAACTGCATATATTTTTAAAGGCCATTTCGCAATAGTACCTATCTACTATTTACATACTTACGTAACTGAACGATTCCTAAATAGATCTAAGTTAATGTAGGGTGAAATGAAAAATCTAACTAATATTATAAATGCGAAAGTTTGGATGTTTGTTAATTTATTTGTTTGGTTTTTGCTCAATCACGGCGAAATGGATGAACGGATTTGGATGAAATTGGGTATAGGTAGAATATATCCTGGATTAAGACATAGGTTATTTTTTATCCCGTTAAAGTGAGTAGTTCCCGTGGGATAAACAAATTTCCGCAATAAAGTTATTCTACGCAGGCGAAGCCGCAAGCGGAAAGATAGTAGGACATAAATTTCGACATCAGGGGCAAAAGTACGAATAGCCACTTTTTCAGAAATCAACTGTTTTAGCTGTCCGTGATGTAATTGTCATGCTCCTTCAGAAAATCTTATCTTTTCGATTAACTCCATCCCCTTCGAATAATAAAATTGTGTAAAAGTCGGATATCCAGATTACCATCGAGTTAAAAAGAATTATAGCTAGTATATATAGTTATAGCTATATAGTGAAGAATGTAGGTTGAATAACATAACCCTATACTGGATTTGATGGTACTTATCAAACATAGTCACGTTAAAAAAGCAACTCAAAGGACAAAGTGTAATCCCAAACGCCGGGTAGCTAAAAGTTATTGGAAATCTATTGTAACTTCAAGAAAAGTAAATTGTATTGTATTTCCCATGTACAAGAAAGAGCTGGAACCGCGGCTGAACAAGCTCAAAGTCACAAGCGCCGTACATATGCGTCAATCATTATAAACCACGAGATTGCGGCGCTTGCAATGAAGACATTGGGCCCTTGCTCTTCTGGCACAAAACAATTTGTAAAGGAAATGATTATATATAAGGATAATTTATTATTAGACTGGTCCACGCCTCTGGATATGTGAGAGCTGTTGCCTACTTTGCTCAGCAGCTGAGCTTTTGCATTCAGCGGGGCAAATTTATGCATAGACAGAATGTCTATCAGAACCTTATTATATAATATTAAATTTAAATTTAAAGAGCATCCTATATAAAATAGCAACATATAACCTGCTCATCATCAGAACTTCGAAAATTTTATAAGGTATGCAGCTTCGTAAATACAACAGTTTGAGTCCAAACTCAAAGGTTCTAGCTGTTACAATGGCGTGGATACAGTAACTACTTACTTTCTGATCATTTCATATATTGAGGTTTGGTATGAGAAATAGGGCTTTCAGTTCAACGTTTGGAATTCAAATTAGCATTATATAATTTTGACTGAATACCATAGAAGAATTGTAAAAGGAAGTCTGAAAGTGACACTAATAACAGAAAAGTAAGAGAGGAGTAATAGATTAACATGGTTTGGGAACATTACGAGGAGGGATAGTGAGTATGAAGATAGGGATTGCTAAGTATGAATGTGAAGGATACAGCGATAGAAGAAGACCGAATTAGGCGTGGGTAAACTGCGTGAGGAATGATATGTGTGTGAAGAAAGGACGAAGGAGAGTGGAAGAGGAAGAGATGTTGTACCGACCCCAGCTAAAATAGAGTAGGATAAAGGCAATAAAATGACCGTAAAATAATTGTAAAGAAACCTGAAGAAGATCTTACCAATGCCGAAATCGAACCAATTATCCACTTGGTGTAGTTAACCTTTATCCTAATTCAATCTGAAATATAAACAAACCGCACTCAAATCTGACACACGCACACACCCAGCGCCATCAAACACATTTCCGCGGGTTGAAAATCGTAGGTTAATAGATTCATAACTACTAACATAACATACTAGCTTCGTGCGCGTGGAAGATTTCATCAAAATCGGTTCAGCAAAAAAATTGGCTTATATGTTAATCCAGGTCCTAATCTGTCTACCCACCGAATTTCATCCAAATCCGTCCAGCCGTATAGGCGTGAAGAGGTAACAAACATACATATATACACAAACTTTCGCATTTGTAATATTAGTTGAGATGGGATTAGCGTATTTTTTTTTTATGATTGACTGGATTCGCGTTTGACCACAATTCCTGACCAATGTAATTAAAACCCCTAGACAAATCACATAAAATGCCTAACGCATCCTGTGAACTATCCCAGGTAATAAAAATATTGTTGAGCGTCCTCTTGTGAATACAAACTGCTTTGAAGTCATTGAATCATTGGCATAAAAATAGAATACCAATTTGTTTAAAATTTGTGTTTGGAACAATTTAAGAATTGCGGTATTCATCATATGTCTTTTCCTAATATGTCCAAATATTAAGACATGTTAATGCATGGTAGATTAATGGCAAACATTCGCTGTTAAAATTAAATTATATTTTTGTAATTATTAACAATATTGTAATTTTATTAAAGCTATTTAGCTTTGAACAGATAAAACAGAATTTATATAGATCAGAAATAAGAAGGGTCCTAGGACAGATCCCTGGGGAACTCTGATGTATCACCGCGAACACGACAATCACGTGCCACTAACATCAACCCTCTGAATTCCTGCTTGGCTTGGTTCTGAGTGCTTGACCTAGTAAGCCATAGTGACATATCATATCATAGATATTTGATCAAAATATCAGCAGAAAGCAATCAAACGCCTTAAAGAAGTTGTAGGATACAATAGGTGTAGAATACGTACACCTTTTCTATCCTACAACTTCTCTCAGGCATTAATTATTATCTTTGCCTTTCTAAGTCAAATTACAAATATAAATATAGTACAGTTCCTAACAAAGCTTACTACGCAATTTTATTGCGATACGCGAAAAGTAATAACCCTTCCATCAATTATTTAATCCCAACCTAGAGAAAGCCTGGTGCTATGGATATTGGATAATAGTTAAACATACGTAAATAGTTATATAAACACCCATGACTCTGGAATATCTGCTCGTATTCCGAACCCGAAACCGCCGGCTTCGAAGGCAGACTAACTTCCCACAATACTTATTGGTTATCAAATGATGATGAAGTAGATCTGTTTTTATCTGTCTTTTAATGTTCTGTATTATTTTATAATAATGTTGAAAAGCATCCGTCTGGTAGTTACGTAAAAAGTTTATACATTGTACCGCCGGGTATTCTTTATCGATATTACTATTCCCCATGACGAGAACCTGGTGAAGGCTGAAGGGACAAAAAATACGTGGAAATCGCACACGAGACAGCGTAGTGAGGAGAATGTAGAGAGGACGATTTTTTTTACGCACAATGAGTTTGCACTTGACCTCAATCACACTTGACGTTAAGTGAAAATGAGACCGAAGGTAGAAACGTATTGACCCGGAAACCCCATTGCATTGAGGGACTGGCTATCTTATCTCTGACAACCGGATTACAACAATGCTAATAACATTGCTGCTTGGCGGCAGTTTTAGATAAGGTGGTAGTAGCTAGCCAGCCCTACCACCAATTATTGTCCCGATGGTTGTAACGGTCAGTCAATGGTCTAATAGGGAAGAGGCTCGACCGACAGACAACTTAAGAGAGTCTCACTTCGCATCGCTAAGGATGAGCTACTTCTATAGCCTTTTGGGAGCAATTCTGGATAGGACCGCAATTTGAGGAGAGGCTGCCACATAAAATTATGAAAATTTAATAATGCGAAAATTAACAAAGGGTACAAAATGAATAATAACTATTAATTTACGTACAAGTGAATAACACTTTACGCTTGTAAATATAAAAACGAAGGGCAAAATAGCTATAAATCTACATGTTGATAAACACGAGGCCAAGTAATTACATACCGCGTTAATATCGGTAAATATCAATCAATGTCATGTGGCGAAGTTAAATTAATACCTTTATGAATCGGGTGTCGTCGGACATCAATCAGAAAGTGTCGTTGATTGATTGGAGACGTCGTGCGACGAAACAAAATCCAGCATCCATCATGCCATTGACGAGTTACTCGTGGGAGGCAATAGGTTTTTGGATCATTTATATTACATTTTATGATCTGCTGTTATCTAAATAATTAGCGACCAGAAGGAACATCAATTCAGCATTTTTTAAGTCAACTTTACAATATAACATGTTATATTCTGTACCACAAGAAATACAAGTTACGTGGTCACGACGACGACACTAGACTTTTACAAAACCTAGCACTTTAAAGCTTAATATTTCTAAAACAGGACCCTAAATCGAAAAAATTATATATTAAAAAAAAAACCTATCCAACGACACGACGGGGTACAAAAATAACAGAAAATTCATGCCCAATTTACGTGTAGAGAAGTACCTTAAAAAATATATTTTAGAAGATTTTATTTTGTCAGTTTGTCGTTGTGATGAATACTCCATGCCAATTACAGCTTTCAGCCGACAGACAGACAGACGGACATGGCGAAACTATAAGAATTCCTTGTTGCTTATGGAACCTTAAATATACACTTATAATGCTATAGTTTTAAAAGACTAGTTAATAAGTCTTTTAGAACACACTATAGCATTAAAGGAGTCCGTGAGCAAGCAAAGGAAAATGAAAGTTTATGACTGGTGGACTATATGTAGAACAAATGAAATTATAACAGGCCGAGAGGCTTACCAAGTCAAAATATAATACTTTTCTCACTTTGTCAACAGATTTGAGAGACAAGGTTTTTTTTTTTATGGTAATTGGATACGCATTTGACTACAAGGTAATTAATTTGACCAAGGTATATTCTAAGTGTGGATATCAATAGATAATAGATAGGTACTAGCAAATAGCCTAATATCAACTGGTTATGTTGAGTGCCTGAAGGCAATAAATTATAATGATCAAGGTAATGCGTTTTGGATTTCACAGGAGACAACCTTTATAATTATAAAAGTGACGCAATAACTATTTGTTAATCATACATACATGTCGGCTAAAGTACTAAGATAATAATTAAATATGGTAATATTTATAATGTTATTATAATAATAAAGAATAGGTACTGCAAGGGTTTAATATATCCATCTGTAATTATTAGCAGGGCGAATGATGAATTTATTTTCTTTTTAATTTGAAAATTGTTCTCACAAACAACTATTGGGAAAAATACTGCGAATTTACAAACTTACAAAATTAATCCATATTACAATTATTATGGGAACGTAACCACCACGTGGGCCCAGTGCGCATTGGTGGATTTCTGTCAGACTAGTGGGGACGTGTAAGGCTATTGATGATGACAACAATTATTATTGTGATAAGAAACAGTACGAAGCATACTCGTTAATTAAATGTAACAAAGAGGAATATAATCTATTCATTTTTATTTGGTAACTAGCTTTCCGCCCGCGGCTTCGCCTGCGTGGAATAACTTTATCGCAGAAATTTGTTTATCCCGGAGGAACTACTCACTTTATCGGGATTAAAAATATCCTATGTCTTAATCCAGGGTAGGTATATTCTACCTATACCAAATTTCATCCAAATCCGTTCATCCATTTCGCCATGATTGAGCAACAAACAAACAAACAAACAAACATCCAAACTTTCGCATTTATAATATTACTTATAGATCATATCTAAAAAGAAAAATCCCAGATATACACTTTATGTCAACCCTTACTGAAAAACCCTTAGAAAAACGACGGACGGGTTTGCACGTTCCATCTTTTACTGAACATTAGTACAAATGACCCGGCGTCTATCCACTAATGAAAATGATGTTCGTATGTCTGCCCGTTGACAAATACGGATCGAGTTGGCCGGGACACGATTCCGTTCCGGATTTTTCACACATTCTCACTTAATCCGTGGGGGTCGATGCGGCCTCGATAGAATTGTTCTGACTTGGCTCTTTAAGGGCGTTGTTGTTTTATTTCTTACGAGGGAAAGGTTTAGTTTTCGACGACCGATTGGTGTAGTGGATAGTGACCCTATCAGCGAAACCAACGGTTGCGGGTTCGAATCCCGCGAGGGTTAAATGTTTGTGTGATGAATACGAACATTTATTCCAGAGTCTTGGATGTTTATATAAATATTTATGTATGTTTATCCGTTTATCTTGTATCCATAGCACAAGCTTTGCTTAGTTTGGGACTAGATGATTGGTGTAAGTGTCCGAAATATTTATTTATTTATTTATTTATTTATTTAGTGTATTCAAGAAAACAACGTGCGCTTAATTGTGCTGATTTAGTATTGTGTGAGAGATGACTGGATAGTTGGCAGTGACCCACCCTAAGAAGTTGATAATTGCTGCTTCACAATAATTAAAAACTAATTAATTTGTTTTTTTCTCAAACTTGCTAGGAAATTTGAGCATTATTTCGACAACCTTCTTCAAGATAAGTCGAAAATGCAGTACTGATCAAATACATGCGAGCACAGTGGCCGGCAAATATGTATAGAAATCTTTATCTGTCGTGTTTAGCGGACGAATAATTTACTATGTAAATTCATAGATATGAATTGCCGATGTCGTGTTACTGCAGTAATATACTATGGTGTGTCTAATCCATGTAAACGGAGACAAATAATGTTTTTCGGTTTCACCTAGAAGCTGAGTTTAGTCGTTTAATATGCACAAAAAAAAGAAATAGGGGCCATCAAAATTCACACAGTGGAATTCAGCTGTTAGGCCAATGTCAAAAAAGTTTGTCATCTGCGCTGCCCCTTTTCACAAAAACATCTGAATAACTTCGTTGTTTTTGAAGCACTATTTTCGGTACTTGTATATCGGTATCGGTGGCACTATTTATGCACAATTATAGGTATATAAATTAAAATCATAGGTAAAACAGTCTCTGTGTATGAGAATGAGGATTTCAATAACAGGTGATGCCAGAATTCTCACTTAAAATATGTGGCACAGTGGCACAAATTTGATCCTTTGGGCACTATTTGGCACTAATTCAACACAGTTTTTTTGATATTGTCAAAATCACCGAATTCCTCTATGTGTATTGCATCACGTACGTAGTTTTAGAGGTTTTCCTTTCGGGGTCTATCTCAAAAACTAAGCTAGTTCGCGGAATTTATAATTTCTGTATATTTAATATTTTGAAACCCTGACCATAACGTGGTTAGTAAGCTGTGCTAAAATAAGCAAACATTTTTTCGTTAACGAACTATATATTTCGCTCTATAAATAATAGTATCCAACTAACTACCCTAATAACTACGGTCCTATAAAGGTCCGATGGTAAATGATGGTCAATAAAACATTTCATATTCATTTCACACATCGTCATAAGCTACGGAATAAACTAGAACATCGGTAGCCAGTAACAAGATTTTGGTTAAAATAATGAATTTGCTATCTCATTTTAAATTTCCAATAAAATGAAAAACTTAAAGTGATAATTTAATTGGTATTTAAAAGTGGTATTAGTATAGATATGGAGTAGAATTTTATTTTATCTTATTAGGTAGTTATTAAGTTCCTTGTATATTCTTCAGTTTTGTTAATACAAAATTAAAAAAAAAATAATTTGTATTTTACATGTTAATATATTTTAACATAACCAATTTTGAAATATAATTAAAATTAATATCATTTATCTTAAACGAATTATTTTACCACGAACTATATATCCGTTGGCTAAATTGGAGATAGTATCGACATGTAGGATACTAATTAGGCTGATAATAAAAGCAATTACATTAATTTACTCATCAAAACATGTAGTCGCAATAAATTCTATCACAAAAATATTATTTATTCGACAGTTCAGGCAAATATAATACTAGAATTAACAATTAATCTGAGCGTCTGGTTGATGCATCGCACGATCGGAGGGCTGGTCAATATTTTGGTCAAAGAATCAGCTTTGCTATACAGCGAGGCAATGCGGCGAACCTTCTGAGTACGATTCCACCAACCCGGGGATTGGGACTAGTTTTTCATTCGCACAATTTGTAATTTTAATAAATGTTAATGATAGAACATTAACACAACACAATTACAAAACTTTAAATTAAAGATTGAAAAAAGCTATTAAACTGAGTATAATATGTTGACAATGAGATAGATAATAATAATTAAGACCAACCAATAAAAAAGACAATTACTGAGATCGTCACTTTCCATCAGGTGAGATTGTGGTCAAAAGCGAATCCAGTCAATCATAAAAAAAAAAAAAAAAACTTGGAATATTGATTTAAATAATAGAAATATTTATATACGAATGTTTGCTTTCTAATGCTGACTAGAGTTTTTAATGAATATACGCGGTGGTCAAATTAGTTCACAAATTGTTGTTTTACGTCTAATATTAGTTTAATGATATGACGCTAATTCTTTGAAGCTGCTGTATTTTTGTTATCAAAGCAAAGCCAAGCGATTTGAATGATAAAATTATGTTTACAAAAGAACTAGAAGCCGCCCCGCTCATTTTGAAATGTACACTTGGAAAACCCCAATCTAAAGACGATCTTCAAATAGAGCTTAAAAATAATCATACGCATAGATTAAAGAACGAAGTGAGGTTTAAGATCGTTGAAATCGATACCGGAAACGTACTGAACAAGTTACCAACCGATTACCCATTAGATATACGTTATTATAGAATTTAATCGATAACTTGCTTTCATAAGCTTGAATTAGACTTAAAACTAGAAAAATTGCTGACAAGCGGCATTTGATATTATTTCCTATTAATAGATAACGATGACAAACCTAACAAAATAGGTTATTCTATTCATAATCATCCATTAAAATTGGGCCTAAGGAAATGTGGACTTGTCTACTAAACCATTCATGTGTAAATGATGAATTTAAAAAAATGTTTTAGGATAAGGTAGGAGTCGTAGTTGTGTTTATTTTTAGCAATATTAATTGTGTTCGATTATGTATATCAATCACTCAAATGCATTCATGATAGAATCAACGTACTAAATGTTATGCGTCGATATGATAGCGTGACATCAATTTATCTTCAATATAATCTGTGGTATGTGTGTTGATTGGGGGAAATAACAAAACCAAAAAATCCGACAGCATATTTACTATTTTGCGGCCTCCGTGTTGGTTTTATTACCATAAAAATTTCATATAACACTCCGAGGATCAAAAATTATCTAACGAAATCTTGTATTTCAAAATCGGTCAAGCCGTTTAGACTACGTGAGGTAACGTAGAAGTCTACATATAGTATACATACACCAGAATAACATTACCCTCCTTCATGGATCAGTCAGGTAAAAAACAGTTGCTTCTGATACTTTTTTAAAATAATTTGCAGATTAAAGACATTGTGAATACATATCGGGATTTTGCTGTCGAAAGTACGTGATTTTAGTGACTTGGACCAAATAAAATCTTATGTTCAATCTTCAACACAGTGTGTAATAATAAATAGTGGATGCAACCCGTTGATGCAGATGAAATTAATCATGATCTATCACAATATTACAAATCAACCCAACGAAACTGATATGATATAGTTTACCGGCCTTGATGTTGGTAGGTATTGCTATATTTTTCACATTTCATGAAAAAAAATTATTACTTAGTAGGTATTTTCGATGCTACTCCTGCAAGTTAGAGTTGTTTGCATTCATCAAGACAGAAGTCCATATTAAAGCAAGTGAACGAATTTATGGAACTTGGGCCTCACAAAGTAGGTAGGTAATGTAAAAACTCAAAACGGTTATACACTTTACCGGCATCCAGTAGTAGTTATACTACCTGAATAGAAAATTAAATCTAACTTCTAACTAATATCATAACTGCAAAAGTTCGGATGTTTGCTCGTTTGTTCATTTGTTTGTTGCTCAATCACGGCGAAATGAATGAACGGATTAGGATAAAAATGATATATAGGTAGAACATACTCTGGATTAAGACATAGGATACTTTTTATCCCGATAAAGTGAGAAGTTCCCGCGGGAAACACAAATTAAACATATTCGCGATAAATTTTTTCCACGCAGGCGAAGCACAGCGGGTGAAAAGCTAGTGTTTTAAATGTGAATATTACGAAGTGTCATTTCATTGTGACGTCATGTTTGGTGTAGTGGTTAGAAGCCCTGACTGTTATATTAAAAAGGTCGCGGCTTCGAATCGCGCTAGAGGCATTACGTTTGTATGACGAATATATGTGTACACGAATTATGGATGTTTTTATTTTTATCTCTATTTATTTACAAAGAGTAGGTATTTGTATAGAATATCAAGTATCTGGTATTTAGAATACAAGGCTAGTTGTTTTATGTGGAACTATATATGGCCCTGGGTATATATCCAACGATATTTATTTATAGGACCTAGTATGGTCCTAGGAAGCTTATCTAAAAAACACGATATACTCGTACTTACTACACGTATAATTTTATTTATTTTCATTAGGTAGCACTTACGGTTGTGTGCATGAAAACCTATAAGTAAACAGTACTATTAAAGATATTTCAATGGCAATATAAACGATCAAGTCTGACAACAAAAAGCCATTTTCTTCAAGCAACAAAGCAGGTCTCGTATAAGTACTACATACACATATCTGTTCTATTCAAACGCATGGTGCTGTTCAATGAGTGAAACACGTCAACTCGCTTTCCGCTTCTTGCATCAATCTTGGAATATAACAACTCAAACAATACATATAGATGGTAACCTATTATTCACACGTATACATGTAGTGCAGCTAATTAGGCTAGTAGAGATTCTGATAATAGGGACATACTTTTACATAACGTCACGACCTTTATCCTAAATATGGTGCTCAGAGATATCCCAAACATTAGTGTTTGGGTATTCTAAACATGCTTCACATCCACGATTCACCTTAAGAATATGCAAAAATACACACGAGACTGGGGATGAATCAATCGCCCCGTTACAATGTGCAAATCGATAGATGTTTATTGTGGACAGTCCCTTAGTCGCCTTTTACGACACCCACCATATTTTTTTACGTCCCGAAACCATAATAATCCAAGCGAAATAATATGACAAGAGTCATGAATGTAGGTTATTAGTAGAATCATACGAAGTATTAACATCAGAGTAACAGCAGTAAAGCTAAAGAACATGGATGCAATGTAAATCGCTATCAGTTAAAATGTTGGAACAGATGTAGGTACATATGCACTCGGGTGCATGGTGCACGCAAACCCGCGAACTACGCTAGTGCACGCGGTACGGATAGCAAATCTGCAAGTAATCGTTTTGTTAAATTCTGTGTTTCTCTTTTTGGAAATTCCATGTGTCGGTTGGCCAATAGTTTGTGTTGCTTTCCATATTTCTAACAAAAATGCAAGCGCAGTCTGATAAAGATTACTACCATAATACATAACCCTCCGTATACTAAAGTCGATATTTTCGACAAGTCAGATGCGTTTAACTTCATAGTGTGTAAGTAGGATATTATTGGGCATTCTAGACCACCATCCGTTCAGTCGGCTACGCACCTGCTTCGCCTCCTTCACTTCTGGTGTCCTAGAATGCCCAATAATATCGTTCGATCTATTGTGCATTCTATCCCACCATTAGTTTACGAGGTGAATGATCGTTCGCTCTCACTCTGTGCAATTCTAATTTAAAGAATTGTTGTTATATCAACGCTCCATCACAATTCCTATATAAATCACCTGTAGTTGTAAATGATCTGTCGTGGAAACATTGAACAGTTTGTTGGTCCTGAAAGGACCTTTTTATAATGTATGAACCTTAAAATAACCTTTTAATATTCATGAAGCTTATTAGTTGCAGCCATACGAGTGCGAATATCTAAATCTTCCAAGTATTTAATACATGCCGTATCAGGACACAATTTAAACAAACACCAGAAACATGATCGGAACCCGTACATTGTATAGTAACCGTGTTTGGTGATTAAGGCCTCTTGTATTTCACATATTTCACATATTTTCTCAACTTCTACATAAGTTTCTATAGACCGCTTTATGACGTCCATTTCGAATGAAATCTCTCCCAAATCTAAACCACATCGCAAATATTTAATTACTTAAATAAATAAATGAACAAATCCGGTGCTATACACACTAGATAATGGATAAAAATATATTAATGTAAATATGTAAACATCGTTAGACACTTAATGTTTGTATTTATCTGACAAATATTTGCCCCTAGCGAGAATCGAACCCGCAGTATTTTGGTTTCAAACCAGGACACTACCAGTCGGTCGTCAAAGTCTCACCCCAATAAGCCAAATCATAAGAACTATATGAATTAACCATCGTTTAAAATTTACCCCTAGCGGGAATCGAACCCGCATCGGCTCGTTTCTTAAACAGTATAGTACTCACTACGCAAGCCGTCGTTAATATCACCTTTCAATAAACCAAATCATGAGAATTAATAGGTACATATCCTTTGATTAATATTTTCTCCTGCCAGGAATTGAACCCATAACCGTTGATTAAGGGTATTGAATATACCTTAAGTACTATAGACCGTATTATTTAATACATAAATCTTGAATTGTTATACTATAATCGAAAGCAGAACCGTTTTAACAAAAGCGTGGGAAAAGAGGAAAGCCATGCACCTGACAACACTGCTGCTGTTATAATAAGTTTGCAACCTGACGCTTGCTCATGTTTCGCTATGTTGCTGGTTAAATCAAAATACGTGCATGCCTTAGCGTCAAATGTTATAATGTCTAGGTAGGTACAAAGATAGATCGCAAAGTACACCACCCATTTTTAGGGTTCCGTACCCAAAGGGTAAAACGGGACCCTATTACTAAGACTCTGTTGTATCTCATGAACAGTGATAGACAGTTGAAATTTTCACAGATGATGTATTTCTAGTGTCGCTATAACAACAAATACTAAACAAACAGAATAAATAAAGTGATTGTTTTGCTCGTTTTTGGTCGATATTGTATATGTCGATAACGGCAACAGGTAGACGCTTGAAATATTCACAAAATATTTAGTTCTATATTCACTTTAAAAATAAATAATTAAAATAAAACAAATATTTAAGGGGCTTCCCATACAACAAGCGTGATTTTTTGCCGTTTTATAGATAATGGTAGAGAACCCTTAGTGTGCGAGTCCGACTCGCACTTGGCCGGTTTTTATTATTTCTCGAGTTCGGTCTTGCGATGAAAATGAGAATGCGAGTCGCCTCACCTTTATCATTTACATATCGTATATCTTCTTAAGTCTGTAAACGTTTATAGCTTATGTTAATAAATTGAAATATTTATAAATAGCTATATATATATATATATATATATATATTTATAAATATTTGTAACCACCCCATTTGGGATAAGAGTCGTGAATGTATATATGTATTTGCTTGTGAATTGTACTATTGAATTAACATTAGTGAGACACCTTTTATCTAGATAATATACGAATTGACGCAAATTAAAGTTTTAATGCAGCTTGAATTATGCACAGTTGACAAAAGACCGATAAGTGGAATTGCTAGCTATAGTGTCACCTCCCGAGTTACTTGTATTTTAATGAAAATTATTTATTTCTTCACTAGCTATCAGCCGTGACTTTATCTGATTTTGAAAGTGCTGAAAATACACAAAACATGTTCGATAAAAATAATCGACCTATGATTATGATATTAAGGTATTTTGTCTGATAATTAATTATAACTCTTGATATTTGAACATATGGGCTCAGTGATTGAAATGCGGGTCCTTTGGGAGATTCGGGTTCGATTCCCCTACCTATGTGCGAATGAGTTTTTAATTGAACTTAGGTAAGTGTGTTTATCTGATTGCTCGTAAACTCTTAATTCTCTAGAAATAATCGAAGTTACTATGAAGTACCCAACTCGCACTGGATCAGCGTGGTGGACTATGGTCCATACTCTCCTCCATCCCCTTACAGTGGGATGTTTAGGAACGGATGATGATAACATATTGAAGTACTCCCGAACTAAGCAATGATACAGCAGTGTAAATTTAAGTATACACTCCGCGTAACTATCTTCGTTTGGTTTTATACGAATTAGTGATATCTCATTTGTTAAATTCGGTTAAAATGTTTTAGAATAACATACGAGTACATACAACTTGTGAAACACATTACCTTTCGTTTGACTTCGTCGTAGTTGATAATACAATCGCTTAGTCAGGTTTCATTTTACAAATACGGTGGAAACTGCAGCGCGTTGCGCGAAACAAATACACTCATATATTTATTTTCCTATAAAAATAACTGCAACTAAGCAAATCATCGTGGGACAGTTGAGGCGATCAAGTGACTCGGTACAATAGGTCGTAAGTGCTTTTACTTAGCTGTTATTAAAATTTCTTCCTGCGTAGGAATTAAGTTTGATTTGATAATGAATCAATAATGTAGTTAGGTATGTAGCAGTTTTGTATTGTTGATACCCATAAATACACAATATTTGAGTAAAATTTATTCATTCTACAATTGTTTCTGTGACGATACCTATCATCTGCAACTGTGGCACCATCTTCGCTCCAATTAAAAAAAAATGTTAGTAAGTATATTTGAATATAAAACATAATCATAAATAATTCTTGAATTATGGTCTAATATTTGATATATTTTATTTAAAATGTTATTATAATAATTTTGTTTCTATTTTCAGGTCGGACGTTGAATATAATACTTTCATCGAGTCGGACAGCTCTGACTCGCCGCCCTCACCGCCTGCGAAAGCGGTGCTGAAGAAGGCCCCGAAGAAGAAGGCACCCGCAGCGGTGAAAAGAAACGCGCCTGCCGAGCTATCAGCATCAAATAGGTAAAAATTAGACCTACACATTTCCACTCATACATATTTCAACATTGTGTGTTTATGGTTAAACTTTACTTTACAGTTCCAACAAAAAGAAGTCTTGCCGTGGTCGCGACACAACCGCCGGCGACGCTACCGAGACCTCGACTTCGACATTGACAAGGTAAGGAAAACTTACACTTTCTCTATCAAATTTAAAAAATAGCCAATGTATTTAACTCAACGGGCCACATCAGACCACTGTCCGACATCGATAGCAGGGTTTGAATTCAATCATAAAATACTGCTGCCCATTTCTATGTCTGCGGACGTAGTAAATATTCTACCTCAATCATTAGTCTGATTATAACACCTTACTTGTGATGGGTTGGTGCGCTATTCTACTCTGAGCCACCACGCGGACATATTTGATGTTTATTTACCTATATAATATTGTTTCAGTTCCGGAGGGCTATTTGGCCTGGAGCCCGAGGCGTCGAAGCCGAAGTCTTCCACGGCGAAGCAGGTACTTCAGACTTACTTAACGACCCGAGTCCCTGGCGGGAGGGTGCGCCGGGAAGCTTTTCACCAAAGCGGTGAATATTTCCTGGAAGTGCGTGTATACAACACGGAGGAGGCGACCTCTGCAGTCCCGGATCAGAGGTGGAAACACGCGGAGGTGACGTTAAAGGTCAAATTAAATAGGGGGACTCCGCAGTGGGAAAAGCTGCAAGCTTTTATGAAGCGGAGTCACGAGCTATTTAATGACTGCGAGCCCGTATTTTTTAGTGAAAAGATTTTTAAATAGGTACCTACATTATCATGAGGGTTAACCACCATTTTCAAATACATATATAATATAGGTATCTATTTAAAAACATTTTCATTTGTCACTGTGCCGCTTCTCTATTCAACTTAATTAATTAATTAATACTAGATTCATAATATTATTTAGTACCAGATAACTTACACGTTAGTAATAGCATCTACTTATAAAATGCCATTTTGTACCGTTTGTAAAATCGCCGTTGATCGTGATCATTGGGCAGGTCATTTGCGAAGCATTAACCACAAAAACAAAAATATTTCCCCTTTTAGCGAAGGTATTGAAATTATAAAGACCGCATTTCGCAACCGGATAGCTTCATATAGAATAATTGCGTCAGATTCTTTGGATTCAACTTCCGTGGAAAGGTTTTTTGACGACATACAAAACAAAACTAAAACATTAATTGATTTGTCTTTAAAGCAAAATTACTGTGTTAAGATCAATTTTGAATTTTTCGCTCTCTTTCTTTTGGTTAAAAATGATTCCCAAGAGATGAAATCATTTAACACGAAAAACTATACTATTCATCAAAATTACGATCATGATACATTAATGTGTGAAGTTAAAGATTATTTAATGAAAAAAATAAGTGAATTTCAACAGCGCGACAGTGGTTTTACATTTTTACATAATTCTCATTTAGAGGTTAACATTAATAAATACCAGCCCTTGCGCGGTTCAAGTTTCATCGAGCTGCCTGCTGCGATCAAGTCCAAAAAAGCGTGTGTAAACATAAAGAATCGTGACGATTTTTGCTTTTTATGGTCAGTAACAGCTGCTTTGTATCCGGCTAAGCGTCACCCTGACAGAGTATCATCTTATCCCAAATTCGAAGACGTGTTGAACGTGAACGATTTAAAGTTTCCAATGAGTTTTTCGGATATCGCTCGGTTTGAAGTCAACAACCCGCAGTTATGTATTTTTGTTTACGGTTTACAAGATAAAAAAATAGTTGTTGGGCCGCTTTACAAATCAGAACCATTGAACAAAAAAGTAATTCATATACTTTATCTAGAAGAAGGCGATATTTCACATTACTGTTTGATTAAAGATTTGTCACGCCTCGTTGGAAACCAAATTTCTAAACATCATAAAAAATTGCACTTTTGTGAACACTGTCTCCTATTTTTCGATTCAAATGGTCTGTTAAATTCTCATAGTTGTGGAGGTGTGGCTACCGTGTTACCGCCGAAAGGTTCTTTTATAGAGTTTGAAAATTATAACAGAAAGCAAAATATCCCTTTTGTTGTTTATGCAGACTTTGAAGCCATGCTTGAACGATACGACACATGCGAACCCGATCCTCTTAAGTCGAGCACGATAACTCAACAGCGACACGTACCAATTGCTTTTGCTTATCACATTGTTTGTACTGTAGATGAACGGTACAATCATATATCTTTATATCGAGGTAGAGATTGCGTACAAAAGTTTATTGAATCAATTTACGACGATGCAAAGAGAATTGACACAATATTAAATCAGAGTGTGTCCATGGTTTTCACAGAGTGTGACGCTCGCAACTATGAAAATGCCGAAACGTGTCACATATGCGATCGTCTTCTAGTATTAGATAAAGTGAGAGACCATTGTCACATGACTGGTAGATACCGTGGTGCAGCTCACAGCCGTTGTAATTTGCAATTTAAAGCGCCAAAGTTTTTGCCTGTATTCTTCCATAATCTCACGGGATATGATTGTCATCTTTTCATAAAAGAATTAGGTAAAGCTCCTGGACCTATCAAAGTCATACCTAAAACAAAAGAAAATTATATTTCTTTCACAAAATTTATTCCGATTACTGCGGAAAAGCACTTCCAAATACGATTTGTAGATTCTTTTAAGTTTTTAGGCACTAGTTTAGAAAAGTTAGCTTCAACAATGAAGAAGGATGATTTTAGATATTTGCGATCTTACTATCCTGATGAAAAGCTCTTCAATCTGCTTACTCGGAAGGGCGTATATCCATATGATTACATGTGCAATTGGGAACGGTATAACGACACGTGTTTACCTTCAAAAGATAGTTTTTATAATTCGCTAACCAATGATCCGATCACGGATGGTGATTACGAGCATGCTCAGGCGGTATGGTCAGAATTTTCTTTGATAAATATGGGTGAATACACCGATTTGTATCTTGAGACAGACGTTCTTTTGTTGACAGATATCTATGAAAACTATAGATTAACATGCAAACAGTATTACCAACTCGATCCTGCATTTTATCTTACTGCACCGAGTCTTTCATTTGATGCAATGCTTCTGAAAACCCGCGTTCGTTTAGAACTTATAAGCGATATAGAAATTTTCCGAATGATACAACAAGGTATTCGAGGTGGTGTGTGCATGTGTTCTAAACGGCACGCTAAAGCAAACCATAGATATTTGGAAACCTTTGACCCAACTGAACCAAGTTCTTATATTGTTTATTTAGATTGTAATAATTTGTATGGATACAGTATGTGTCACACATTACCTTATTCAAACTTTAGATTTTTAAATAACTCTGAGATAATATCTTTGGAGGCAAATATTACAAACGTTGCGGACGATGCGGAAAATGGTTTCATTCTTGAAGTAGATTTATCTTATCCTTCCAATTTACACAGCGAACATAACGATTTTCCATTCTGTCCGGATAAAATCGTGTCACCTAAAGGAAAAACTAAAAAACTAATACCTAACTTGTATGATAAATACCACTATGTAATACATTACGTACACTTAAAAAAATGTTTGGAACATGGTTTGTTGTTGAAAAAAATTCATAGAGCTGTCACGTTTAAGCAAAGCAATTTTCTGAAAAAGTACATAGATCTCAACACAGAGCTACGTCAAAAAGCTAAATCTACTTTTGAACAAGATTTTTTCAAATTGTTAAACAACAGCATATTTGGAAAAACCTTGGAAAATACAGAACAACGGGTGGATGTAAGATTGGTCAATATGTGGTCAGACACGAATAATCAGACTAAAAAATGTACTGGTGCAGAAAAGTTGATAGCTAGTCCAAATTTCCATAGTGTTTCAATACTTTCTGATGATCTAGTAGCCATACAAATGAAACGTTCGCGGATTGTGCTTGATAAGCCAATCTACATTGGATTTGCTGTACTGGAATTGTCAAAAAGTCACATGTACGATTTCCACTACTCTATAATGAAGCCATTTTATGAAAATCGGATTGAGTTATGCTATACGGATACCGATAGCTTTGTATACACTGTACAAACTGATGATTTTTACGAAGATTGTAAAGTAAATTTTTTGAAATATTTTGACACTAGCAACTACGATCCGAGCAATGAGTTTGGTTTACCTATCATAAATAAAAAGATACCTGGACTATTCAAGGATGAAATGGGTGGTAAGATTATTAAAGAATTTGTAGGACTCAGGTCAAAACTTTACTGTGTTAAGACCTTAGATAGAACGATAAAAAAGGCAAAAGGTACAAAAAGAAATGTAATTAAAGGTTTAAGTCTTTCAGACTATAAACATGTGTTGTACCATTGTGATGTTATTCGTAAAAAGAATGTACTTTTCAAAACAATAAAACATGAAATTTTTACTCAGACTGTAAATAAAATAGCCCTTTCGAGCAACGACGATAAGCGATTGTTGGAATCCAACAAAGTGTCTACAATTGCTTGGGGTCATAAAGATATTTTTGGTTGTACAGCCTAAAAGTATGATTTATGGAACTATTAGGATTTAGTTTAAATTTACTATAATATTGATATAAATAAATGTATTCAAAATATTAACGAAATTGTTATTCGGACTGTAAGTAAATAATTTCTTATGATGCATCTACACATAAGTATTATATAAATAACTGTAGCATGATATTTGAAAATGTTTTAAGTATTTAGAAGATAAACATTGCTGTATCTAACTATATTCCGAACTATTAAGATTAAATAAATGTATTCAAAATATTAATACACGAAATTGTTACTCGGACTGTGAGTGAACAAATTATTATATCGTAACACATAATATTGTATATATAACAATAGTTAACGTGCCATTTGAAAATGTTTTTAATATTTAGAAAATAAAAAATCGTATATATTCTAAACCAAGTTTCATTTAATTAATCCAAGGTATCCTGTATGTTTTGAAATGGTTATGACAAGTTTAAACATGTTGCAAATAGCTATTGCGCAATTTGTACTTGTACAAAAATGCTGGGTGCGAATGGAACAGGTGTAAACTTGCGGTGGTAAAAGCGGGAGAGCTAAGTATGTGATCTACGTGCTCGGGCGCGCAGCGCAGGGGTACGAGGTGAGGGAGCGGTTCATTGTATCACGCATACACCTCTTCCAATCGTCACTCATCATTAGTTTGTACAACGCTACAGACAATTTGCATCTTCCTGCTTTTGAAATAAATTATCACCTAATTTACAATGGTAAGTTAAATTAAATATTTCTTTTATTGTATACCTATACCAATTGTGTTATTTTCTTTCCAATAATGAAATTTCTTGTTACAGAATAACATTCGAGACGCCGATGTTACTGCTGTACCAGTTGACGCCGAACCTAGAGAGCTGTCATACTCTCCCGTGTTTCTATACGGACATCACCAAGATCTGTTGGATGGATTTTCTGAAGACTTTCCGAACGTGCAGTGCTCAACTCAAAATTCAGCACACAAAAATAGAACACAAAAGAAGACAAAACCAAGCAAAAAGGGGGCTAGCAGTTCGAACGTCACAAAGAAATCTCGTCGAGAGACTTCGTTTGTCCTCACCAGAGAACCGAGCAAAGGAATAAGGCTTATTAAGATTAAAATATTGGACTTGCAAAACTCAAGTGAAAGTGATAGTGAGAGTGAAAATGAAAAAAATATTTTATTATGTGCACATTATGTTGTAAAAGATGTGTGTGATGACGTTATGGACCAAACGGAACGTCTAGTTAGCAATATTTCAAAAAAATTGTGCAATAGCTACTACAGTTTTTAAACCATAATCCTGGTTTGTACCTTAAATTTATTATTGTAATACTTTTTATTTCAATAATTTTAAATATTTATTTTATAAGTAGTTTTAATTTAAATTTAAATTTTGTTTAAATTATTTTTAAATAAATTACTCATTTAACTAAAACAGAATAACTTTGTTTCTTTTTACTATTACTGTAGCTTTCTTGAAGAGTGTGTGTAGTTAAAAAAATAATAAAAGATTTTATTATGTAGTCACAAATCATTTATTTAAATTAAAAAGATACATGTTGTTTTCGTAAAACCATTTCCGAATACAGATTACATTTTTTAAAGCACACGCTTTTTTATGAAAACTACAATTTAGAGATTTACCTTTACAATATTTTTCATGCAATGTAAAAAAATTAGGACAACCTTTTTCTCCAATATCTACTACACTACACTTATTGCATAGTTCGTTTATCCACTTAACTTTTTCTAATCCTTTCACAAATATATTTTTGTTTTCTAAAAGTTCTTCAGCAATTCGTTTAAATTCTCTGTAATCGATAAATCCTTGATTCCAATATATACCTCTATTTCGTTCAATCCAAGAAACTTGTTTACGTTCATTATTTGATAAACTGGAATATGTATAAGGAGGTTTAATTAGAAACACCTCACTAGAATCTGCATTTGCCAAACTCAATTCCTTAATGATGAAGTCATTATTCATGTCCTTAAAACCTTGAACATCAACGAATATATCATTTGCATTCATGATATTTTCTTTACAATACTAGTCAAGGGCTTGTATTCAAAAATGCAGTCGTTTAATATCAAACAGTAGGCAGACGTTTGGTCAGGAATTAATGTATCAGTTTCTAATTCAATTCGAACATCCACGGGACCGCCTGACTTCAAGTTTTCCACTTGGCGAGAGCAATCTATCACAAATAGAGGTGCTTTAATTTTAAAATCTTCAAAGTTTAACAACGGGTCTGGACGACGTCCATGGTAAGACTGTTGAAATTTTGTATACTGTTCATATAATAAAGAATAATTATTATTATCAAAACTCAAATTGAAATTTTCATAGGGAAAATAAGTAGAATTAAGAAACACTTTAATATTTCTCAAATTACAATGATCGAATTGCGTCATATTTCTATTGACATGATTCTTACGATCAGTTTGGAGTCCTAAAATGACATATCTTGGTTTTTCTATCTGAGAGGATGTTTTTATAGACCATGTATGCTTTGAAGTTTTAGGAAGTATTGGGTACTCATATAGATCCCAGTTCCTAAAAATAAGATTTAATGAACGATCTTTTTCTAAATGACGGAGTAAGTTAACTCTTTCTCGATCGTTGACTTTAATGTGAGGTACACGCCACACAATTTTACTGATTTCAACTTTTTCAATGAATTCTTGAGGTGCGAGTTTAACCGCATTTACATTTGTATTGCTTCGAAGTAGAATAAGTTCATGTTTAGAGTTTATTATAATTTTGTTATAATCTTCTGCAAAGCCAAACATTTTGTTGAGTGGTATGGAACCTGAAAAATATCCTCCATTGTTTTTTGTCCCATCGATATTCCATCCCCAGCTTTGAGACATTTTCGAATCGCCTTCATTCATAGATAAGAGAGATTTCATAGTCGTTGTAATACCTGCATTTTTAATTTTATCAATTTCTACTCCGTTAAGTTCATAGCGAATGTCTTGAAATAAATATAAAATCGGATTATTGGTAAAATAAAACTCAGATGCTTGAGCTTTAGTTTCCCTATTAATAATCTTAACATAACCTTCTATGTATAGCGAACTAGCTGACGGTAAAACGTACAGGTCTTGTTGATTAATTGGTATACGTATCTCATCATTTAGACCAAAACTTGTCACATAAGGTTTGTAGGAATGAAACTCATAGCTTTCTATGGAATTATCATAGATGGGAGCATCTGTTACGTTAAGAATACTCATTTTAACAGCCCGATGATCTTGAGGAAATCCTTATTTTCTTTTGTCAATTTTTTCGTGCTTTTCTTCTTTTGTTTCTTAAGTAGTTTGCAAGATGTTGTTTCTTTGATGGTGAGTTTAGTACTAGTACTGCGACATATCGGTGTAGGATATTTATTAAAATCTATCATTTTTTCTTAAGATGTAAATAAAGTTGTATTTCTTCTTCTCGCAAATTAACCAAATTATTATTTACATCCAACACCCGTATATTAATTGAGTTTATACTATTTTGATTTACAGGAAAATAAATAATGTTTTTTGGGATTTCTATGATTCTATAACCTGGTGGTACATTAGGTGCAAACTCATGAATTATATGGCTAGGCTTTCCGTTTACAAAAGATCCTCTAACAATATCACATTCGATCCTTAGCACTGTTGTAGATAGAATGTTGATAGGATAACGAGATTCATGTAATATATTAGCTTTCAAGGTTTCCTTTCCGAAGCCTAAAATTTTGCCAATTGAATCACTTTTCATGAAATGCATATCTTTGGAACATAGAATTGTGGTTTTCAAAGTATTGTTGTTGCATGATAGTTTAAATGTACAATTGTTTACTCTACTTTTCAAAAAGTCACTAATATCTTGAAGTTCGTACGATCCTTCTGGTATTTCAATCACATAATTTTCACCGTAGTAGAATTTATTGTTTCTGTTGTCTACGTTTGGTATAGAATTAAATGTAGAAAAATACAACAGACCACATTCATATTCTCCATCTAATTGTAAAGCAGGTGAGTAGTGTGTTGTCAAAGTTGACTTTATGTCAGATATTGACAGTGTGAAGGACATGTTGATAATGATGTCATTTAATAGATATGATTTGTTATAAATGATCTCCAAAAATTTTTTAAGAACTTTAAACATAAGTGACCACAATTTACAGAATTGAAACTTTGATAGTTAAGATAATTATAAAATATATTTTTATTATTCAAGTATTTAGACAGCTCTAAAGGAGGCTTTAAATCTCCAAAACTATCGAAATACTCGCAATATTCATTTAATTTAACATAGGCTACCCAATGTGTGCCTTCGTTTTTGTAACTGTCTAAATTGACAATAGCACATTCAATTAGTCTTGATTTTTTTGGCAATTTATCTCTCATAAAAACACCTCTAAAGTAAGGTATTTCTATAGCTTTAGCATATTTAATAATATCTAAATTAGTTAGAGCTCGTCTGGGTAGCCTAAAGCTTAGTTTTTTGAAGGAGAAAAAAATAAACCAGCTCCTTTTTTGTAGGGTTTGATGTATAACCCTTTCCCTAGCGCAATCGACTCCATAGCCTGATTGTGACGCTTGGATTCTAGTAAATTCTTTTGAGCCGATTTATATTCATTAACTGTTTTTGCAATACCTGCTGCTCCACCAGCTAATGCACCCAGGGCTGATAGTCCAGCAAAAATTGGTATTAATGGCAAAATGCCTCCGCTTTTTGGAATCGGAATTACGCGAGGTAAACGAATATTTGAGTTTTTAGGAAGCAACTTATTTGCTGCGAACAAAGCAAATTTAATAGCTGCTTTATTATTCTTTGGTTTATATTTCTTTAATTGAGCGCGAATCTTAGAAACAATTGATTTTAATCCTTTAATACCCGCACCAGCCTTTAACTTGGCTTTCATAACCTTGCTCACTAACCACGATGCCATTTTTTCACCCGTGCCCGCATTTTTCGAACGAACTCTTCTTTTAGCCATTTTTAATAATTTTGAATCTGCTTTATGACGATCTTCCAAATTTTTGAATTTCGAATAAGCAATATCGTGACTCTTACAAGCGTTGTCCAAAGGATTTATACCTTTGTCGCCTCGTAATAAGCGTTCATTTAGTTTAGTGCCAGGACCGCAGTAATTGTACCCTGGTATGTGTAATTCAAATGGTAAGTTATTTATTGCACTGTTGAGGAGTCCTCTTCCTCGCATAACTGTGCAACTAATGTGATTCCAATGTAAACCCTTGAATTATATATAACATGTGATTGGTTTTGTAATACCATGAAGAAACTTAATAGTTTTCATACAACCGCTCTTTTATCGATCCAGCTATTTTCGCTTTTACTTAGTCCTAACCATTTAACAAATAATTTGTTGCCTTTTCTTTTCAAAACTTTTTCAACTAAATATACATCAGGATACTTTGACTTCTGGAGTTCCTGCTCATAAAAAGACCCTAGTATTATTTGATTTCGTTGATCTTTGATTTGATATGTAACTGGATTAGTTTTATTTACTTTTGTAATAGTAAATATTTCAGTCGACCAATTAGGAGTATACCCTTTTTGGAAACTTCCTTTGTATTTGCTAATTCGAACAGAATCTCCAATACTAAATTTAATTTGTGTTAGTAACGGAATATTTGAAGAATTTGCTATATTCCACAATACTGTAGACTGATTCCTTAGATTTACGTCTTTTGGTTTGTATTTAGTAATTCTATGAACACTATTGTTGTAAGAATCAACAATATTACTCAAGGGTTTACCTACCCATTTATAGTTTCCTATAAAACTAAAATATTTATATAATTTGCTTTTAAGAGTCTTGATAACTCTTTCAACAATGGATGCCTTCTTGGTAGAATAAGTGGAATAATGATTTACTTTATATGAAGTAATTAAGGTACGGAAACAATCGTTATAAAATTCTTTGCCTAAATCTGTTTGCAAATTAATAGGAGTACGTTTAGAATTAACAAGGACTTTTTTGAATGAATTACTTACTTCAACCTTGGATTTTGATTTAATAGGCATAACCCATACAAATTTAGAAAAGGCATCTATAATAACCAAAATATACTTGTAACCACTGTTAACTTTTGCAACACTTTGCATGTCAATTAAATCGGCTTGCCACAAATCATCAATGCCTTTTAATATGACAGATCGTCGAACAAAATTTCTTCGTGCTGCTTTATGAATTTCATCAACAATTTGTTGTTTAATCATTTTTTATTGATTGCAGCATGGCATTTACTTCAGATTTAGTATAATATTTTTCTAAGAGCTTCGATAATAACGAAGATATACCAGCTCTGAAATCGTTAAACTTTATTGTTAATTGTTGTTCTGTGCAAAAGTTATCGACTATATTATCAACATACTGCTTATTCACTGCATCGTTTGCAGAAGAAGGATATTTCAGTCCCGTCAATCTTGCTGAATGTAAATAAAATTCCCCCTCTTCAGATTTGATCAAGGTTTTTGAAAAGTCGATTGATTCTGTTTCTTGCTTTTGATTAATCAAGTTGTCTATATATTCCTTATTTACAGCATCATCTGCAGTTAAAGGGGATTTTACACCTTTCAACCTCGCGAAATGCAAATCGAATTCTCCTTTTTCGGACTTTACCAACACCTTATCAAAATCAAAAGACTCAGACCTTCGTAGACGCTTATGAACGTGATGCCCAAATTTATCAAGGTTCATTTCCTAGAGTACTGTTGTAATCAAAGTCTAAGATGAAACTGTAAAGAATTATTATTAACTTTGTTTATATTTAATTTACGATACCATTTTCTTTCAATTCCTCTATTATGGATATTATTTCATTA